>CM074719.1:143643446-144843446 GCA_037306005.1 Rhinophrynus dorsalis | reverse complement strand
TATTAAAGTCACATATTCCATTCAGTGTGTTTCACCGCCGTTTAGCAGCCTATTCTGTGTACTCTGCACAGTTGCAGAATAGTAAGAAATACTGTTAAGTTTTCAAACTCAAATATTAAAGTCACATATTCCATTCAGTGTGTGTCACCGCCGTTTAGCAGCCTATTCTGTGTACTCTGCAGAGTTGCAGAATAGTAAGAAATACTGTTAAGTTTTCAAACTCAAATATTAAAGTCACATATTCCATTCAGTGTGTATCACCGCCGTTTAGCAGCCTATTCTGTGTACTCTGCAGAGTTGCAGAATAGTAAGAAATACTGTTAAGTTTTCAAACTCAAATATTAAAGTCACATATTCCATTCAGTGTGTGTCACCGCCGTTTAGCAGCCTATTCTGTGTACTCTGCAGAGTTGCAGAATAGGAAGAAATACTGTTAAGTTTTCAAACTCAAATATTAAAGTCACATATTCCATTCAGTGTGTATCACCGCCGTTTAGCAGCCTATTCTGTGTACTCTGCAGAGTTGCAGAATAGTAAGAAATACTGTTAAGTTTTCAAACTCAAATATTAAAGTCACATATTCCATTCAGTGTGTTTCACCGCCGTTTAGCAGCCTATTCTGTGTACTCTGCAGAGTTGCAGAATAGTAAGAAATACTGTTAAGTTTTCAAACTCAAATATTAAAGTCACATATTCCATTCAGTGTTTCACCGCCGTTTAGCAGCCTATTCTGTGTACTCTGCACAGTTGCAGAATAGTAAGAAATACTGTTAAGTTTTCAAACTCAAATATTAAAGTCACATATTCCATTCAGTGTGTATCACCGCCGTTTAGCAGCCTATTCTGTGTACTCTGCAGAGTTGCAGAATAGTAAGAAATACTGTTAAGTTTTCAAACTCAAATATTAAAGTCACATATTCCATTCAGTGTGTTTCACCGCCGTTTAGCAGCCTATTCTGTGTACTCTGCACAGTTGCAGAATAGTAAGAAATACTGTTAAGTTTTCAAACTCAAATATTAAAGTCACATATTCCATTCAGTGTGTATCACCGCCGTTTAGCAGCCTATTCTGTGTACTCTGCAGAGTTGCAGAATAGTAAGAAATACTGTTAAGTTTTCAAACTCAAATATTAAAGTCACATATTCCATTCAGTGTGTTTCACCGCCGTTTAGCAGCCTATTCTGTGTACTCTGCACAGTTGCAGAATAGTAAGAAATACTGTTAAGTTTTCAAACTCAAATATTAAAGTCACATATTCCATTCAGTGTGTTTCACCGCCGTTTAGCAGCCTATTCTGTGTACTCTGCACAGTTGCAGAATAGTAAGAAATACTGTTAAGTTTTCAAACTCAAATATTAAAGTCACATATTCTGTGTAAGATGAAGAAGGCGGGTAAAAAGGGACGGGGAAGTGGACGTGATCCTGAAAGTTCAGGGCGCGGGTCAGGACGCGGAGAAACTGTGCCTGGTGCCAGAGCACAAGAAAGAAAGACATTCACCATACCTAGCTTCATGTGTAATTTTACAGGGCGTCGCAGGACATCACTCTCGAGGTCCGACCACTGCGAACAGGTGGTCGGTTGGATGACAGCTGATACTGCTTCCAGTCGGTTAAGCACCACCCTGTCTTCCACCAAGTCCACTCTCAGTAGCCAAGAGTCTGGTCAACATAATCCTCACTCTGATCATCCTTCCTCCCACCATACACGGTCTGGTCAAAGAAGTGATCCCACACTGGGATATAGTGAGGAGCTCGTCTCATCACCAATCCTTCATTTGACCCTCTCTCCAAGCACGCTTGCAGAGGAACATGACATCTTGTGCCCTGATTCACAACCTCTAGAGGCTACCCAATCACAAGAAGATGACAGATGTGAACGGCATTTAAGGTCAAAGGAAGTAGTGGATGATGATGATGATGATGAGACACAGTTGCCATTAAATCAACCACTATTTCCGTCTCAAGACCTTGTTGAGGAGAATGTTATACAGTTGTCAATGACTGAGTATGTGGTGGGATCAAGACTTGAGGAGGATGATCAGAGTGAGGAAGTGGAGGAGGACTTGGTGGACGATGAGGTGACTGACCCCACCTGGGAAGGTGGAGAGCCGAGCGATGACAGCAGTCCTGAGGGTGAGCCATCTGCAGCACCGCAACAGGCTGGAAGAGGCAGTGGTGTGGCTACAGAAAGAAGGCGGACCGCACCAAACCGGCCCGCAAATGTTCCACGGAGCACCCCCTTGCGTAAATCTACCTTGCCAAAGGGTAGGTGTTCCGCGGTATGGCGTTTTTTTAAGGAAAGTGCGGACGACAAAAGAATTGTAGTTTGTAACCTGTGCCACACCAGAATGAGCCGAGGCATGAACACTAGAAACCTCACCACCACCAGCATGATCCGAAAACATGGCATCCAAGCACCGTAGTAAGTGGGAGGAACGCCTGGATCGCCCATCTGTGTCTGCAGGCCACACCACTGCCTCCTCTTCCCCTGTTTTCGGTGCCGGCCAATCGCCTGTCGAAGGCGCAGGCCCGCATACCTCCCGCCCTGCACCTGTAGCATCTGAAGCACCATCAGCGACCACATCCACTTCCCTGTCCCAGCACAGCGTCCAAATGTCGTTACCCCAGGCATTTGAGCGCAAGAGAAAGTACCCAGCCACCCACCCACAGGCCATAGCACTAACCTCACACCTTTCAAAATTACTGGCCATCGAAATGCTGCCATTTAGGCTTGTGGACACTGAGTCCTTCCGCAGCCTGATGGCAGCAGCTGTCCCTCGGTACGCGGTCCCCAGCCGCCACTACTTTTCCCGGTGTGCCATCCCCGCATTACACCACCATGTGTCCCGTAACATCACCCGTGCCCTGACCAACGCAGTTACTGGGAAGGTCCACTTAACGACTGACACATGGACAAGTGCTTGTGGCCAGGGACGCTACATTTCCCTGACGGCACACTGGGTGAATGTCGTGGAGGCTGGGAGCGACTCGGACCCTGGGATGGCACGGGTGCTACCCACGCCGAGGATTGCGGGCCCTACCTCCATCAGGGTTTCCACCAGCACCTACGTTATTGGCTCCTCCTCCTCCGTTTCCACCTCCGAATTCTCTACACGCAGCGCCACTCCCCCATCAGCCAGTAGCTGGAAGCAGTGTAGCACTGCAGTGGGGAAGCGTCAACAGGCCGTGCTGAAGCTGATCTGCCTTGGGGACAAACAGCACACGGCCTCAGAGCTGTTGCAGGGGATTAGTCACCAGACCGAGCAGTGGCTCTCGCCACTCAACCTGCAACCAGGCATGGTTGTGTGTGATAATGGGCGTAACTTGGTGGCGGCTTTGGAGCTCGGCAAGCTCACACACGTACCATGCCTAGCGCATGTATTTAATTTAGTGGTGCAGCGATTTCTAAAAACCTACCCCAATGTGCATGATCTCTTGACCAAGGTGCGCCGCGTGTGTGCACATTTCCGTAAGTCATCTACAGCTTCGGCCGGCCTGTTGAAGCTGCAGCAGCGCTTACAATTGCCAGCTCACCGGCTGCTGTGTGACGTGAGCACGCGCTGGAACTCCACCTTCCACATGTTGGCCCGGCTTTGTGAGCAGCAGAGGGCAGTAGTGGAGTACCAGCTGTTACACGGTCGTCGCCTCTCCGTTCAACTTCCTGTAATCAGAAGTGAGGAGTGGGAATGGATGTCAGACCTCTGCGAGGTTTTACGCAATTTTGAGGAATCGACACAGATGGTGAGCGGCGATAACGCTATTATCAGTGTAACCATCCCACTTCTGTGTCTACTGAAACGCTCGCTGCTCACAATTAAAACCGACGCTTTGCATGTGGAAGAGGTGGAAATGGGGGAGGAAGAGCTTACACAAGGTGATAGCCAGAGCACCCTCACTTCGTCTTCTCAGCGACAATTGGAGGAGGCGGAGGAGGAGGAGGAGGAGGAGGAAGACACGGTTGCCTCCGCTACAGAGGGTAGCCATGGAACTTTAGTTCCATCTCTTCAGCGTGGGTGGGCAGAAGAGGAGGAAGAGGATGAGGAGATTGAGAGTCATCCTCCTGGTGAGGACAGCGAAATCTTGACTGTTGGTACTCTGGCACACATGGCTGACTTTATGTTAGGCTGCCTTTCCCGTGACCCACGCGTTATACGCATTTTAAACAACACGGATTACTGGGTGTTCACCCTTCTGGACCCCCGCTACAAAGAGAATTTCTCATCTCTCATTCCTCCGGTGGAGAGGACAAGCAAAATGGTGCAATACCAGAAGGTTCTTGTCGAAAAATTGCTCCAAAATTTTCCATCTGACAACGCTGGCGGCAGAGTACGTGCTACCTTGGCCAACCGAGAAGGGGAGAAAAGGGGAGCACACAGCAGTTCCGAGAAAGGCAGGGCAACACTCTCCAAGGCGTGGGACACCTTCATGACACCCCGCCAGCACCCTCACCCTGATGCGCAGCCCAGTGTCACAAGGAGGGAAAAGTTTTGGAAGATGGTGAAGGAGTACGTAGCAGACCGTGTCAGCGTCCTCAATGATCCCTCTGTGCCTTACAACTACTGGGTGTCCAAGCTGGACACGTGGTATGAACTGGCACTCTACGCCTTGGAGGTGCTGGCCTGCCCTGCCACCAGCGTTCTGTCTGAGCGGGTATTTAGTGCTGCTGGTGGCATCATAACAGATAAGCGTATCCGCCTTTCCACCGACAATGCTGATAGGTTGACACTTATAAAAATGAACAAGGCCTGGATTTCCCCTGACTTCTCCACTCCACTGGAGGAAAGCCCCGGGGGAACATAAACTCACTTTATATATGTTATTTACAATGATGGGAATACTCTGTATTCCCATTCACCCCTTCCACCCAAAAAACGGGTATATGGTTGACTCTTAATCTTCTCATCCTCCTCCTCCTCTTCCATATGCCCTGTGCTATAATTTTTATATAGGGCCAGCTCACCAGCGGGCCCTGTGATATAATTTTTATATAGGGCCAGCTCACCAGCGGGCCCTGTTTGACAATTTTTATATAGGTCAGCTCACCAGCGGGCCTTCTCATATAATGTTTTATTGGGTCAGCTCTCTAGCGGGCCCTCTCATATAATGTTTGATAGCGTCAGCTCACTAGCGGGCCTTCGCATATAATGTTTAGGATGGTCAGCTCTGCAGCAGACCCTCACCCATAATGTTTTAGATGGTCAGCTCAGCGCACGTTTCCCTCTTAATCATGGCCTCAGTTCTGAAAATCAAGGAAATTTTTGGGAGAATTTGCCTCTGCGCACGTTTCCCTCTTAATCATGGCCTCAGTTCTGAAAATCAAGGAAATTTTTGGGAGAATTTGCCTCTGCGCACGTTTCCCTCTTAATCATGGCCTCAGTTCTGAAAATCAAGGAAATTTTTGGGAGAATTTGCAGATGATATACAAGTAAATATACAGCAAATATTGTTTGGTAACAATTTTTCGCCTAAAGTCGTTTTTATTTTCCTTTTTGTGTGTTTTATGGTCAGTCTGTAAAAATGGCGTACTACGTGCGAAAGATCGTTCCCAGCAGCGATGTTGGAGTCCAAGATGCATCCAGACATCCTCCCTATGCTGTCCCTGAACCATTTCTGTGGTGTTTCCATCCTTTTCTTCCCTTTTCCTATGGACCAGGCACCCTCCCCTCATCAGAGCAGGGGGTGCCTGGTGTAATGCTCGAGTCCTCCCATTGACTTCAATGGGGCTCGGGTGCTCGCTCATCACTAGTGATGATAAATGTTTGAAACTACTAAAAAAAGTTTATAATATCTGTAAACCAGGTATGTGGTGTTAAGCTATTTCTTAAGTTGCTTTTGCTTGAAACCTATAAAATATTCAAAAGAAAGTAAACAGAGAAGATATTTTCATATCTCAGTTTCCATGCTCATCCAGTTTGATCACATTATAATTAATTCAGCATGAATGTGGAAATTAGTTCTATTAGGAAAATGGGTGGTGCTTATTAATGCATATAATAGATGACTGAGATGCATTTAATTCTGATGGCCTTACTTATAAAACAAAATGGATTAATTTTACAGTAAATCATCTCCATTTTAGGGGATAAAGAAACATTCTTATTGATCTAAATAGATTATTTCACCAACTGAATGTCAGAGGTCTCAAATAAGTTTCTTTGCAATGCATTACAGGTCTCTCATGCATCCAAGGGGAAATCTCCTAATTTCTCCCCTATGGTGCAGTTGGTTTGCACCAAAATTGCTCCAGTTGCTTTTATACATACAATCCTATATTTATAAACCATTGTGTAAAAACACTATCTGTATATCAGTCACCTGATTATGAATTACAGCACTGACACACACATTCCCTTTTTGTAATTTAGGTCACAAAGGACCATAATTGTGAGTACTTGCTGGAGGCCACTGCCATGAACGAGGGTGGGCACAATACAGTGAACCACAGCAAACCTCTTTATAAATTAAAGGAACCAATATTTGAAACACCTCAGATAAAAACAATGACGTTGTTTCAATTTATACTTCTCCTTTTTGAAGTGTCATGTGCATTGCATTACCGAAAATGCAGAATCTGCAGCTTAAAAACTAGGAGTCACAACATTAATAAACTCCCCTTTCAGGTTATAGCCAGAACCTACAGTTACAGGTTAGCTACAGTTAAATGTATCCTGTCCATGTAAACTAGGACTCTAGAACAAATGATCAAGCTGGTAATAGTGTACCATCCATACATCATATTTTGAGTCTAGAAATGCACTAATGCGTGATAAAGAGGTGATAAAACAGAGATGCTTTCTCCATTGATATCACTTCCCCAGATGCTATGTTATTATATAGAGCCTATGCATTAAGATCTCCAAATTTGGAGAAATCTTAGTGCATTGGCTCCATTGAATAACATAGGAGCTGTATTAGTGATATCACTGGAGATGTCAAGGGAGATTCACTAAGCGGTGATAAAGAGGTGATGAAGTGGAGATGTCTTCTCCAGTGATATCACTTCTCCCATTCCTATGTTATTCTATGGAATCTATGCACTAGGATTTCATCAACTATGGAGATCTTAGTGCATAGGCTCTTCAGAATAACATAGGAACTGGAGAAGTGATATCACTGGAGAAGACATCTCCACTTTATCACCGCTTAGTGAATCTCCCCCGTCATTTACTCTATATCACACCATAGAGCATCTCCCCCCTAGTATTTTACACAGAACTATTTAAGAAAACAAACAGCAATATTACTAAAAGAAAAATTTTTTAAAAAAACTTAAGTACATTCCTGCACAGCAGCCCATGTACATCTTCTATGCGGACAACCCACTAACATGCTGTATTAGTACAATGCATTAACCTGGGAACAGAGGAGCAATATACTTCCAAAGTGCTTACAAAATCATACGCTGTGCATAGCATGGAATGTGTAGCACAGGGTAGATTTTGTCACACACTAAACTTTGCACATAGATGCTAGTGGTTTACTACTGTAATGTTGCCGTCTAGTTGGCAACCATCAAAAGGGCTGTTGTTTGGATGGCAAAAGGCAGCATAGCGTCACCCCCACCTGTAATACAATATTATTTACATATATATGCCAGGTGATTGTTTGATAATCTGGCAGGTTTTCTCATTTTCAGTGATTCCAAATGTATCCAAATCAGAACATGGTGGTGGGGGGGTAAAGATATTAGCTCTTAAAGAGTCCCCCTCCCCCAAGCTCCTGTTTCAGTGATGAAATGTATACTATTTTCATGCTGGGTTATTTGTCAATCACTCATCATGAAACATAACAAAGTGTCTCAGATCCCTGTAGCATTCGAGAGGGTAAAAGGCTCATTTGAATAATTTTCTGCCCTATAGTGCAGTTGGTTTACTCCAGAATTGCACCTTTGTATTTAACTTATTGTGTACCCTCTTGCCCCCCTCCTGTAAACATCCATGCAAATAATTTTTTGTTTTTTAATAAACTGCTCACAATGTCCTCTTATATTAGGTGGCGGTGTGTTTATAGCTGAAGATATCCTGAATGAAGATGGACATGGACCTGTAGTTTCACAGCTGGTAGATCTTATGCTGTTAATCAGCTCTGAAGGGAAGGCAAGAACTCCTTCTAAACACAAAAGTCTTCTCAATGCAGCTGGATTTAAAGATATTCAATTCAGTATCAAGGGAAATCTTTATAAAGCAATCCTAGCCATAAAGTAAACTGTATGCTTAGGTGACTCAATCTATTAAAAAAACAGATAAAGTTAATCGTATTTAATTAATTGTGCATCTATACTAACGTTAGAACTAACAATACCAATTACTAGATCTGTATAACTGTTAATGCTCCATGCTTACTGCTTCTGCTTTACCTCCTCTCCCTTTTAGCAACCAAAATAGATCATTGATATGTGAGTATGGACATTAGCCAGCAGGTATACTGAGGGCAACAAGTCTAAGAGGCCTTGCCATCTCTTTCACTATTTCACTATATTTCCATAATTATATGACAAAATATGTTTTACAAATCCATATATGAATATCTCTAAATGGTTATGCATACATACTTTATATTTTCTTCAAGTTATGACTATAAATATTATATGTCTTAATCCATATAGCCAATTAAAAGAAGACAGCAGCACAGTATACAATCTTAATACCACTGTAACCCTTTATGTGCTGAAATAAAGACAATATTCACTGCAAAGGCCTGAATTGCTTCATCTGCAAGTGAAAAAAGGTTGCAAATTTTTATAACTGTTATTATATCAAACAGGTATTTTTTGGTTTATTTTAGTATAAAATAAAGTGAAATTTAGAAAAGATAAAGGAATGGCCTTAAGTATAAGGGCAAAAGGGAGCAGCGCTGAAGCAAATACACTTTATTATTATTATTATTATTATTATTATTATTATTATTTATTTATAAAGCACCATATTTATATGAAAACTATCATTTGGTCCATGGGTCACTGTATATTTCCTGATGGTAAAATTCCCAGGGAATTGGAATCTGTGTGATAAAACTCCTTGGAAGGATTAAAATATATAGAGAAATGTGTTTGCGTGTGTGTGTGCATGTGGATGTATAGGTTTTGATTAATTCTAGTATAGAGCATTACCTTCCACACAAATATATATATATATATATATATATATATATATATATATATATATATATATATATATAAATACATTAATTCCATCCCATTAAGTCTCACCCTTCCTAAACAACACTATTCTTAAAAATCACTAAAAGCATTTCTCTCTAAGACATTGGTGATAGATAGCATCACCCATCAACGAAATCCCAGTGGTAGCAGACAACAGACAGTGCTTACCTACAAAAAATAACTTAAAAAATGGTAGACAGTGTTACATTTTGTGCCAGTTATTCCCATTGCTCTATTTATTTCCATTTAGACCTGCACTCATGTCTTAGGTCTTTTTTACCACACATATTGCAATTACTTGAAAGGTATTCAAAACATAGTCTATATTGCAAATTTGAAGCATCTATTCTTACAGGCTTGGATGTACATGCAGTTTCACGTTACAGATGGAATGGAGTCAATGTCTTGTCTTGATGTTCAGATGGAAGCATGCTATTTGATGATATAGCTCACTCTCATTCCTGACATTTGATGATATACCTCTCTCCCATGCACTGGCATCCTTAGATATAGTGTGATTTTCATGAGAACAAATGTGCTCTCAGAACAACTAAAATTACATAATGCATGTATCAGCTAGGGCTGCCAACATATATGGCATCATATTTACCACTGGTTCCTTAGAGGGTGTAGCAGGACACAGCTGTTCCCTTAATGTCACTCTTACATTCCAAAAGCTATTTATGTTAGAAGGGGTGAGTGAGGTTACATAAAGAAATGTTATACATTAAAGACATGTCCCCCTTTTATGAGTTAAATTCAGACACACTTCATTCTTGTCACATTCATTCCGAAATCATAGGAAAAGTATGTTTTTCTAAAACTACAATAATCAAATAACTCCATAGTATTATTCTTCTTTTTTGGCAAATTAGAGAATCTTCCCAAAAAGATCATAGTAACATAGCTGACAAGGCTGAAAAAAGACATGCATCTATCAAGTCCAGCCCATGACAAAACACTCCTATTGATCCAGAGGAAGGCAAAAAAAAACTGAACCCATATATTAACTTATTTTGTCCACAGTATCCAAAATTAAAATTACATTAATTGAGGAAATCATTCTATAGTTAACTAAATTTAATAGGTATATAGATACCATATGTTGAGCTGGAATATACATTCTCTTTCATTTACTTTAGAGTAGTGAACACATATAATGATTTAGTACCACCAAATCTGTCCTTTTCAGGGAGAGAAGACCATAAAATCTGTTGCATCATGATCTAGCACTAATTTACATTAAAGCAAATACAAAACACAAAAACATTAATAAAATTTCCATAAAACAGTTTTGTATACACATATACTATCCCATGTTTCAGTCAATAAATTGCTTTCTGAGATCCAATTTTTATTATCTGCTTTGTCCTTTACATTGGACTGTTAGGAATACACTTTTTGTCACTTTAGTCTTGAATTTAAACAAAAACAAACCTATTGGAGTCTCTTTCACATCTGGTATCGGAGGATTTTGAATGAAATTGAACATCAATGCACCTGTAGCAAGATCATAGTGCAGCATCAGATTTTTCATCAACACATTAACTCTATATAATTATTATGTATCTTTAACAAATATTTATTTCAAGTTTATGCATAATATTTTGTAATCCTCACGTTACCTTTTCCTAAATCTGGAAATTAGCATTTATGTCCTAGGAGGAATCTAAGTTTCAGAGAACATAGAATACATACAAAAAACATCACTGACGAAAACTGTTTAAGTTGTGAAAGTTTTTCCCAACTCCAATAGTGGGTGTCTCTTACCTTATTAAATTTGTACACAGGCCGGCACACAGAAAACCAGTCAAACTGCAGATTTTGGATAGGGCTATATTAGGACCAGAAATGGCTCTCATAAATACATGTCCTTGCCAATGTGTATTAATTATAACTTCTGTTCAGTGGTTTATTATTGTCACTGTAATTATATTTGACCATATTAACACCTGTAGGTCTGGAAGGAAATAGCTACCTTTTTACAGCACTCATTGGGTGGAAGATATCTTAGCTTCCAGCACTGCAGCAGTTAATATTGTTAGGCTGCATGTTTAATTAATTCTTGTAGTTATATAAAGTCAGGCCTACCTCGTTACAGTGCTTATTAGATGGCAGATCTAATAGCATACAGAACTCCTTGGATAATATGGTTACACAGTAGGGTGACCACATTTCCCTTCTGCCATTCCGGGACATGGTCACCCTAGTTGTCCCTTCATACCTTGAGTCCCTGGTTGTCTAGCGGCGTGGAAAGTGCTCTGTGCCTCCTCCGGCACAGAGCTGAAGCTCCCGCATGCTGTGCTCAGTAATGCAGAGCGCTGGGAGATGATGTCATCTCCCAGCGCTCTGTATTACTAGAGCGCTTGCCTCCAGGTAAGCTGCATTGACGCCCTGGATGTCAGCCTGCAAGCGGTGTGTCATATCATGGACACCGCTCGCCGCTTGCAGGCTGACATCCAGGGCGGCTTGGCTTCATTCCGGGACACTTCATTGTCCCGGTTGAAGATGACCCGGGACGCGGGACATAGCCCTGAAATAAGGGACAGTCCCGGACGTTCCGGGACCCGTGGTCACCCTATTACACAGGGTGTAAGTGTATTAACTCCTGCAGTGCCAAAATTAAGACATTTGTTTGGGAAGGGGATGGATCCATGTTAAAGCTTCCAGCTCAGAAACATCCTTACAGTGGCCTTTAGGTGACAGATCCCTTGGCATTTAGCACTTTGTGAGTTAAAATGGCCACAAACAATATTAGCCCATGAGGTGCTGTAAATTACAAAATTACCCATAAAGAGGTATGTCTGTCATTCCAGAATGGTAGGTGTTAACATGAATACAAAGCCTAACCAACTCATACCTCTCTGGCACTCAAAGGGTTAACTCCTTCAGTGCTGGAAAATAAGCTATAAGCCACTGCCAATTAGGCTGTTTCCTGTCCTGCTCATAATACTAGTACAACTCCTCTATAACATGTTCACATTACACCTATTTTATTTTGGTTATTAACACTATCTTACCTGGCAGTAGTGTGTTGAAACTATGTAAAAACAACAGCCAGCAGTTCATGTCCACATGGTTATGTTGTTCTGTGCAGTTACAGAGACTATTGAGTGTTCCCCCTGTCCTCTGAAAGTGAAACCTAAACAAAGGAGGATTTACTTGGTAGGCAGGAGGAAATTGCCCCCCAAGCCACACAGAAGTCTAGGCCAGCGGCCACTGCCTCACTCAATTTAACACTTGCTGCTGTAAATGGAGTAAACATTTTATATAATTATATTAGTAGAGTAGCTCCATTCCAAGCTCTGTTGCATCACTCTATGGCTTTGCTTCAATGGAAACCTGTGTGCTATCACTAGTGTTGCTCAAGTTAAATTTTAAGCTCTGTGTTGTCACTATTGTTATCACTAGTGTGTCTCAATTTCAGATGTAAGCTCTATGGTCAATTTCAGATATAAGCTCTATGGTCTCACTATGCTAGCATAGCTGTATTTCACTTGTAATCTCTGTGATATCACTACCACTATTATATGCTCATACCATACTGTCCTGTAAATGACCCTGCTATGTGTAATGAGGCACAGAGGAAATTGGCATAAAAATATTTATTTTTCTGGGTATGCTGTGGAGTCTCCTATTATGTAATTGCTTTGCACCAGAATTGCTCCACGTTGTATTCAGAAATGCCAAAGAATACAAAGATAGTGGATAGCAGATAGATAGTGGCCATACACAATTGTATTCACACATTTGATACAACTATATGAAAGATGGAACATGGAGAAGAGAAATCTTCCACTTGGTCCCTAGTGAACAGAGGTTGTCATGTGTTGAAGGACTTTGTAGAAATGTCTGTACATCCGTCTAATTTTCAGCTCTGATATGGCCTGATTTCTGGGTCTTAGTCCTCAGCGTGACATCACACTCTGGCTCTTTAAAACTAAATAGGGATGGCATTAATGTATCCCCTTATGTATTTTGTGCAGATAAGTTTTCTGCTGGAATGCACTATGGAGTTTACAAACAGGCACCGGTATAGAAAGAAAGAAGATCTAGATTGCACCAAATAAGGGTTAAGCCCAGTTGACGATTCAGGCAAGTGAGTGCAATAGTAATGAGACTATTGTAATTAGAACAAAAGGAAACCCTCATTAAGGCTGCACTCCTAAATAACCCATATGGATCTGGAGTATAAGGAGCAATTTTAAAATAGTTATTTTAAAAAAGGACTAAATGGAGATTACACATAAACATAACAAACAAACAAAAGATCTCTATGTGGTGTGTTCATTTCTATATTCCAGCCCCAAAGATATTGAGCGTGTTGGATATTTGACACACCAATTATATCATGTATGAAGTTAGAGGGAAATGCAGCCACTTTGCAACTATCGCCCTATATCCTTACCATGTAGATCTGAAAATATATGCAAAGATTCTGTCTACCCACCTATGTTCTTAAATGTCAAATATCGAGATCAGAATGTGTTTTTTCTGGGTAGAGAGGCTCAAAATAAAGATGGGCAAAAACTTTCAACTCAACCAAAATCAGTGAACAATGGCAAATTCCTCTTGGCGATTAATATCCAGCAAAAGTGCAGTTTTTCTGCTTTTTCTCCTAGATCATTGCATTGAAATCAATGGGAAGAAACATTTTTCCCAATCACATTAAAGTTTTCTCTAGTTTTCTACAGCCATATAAAAGGGTGTCAGGCTCCCACAGCATGCCATTCTGTGTTTGTGAGAGGAGAAAGCAGCACGTTTTTGAGCTAGAGAAGATAGGCAAATAAATACTGTTAAGGGTACTGTGCTGTCAAAAAGTTGGTCAATAATTCTTCTCCACCTGCCCCTCTTCCAAAATCATGGGTGTGTTGTTATTAGAATATATTTTTTCCCTTGAGAGGAGGAATTGCAGTGTGCACAGTGTGTGTGTGTGTGTGGTGAATAACATCTGGGGGCACAACTGTATCCAAACATCATGACACCCGAAACCAAGTACTACCCCTTGTCCAGACCCCGCTAAGGACACATGACAACTTGCTGACAGTTTAATAGTAATGATGAACCCTCCTTGCCAGAATCTTAGCATATTTTGCAGGATGGAATCTCTTCAGATGCCACTCGATGCACTGATTGTGATTCTCCTCCACCACACTGGCATGTGTGGTCAGTGCACCATACAGTGTGCAATGGGTAGAGATGAACTGCTACATCCTAACTTCAACAGAGTGGCTATCATTTGGCAGGAGATGTAACGATGAACGAGGCGGATTGGCAGAAGATGTAGTTACCCTAGAAGGTGATGGAGAGCTAGTTGTTTCACTCATCATGGAACTTACAGTCTCTGCCTGGGTTGCTCTATTCTTCCTCCTCTTTGATCTCCGCCTCTCCTCTTGTTGCCGTTCTGGAGAGTTTGGGGGTACAGCAACAGCATTCCTTGATTTCTGTGGTGGCTGTTTGGCTTTAACATGTTTGACATAGATGTCATGCTGTCTGTGTTTAATGTGTGATATCAGGGAGCTTGTGCCAAGGTGTGTACCCTCCTTTACTTTTCTTACTGACTTGTCACAAATTGTGCACAGTTCAGTTGGTGATGAATTCACTGTGCCTGACCCAACAGAAAAATAGCCCATGACTTCAGGGGGGAGGGAACAGGTAGAGAAGAATGGCCTCTTTCATCTTGTTCTCAACATTCCCCTTCACTTTCTGTGGCAGCGGATAATGTTGCTGCTGTTGCTGCTACTGCCTCAAATTCAGCACTGCAGCTAGGACCAGGAGTATTGCTGACGCTGGCAAGTGGAACCTGTCCTAGTCATGCTTCACTTGTTGACCCCATTCCCACTGTGTCCATGGTAGTCTGTGGCACACTAGCTTGCTCCTCCGCATCCTGCTGCCCTAGCAACTCAGCATCAGAAGGAATTAGAGCAGTTGCAAATTCCTCTAATTCCAAAAGGTCACTGCTAGTGGTGGTGGTGATGCCCATCCTTATCCCTGTTTCCCATTCCTTCTCAGTTTCTGCTAAAAAGGCCATCAATGTCTCTTCCACCCCAGCTTCTCCAGCATCATCATCACCACCCCCACTAGTCCCTACGTGCTGCTGCTCTATTATAGACATCTCACTGCTGCTTGGAGGAGGTGACAATCAATGTGACAGAGGGTTCTCTAATGTCACACTTGTCATTTTTTGGTGACGATGAAGAAGGCAGACTGGCAGTGGCAGCACTAGCGGCAGGGACGGCAGCTGATCTGTGCTCCTGCTGGTGGTGGTATTAATTGTGTGCCTGCTCTCCCCCAACAAAAGTTCTGGCCTCTTAGTCTTCAGGATCCTGTTCCATTTGGACACTTTAGTGAAGGGAAGGGGATGACTCCCAGGGTCAGAGGAATGGTGTGGGCTCCCTTGACCGCTAGTCTGGATGCTCTCCAATGTTTCCACTACCACTACGGCTGTTTCACTATTACTGCTACTACTACTAACATCAACCACATCATGTTCAGCCGCAGAGTCTTCCTCCTCAGTCTCACAGTCACTAGTAATATGAGGATATTGTTATTGATTACCCCCTCCTACACTCCTAACGCTAATAAGCTGCTGGACCTTAGTTGTAAGTAGTACTAGCACTGGCGGGACTGCTTGGGGATGGCAAGTGAGACTTGGGGTCCCTTGAGGTCACACTTGGTATCATTTTCTCCTTCCCCCCTCCTGGGTACTACAAGACACACTAGCAGCAGGCAAAGTATTGGTGGGAGCAGGTTCGGCACTGGCCAAGGATCAGCACTGGAGGCAGCAGGGGCAGCACATCTGGCAGCAAGTACAGTAATGGTGGCAGCAGGGGCAGCACATCTGGCAGCAGGTACAGCAATGGTGGTTGTAGGTACAGCACTAGTGGCAGCAGGGGCAGCACATCTGGCAGAAGGTACAACAATGGTGGCTGCAGGTACAGCAATGGTGGCACTGGCAGCAGGGGCAGCAAGTCTTGCAGCAGGCACAGGCAGCTGACCTGTCCTGCTCTCACTAGTACTACCCTTTTCTCCCTCCCTTCCCATTCCCTCTTCTCCCTCCCTTCCCATTAAATTCCCCAAGATCCCTTGGGGTGATTTAGGGGGACTGGACTGCATTGGTTCAGTACTGCTCACTTCCTCCTCAGACTCAATGGACACATAATAAGGGTCATTCCAGTTCCTTCTTTTACTGCTCCTAGTGATAGCAGTCACTATGAGCCTCTCCTGCCTCAATTTAAAGGGATAGTAATACTTAAAATGTAAAAAAAATATGTTGTAGGGTTTATCCCCCTGAGTAAAACAAGAGTACTCCCACTGCTGAAAGGTGTTTCATTTAAAAGTTATTAATTTTCAAAGTTGAATTTTTTTAGGTGCAATATCCCAGTGGCCTGAAATTGTACAGTGGCGCTGTTGCTACACGATCCTATGGACAGCTCTGGTCCCGGGACCATAAATCTCCATAGGATGGTGTAGCAACAGCACCACTGTACAATTTCAGGCCACTGTGATATTGCACCTAAAAAATTCAACTTTGAAAATTAATAACTTTTGAATGAAACACCTTTCAGCAGTGGGAGTACTCTTGTTTTACTCAGGGGGATAAACCCTACAACATATTTTTTTTCACATTTTAAGTATTACTATCCCTTTAACAAACAGTTCTCAGCAGAACAGCACAGCACATCTACCTTACTCTGTAGCTGCTTCTATTGTGTTTAAGTTCCTGGAATACCTCATGTTTTTATAGCGAAAACGCAAATGTAAATCAAGGGGAGGAAACTTTCTAGCCACTGAAAAATTGGCGGGGTATTTTGGCCATTGGGCGAAAAATGCGGAAATTTTACTCGCTGTTTAAAAGCGGAATTTCTCATGAAAAAGTAAACAATAATGTGGTTTTTGCAGAATTTCTCGCTGGAACACGTTGACAACTTTTGCCCATCTGTCACGGTTTTTGATGAACACTCAGAACAGTTTGGTAAGGTTAAAATAACTTTATTAGAGAAAAGTTCAAATACATAGATAGGCCTATGGGCCCACACAACAGAGTAGATATACAGGCAAGTATATACAACAGTATCAGGCCAGTAAAGGAGATATATGTGAGAATAATGACAATCTCTAGACAGTGGAGGTCCTGGCTTGGATCAGGACAGGCAGCAGGATGAGTAGACAGCGGCCTGACCACAGGACCTAGATGGTAGATGGTCCAGACAAAGGTGACTGGCACAGCCCAGAGGAGCGAGGCAACTCTGCTGGCACAACCCAGACGCCTGGGCGATACAGAACCCAAGGATCGAGGCACCCCTGACCCTGGCATCGGATGGCAATAGACCGAGATAACTCTCCCAGAAATAACCCTAGAACACTAGGTGTGGATCGCAGCACAGCAAGTATAGAAATGTAGGCAACCAGCGTCCCCTCTAATGAGGATGATGCAACTTAACACTGGCTCTTGAGCCCGAGGCTCCTGCAGATGGAGATATGCAACACTCTACCTGGAACGTCCAGGTAAGCAAGGGTCAATCGGTAACTCCCAGATATACTGCAACTCCCAAAGGGACTGAGCTCAGCGAGGTATGAGAGGTGGATACAGAAAGATCAGAGTAACACAGTCAGTGATAGAACACTGCACCGGTACTTCGCTTGTACAATCCGCCAATGGCGGTATGGAGAGAAGCTATAGCACGAATGCCTAGCTAGAGGTCGACAGAGATATAGCGCCACGCGGCGCAACTAACGTACAGCATCCACTAAGTAAAGCGAGAGCAAACGGAGACCACAAGTGATATGCTGGAAATGCATGGCACTCTGGGACAAGGCAGCCCACAGAGTAACTGGTAGCCAGGGAAGTCAGACACGGAACGGGTACACAGACCAGCACAGAGTAAACGGAAGCGGATTCTCAGCCAGACCAGGTCAGCAACGGAGCGGGTTCTCAGCCAGATACAGTCGGTAATGGAAACGGATTCACAGCCAGGCCAGGTCAGCAACGGAACGGGTTCTCAGCCGGATACAGTCGGCAACAGAAACGGGTCCTCAGCCAGATACGGTCAGCAACGGAGCGGGTACTCAGCCGGATACGGTCAGCAACGGAGTAGTCGAAGAACAGCAAAATCAGGAACGTTGACAGGCAGGCCAGGTCATACACGGTCAACAATAACGGAACAGGATGCAAGAACAAATACACCACGAAAGGGCACCATACCGTGGAAATGACAGGGTATATAAAGGCCATCACTGGGTGGTGACAAAAGGTGCTAGCCAATCAGTAACCAGTAATGAAAACTAGCAGTCAGAATGTCACCGCCTGCTGCACAAAGCACGGGCACCGTGATCCCATCCCTATCATGCACCTCATTTGGACTTGCCCTACAGTCTTTAGATTCTGAAAGGATGTATTCATTACTTTGTTGGGCATTGTGGGAAGGCCAGTTCCCCTTACAAATGAAGTTGGGTGTCCTTTCTATTTTTCCATAACAGCAAGGTGGTTACGATGGCTTGGATGTCTGATGTCCTACCGTCCGATGGCCACTGGATTAACCGGGTTAATCAGAATATTCCGCATTATCAACCTGGTATTTATTCACCGGGGGGCTTCGCGCAGGCTCCATGGTATCTGGGGGGCCTGATTGCAAAATTTTGAGCATACCCCTTCTCCTTGAGGGGATGTAATTATCCTGACCGCATGATGGGGAGGGAAGATGGGCAGGTGCTTGGGGTGTTGGGGGTAGTGGCGGCCCCTCTGGGGTGGGGGAGAGAATATTATAATTTTTTTTTGGTGAGTGTTTATTTGCTTAAAAATTTTAAAAAAATCCCACTGAGGTTGACTTGGGGTGCCTGCTGTGTTGTTAATACTGCTACCAATAACTGATGTAATACTCCTTTTTTTCATATATCTGACTGTTTTCTGTCTGTACCCTGAGGTAGCCTCTGTTAGTAAAGCTATTAAAAAAATGTTGGGATACCTACCAACATAATGATTCCACTTCGACTCACCTACAGACTCAAATGGGCCACGTCCTCCATACTTTATTCAGGTAGTCACATCTCCCCAAATCTCTCCTTTTTACCTGATCTCAATCGATCTCCCCTTCTTAAGGCAATCTCAAAAGAGTTATCTTCATGGTGATCTTTATATTTGTCTTGGATGGGAAAATTAATCTTATTAAGATAATGATCCTACATAAAATCCTATATATTTTGAATGCCCTCCCTATTTGAACACCTAAACATTTTTTCAACTCCTTCCAGACTCTTGTTAGGGATTTTATATGTTCGCCCAAGAAACCTTTCCATATTGGCTTCTCACCTGCGTTGGAGGGGATTAGGCCTTACAAACATTCACCAATATTATAAAGCATCTGCACTAGACTTTTTGACTTTGAGTCAAATTCTCATAAAATGTGGATGTGTATTTTAAAGCAAGTTTATTTTTATGACATTGTAAGTTTATGACTGATTGTGAGATTTAATAATATCTGTATATTTATGAATTGTACCCTTTATTATGCAATTGATAAATGACATTAAACATGTTAGGGGTACCCTGAAAGTTCCAGATTGTGTGTTAGGGGTGCAGTGAGCAAAAAAAGGTTGAGAACCACTGCCCTAGCTAAAATATTCTCAAAATGCCTACTACTCTGCAAAGTTCCTGAAACATGATAAAATGCAGAAATCATCCTAGTGCACAAGAAAGGTGATCAGACTGAAGTAAAAAAACTAACAACCAATAAGACTATTGCCAGTGTGGATGTAATAACATTTTTGCCTCAAACCAAAATCGTAGAATAATGGCACTTCCTGCTTGGCGAATAATTTCCTGCAAAAAGTGAATTTTTTACACTTTTTTTGCCTAGCTCGTTCCATGGGAACATTGAATTTACACACAACACATAGCAAATGTTATTTTATTTCCCAAAGGCACAGTATAAAAGGGGTATGAGGATGTCTGTGTTGGTGAAGTGTGAGGAAACAATCAGTTGAACAGGGATTTTTTTTTTTTTTTTTTTTGCGAGGAGGGGTTGTTTACTGGGATTGGGGGGACAATTAATCAAAAAATAAAAACTAAAGCAATTAAAAAAAAAACTATAAAACATAGTATAAAAGGGGCCTGAGGAGGGTGCCTGTGTTGGTGGGTGGAGTCTGGGGAAATAATCAGTTGAACAGGGAACTTTTTTGGGCTGGGGGCTTGTTGACTGGTATTTGGGGGACAGTTAATAAACAAAAGAAATAAATATAAGGAAAAATGAACTAAAATATGAAATTGGTACATGACGTGACAGAAACTGGGACCCCCAGACGTGAGCTACGACTGGGGAAGACTGATACTTGAAGGATTAGAGTACTTTATAAAGAATGATTTGTAGGACTTGCTGTTAGAGGACCAAGACCCGAGGAACAATTGATTTGTAGGGACTTACACTTATTAGAGGCACAAGACCTGAGGAAACTTTGATTAGTTGAAAGACCTCCATTCATTTGACATTACAGTCAGAGGAGCAGGTGACTGATGATTTGATATATCTCCTATGAGAGAATAAAGAAGACTTCTCCAAACAGAGTTCTTCATTTGACTGGAGATGTAGTATTTGGGTCAAATCCACCTTTACCCCATCAATTAATATCATATTATACATACCCTTTTTCAGGTCATGAACGATGAGATTATTACCATGCAGAAATCTAGACATTTTTATGGCAACCTATATACACATGAACAAATTGCCATCAAGGAAATTAAGGAATGGGATAAGTTGGTTATAAAACCTGTTGATAAAGGAGGCAACATTGGCCTACTGAAATGTACATCACAGAAGCAATGTTACAATTATCTGATCCTCAATGATACAAGAGACTGTTCGGCCTATTGTTGATTTTCTTAACCCCTTAAGGACCATTGACGTGGCAGGACCGTCACGCTGGTCCGGCACTTAAGGACCAGTGACGGTCCTGCCACGTCACGTACTTTTACTCACCACGCTCCTGTAGGAGCGTGGTGAGTAATACCGGGGAATGAACTTGATCACTCCAAGACTGGAGCGATCTCTTTCAGTCCCTCCATTCGGCGTGCCGCCCCACGTGATCAGTCAAAGTCTTCTATGTGGTCCTTAAGGGACAGAACACCCTGGGACCGCTGGTCCTTAAGGGGTTAAACAGTATGAAAAAATAATATTGGAAGCTAAAGAACAACATATAATAGATGCAAGCGAATACAAATTATTCTCTGTTTCTTCTCCACACATCACTACATTCTATTTACTCCTGAAAGTTTATAAAAATGTTCAGGTCCCACCAAGGCACCCAATTGTTTTGGTTTTTGACAGCCTTTGTCACCAGGCTGCCAAGTATATTGACTTGTGTTTAAGAGATATAGTCACCACACTACCTTCATATGTGAGTGATACAATGCAAGTATCTTGAATAAATGACCTGTACATTTCATTGCACACCCTGCTGGTTACATGTGACCTTGAGTCATTGAATATCAGTATTGACCTTCTCATGGATGTAATGCAGACAGATATTTTCTAGACATGCAATCTGAAGCCCACAGTGATCATAATTTGTTTGATGTCAAATTGTTGCATTTTTTGCTAATACATAATTATTTCATTTTTTTATAACAATTTTTTTTTTTACAGGTCAGAGGAACGGAAATGCGGCCCTATGCAACAACCTATGCCAACATAATTTTAGGCTGCCAGAAAAGAGAGTATGTGCTTTGCGAAGTGATGGAAAAGTATACAGATAACATTCTACTTTGGATTAGGTATATCGACAATGTAGTTCTTCTGTGGGAGGGGGACTCTACCCTGTTGTTAGAATTCAATGATACTTTGAATCATAACCATTTGAATTTGAAGTTGACATTTCAAATTGAGGAATATGAAATTTCCTTTCTGGAAAATTCAAAGGGGACTGGATGGTTTACTGGATATAGATCTTTTCTGCAAACTGACAACAGTTAACAGTATTCTACATGGATCCAGTAGCCACATTAAATGTAGCATTCTATCACGGTGCCCGTGATCCTTGAGAGACATTCTTACTTCCTGGTTTACACTGGCGGCATTCTCTGGGTTATTGCTCCTCCCAGGTCATGCCTTTAAATACGCCCTCCTGTCACTATCGTGGTGTACCCTTATCTAGCGATTAGAAGCTCTTGTTCCTGTTTCCGTGTATGACCCGGCTCACCTGACTACGTTTTGTTCCTGACGCTACTGATTCCGATTCCGTTGCTGACCTAGGACTGGCTGCCTAACCCCTTGTGTACCGAACCGGCTTGGCTAAGTATCTGATTCCGTTACCGACTAAGGACTGGCTGACTAACTCCTTGTGTACCGAACTGGCTTGGCTGAGTATCTGATTCCGTTACCAACTAGGACTGGCTGACTACTCTGTGTATTCCGACCCGGCTGGGCTAGTGTCTGGTCGTTCATTTAGACTGGCTGTATCCTCCGTGTGTGCCGACCTGGAGCTTGCGTGGGCCCAACAGTGAAGTGTAAGGAATTGAATGCAGGTCTGGACCTGCTGATGAAGAGGTCCGCAGATGATGCTTGCATAAGGCAAGTCGTCCATGTACGAAGTCACTCTGATGCCGTCCCAATGGAGGACAGATATCAAGGCCCCCAGCCCCGTTGGAAAACCTGGGGGGGCTGTTGTCAGACCAATGAAAGGCTGAAACTGAAAATGACCTCTGGGGCAGGCAAACCTCAGATACTGCCTGCTCTCTAGATGGATTGGGATGTGCAATACGCATCCTGAAGGTCCAGAGAAGCAAGAAACTCCCCCGGAGACATGGCAGCAATATCACGGTGCCCGTGATTGCTGCTTTGCTGTGTCTGTCATCTGTGAGGGACCCCATTGGCTGCTCGCCTTTGGCCCGCCTCACATTGCCTATTTAAACCTAGTTTGGGCACCCTTTAGTTGCCCTTTCGTGGTGTCTCTGAGTCTTTACTGACCACCATGCAACAGAAGCTTTATTGATTTGTCTGCTGATCCTGAGTACCTGTGTTCCTGCGTTCCTGAGTCGTGCTGTTCCAGTGCTGCTGTTTGCTGTCTGCTCCAGTATGGTTCCGGTCGAGTTCCTGTGGTCCTGTTTCCTGCTGTTGGTCTCCGTTCCGTTCCTGATCCGGTGGGATGTCCTTGCGGGTTCCTGTCTCCTCCTGTTCCTGTTTCCTACGACGGTGGCGACATTCCTCTTCGGTCGCTTGGCGACATTTCAGCTAGTTGTTGGTTCCCAGCGCACGGGTGCTGGTTCGCTCTTTACATTACAACAAACATATTGAGATCTGTTGGTTCCCAGCGTGCGGACGCTGGTTCGCTCTCAAGCCTAGCAGTCATATTATACAAGCTGTTGGTTCCCAGCGCGCGGGCGCTGGTTCGCTCTTTACATTACAACAAACATATTGAGATCTGTTGGTTCCCAGCATGCGGACGCTGGTTCGCTCTCAAGCCTTGGAGTCATATAATACAAGCTGTTGGTTCCCAGCGTGCTGGCGCTGGTTCGCTCCTTACATTACAACAAACATATTGAGATCTGTTGGTTCCCAGCATGCGGACACTGGTTCGCTCTCAAGCCTTGCAGTCACATTATACAAGCGGTTGGTTCCCAGCGCGCGGGCGCTGGTTCGCTCCTTACATTACCACAAACATTTTGAGACCTGTTGGTTCCCAGCGTGCGGACGATGGTTTGCTCTCAAGCCTTGCAGTCACATTATACAAGCTGTTGGTTCCCAGTGCGCGGGCGCTGGTTCGCTCCTTACATTACAACAAACATATTGAGATCTGTTGGTTCCCAGCGTGCGGACGCTGATTTGCTCCTGGCCTTGTGGCTCATTACTCAGTCATACTGCTGGTCCTTCTTGAGCTGTCCAGTCCTAGACAGCCTTTTACTATCTATATCCAGACGTTGGGTGACATACTATCTGGTATATTGGGCCGTGCATTTATTTACAACTGTGACTGTCTTTATCATCTGACAGTAATTTGAGCCACTCTGATTACCACCTTTTCCTTGGGTTGCCCTGCCCGGTATATTGGTAAGGCCGGTAGAACCTTCACGTATACCATCTTTAGGTTGCCTTGCCCGGTATTGGCAGGGCCGGTAGAACCTAACCTATCTGTGTTCCTTTGGGCTGCCTTGCCCGGTATATTGGCAGGGCCGGTAGAGCCTGTATACCCTGACTATCATTAAGGCTGCCTTGCCCGGTATATTGGCAGGGCCGGTAGAGCCTGTATATCCTGACCATCTTTAGGCTGCCTTGCCCGGTATATTGGCAGGGCTGGTAGAGCCTGTATACTCCTTACTAGTGCTGGCTGCCTTGCCCGGTATATTGGCAGGGCCGGTACAGCCATATTTTCCATTGCCTGTCCAGACTGCCCTGCCCGGTATATTGGCAGGGCCAGTAGAGTCTAATTCCTTACTACCATTCTACTTACTATTATATGTATTGTATGTACGTGTATGCAGTCCTATGGGATTAATTTCAAACTTTTCAATAAAGTTGTGTTTTTACCTAACCTTACGTCTGAGAGTCGTAATAAACCGTGACAAGCGAATACTCTGAGCAGAGACTCCTGACGATAGTGAGACTTCACTACAAAGGAATTAAGATCTTTCAGATCCAAAATAGGGCGGCATCCGCTGTCCCTTTTACTTATTTATTTATTTATTTATTTATTTTTTGTTAGTCACCACAAAGAGGCTTGAATAGAATCCTGAACCCCTGTCCACAGGGGGTACCTGATCCAAGACATCCTTGTCCAGAAGAGCCTGAATAGCGTCTTCGAACAGACGGCTTTTCTTGACTTCCTGAGGAGAACAAGAAAGATAAAGACAAAAAGGTGGGAGGGAAAATAAAGTGATCTTGTATTCCTCAGACACCACCAGAAAAGCTCACGAGTCTGACACTGAATCATCCCACGGTGTCGTGAGTCATGCCGAAGCAGTCACGAAGTCTTGGGCTTGTATGCGGCCTAGGGCTGCAATTGCTGCATGGTCTAGGAGGGACGTGGAACAGATGGAACCAGCTGGTTTGTCGTACGTGACTCAGAGAAAAGGAACGAAAAGACCAGATATGCAAAAACGGCAACCCCTTTTTTTTTTTTTTTTTTTTTTAAACCAAGGGTAGAAGAGTACTCTAACCCCTGAGGCCTCGCCAATCAGTTCCTTAAGTTCGGATCCAAACAAGGAAGTACCCTCAAAAGGCAAAGAAAGAAAACTTTCCTGGAAGCAGTGACAGCAGACCAATCTTAAGCCAAAGTGCATGCCTAGCCACCACAGAAGTAGTGGAGGCCCTTGCCATCATGCGGATGGCATCAAGGGCAGCAGCAGAACATAATGTTGATCTACAGAGAAAATAGCAAGGAGACGCAATGTCTCCAAAGTAGGCGCATCCTGACAGACCACCAGGGAGTTGCTCAGTCCAGACTGCAACAGCCCGGTTAACCCATGCAACAGCAAAGGCTGGACGCATAGCAGAACCAAAAGAAGTGAAAATGGACTTGAGGGGAACCTCAAGTTACGTGTCAGTCCAATCTTGCAGCATGTAAGACAGTAGGTTGAGACAGTCTAGATATGGGTGCGTCCACCTTAGGGAGATGAACCCATGTAGTAATTTCTGTTTCAGAAAAGGGGAAAAGTTTAGCATACTTTCTAGACACTGAAGAGGACTTGTCTGGAGTAGTCCATGCATCAGAACCAAACAGTCAAGAGTTGGGTTAGGAGGAAAAATGAGTAAGGGGCTTTACAGGCACCTGAAAAACATCAGAAGGAACAGTGTGAACCTCCTAAACCGATGGAATGTTGAGAGTGGACAATACAGTCCTGATCAGGCCCTCAGTAGAGGTTTTAGGATCAGCTTCAAATTGGTCCCCTAAGAGACCTGGAAGATTCCAAAAGAGCACCAACCTCAACATTCGAATCTAGCAACAATTCTTCCTGAGAAGAATCTGAAACATCAGGTGCTCCCTGAGGTTGAGGCAGGGAGGACCTGATAATATAGGGGGGTCTGTCCATAATTGAGGTGCCCCCGTATCTGGGATATAAAGAGCTGTAAAGTGGACCTAAGGTCTCCAGTTGCAGCCTTAAACTCTTACACCTAAGCTGGCTCAATAGCATGGCTGGAAGGCCCTGCTTGGTGCCGTTTGTGAATCAGGTGGGTATGGTCCGCAGTTCTCCTGATATTGTCCAAGGCCTGTCTCCCTCAGACACTTCCCAACCCTTATATCTGATCTTGAGCGTAGGTGCTCCCAGCAAATGTCTTGGATGGGCAGCATTTTGCCCTGAAGATTAATCTCCTCCCTCGGGTCCTTTATTATTTCCAGGTGCTTCCCATTGTCACGGTTTGGCTGAACTGTTCTAACACTCTGCTGTTGTATTTTAGCTGCATTTCCTTCCCTGTCTCAGCAGATGATTAAAGACTGCCTTTACCTCTCTGTTTCCATAGTTACTCACCTTATGTAATGGTTTTGTAGGACACTCAGACCAGCAGGTTAGAATAAAACACAGTTTTATTAAAAGACAAGAAAGACTGCCCTCTATAGGCAATACAGAATGACTGAAATTAGACAGTAAAGTACAGATGCCCTCTCAGGCCCAGTATACAGGGAAATAAATATATACTGTCACAGGACAGGCATAAGTTAGCATACAGGGTACTCAAGGGTTAAAGTTCATAGAAATCAAATCAGTCTCTGTTGTGGTGTGTTTGACACGCCCATAAGCTGATAAAGGAGCGATATAGTGGTGCTAGATGTGAGAACACCAGTAAATGGAACAGGACAGAGACTACTGCTTATGCTGAGCAGGGAACTGAGGCAAAAATACTCTGCAAGAGCTTTAGGAGCTTGGAGCCACTAGCACCCAACCGATGCGTAAACGGAGAGCAAGTGCACTGCAATAGCTGAGATGTTAAGAGCCAATAGCACCCACCCGGTGCGTTAACGGAGACCAAATACACTGCAAGAGCTGAGGAGTATAGAGCCAATAGCACCCAACTGGCTCTGTAATGGAGACCAACTACACTGCAAGAGCTTAGCTTCCTGTGTCTCACATTGTACTGTTTGGGCATGCTCACAATGGCACTGTCTCACATTGTACTACCAGGATAGGATCACAATGTCACACACAGTATTACCTGGTCAGGCCCACACTTTCACACTTGTATTGCCAATGAATGCTCACACTGGCACTATCTCACATTGTACAGTAAGGGCATGCTCACGTCTCACATTATACTATAAGGGCATGCTCACAGTCTCACATTGTACTATAAGGACATGCTCACACTAGCACAATCTCACATTGTACTATATAGGCATGCTCACACTAGCACTGTCTCACCTTGTACTATATGCTCTGTAATGTGTTGTGTACCTCTCTGGAGACCTGCCATACAATTTCATACAAATACCTGAGCAGAGACAAGGTAATTGTTCTTCGTGAGCCTCTGTGTTAATGAGTGAAATAAGCCTGTCTACTGGACTCCCAGACCTGCTCAAAGAGAAAAAGGTGGAGCCTAAGCAGGAATGGATGGGACCAAAAAGATAAAGGGGTGGGGTTTACAGAGGAAGGGTTGGATGTGCATGGACTTTTATAATGCTTTTTCACATATCAAAGTATTACCAGTTAGACTTGGTTACATATTTCACAGAAGTTGCTGGAAATAGAGAAATCTGAATTTCATTAATTTATGTTTTCCAAGTGTGTGTTTATGTGTGTGTGTGTATATGTATAATGTTTTATAATTGCCCCCTTAATTTTGTCCCTGGCCCCCCATGTGCCCCGCCTAAATATGAATGCTGGAGACTAACCACTTCTAGTTGGACAGTGGTCTCTGGGATTTCCTGCAGCCTGATGTTGTTACACTTCGACGGACATATCCTCAAGATATTCAGAAAGCATGTTATATTCAGAATGGAAATCTTGTGTTTCCAGGTGATTATTGTGGGTTTCTGACATCTCTGCTTGCTAATGTTCAAGAGTGCTTAGGCCTTCCCATAGACAGTGCAGATCAGTCTGCCAGCTCTGAATAACTTCCAGAACCTCCATCTGGAGCATACATTCCTTCAGGTCAGCCATATCAGCTTTTGTGCAAGGCATGTCAGCCTGGGTGGGGAGTGGAGGCGAGGGAGCAGATGTAGATGATTGAGATGAGGAGGAGTCATGCAAAGCCGAGGTCTCCAATGGTTCAGCTACTATGAAGAGGAGGGTGGCCCTTGAGACGCAGAATTCACTCTGGGGAAGAAATCAGCCATTTCAGTGTTGGATTTCATGTGGGCCTTATGTCTGCTCAATGATAACAGCACTGGCTGCGGCATGGTGTGCGTGAGAATCGATGAATGAAAGCAATGTCAAAAGAGCATTTGGTAGAAGGCAGGACTAAGACCAAAGTGCCAATTTAGAGGGCCATCGTAGGAGGCCTGGTCCTCTGCACCATGGAGAACAGGTGAGTGCAAGAGAAAAGCCTACAAAGCAGGCTTCAAAATAAAAAAGGGGATTATAAGGGCTAGCAACTAGAAAATAAATATAAATATGAGGGGGGTCTTATACTACAAGAGCACCCCTAGTGCATGTGTTCATACAGGGAGTGGTGATGGAATGCTGTGAGCCCCTGCAGGGGCCAGAAGAAGGTAAAGCTCTCACAGCACACTTAGACTCACACCACTTTGCCCCCCATACCAGATGGTTGCTGGAGAGGTAGGAATATGCCCTGTGGAAGAATGGGCTGGGACACGGCCTCCATGTGGGTGGGTGGTGAAGAGAAGTCCCCTCAGCAGTCTGGGTATCACGGTGCCCGTGCTTTTTGCAGCAGGCGGTGACATTCTGACTGCTAGTTTGCATTGCTGGGTATTGATTGGCTAACACCTTTTGTCGCCGCCCAGTGATGGCCTTTATATACCCTGTCGTTTCCTCAGGATGGTGCCCTTTCGTGGTGTATTTGTTCCTGCATTCTGATCCGTTATTATTGACTGTGTATGACCTGGCCTGCCTGACGATGTTCCTGATTCTGCTCCACTTGCTGACTGTATCCGGTTGAGAACCTGCTCCATTGCTGACCTGGCCTGGCTGAGAACCCGCTTCCGTTACCGACTGCATCTGGCTGAGGACCCGTTCCCGTTACCGACTGTATCCGGCTGAGTACTCGCTCCGTTGCTGACCTGGTCTGGCTGAGAACCCGCTTCCGTTACCGACTGTATCTGGCTGAGAACCTGCTTCCGTTACTGACTGTATCTGGCTGAGAACCCGCTTCCGTTGCTGACCTGGCCTGGCTGAAGAACCCGCTTCCGTTACTGACTGTATCTGGCTGAGAACCCTCCATTGCTGACCTGGCCTGGCTGTGAACCCACTTCCGTTACCGAGTGTATCTGGCTGCACTGCTTCTGTTTCCTGGTGCTGGTCAGTGCACCTGTCCTGATCTGACCCTTTTGGCTGCCAGTTGCCCTGTGCGCTTCCTTGTGTCTGGTACCATGCTTTTACAGCTTACCACTGTGGCCTCGTTGTTGCCTCCGTTACGTTCAGTGGTGCTGTATGTTAACTCGTTGCTCAGCGAGGCGCTGTATCTTGTCGATCATTAGCTAGGCTCAGTGCCTAGTCTCTCTCCATACCGATTTATCGGAGTGTACAAGCAAAGTACCGGTGCAGTGTTCTATCACTGACTGTGTTACTCTGATCTCTCTGTGTCCACCTCTCATACCTCGCTGGGCTCACTCCCTCTGGGAGTTGCAGTATTCCGGGCGTTACCATTTGACCCTTGGTGTACCTGGACGTTCCAGGTAGAGTGTCACGGTTTATTATGACTCTCAGACACAAGTTTTAGGTAAAAAAAATCAATTTTATTGAAATAATAAATGATAACTTAGGATGGCAATAACATACATATATATATATACAGAATATAGCACAGACAGAAGGCAGACTCTACCGGTCCTGTCAATATACCGGACAGGACAGTCTTTAGGCTCTACCGGCCTTGCCAATACCGGGTAAGGCAACCTGCAGATGGAATAGCATAACGGTTTTACCGGCCTTACCAAATTACCGGGCAAGGCAGCCTCAATAGATACACAATGTAGGCTCTACCGGCCCTGCCAATACCGGGTAAGGCAACCTCAGATGGAATGTGGCAAAAGGTTCTACCGGCCTTACCAATACCGGGCAGGGCAGCCCAGAGATAATAGCAGCAGTCAGATGGAACTGGCAAATTAGCAGAATCGTTAAGCAGCAAGGCTTTGGAGCAAACCAGCGTCCGCACGCTGGAAACAACACTGAATAGTATAGCCGTTAGGCTTAGCGAGCAAACCAGTGACCGCACACTGGAGAAACAAGCGAGTAGTATAGCCGCAAGGCTTAGGAGCAAACCAGCGTCCGCACGCTGGGACCAACACAAAATTGTATAGCCGATAGGCTTAGGAGCAAACCAGTGACCGCACACTGGTGTAACAAGTGAGTTTGTATAGCCGCAAGGCTTAGGAGCAAACCAGCGTCCGCACGCTGGGGCCAACACAGATTTGTAGAGCTGATAGGCTTTGGAGCAAACCAGTGACCGCACACTGGTGTAACAAGTGAATTTGTATAGCCGCAAGGCTTAGGAGCAAACCAGCGTCCGCACGCTGGGACCAACACAGATTTGTATAGCTGATAGGCTTTGGAGCAAACCAGTGACCGCACACTGGTGTAACAAGCGAGTTTGTATAGCCGCAAGGCTTAGGAGCAAACCAGAGTCCGCACGCTGGGACCAACACAGATTTGTATAGCTGAAAGGCTTTGGAGCAAACCAGTGACCGCACACTGGTGTAACAAGTGAGTTTGTATAGCCGCAAGGCTTAGGAGCAAACCAGCGTCCGCACGCTGGGACCAACACAGAATTGTATAGCTGATAGGCTTTGGAGCAAACCAGTGACCGCACACTGGTGTAACAAGCGAGTTTGTATAGCCGCAAGGCTTAGGAGCAAACCAGCGTCCGCACGCTGGGACCAACACGGAATTGTAGCAATGTCACCAACGCGACCAGGCAGAAGGTCGCCAGGATACTGAAGACAGGTGATGAGATGACAGGAACCAGCAACGATCAGTCAGGTCAGAAAACAGCAGAGAAGTTCAGCAGGAACTGCAACACCAGAGACTAGGCCGGAACCAGGACTGGAAGTACTTCAGCATGCAGGAAACACTGGAACAGTAGAGATCAGGAACTCAGGATCATTGGAACAGAGGCCCAGCTATCACTAGCATAGTGATAGCAAGAAGGTCAGAAACAACACAAAAGGGCACTCAAAGGGTGCCCAATCCAGGTTTAAATAGTCAATCAGAGGCGGGCTATCTGCAGACAGCCAATAGAAGCCCCCTACTGGTGACAGACAAGTAAATGCAGCAAATCACGGGCACCGTGATAGTACCCCCCTTTCAAAGACCCCCTCTCCTAGAATAGGGTTTAGGTTTCCGTGGGTAATTGGCATGAAAGGCCCTAGTTAACCTAGGTGCATGAAGGTCCGTACTATCCACCCATGATCGATCCTCAGGACCATACCCTTTCCAATGTACCAGGTACTGTACCCTTCCTCTAAGCCTACGTGAATCAATAATGCTTTGAACCTCGTACTCCTCCTGGCCCTCGACCTCAACAGGTCCTGGCACCACAGGTGTGGTAGTATAGCGATTGCAAACCAGAGGCTTAAGAAGGGACACATGGAACACATTATGGATACGCATGGATGCAGGTAGGTCTAGTGCATAGGAGACAGGGTTAATTTTGCGAATAACTCTGTATGGACCAATAAACCGAGGAGCCAACTTATTAGACGGAACCTGCAGCTTGAGATTTCTGGAGGAAAGCCATACTCTATCCCCAACCTGAAAGGAAACCGCTGGAAGCCTTCTGCGATTAGCATGGCGCTGATGACGCTGAAATGACTGACCAAGTGCCCTCTGAACTTGTGCCCATGTGGAACGGAGTTGCTCGATATGCTCATCCAGAGCTGGAATCTGTTGCGTCTGAAATGAGTCTGGAAGCAAACAGGGCTGGAACCCATAATTAATCAGAAACGGAGAGCTCCCAGATGAAGAATTGACCGCACAGTTCCTGGCGAACTCTGCCCAAGGCAACAAGTCGGACCAATTATCATGATGGTCAGTAACGAAACAACGGAGAAATTGTTCCAAGCCCTGATTAGCTCGTTCAGCGGCTCCATTGGTCTGGGGATGGTAGGCAGAGGAGAAGGACAGCTGTATGCCCATCTGTTGGCAAAATGCCCTCCAAAATCTAGACACAAACTAGCTCCCCCTGTCAGACACCAGTACCCTAGGCACTCCATGCAACCAGAATACTTCTCTGGCGAACACCATTGCCAATTCCTTCGCTGAAGGAAGACCACGGAGGGGCACGAAATGAGCCATTTTAGAAAACCTGTCCACCACCATGAATATAAAGGAGTACCCCTTCGACATAGGCAACTCTCCCATAAAATCAATGGAAACATGAGACCAGGGGCGTTCGCCATTAGGCACCGGTTGAAGCAAGCCCACAGGGAGATGTCTCGGGGTCTTAGCGCGGGCGCAGGTGGCACAGGCATTCGTAAATTCGGCACAATCGTTTCTCATGGAAGGCCACCAAAATAACTGAGAAAGGGACCATAACAATTGGTCTCTACCAATATGTCCCGCAGCCTTAGAGGAATGGTAGGTTTCGAGCAGCCTAGTACGAAATGATTCAGCGACAAAACATTTGCCCACTGGGGTTTCATGGGGAGCGGACCCCTGAGAGGCCAGGATCTCCTCCCCTAGAGGAGAAGTGATACTCGTGCGTATAGTAGCCAGTATTCTATCAGGTTGGATGATAGGAGCTGGTGCTTCCACTCTGTCACTGTCGGCCTCAAATTGTCTTGACAGTGCATCAGCCCTGATATTTTTTGACCCTGGTAAATATGATACAATGAAATTAAATCGAGACAGGAACAGTGCCCACCTGGCCTGACGAGAGGACAATCTCTTGGCCTCCGAGAGATAGGTCAGATTCTTATGATCTGTTAGGATTAAGACAGGATTCTTAGTACCTTCAAGCAAATGACGCCATTCCTTAAGAGCAAGGATAATGGCCAATAATTCTCTGTCACCTATCTCATAGTGGCTTTGAGTGACAGTCAACTTTTTAGAGAAAAACCCACAAGGTCTGAGAGTTCCACCTTTCTCGTGTCGCTGCGAAAGTACTGCCCCGACCCCAATATCTGAGGCATCAACCTCTAACGTAAATGGAAGTAAAGGATTGGGGTGGGATAACACAGGAGCCGCAGCAAATGCCAGCTTCAAATTCTCAAAGGCTTTCTCAGCAGATACCGGCCAACAAGAAGGATTAGCACCCTTGTGCGTAAGATCGGACAGAGGTTTGACAATGGAAGAAAAGTTCTTAATAAACCTCCTATAATAATTAGCGAAACCCAGGAAACGCTGTATGGCTTTAAGACCCTTAGGTTTTGGCCATTGTAGGACAGCTGACAACTTTTCTTTGTCCATGGCAATGCCATCATTGCCAATTATGAACCCCAAGAATGGCACACTGGTTCTATGAAACTCACATTTTTCCATTTTACAAAATAATTTGTTCTCACGGAGTCGTAGCAATACTGCGGATACATCTTTGATGTGCTGTGCCATGTTTTGGGAGTAAATCAGTATATCGTCGAGGTACACCACAACACATGTCTGTAACATATCTCTCAGAACATCATTTATCAGTTCCTGGAAAACTGCGGGTGCATTACACAGCCCAAAAGGCATTACTAGATACTCGTAGTGCCCAGCTCGAGTATTAAAGGCAGTTTTCCACTCATCACCTGCTCGAATGCGAACCAGATTGTAAGCGGCCCGTAGGTCCAACTTGGTAAATATCGAAGCGCCCTTAAGCCTGTCAAAAAGCTCGGTGATGAGTGGTATTGGGTATGCGTTTTTTGCCATTAGTTTATTCAAGCCCCGGTAGTCAATGCATGGTCTTAATTCGCCATTTTTCTTTTTTACAGAAAAAAAAACCAGCCCCAGCTGGAGAGGTAGATTTACGTATGATCCCTCTAGCAAGGGCATCAGAAATGTAATCCTCCATAGCCTTATTTTCATCACAAGATAATGGATAAGTGCGTCCTTTCGGAGGTACTGCACCAGGCTGCAATTCAATGCAACAATCATAAGGTCTATGCTGGGGTAGCATACTAGCCTCTCCTTTGCTAAAAACATCGCCAAACTGTTGGTACACATCCGGCATAGCAGAGGAGGTGCACATGACCTTAATAGGCTGGATGACGCACTTGTCCATACAAAACTGGGACCAAGCCGCAATTTCACACTTTTTCCAATCGAATTGTGGGTTATGTAACTGTAACCACGGAAATCCCAATATCACCGCATGGTGCGGGGAATTAATCAGTTGAAACTGCTGCTCTTCTCTGTGAAGTGCCCCAATAGTCATAGACAATGGCATAGTTTCAAATATAACCTGAGGCGGTTCTAAGGGTCTACCATCAATCGCTTCAATAGTCAAGGGGTTTTCTCTTTCAATGCGTGGAACTCCGTGCAATTCAGCAAAGGTATTATCCATAAAATACCCTGCTGCACCAGAGTCAACCAAGGCCAAAACCTCCACAGAGCGTTGTGCCCAAGACAATACCACCTGTATGGTGGGTTTCATTATGCCCGAAACTGGGGACGATTGTACACCACCTAGGGCCTGTCCCCCAAGATACCCTAGGTGTGTGCGTTTCCCGGACGTACCGGACAGGAATTTAGCAAGTGCCCTTTTTTACCACAGTATAAACATAACCCTTGTTTTTTGCGATATATTCTCTCTGCCTTGGATAGTCTAGTGAAGCCTATTTCCATAGGTTCACTTGTTTCCCGTACTGGTTCACTAGACTTCAATGCCAAGGGAGGGATGGGTGGGCAAAACATGCTACTAGGCTCATTATTTTTTGACCGTAACTTACGATCTCTGGCAATTGATCTCTCCCGTATTCTGGAGTCAATTATCATAACATACTCAATGTAATCATCTAGATCAATAGGTAGATCTTTAGCAGCGATTTCGTCTTTAATGTGGTCATTCAGGCCTTGACAGAAGGCTGCCAATAATGCCTCGTTATTCCAACCTACCTCTGCTGCCAATGTGCGGAATTCGATGGCATAGTCGCCCACTGTACGCCTGCCCTGTTGTATCTCCATAAGGCGTTTGGCAGCAGAGGTGGTTCTACCAGGAGGCTCAAACACTCTTCGAAAGGAACGCACAAATTCACTAAAGTTCTTAGTACAAGGTTTAGCATTCTCCCACAAGGGGTTAGCCCAAGCCAATGCTCTGCCAGTGAGCAGTGATATCGTGAACCCCACTTTACTACGATCATTGGGGAATGCGTGTGCCGTCAATTCCATAAAGATTTCGAGTTGATTGATGAACCCTCTGCAGAGACTAGGGTCACCATCATATCTTAGCGGCAAGGGTGCAGAAGCCGTTAACCCTTTAACAGTACCCCCTAGGGGTCTGGTATCACTTTCCGGTGTCTGACTTGGCGAGACCACCGGGCTAGAGCTAGATTGGTCAGCAGGTACCGTGCGTTCAAGGATCGTTTGAATTGCAACTGCCAACTGATCCAAACGTTGCTCGTGCACATCCATCCTCCAATGGATATTCTGTGCGTTACCTTCACCCTTGCTGTCTGAGGTCATGGCCCTTTCGTACTGTCACGGTTTATTATGACTCTCAGACACAAGTTTTAGGTAAAAAAAATCAATTTTATTGAAATAATAAATGATAACTTAGGATGGCAATAACATACATATATATATATACAGAATATAGCACAGACAGAAGGCAGACTCTACCGGTCCTGTCAATATACCGGACAGGACAGTCTTTAGGCTCTACCGGCCTTGCCAATACCGGGTAAGGCAACCTGCAGATGGAATAGCATAACGGTTTTACCGGCCTTACCAAATTACCGGGCAAGGCAGCCTCAATAGATACACAATGTAGGCTCTACCGGCCCTGCCAATACCGGGTAAGGCAACCTCAGATGGAATGTGGCAAAAGGTTCTACCGGCCTTACCAATACCGGGCAGGGCAGCCCAGAGATAATAGCAGCAGTCAGATGGAACTGGCAAATTAGCAGAATCGTTAAGCAGCAAGGCTTTGGAGCAAACCAGCGTCCGCACGCTGGAAACAACACTGAATAGTATAGCCGTTAGGCTTAGCGAGCAAACCAGTGACCGCACACTGGAGAAACAAGCGAGTAGTATAGCCGCAAGGCTTAGGAGCAAACCAGCATCCGCATACTGGTGTAACAAGTGAGTTTGTATAGCCGCAAGGCTTTGGAGCAAACCAGCGTCCGCACGCTGGGACCAACACAAAATTGTATAGCCGATAGGCTTAGGAGCAAACCAGTGACCGCACACTGGTGTAACAAGTGAGTTTGTATAGCCGCAAGGCTTAGGAGCAAACCAGCGTCCGCACGCTGGGGCCAACACAGATTTGTAGAGCTGATAGGCTTTGGAGCAAACCAGTGACCGCACACTGGTGTAACAAGTGAATTTGTATAGCCGCAAGGCTTAGGAGCAAACCAGCGTCCGCACGCTGGGACCAACACAGATTTGTATAGCTGATAGGCTTTGGAGCAAACCAGTGACCGCACACTGGTGTAACAAGCGAGTTTGTATAGCCGCAAGGCTTAGGAGCAAACCAGAGTCCGCACGCTGGGACCAACACAGATTTGTATAGCTGAAAGGCTTTGGAGCAAACCAGTGACCGCACACTGGTGTAACAAGTGAGTTTGTATAGCCGCAAGGCTTAGGAGCAAACCAGCGTCCGCACGCTGGGACCAACACAGAATTGTATAGCTGATAGGCTTTGGAGCAAACCAGTGACCGCACACTGGTGTAACAAGCGAGTTTGTATAGCCGCAAGGCTTAGGAGCAAACCAGCGTCCGCACGCTGGGACCAACACGGAATTGTAGCAATGTCACCAACGCGACCAGGCAGAAGGTCGCCAGGATACTGAAGACAGGTGATGAGATGACAGGAACCAGCAACGATCAGTCAGGTCAGAAAACAGCAGAGAAGTTCAGCAGGAACTGCAACACCAGAGACTAGGCCGGAACCAGGACTGGAAGTACTTCAGCATGCAGGAAACACTGGAACAGTAGAGATCAGGAACTCAGGATCATTGGAACAGAGGCCCAGCTATCACTAGCATAGTGATAGCAAGAAGGTCAGAAACAACACGAAAGGGCACTCAAAGGGTGCCCAATCCAGGTTTAAATAGTCAATCAGAGGCGGGCTATCTGCAGACAGCCAATAGAAGCCCCCTACTGGTGACAGACAAGTAACTGCAGCAAATCACGGGCACCGTGATATAGAGTTTGCTATTCTCAACTGCAGGAGCCTCCAGCTCAAGAGCCAGTGTTACGTTGCACCCTCCTCATAGAAGGGACATTGGTTGTTTCCACCACTATACGTGCTGTGATCCATTTTCATTACGTGTAATTCCGGTATTGGCATATACTGTTATATTCACGTGCCTGTATATCTACGCTGTTGTATGGGCCATAGGCCTATCTATGTCTTTGAACTTTTCTCAAAATAAAGTTATTTTAACCTTACCAAACTGTTCTGAGTGTTCATCAAAAACAGTGACACTGGGATGCAGGCCTCTCTGCCCAGCATATCATGTGGGATGAGCTGTCCCACTCCTCCATGAGTGGAAGGCAGCAGTCACCTCATCGGCTGCAGCCAGATAAATTAGGCACTGAACCTGTGCAGGCACTTGTAAGGTGCACCGTAGCTTTCCTTGCTTCCCCTACCTCAGCCAGGCTACAATCTATAAGCACCACAGCATGGCCTAGGCCTCTTATGAGTTGCTGCTCTAGCAAGTTCAGTGCATCCAGTGGTTTATCAGAGGCACAGAAGGATGAAGCCAATCAAGTCCAGGGTTGTCAATGTCTGAGATAAACTTTGTGTGATGGGATCTCACAGTCGAAGCTCAATATAGGACAAAAACCTCTGGAGATGCAGGACACAGAAGCTGGGTAGAAGTCGACCAAATACTAACAGGACAAAGAGAGGTTCCGAAGATCTCGAACAGGCTTGTGGCTGAATCTTCAACTACCACTGCCCTCAACTATTTGAAAGCCCGGAGGTGTCGGTCATAAGGTTTTGACTATGACACCCTCGACTAGTTGGTTAGGCAGGAGGAAGGGAGTTGTACGCAGTCAATCTTCCACACCCTTGACTAGCCGGCGAGGTCATCACGACACCCTCAACCCAGTCGGAAAGCCTGAGGTGTGGAAGTCGAACCAACAGCAATTCAAATGTTCAGAAGTCGCAGGAGAATTCAGACAGGTGACAGCTGGAGGGACACTCATTGTGCGGCAGATGGCAGGATACAAGTCGGATTTGAAAGTCCCAAAGTTAACAGGCAGACGAAAGCTGAAGGGACACTCATAGTGTAGAAGATCAGCAGGTAAGGAGTCGCAGGTTCGAAGAAGGTCAGAGCCAGACAGAAGACGAAGGAACCTGGCGATAACACGAAGCCATAGTCTAGAAGGAAGCTGGGTCGAAATATGAAGACAATAGACACAGGATTCAGAAGGCTGAAGACAAGGTCAGGAAGCTAGCCAAAGGTTGGTACACTGAAGTTCAGAAACTCAGGAATGCTACAGCAAGAACTCTCAGGAACTTGGCGAGAAAATCGAGCAAGTGCTGGAGGCTGAACCAGGTAGATAAAGGCAACAGTGGCCAATAGAGATGGTGGTAGGGAGAGTAACCTGAAGAAGCATGACAAGGGCCTAGTTTGGTGCTGGAGAAAGTCCTAAAGATAAGGATTGACAGTCGTTGGATGGAGCTCTCGCTTTACACTTTTGTCACATTCCTCTGTTAGGCCACGTCCCCAAATGCATATGCATTTTTAAGCGAGGTCGTCATAGGTCATCATAGGAGTTGATGTGTTAATATTTAGGATTTCAGATTTGCTGTAATTAATTTGTGTTTGTGATAGAAAGCAGTATTCATTTAGTATACGTATGAGGGAAGGAATGGAGGTCATAGGGTTTGTTACAAGAGAAGAGAACACTGTAGGCAAAGGCAGCAACTTTGTAAGTATCTGAACCAGATCTTCATCCTGCAGTGGATCGACAATGGCTGACGAAGATGATATATACAGATATACATTTTTTTCACACTAGACTTATTTGCACTAATCCATATCATACATTTTATTAGTACTATAACACTTATTAATTATTATTATTATTAAAATCATATAATGATTGATTTCTTCAATAAATATAGTATATTTATCAGTATTATTAGTATATAGGTTACATCATACCCAGTTAATAATTATTGATTACTAGTATGAAAGCCTGTGTACACAGGCTAAAGTGCCACTCAGCAGCCTCGGCTGCTGCTCGGGAGCCGAGAGCAGAGACAGGTGGTGATCCATTCGGAGAGCCCTGCTCCAAATCAGCGCATTTGGCCAGTCTCTACTGTGCATGACTGCATCGTTCCAGCAGTCTCTACTGCGCATGTGCTGTTACGCACACAGGGAGCTTCGCAGCTTAGCAATTTATATTATAAAATATTAATTTTATGTTCAACACATATTTATGTATGCAATTATGAAGTAGGAGTGTTTAGTTATATTTTAGATTTTTTAGGAGTTTTAGACACATAGTTTATTTTATAAATATTTAAATCTCTATATATATAATTTGCTAGGATGCGTCGCTTCCTGTGTGGGTAACGAGCACGTACACAGACAGCAATGCCTCCTAGCAAATTGCATGTGCGCGGCAGTTGAGGGGAAAGCAGCGTGGTGGAGGGGAAAGCAGCAGTAGAGCAGCATGCTCCGGGATCACCGCAATACCACAGCTGTCCCCCTCCCCCACTGCTAGGCGGAGGAACAGAAAAGCTTCTGCATGACCTAGACCCCATCAATGATGGACTTCAACCTAGTATATCTATATTATATATATATAATACTGGGCACAAGTCTTAGGCAAGTGTGAAAAATGCTGCAAAGTAAGAATGTTTTCAAAAAAAGACATGTTAATATTTTATTTTTATCAATTAACAAAATGCATTGTGAGTGAACAGAAGAAAAATCTAAATCAAATCAATATTTGGTGTGATGACCCTTTGCCTTCAAAACAGCATAAATTCTTCTAGGTACACTTGCACACAGTTGCTTCTCTCTCTTCATGTAATCCGAGACAGACTCGAAAATGTTGAGATCAGGGCTCTGTGGGGGGACATACCATCATTTCCAGGGCTCCTTTTTCTTCTTTATGCAGAAGATAGCTCTTAATGACGATGGCTGTATGATTGGGGTCATTGTCATGCTGCAGAATAAATTTTGGGCCAATCAGATGCCTCCTTGATGGTATTGCATGATGGATAAGTATCTGCCTGTACATCTCATCATTGAGGATACCATTAATTCTAACCAAATTCCCAACTCAGTTTGCAAAAATGCAGCCTCAAACTTGCAAAGAACCTCCACCATGCTTCACTGTGGCCTGCAGACACTCATTCTTGTACCGCTCTCCAGCCCGTCTGTAAACAAACTGCCTTCTGCCACAGCCAAATATTAAAAATTTATACTCATCTGTCCAGAGCACCTGCTGCCATTTTTCTGCACCCCAGTTCCTGTGTTTTCATGCATAGTTGAGTTTCTTGGCCTTGTTTAAATGTCGGAGGTATGGCCGGAAGTCTTCCTTGAAGACTACTCATGACCAGACTCTGGACAGTAGATGGGCATACCAAGATACCACTGTTTTCTACCAATTCTGAGCTGATGGCACTGCTAGACATCTTCCGATTGTGAAGGGAAGTAAGCATGATGTGTCTTTCATCTGCTGTGCTAAGTTTCCTTGGCTGACCACTGCGTCTACGGTCCTCAACATGGCCTGTTTCTTTGTGCTTCTTCAAAAGAGCTTGGAAAGCACATCTGGAAACCAGTGTCTGCCTTGCAATTTCTTCCTGAGAGAGACTTTGCTGATGCAGTATAACTGTCTTGTCGCTGTACTCAGACTTGCCATGGTGTATGACTTTTGACATTAAACTATCTTCAGCAACCTCACCTTGTTAGCTGAGTTTGAAAGCATCTGTCAGCACACGCATTTGTGTTTCCAATTACAGAGGCTGACTGTAATAGTGACACAGATCACAAAAAACAGTATTGCACATATCTTTACTAGCCATGTGAATCAACAATCAACAGTACTATCACTATGCTCACCATTTGTGCCAATGGCAGGGTTAAGAGACAGGAAGGACAGTCAGTCTGTTTATAAACTATTTGAGAGATCATGTGGAAAGTCTTGCCAAGTAAATAAGGTGAAGCAAGCTCAATCTCAGTCACCATCATCAGCATCAATACTTGGAAGTGCAACCCCCAAGCAGCCATACTTGTCAGTAATATAAAATAATCAGCACCACAGTTCAAGAAGGACCCCACCTACACCTAAGAGTGTCTCTGCTTTTGCTGCAAGTGTACAGCTGCAATCACCAAGTAGTAACACTAGTGTAACGGTTTTTAAGACTCTCAGACCAGTGTGTGAAATAAAACACAATTTTATTAAAATATGATAAGGCAGAAGTACGCCCTCTGGTGGCGGTAGATATACACCAGCAGTACTGACTAGGAGATACAATTGTAAATGCACAGATGAATTATAAGTACAAATACACAGCAGTAGAACTGCAACTACCCACAGAGGGTTAAGTCCTTGATAACAGTCAGTCTCAGATGTGGATGTTTGGAACGCCCAGGGTGTTATTAGGCTGTGCTGGAGACCAAGATCATCACAGGCTGGATACAGGACTGCCTCGCCACGGTGTTCAGTAAGAAGAAGCTCAAGAGTCCACGTAGCCCCCTCGGGCGTACCTACTGGAACTGCTTCAACTAGTGCAAGTGCAAATAGCCCCCACGGGCGTGATTGGAACCGGCCTGCAATGCGAGAGCTGCCAAACCTCCTCAGACTTAACCGGACACCGGGATCAAACACGCTAAAGCCAACCGCCCCACGGGCGTAATTACCGGAATTGCTACTGCTGATGCCTGTGCCTGCCACCACTCGGTATAGCGGAATCGCCCAGTAAACAAGAGAGAGTCTTAGGCGCCCAACCGGTCTAACGAATGTGAATACTCTGCAAGGATGTATGGAGCTGCCGACGGAGAGCGGCCAACTCAGCAGTAGTATCACCAAGAACGAGACTCTTATGGGAATAGCGATAGAGTGGAACCCAGGCGGCACTGACAGGGTTAAATAGCACTTTTACTCGAGGCTTTTCAGTGGTATAGCAAGGCTCTGCAGTGTGAGGGAGGCGCTCATATACACAACTCTGCATAGGTAAATACACTACACAGATCGGAGTACACCAGGCAAGGCAGTCACACCAAAAGCTGGAACAGCAGATAGAAATGTCGCGGCGGCGACAACCGGAACGCAGGTCACTGTAGAAAGCAGGAGTCAGTCTTCAGAGCAGGAAGTCAGTCAGGCCAGATCGGAGCACGCAGGAGGTAGTCGTACAAGCCGGGTCATACACAAGCAGGAACGTCAGCCAAACCGGGTCAGGATCTAAGGGTGGTAGTCAGACGGGCCGGATCATACACAAGCAGGAACACAGGAGAATAGTCAGGACAAGCCGAGTCGGTACACAGGAATCAGGAACACAGCAACAGTATAACTGGCTCAGAAACACCACGAAAGGGCACTGACAGATGTGCTAGCCAGGTATAAAAAGGTCACCAGGGGGCGGGCCAAACCAACACAGCAAATCAGTGTCTGCCACAGATGAGACTGACAGGAATCACAGGCACTGTGATAGTAACCCCCTCTCAAAGACCCCCTCTCCCCGCTCGAGGTCTGGGTTTAGAAGGGTATTTGGAGTGTAAGCTGCGTAGTAATCTAGGTGCATGGAGGTCCCCTTGATCAACCCAAGAACATTCCTCGGGACCATAGCCCTTCCAATGAACCAAATATTGCAGCTTTCCTCTAAATCTCCTAGAATCAATAATGCTCTGAACCTCATACTCTTCTTGGCCCTGGACGTCCACCGGCCCAGGAATCACTGGCGTAGTAGTATAGCGATTGCACACCAAGGGTTTCAGGAGCGACACATGGAACACATTGTGAATGTGCATTGAGGGTGGAAGTTCCAAAGCATAAGAAACCGGATTAATCTTGCGGATAATCTTAAATGGACCGATAAACCGGGGAGCCAGTTTGTTGGAAGGCACTTGTAAATTAAGGTTTCTGGAAGACAACCATACCCTGTCCCCAACTTGAAAGGAGACCGCTGGAAGACGTCTGCGATTAGCGTGCTGTTGCTGTCGCCTAAATGACTGACTGAGGGACCTCTGAACCTGTGCCCAAGTGGAATGAAGCTGTGCCAAATGCTCGTCCAGAGCAGGAATCTGCTGCACCTGAAAGGAGTCCGGGAGAAGACAAGGCTGGAACCCATAATTAACGAGAAACAGAGAGCTCCCGGACGATGAATTAACCGCACAGTTTCTCGCAAACTCAGCCCATGGCAACAGGTCAGCCCAATTGTCATGCTGATCAGTGACAAAGCAACGTAGGAACTGCTCCAGTCCCTGATTGGCATGCTCAGCGGCCCCATTCGTTTGGGGATGGTAGGCGGAGGAAAATGACAATTGGATGCCCATCTGGCCACAAAATGCCCTCCAAAACCTAGAAACGAACTGGCTCCCACGGTCGGATACAATCACTCTGGGTACTCCGTGCAGGCGGAACACCTCCCTAGAAAAGAGTACCGCCAATTCCTGGGCCGATGGAAGGCCAGTCAGAGGCACAAAATGTGCCATCTTAGAGAATCTATCGACCACCATAAGAATGAACGTAAATCCCCTAGAAGCTGGTAATTCTCCCAAAAAGTCGACAGAAATATGAGACCAAGGACGGTCTCCATTGGGCACCGGTTGCAGTAAGCCCACGGGGAGATGCCTAGGGGTCTTGACACGGGCACAGGTGGTACAGGCTGCAGTAAAAGCTGCACAATCGGCTCTCAAGGTAGGCCACCAAAATAACTGCGAAAGAGACCAGACTAGTTGGTCCCTACCAATATGCCCAGCCGCTTTAGAAGCGTGATAAGTTTCCAACAAACAGACACGGAATGGCACATCTACGAAACACTTCCCCACAGGGGTCTCAGGGGGTGCCCTAGATTGTGATGCCAATATCTCCTCCCCCAGAGGCGAGGTAATGGTGGTACGGATAGTGGCCAGAATGCGATCTGGCTGAATGATAGGAACAGGTTCCTCCTCCCTCTCAGTGTCAGAAGCGAACTGACGAGACAACGCATCAGCTTTAATGTTTTTTGAGCCAGGAAGATAAGACACAAGGAAATTAAATTGTGACAAAAAAAGTGCCCACCTAGCTTGTCGGGAAGACAGTCTTTTGGCTTCGGAGAGATAAGTAAAATTTTTGTGGTCAGTAAGGATAAGTACCAGAGTCTGAGTACCCTCCAAAAGGTGACGCCACTCCTTCAGAGCTAGGATAATGGCCAACAGTTCTCTGTCCCCAATCTCATAATGGCTCTGCGCACTGGACAATTTCTTGGAGAAAAAACCGCAAGGCCTCAAGGCGCCACCTCCCACAGGACGTTGGGAGAGTACTGCTCCAACCCCAACCTCAGAAGCGTCAACCTCCAACGCGAATGGCAGGGAGGGATTAGGGTGGAACAGCACAGGAGCAGATGCAAAGGCAGATTTCAGGGTAACAAATGCGGTCTCCGCTGCCTCGGACCACTGAGAAGGAGAAGCGCCCTTATGAGTCAAATCTGACAAAGGTTTAACAATCGTGGAAAAGTTCTGAATGAACTTCCTATAATAGTTCGCAAAACCTAAGAATCTTTGGATGGCCTTTAACCCTTTAGGACGAGGCCATTGCAGGACTGCTGCCAACTTCTCCTGATCCATGGCTATGCCATTTTTTGAGATAACGAAACCCAGTAATGGTACATGAAATGTATGGAATTCGCACTTCTCTATTTTACAGAATAGCTTGTGCTTGTGAAGTCGGAGCAGGACTTCTGAAACATCTTTGATATGTTGGGAGAGGTTGGCAGAGTGAATTAATATATCATCTAGATATACTACCACACAAGACTGGAGCAGGTCTCGTAGAATATCATTAATAAACTCCTGGAATACTGCAGGCGCATTGCATAAGCCAAAAGGCATCACCAGATATTCGTAATGCCCTGTTCTGGTATTAAATGCCGTTTTCCACTCGTCACCTTCTTTAATTCTGACCAGATTATAGGCGGCTCGCAAGTCAAGTTTAGTAAAGATCGATGAGCCCTTCAATCTGTCAAACAATTTGGTAATAAGTGGAATTGGATAGGCATTCTTAGGCATAAGCTTGTTTAGCCCACGATAGTCAATGCATGGCCTGAGTTCACCATTTTCCTTTTCACAAAGAAAAATCCGGCACCTGCCAGGGATGTAGATTTCCGAATGATACCCCTCTCAAGGGCATCAGCAATATAGTCCTCCATAACTTTATTCTCCTCACAGGACAGTGGATAAGTGCGCCCCCTGGGAGGCACCACACCAGGAGGCAAATCAATGGCACAATCATATGGCCTATGCCCAGGCAATGCGCTGGCCTCTCCTTTACTAAATACGTCACTGAATTGTTCGTATTCGGCTGGCACAGCCGGAGAGGTACACATAATCTTGACAGGGTATACAGGAGATACAGTTCTTGTTACAGTATTCAGACCAGGAGTTAACCTCACATCTCTGCCAGTCAAATTGGGGATTATGTACCTGTAGCCATGGGAACCCCAAAATAACTGAATGGTGCGGGGAACGAATAATTTGAAATCGCATCTGTTCTTTGTGACAAGCCCCCACAGTCATTGTCACTGGAATAGTTTCAAGCGTAATAAATGCAGGCTCCAGGGGTCTGCCATCAATGGCCTCAATTGCAACCGGAGAGTCCTTCTTACATAAAGGAATGTCATGCAGGTTGGCAAATGACTGGTCCATGAAATAGCCTGCTGCCCCGGAGTCCACCAATGCCTGGACCTCGATTACCTTGTCCGCCCAAGCGAAGACCACCTGGATGGTGGGTTTAGTGGTGCTAGAATCTAGGGAATGTTCTACACCATCTAGGGCCTGTCCCCCAAGGTACCCTAGGTGCGTTCGTTTCCCGGCCTAACTGGACAATTGCGTAAAAGATGCCCTGATTTGCCACAATAAAGGCATAGACCTTGCCTCCTACAATATAATCTCTCCTCCTTAGAGAGCCTAGTGAACCCCAATTGCATAGGTTCAGAAATATCGATTGGTTGCCCAGGAAGAACGGGTGGTGTGGGTGGGTTAAGGAAGCTGGTCTGGCCATAGTTTTTTGCTTTAGCCCTTTTAGCCAACCGTCTCTCTCGGATGCGAGAGTCTATTAGTAAGACATAATCGATGTACTCATCCAGATCGCTGGGTACATCACGAGCGGCTATCTCATCCTTAATTTGTTCGGAAAGGCCCTGAGTAAAGCAGCCAGTAAGGTCTCCTCATTCCAGCCCACCTCTGCTGCCAAGGTCCTGAATTCAATAGCATAATCGCCCAGTGTGCGTTCACCCTGCTGAATTTCCATCAGCCTTTTAGCAGCAGAGGCAGCCCTGCCAAACACTCGTCTGAACTTTCTTACGAATTCTCTAAAGTTCAGAGTGCAGGGTCTGGTGCAGGGTCTGGATTCACCCATGCCAATGCCTTGCCCGTCAACAGAGATATCATAAGGCAAACCCTACTACGGTCGTTAGGAAATGCCTGGGGTGCCAACTCTAAAAATATCTCTAGTTGATTAATGAATCCCCTGCAAAGGGAAGGTTCGCCATCATATCTTAACGGTAGCGGTGCAGATGCCGTTAGCCCTTTTGGATTAGCTGATGGGACTATGAGCGGATTATCCGGTGTCAGGACTGGGGTGACCACCGGATTAGGACTAGGCTTGTCCAAATGTACTGTACGTTCGAGTAACGTCTGTAGAGCCAGTGCCAATTGGTCCATGCGCTGCTCATGGGCATCCATTCTCCAATGGATGTTCTGTGCGTTACTTTCACCCTTACCGTCTGAGGTCATGGCCCTTTCGTACTGTAACGGTTTTTAAGACTCTCAGACCAGTGTGTGAAATAAAACACAATTTTATTAAAATATGATAAGGCAGAGGTACGCCCTCTGGTGGCGGTAGATATACACCAGCAGTACTGACTAGGAGATACAATTGTAAATGCACAGATGAATTATAAGTACAAATACACAGCAGTAGAACTGCAACTACCCACAGAGGGTTAAGTCCTTGATAACAGTCAGTCTCAGATGTGGATGTTTGGAACGCCCAGGGTGTTATTAGGCTGTGCTGGAGACCAAGATCATCACAGGCTGGATACAGGACTGCCTCGCCACGGTGTTCAGTAAGAAGAAGCTCAAGAGTCCACGTAGCCCCCTCGGGCGTACCTACTGGAACTGCTTCAACGAGTGCAAGTGCAAATAGCCCCCACGGGCGTGATTGGAACCGGCCTGCAATGCGAGAGCTGCCAAACCTCCTCAGACTTAACCGGACACCGGGATCAAACACGCTAGAGCCAACCACCCCACGGGCGTAATTACCGGAATTGCTACTGCTGATGCCTGTGCCTGCCACCACTCGGTATAGCGGAATCGCCCAGTAAACAAGAGAGAGTCTTAGGCGCCCAACCGGCCTAACGGATGTGAATACTGTGCAAGGATGTATGGAGCTGCCGACGGAGAGTGGCCATTTCAGCAGTAGTATCACCAAGAACGAGACTCTCATGGGAATAGCGATAGAGTGGAACCAAGGCGGCACTGATAGGGTTAAATAGCACTTTTACTCGGGGCTTTTCAGCGGTATAGCAAGGCTCTGCATAGGTAAATACACTGCACAGATCGGAGTACACCAGGCAAGGCAGTCACACCAAAAGCTGGAACAGCAGATAGAAATGTCTCGGCGGCGACAACCGGAACGCAGGTCACTGTAGAAAGCAGGAGTCGGTCTTCAGAGCAGGAAGTCAGCCAGGCCGGATCGGAGCACGCAGGAGGTAGTCGTACAAGCCGGGTCATACACAAGCAGGAACGTCAGCCAAACCGGGTCAGGATCCAAGGGTGGTAGTCAGACGGGCCGGATCATACACAAGCAGGAACACAGGAGAATAGTCAGGACAAGCCGAGTCGGTACACAGGAATCAGGAACACAGGAACACAGAAACAGTATAACTGGCTCAGAAACACCACGAAAGGGCACTGACAGATGTGCTAGCCAGGTATAAAAAGGTCACCAGGGGGCGGGCCAAACCAACACAGCAAATCAGTGTCTGCCACAGATGAGACTGACAGGAATCACAGGCACTGTGATAACTAGCCACTTTAGGTGTAGTGGCAGTCTTCATGAATGTTTTAGTCTATGAAATATACACTGAGGAGATGCTTCACTCATGATCCAAAATCCAAAGAATGTCCCTGTCTTGCTTGAGTAAAAAACATGTGAGGAGGAGGAAAGCCAGCTTCTAGTCACCTCCTCATTGAGATCACACCTAAAGGAAACCCACAGGCCTGATGGGGAGGAACAACAGCAGAATGTTAGAGGGGTCATGAATCTGACTACTAACAGCTGTAGCACTCATTAAAGTGGAATGTACCAAAAAGCATCTGTTATTAGTGTTAGAGAATTCTCAGGAAGTGATACATTACCCACTGTAATAATAATACCAATCTCATAGCACTGGCTGCATACAAGTGTAATTCATGGAGGAGGATTAGTAGTAATAGTTGACAAGAATCACAGATTACAGAAAATGAGATTAGCACAGACACTCATATATTCATGGGAGGTAATAGCCTACAGTAGCAGATCTCTCCTACTTCACTTGTGGAGAGATCATGCTTCTAAATGCTCTTGTTAAATAGTTAGAATGTATTCTGAGGGTTCGGCAACTGTTCTACAGTATCAGCTTTCATTGATTGGATATGATGGTCTACAAGGGCAGATGTCTCCTACTTGAATTGTGGAGAGATCATGCCCACAAGTACCATAGTTAGTTTATTTGGAGTGTCTGGAGACATCTGCCCTTGTAGACAATTGTATCCAGTCAATGAAAGCTGATACTGTAGCATAGACTAACAGCTGCCGAACCCTCAAAATACATTTTAATTATTTGCAAGAGCATTTAGAAGCACAATCTCTCCACAAGTGAAGTAGGAGAGATCTGCTACTGTAAGCTATTACCTCTCGTGAATATATGAGTGTCTGTGATAATCGCATGGACAGAAATAATTACTAGTATATTTTAATTTATGTATTAAGGTTACATTTTACCTATTTCATTCACACTAATCACCAACTCCTCACAGTGCTGAACGGGTTAATTTGCTGTTTTTCACACACCGGTGAACACACTAACACGGGAGTGTAGTGCAAAACAGTGCCCTCCTCTGTTTAAGAATCAAAGATTGCCTGCTGCCATAACCACCACACAGCCTCATACCATCAGCATGGCATAAGGCCGTAGATGTCTTAAAAAACTGCAGCGATAGCTGAATTGCTGGTGCATGGCTGCTTAAAACCTGGTTTTGTGTCCGCTGACAACTGCTCCAAAATTATAGATGTCCTGAGAATTATGGGTATAGTGCATATATCCTGCTTTGCCAATGTCTTCAACCTAGTAGTCACTCATTTTCTGTTTGAAACTGACACCGTCTGAGAATTGCCACATATCGCCCACAAAAATCTGTGAACATTTTAGCCAGTCCTACAGCGCTCATGCTGTAATATATTCCATTCAAAATAACCACCTGCACTGTCAGCAGGTGAAAATGGAGGTTCCTTCCAGGTGGAATTCCACACTGTACATATGAGAATGAGCAGATCAAGACCATCAAGGGATACTTAATTGGAAGGCTTTGATGGGGGAAATCTGGCTTCTTTGTCATCTAGTCAGGGCAGCATATGCCAGGCATTTCTGAGTGAACAATGATATGAACCAGCTAGTGATTGGCATGTTAGCATGCTATCAAGGTACCCGTGCTATTTGGCGACATTCTGTCAGTTTCCACTCCTGCTTACGCTACTGGCTGCACTGTTATTGTCCCGGCCAGCATTTGTCCTTAAATGCTGGGTTCTGGCCCTTCTCCAGTGCCCTTTCGTGGTGTTTCAGTACAAGCGCTTGTTCCTGTTATTTGTGTGATCTCAGTGTATCGACCCAGCCTGCCTGATGACTCTGCATCTTGTTCATGCCTGTGTACCGAACCTGACTGTCTGACTATTCTGCATCTTGTTCCTGCCTGTGTACCGACCCAGATTGGCTGACGTTCCTGCTCCGTGTATCGACCCGGCCCGGCTGACTTTCCTGCTCTGTGTACCAACTCGGATTGTCTGAAGTTCCTGCCCTGTGTACCTACCCGGCCCGGCTGACGTTCCTGCATGGTGTACAGACTCGGATTGGCCTACGTTCCTGCTCTGTGTGTGGATCCTGCCTGGCTGGGCTACTGTGGTGGCGTACCTCCCTTGCACGCCTCATCCGGTCTCCGGTGAGGGTGGTGACAGGATCTTAGCTGTCTCCGGACAGCTCACTGCAGTCTGGTCTCCGTTGCCTCAGTGTCACCCAGGCAACATTTCTGTGCATCCTCACTTCCATGCAGTCCTCGGTTGGGTGCCTCTCAGGGCAAGTTGCTTAGTTCCGTTACTGCTATGGCAGTGCCCAAGTTGCTCAGTCTCCATGACTGCTACAGCAGTGCCCAAGTTGCTCAGTCTCCATTACTGCTACGGCAGTCCACAAGTGCCTCAGTCTCCGTTACTGCTACGGCAGTGCTCAAGTTGCTCAGCCTCCGTTACTGCTACGGCAGTCCACAAGTGGTTCAGTCTCCGTTACTGCTACGGCAGTGCTCGAGTTGCTCAGTCTCCGTTACTGCTACGGCAGTTCACAAATCGCTCAATCTCCGTTACTGCTACGGCAGTCCACAAGATGTTCTGGTATCCATTACCTTTGGGCGTTACTCGATTTGGTGCTCTCTCCTTTTGTTTGAGCTTCTTAAAGGGCCTAGCACTATTAGGGCTTGTCAGTACTCTCAGCCTAATAGTAACCCATTCAGTACTGGTCAACTGAGATTCACACAAGAACTGCCTGACCTGTGTCAGTATATTGAACTCTGGACTACCTGCATATACTGGACCCGTGTGGGCCTACCTCTTTATAACCTGTCTTGTGTCTGTACTATATTGTATATATATTACAGGACCCGTGAGGGTTCTTGTTATTTTCATTGTTCAATAAAATTGTGTTTTATCCAAACCTACTGTGTCTGTGTGTCAAGCAAACCGTTACAGTACGAAAGGGCCATGACCTCAGACAGTAAAGGTGAAGGTAATGCACAAAACATCCATTGGAGAATGGACTTACATGAGCAGCGGTTAGACCAGTTGGCACTGGCCATACAAACTATTCTAGAGTGCACGGCTCACCTTGAGAAACCAACTCAAGCACTGGTGGTCCCCTCCGTTTCGACACCGGAAGCTCAATCTATGACGCAAGTGGCCTTGTGTAAAGGGTTAACCTCCTCAGCTCCGTTAAGATACGATGGTGAACCCACCATGTGCAGAGGGTTTATTAATCAACTGGAGATTTTTTGGAATTAACTCCCCATGCCTTTCCTAATGACCACAGTAAGGTTGGCTTCATTATATCATTACTGACGGGCAGAGCCCTGGTATGAGCCAACCCCTTGTGGGAGACTGCTAAACCCTGCACTAGGAACTTCAGGGAGTTTGTGCATACCTTTCGCAGAGTATTTGAAGTCCCAGGTAGAGCCACCTCTGCTGCCAAACGACTCATGGAGATACAACAAGGTTCTCGTACAGTGGCCGATTATGCTATCGAATTCCGTATATTGGCAGCAGAGGTAGGTTGGAACAACGAGGCGCTGGTGGCAGCATTTGCTCAGGGACTAGCTGACTGTATTAAGGATGAGACGGCAGCCAGAGATGTGCCTAATGATCTGGACGAGTTTATTGATTTCGCTATACTAATTGATTCCCGCATCCGTGAGAGACTAATGGCCAAAGACCGCAAGCAGCAGCCCAGAAATTTTGGACAGGCCTGTCAAAATGTCCCACCCATGCCTCCTGAGCGTACCCAAGACACTAGTGAACCAATGCAGCTAGGGTTCACCAAGTTGGATAAGGAGGAATGGGCGCATCGCCGAAGGCAGGGCTTATGTCTGTATTGTGGCAAATCCGGACACCTGTTGCATACCTGTCCTGTATGGCCGGGACAGGCCCTAGGTGGTGTTCAGCAGTCCCTAGACCCTATTAAGCAGAAACCCACGATCCAGGTGGCATTTTCATGGGCAGAATACTCGGTAGAGGTTCTGGCCCTGGTTGATTCCAGCGCAGCTGGATACTTTATGGACAGTTCATTTGCTACGCTACACCATATTCTGTTGGTTGAGAGGGAATCTCCCTCAGCTATTGAGGCCATTGATGGCAGACCGTTGGAACCAGCTCAGATCACTATGGAAACGATACCGCTGTCCATGACTATTGGGGCTCTCCACACTGAGAAACAACAGTTCCAGATTATCCATTCTCCCCACCATGCGGTCATTCTGGGGTTCCCATGGTTACATTTGCATAATCCCTAGTTTGACTGGCAGACTTGTGAGATCACGTCTTGGTCTGAGTATTGTATGGGGCATTGCGTTGCTCATCTGATTAAGATCATGTGTACCTCTCCCTCCGTGCCAGCTGAGTATCATCAATTCAGTGACGTGTTCAGTAAGGGAGAGGCTAGCACTTTGCCTCAGCATAGGGCTTACGATTGCGCTATTGATTTGCCTCCTGGCCCCGTGCCTCCTAGGGGTCGCACGTACCCGTTGTCGTGCGAGGAGAATCGAGCCATGGAGGAATATATCGATGATGCCCTCAAAAGAGGTATTATTAGGAAGTCTACCTCGCCTGCGGGGGCTGGTTTCTTTTTCGTAAAAAAGAAGAATGGCGAGTTAAGACCCTGCATCGATTACCGGGGATTGAATAAACTGATGTCCAAAAATGCCTGTCCCATACCACTCATTACTGAACTGTTTGACAGGTTGAAAGGTTCCTCTATTTTCACTAAGTTGGACCTACGGGCCGCGTATAATCTGATCAGAATAAGAGCTGGAGATGAGTCGAAAACGGCATTTAATACCAGATCTGGACACTACGAATACCTAGTAATGCCTTTTGGGCTATGTAACGCACCTGCAGTATTCCAAGAATTTATTAATGACATTCTCCATAATATGTTACAGTCTTGAGTAGTAGTTTATCTGGATGATATACTCATACACTTGTCTAGTTTGTCTCAACACGTCAAGGATGTGTCCGAAGTTTTGCTCAGATTACGCAAGAATAAACTATTCTGTAAGATTGAAAAATGCGAGTTTCACAAGCCCATGGTACCTTTTTTGGGCTTTGTGATTTCTAGAGATGGTATTGCTATGGATCAGGAAAAGCTTGCAGCAGTATTGCAATGGCCACGACCCAAAGGGTTAAAAGCAATCCAGCACTTTCTGGGGTCTGCTAATTATTATAGAAAGTTTATTCGAAACGTCTCCACTATTGTGAAGCCACTGTCTGACCTCACGCATAAGGGTGCCAATCCCTCCCAATGGTCTGAGGCAGCTGATCGAGCTTTTGAGACACTCAAGGCCGCTTTCGCATCCGCTCCTGTACTGTCCCACCCCAACCCATCCCTTCCATTTACATTAGAGGTTGATGTCTCTGAGAATGGGGTAGGGGCAGTACTGTCACAGTGTTTGGTCACTGGAAGTACTCTGAGACCATGTGGGTTCTTCTCAAAAAAGCTGTCTAGTGCCCAGAACCACTATGAGATTGGGGACAGAGAACTCCTGGCTATTATTCTTGCTCTTAAAGAATGGCGTCACTTGCTTTAAGGTACTAGGACTCCTGTGCTTATCCTGACAGACCACAAAAATCTGATGTACCTTCCGGAGGCTAAGAGATTGTCCTCACGACAAGCCAGATGGGCCTTGTTTCTGTCCCACTTTAATTTTATTGTATCCTACTTGCCCGGCTCCAAGGATGTTAGGGCAGATACCCTGTCCAGGCAATTTGGGCCAGAGATGGATAAAGATGAGGTTCCCGTACCCATCATTCAGCCTGACCGTATTTTGGCTACCTTACGTACTAGCATCACTTCGCCACTGGGGGAGGAAATTCTTTCTACCCAGGCTGCTGCTCCCCCAGTAGGCAAGTGCTTTGTAGATGAGCCATTCCGTACCCGCTTACTTGAGAATTACCATGCATCGCGGGCTGCTGGGCATATTGGGCGGGATCAATTGATTTGGTCTCTTTCACAAATATTTTGGTGGCCTTCCTTACGGGCCGACTGCACCGCTGTCACGGTTTATTATGACTCTCAGACACAAGTTTTAGGTAAAAATCAATTTTATTGAAATAATAAATTGATAACGTAGGATGGCAATCACATACATACAGATATATTCAGAATATAACAAGACAGAAGGCAGACTCTACCGGTCCTGTCAATATACCGGACAGGACAGTCTGAAGTAATAGAATGTTAGGCTCTACCGGCCTTGCCAATACCGGGTAAGGCAACCTGCAGATGGAATCGCATAACGGTTCTACCGGCCTTACCAATTTACCGGGCAAGGCAGCCTCAATAGATTCATAATATAAGCTCTACCGGCCCTGCCAATATCGGGTAAGGCAACCTCAGATGGAATGTGGCAAAAGGTTCTACCGGCCTTACCAATACCGGGCAGGGCAGCCCTGAGATAGTAGCAGCAGTCAGATGGTAATGGCAAATTGACAGAATCGTAAAGCCGCAAGGCTTTGGAGCAAACCAGCGTCCGCACGCTGGGACCAACACTGAATTGTATAGCCGATAGGCTTAGGAGCAAACCAGTGACCGCACACTGGTGTAACAAGCGAGTTAGTATAGCCGTAAGGCTTAGGAGCAAACCAGCATCCGCATACTGGTGTAACAAGTGAGTTTGTATAGCCGCAAGGCTTTGGAGCAAACCAGCGTCCGCATACTGGTGTAACAAGTGAGTTTGTATAGCCGCAAGGCTTTGGAGCAAACCAGCGTCCGCACACTGGGACAAACACAGAATTGTATAGCTGATAGGCTTAGGAGTAAACCAGTGACCGCACACTGGTGTAACAAGCGAGTTTGTATAGCCGCAAGGCTTTGGAGCAAACCAGCGTCCGCACGCTGGGACCAACACAGGATAGTACAGTCGATAGGCTTTGGAGCAAACCAGTGACTGCACACTGGAGTAACAAGCGAGTTAGTATAGCCGCAAGGCTTTGGAGCAAACCAGCGCCCGCACGCTGGGACTAACACAGGATTGTATAGCCGATAGGCTTTGGAGCAAACCAGTGACCGCACAATGGTGTAACAAGCGAGTTTGTATAGCCGCAAGGCTTTGGAGCAAACCAGCGCCCGCACGCTGGGACTAACACAGGATTGTATAGCCGATAGGCTTTGGAGCAAACCAGTGACTGCACACTGGTGTAACAAGCGAGTTTGTATAGCCGCAAGGCTTTGGAGCAAACCAGCGTCCGCACGCTGGGACCAACACAGGATGGTACAGCCGATAGGCTGTGGAGCAAACCAGTGACCGCACACTGGTGTAATAAGTGAGTTTGTATAGCCGCAAGGCTTTGGAGCAAACCAGCGTCCGCACGCTGGGACTAATACAGAATTGTATAGCTGATAGGTTTTGGAGCAAACCAGTGACCGCACACTGGTGTAACAAGCGAGTTTGTATAGCCGCAAGGCTTAGGAGCAAACCAGCGTCCGCATACTGGTGTAACAAGCGAGTCGCCGACGCGACCAGGCAGGAGGTCGCCAGGATGCAGGAGACAGGAGATGCGATGACAGGAACCAACAACGATCAGTCAGGTCAGGAAACAGCAGAGAAGAAGTTCAGCAGGAACTGCAACACCAGAGACTAGGCCGGAACCAGGACTGGAAGTACTTCAGCATGCAGGAAACACTGGAACAGTAGAGATCAGGAACTCAGGAACACATGAGATCAGGAACTCAGGAACACTGTAACAGAGGCCCAGCTATCACTAGCATAGTGATAGCAAGAAGGTCAGAAACAACACGAAAGGGCACTCAAAGGGTGCCCAATCCAGGTTTAAATAGGCAATAAGAGGCGGGCTATCTGCAGACAGCCAATAGAAGCCCCCTACTGGTGACAGACAAGTAACTGCAGCAATCACGGGCACCGTGATAGTACCCCCCCTTCAAAGACCCCCTCTCCTAGAATAGGGTCTAGGTTTCTGTGGGTAATTGGCATGAAAGGCCCTAGTTAGCCTAGGTGCATGAAGGTCCGTACTATTGACCCATGATCGATCCTCAGGACCATACCCTTTCTAATGTACCAGGTACTGTACCTTTCCTCTAAGCCTACGGGAATCAATAATGCTCTGAACCTCGTACTCCTCCTGGCCCTCGACCTCAACAGGTCCTGGCACTACAGGTGTGGTAGTATAGCGATTGCAAACCAGAGGCTTAAGAAGGGACACATGGAACACATTATGGATACGCATGGATGCAGGTAGGTCTAGTGCATAGGAGACAGGGTTAATTTTGCGAATAACTCTGTATGGACCAATAAACCAAGGAGCCAACTTATTAGACGGAACCTGCAGCTTGAGATTTCTGGAGGAAAGCCATACTCTATCCTCAACCTGAAAGGAAACTGCTGGAAGCCTTCTGCGATTAGCATGGCGTTGATGACGCTGAAATGACTGACCAAGTGCCCTCTGAACTTGTGCCCATGTGGAACGGAGTTGCTCGATATGCTCATCCAGAGCTGGAATCTGTTGCGTCTGAAATGAGTCTGGAAGCAAACAGGGCTGGAACCCATAATTAATCAGAAATGGAGAGCTCCCAGATGAAGAATTGACCGCACAGTTCCTGGCGAACTCTGCCCAAGGCAACAAGTCGGACCAATTATCATGATGGTCAGTAACGAAACAACGGAGAAATTGTTCCAAGCCCTGATTAGCTCGTTCAGCGGCTCCATTGGTCTGGGGATGGTAGGCAGAGGAGAAGGACAGCTGTATGCCCATCTGTTGGCAAAATGCCCTCCAAAATCTAGACACAAACTGGCTCCCCCTGTCAGACACCAGTACCCTAGGCACTCCATGCAACCGGAATACTTCTCTGGCGAACACCATTGCCAATTCCTTCGCTGAAGGAAGACCACGGAGGGGCACGAAATGAGCCATTTTAGAAAACCTGTCCACCACCATGAATATAAAGGAGTACCCCTTGGACATAGGCAACTCTCCCATAAAATCAATGGAAACATGAGACCAGGGGCGTTCGCCATTAGGCACCGGTTGAAGCAAGCCCACAGGGAGATGTCTCGGGGTCTTAGCGCGGGCACAGGTGGCACAGGCATTTGTAAATTCGGCACAATCGTTTCTCATGGAGGGCCACCAAAATAACTGAGAAAGGGACCATAACAATTGGTCTCTACCAATATGTCCCGCAGCCTTAGAGGAATGGTAGGTTTCAAGCAGCCTAGTATGAAATGGTTCATCGACAAAACATTTGCCCACTGGAGTTTCATGGGGAGCGGACCCCTGAGAGGCCAGGATCTCCTCCCCTAAAGGAGAAGTGATACTCGTGCGTATAGTAGCCAGTATTCTATCAGGTTGGATGATGGGTGCTGGTGCTTCCACTCTGTCACTGTCGGCCTCAAAGTGTCTTGACAGTGCATCCGCCCTGATATTCTTTGACCCCGGTAAGTATGATACAATGAAATTAAATCGAGACAGGAACAGTGCCCACCTGGCCTGACGGGAGGACAATCTCTTGGCCTCCGAGAGATAAGTCAGATTTTTATGATCTGTTAGGATTAATACGGGAGTCTTGGTACCTTCAAGCAAATGACGCCACTCCTTAAGAGCAAGGATAATGGCCAATAATTCTTTGTCACCTATCTCATAGTGGCCTTGAGTGACAGTCAACTTCTTAGAGAAAAACCCAAAAGGTCTGAGAGTACCACCTTTCTCGTGTCGTTGCGAAAGTACTGCCCCAACCCCAATATCTGAGGCATCCACCTCTAACGTAAATGGAAGTAGAGGATTGGGGTGGGATAACACAGGAGCCGCAGCAAATGCCAGTTTCAAATTCTCAAAGGCATTCTCAGCAGATACCGGCCAACAAGAAGGATTAGCGCCCTTGTGCGTAAGATCCGACAAAGGTTTAACAATGGAAGAAAAGTTCTTAATAAACCGCCTATAATAATTAACGAAACCCAGGAAACGCTGTATGGCTTTAAGCCCCTTGGGTTTTGGCCATTGTAAGACAGCTGACAACTTATCCTTGTCCATGGCAATGCCATCTTTGCCAATTATGAACCCCAAGAATGGCACACTGGTTTTATGAAAGTCACATTTTTCCAGTTTACAAAATAATTTGTTCTCACGGAGTCGTAGCAATACTGCGGATACATCTTTGATGTGCTGTGCCATGTCTTGAGAGTAAATCAATATATCGTCCAGATAAACCACAACACATGTCTGTAACATATCTCTCAGCACATCGTTTATCAGTTCCTGGAAAACTGCGGGGGCATTACATAGCCCAAATGGCATTACAAGATACTCGTAGTGCCCAGCTCAAGTATTAAAGGCAGTTTTCCACTCATCACCTGCTCGAATGCGCACCAGATTGTAAGCGGCCCGTAGGTCCAATTTGGTAAAAATCGAAGCGCCCTTAAGCCTGTCAAAAAGCTCGGTGATGAGTGGTATTGGGTATGTGTTTTTTGCCATTAGTTTATTCAAGCCCCGGTAGTCAATGCATGGTCTTAATTCGCCATTTTTCTTTTTTACAAAAAAGAACCCAGCCCCAGCTGGAGAGGTAGATTTTCGTATGATCCCTCTAGCAAGGGCTACGAAATGTAATCCTCCATAGCCTTATTTTCCTCACAAGATAATGGATAAGTGCGTCCTTTCGGAGGTACTGCCCCAGGCTGCAATTCGATGCAACAATCATAAGGTCTATGCTGAGGTAGCAAACTGGCCTCTCCTTTGCTAAAAACATTGCCAAACTGTTGGTACACATCCGGTATAGCCGAGGAGGTGCACAGGACCTTAACAGGCTGGATGACGCACTTGTCCATACAAAACTGGGACCAAGCAGCAATTTCACACTTTTTCCAATCAAATTGTGGGTTATGTAACTGTCACCACGGAAAGCCCAATATTACCGCATGGTGCGGAGAATTAATCAGTTGAAACTGCTGCTCTTCTCTGTGAAGTGCCCCAATAGTCATAGACAGTGGCATAGTTTCAAACATAACTTGAGGCGGTTCTAAGGGTCTGCCATCAATCGTTTCAATAGTCAAGGGATTTTCTCTTTCAATGCGTGGAACTCCGTGCAATTCAGCAAAGGTATTATCCATAAAATACCCTGCTGCACCAGAGTCAACCAAGGCCAAAACCTCCACAGAGCGTTGTGCCCAAGATAATACCACCTGTATGGTGGGTTTCATTATGCCCGACACTGGGGACGATTGTACACCACCTAGGGCCTGTCCCCCAAGGTACCCTAGGTGTGTGCGTTTCCCGGACGTACCGGACAGGAATTTAGCAAATGCCCTTTTTTACCGCAGTATAAACACAACCCTTGTCTTCTGCGATAAAGTCTCTCAGCCTTGGTTAGTCTAGTGAAGCCTATTTGCATAGGTTCACTTGTCTCCCGTACAGGTTCACTAGACTTCAATGCCAGGGGAGGGATGGGTGGGCAAAACATGCCACTAGGCTCATTATTCTTTGACCGTAACTTACGATCTCTGGCAATTGATCTCTCACGTATTCTGGAGTCAATTATCATAACATATTCAATGTAGTCATCTAGATCAATAGGTAGATCTTTAGCAGCGATTTCGTCCTTAATGTGGTCATTCAGGCCTTGAGAAAAAGCTGCCAATAATGCCTCGTTATTCCAACCTACCTCTGCTGCCAATGTGCGGAATTCGATGGCGTAGTCGCCTACTGTACGCCTGCCCTGATGTATCTCCATAAGGCGTTTGGCAGCAGAGGTGGTTCTACCAGGAGGCTCAAACACTCTTCGAAAGGATTGCACAAATTCTCTAAAGTTTTTAGTACAAGGTTTAGCATTCTCCCACAAGGGGTTAGCCCAAGCCAAAGCTCTGCCAGTGAGCAAAGATATTGTAAACCCCACCTTACTACGATCATTGGGAAATGCGTGTGCCGTCAATTCCATAAAAATCTCAAGTTGGTTGATGAACCCTCTGCAGAGACTAGGGTCACCATCGTATCTTAGCGGCAAGGGTGCAGAAGCCGTTAACCCTTTAACAGTGCCCCCTAGGGGTCTGGTATAACTCTCCGGTGTCTGACTTGGCGAGACCACCGGGCTAGAGCTAGATTTGTCAGCAAGTACCGTGCGTTCAAGGATCGTTTGAATTGCAACTGCCAACTGATCCAAACGTTGCTCGTGCACATCCATCCTCCAATGGATATTCTGTGCATTACCTTCACCTTTGCTGTCTGAGGTCATGGCCCTTTCGTACTGTCACGGTTTATTATGACTCTTAGACACAAGTTTTAGGTAAAAATCAATTTTATTGAAATAATAAATTGATAACGTAGGATGGCAATCACATACATACAGATATATTCAGAATATAACAAGACAGAAGGCAGACTCTACCGGTCCTGTCAATATACCGGACAGGACAGTCTGAAGTAATAGAATGTTAGGCTCTACCGGCCCTGCCAATACCGGGTAAGGCAACCTCAGATGGAATGTGGCAAAAGGTTCTACCGGCCTTACCAATACCGGGCAGGGCAGCCCTGAGATAGTAGCAGCAGTCAGATGGTAATGGCAAATTGACAGAATCGTAAAGCCACAAGGCTTTGGAGCAAACCAGCGTCCGCACGCTGGGACCAACACTGAATTGTATAGCCGATAGGCTTAGGAGCAAACCAGTGACCGCACACTGGTGTAACAAGCGAGTTAGTATAGCCGTAAGGCTTAGGAGCAAACCAGCATCCGCATACTGGTGTAACAAGTGAGTTTGTATAGCCGCAAGGCTTTGGAGCAAACCAGCGTCCGCACGCTGGGACAAACACAGAATTGTATAGCTGATAGGCTTAGGAGCAAACCAGTGACCGCACACTGGTGTAACAAGCGAGTTTGTATAGCCGCAAGGCTTTGGAGCAAACCAGCGCCCGCACGCTGGGACTAACACAGGATTGTATAGCCGATAGGCTTTGGAGCAAACCAGTGACCACACACTGGTGTAACAAGCGAGTTTGTATAGCCGCAAGGCTTTGGAGCAAACCAGCGCCCGCACGCTGGGACTAACACAGGATTGTATAGCCGATAGGCTTTGGAGCAAACCAGTGACCGCACACTGGTGTAACAAGCGAGTTTGTATAGCCGCAAGGCTTTGGAGCAAACCAGCGTCTGCACGCTGGGACCAACACAGGATGGTACAGCCGATAGGCTGTGGAGCAAACCAGTGACCGCACACTGGTGTAACAAGAGAGTTTGTATAGCCGCAAGGCTTTGGAGCAAACCAGCGTCCGCACGCTGGGACTAATACAGAATTGTATAGCTGATAGGTTTTGGAGCAAACCAGTGACCGCACACTGGTGTAACAAGCGAGTTTGTATAGCCGCAAGGCTTAGGAGCAAACCAGCGTCCGCATACTGGTGTAACAAGCGAGTCGCCGACGCGACCAGGCAGGAGGTCGCCAGGATGCAGGAGACAGGCGATGCGATGACAGTAACCAACAACGATCAGTCAGGTCAGGAAACAGCAGAGAAGAAGTTCAGCAGGAACTGCAACACCAGAGACTAGGCCGGAACCAGGACTGGAAGTACTTCAGCATGCAGGAAACACTGGAACAGTAGAGATCAGGAACTCAGGAACACTGTAACAGAGGCCCAGCTATCACTAGCATAGTGATAGCAAGAAGGTCAGAAACAACACGAAAGGGCACTCAAAGGGTGCCCAATCCAGGTTTAAATAGGCAATAAGAGGCGGGCTATCTGCAGACAGCCAATAGAAGCCCCCTACTGGTGACAGACAAGTAACTGCAGCAATCACGGGCACCGTGATAACCGCTTTCACTGCAGCCTGTACCACCTGTGCTTGTGCCAAATCCCCTAGACACCTCCCAGTAGGATTACTCCAACCAGTACCTAATGGTGAGCGTCCTTGGTCCCATGTTTCCATTGATTTTCTGGGAGAACTGCCAGTGTTTAGGGGTTAATCTTTCATCCTTATGGTGGTCGATAGATTTTCTAAGATGGCTCACTTTGTGCCCCTTCCTGGTTTACCCTCGGCCCAGGAGTTGGCTGTTGTCTTTGCAAGAGAAGTGTTCCGGTTGCACGGGGTACCTAGAGTACTGGTGTCAGTCCGTGGGAGCCAATTTGTGTCCAGGTATTGGAGAGCATTCTGTAACCAGATGGGCATACAACTGTCCTTTTCGTCTGCCTACCATCCCCAGACCAATGGAGCCGCTGAGCGTGCCAATCAAGGATTGGAACAATTCATAAGCTGTTTTGTGTCCGATCATCATGATAATTGGGCTGACCTGTAGCCATGGGCAGAGTTCGCCAGGAACTGTGCGGTTAATTCATCATCCGGGAGCTCCCCGTTTCTCATCAACTACGGGTTTCAGCCATGCTTGCTCCCGGACTCATTCCAGACGCAAGAGATTCCAGCTCTGGACGAGCATATCGAGCAACTCCGCTCCACTAGGGCACAGGTTCAGAGGGCCCTCAGTAATTCGTTCCAGCGATATCAGAGCCATGCTAATCGCAGACGGCTGCCAGTGGTCTCCTTCCAGGTTGGGGACAGGGTATGGCTTTCCTCCAGAAACCTCAATTTGCAAGTTACATGTAATAAGTTGGCTCCCCGGTTTATTGGTCCCTTCAAGGTGATCTGCAAAATTAATCCTGTTTCGTATGCTCTGGACCTCCCAGCATCCATGTGGATTCACAATGTGTTCCACGTATCTCTTCTGAAACCCCTGGTATGCAACCGTTACACTACCATGCCTGCGGTCCCCGGTCCTGTGAAAGTTCAGGGCCAGGAGGAGTACGAAGTTCAAAGCATCATTGATTCACGTAGATTCAGAGGAAAATTGTAATAATTGGTCCATTGGAAGGGCTATGACCCTGAGGAGCGTTCCTGGGTTGATCAGAGTGATCTTCATGCTCCTAGATTGCTGAGCAGTTTTCATTCCAAATATCCGAAGAAACCAGGTCCCTCTTCTAGGAGAGGGGGTCTTTGAGAGGGGGGTACTATCACGGAACCTGTGCTATTTGTTGACATTCTGTCAGTTTCTATTGGCTGCACTGTTTTTGTCCCGTCCAGCATTTGTCCTTAAAGGGGAACTTTCACCCCTTAATAACTAAATCTCCCTTTACTGCTGACCTGGCGACTAGCTGCTTAGTAGCGCTAGTCGCCAGAAAACTTACCCCGTTCTCAAGAGTTCGCCGTTTGAAACGATCAGGAAGCACGGACGTCTATTCACAGTGACGTTCGTGCGCCTGCGCTGTCAGTCCCTTGTCAGTCCCTTGTGCACCGTACGGTGCATACGGTGCACAAGGGACTGACAAGGGACTGACAGCGCAGGCGCACGGACGTCACTGTGAAGAGACGTCTGTGCTTCCTGATCGTTTCAAACGGCGAAATCTTGAGAACGGGGTAAGTTTTCTGGCGACTAGCGCTACTAAGCAGCTAGTCGCCAGGTCAGCAGTAAAGGGAGATTTAGTTATTAAGGGGTGAAAGTTCCCCTTTAAATGCTGGCATCTGGCACTTCTCCAGTGCCTTTTCGTGGTGTTTCATTACCAGCGCTTGTTCCTGTTATTCGTGTGATCTCAGTGTATCGACCCGGCCTGCCTGACAACTCTGCATCTTGTTCCTGTCTGTGTACCGACCCGGATTGGCCGATGTTCCTGCTCCGTGTATCAACCCGGCCCAGCTGACGTTCCTGCTCTGTGTACCAACTCAGATTGGCTGAAGTTCCTGCCCTGTGTACCGACCCGGCCCGGCTGATGTTCCTGCTTGGTGTACAGACTCGGATTGGCCTACGTTCCTGCTCTGTATGTGGATCCTGCCCGGCTGGGCTACTGTAGTAGTACTAGTGTGGAAGTAGCAGGAACAGCAGCACCAGAAAATACAGCAGCAACAGCACAAAAAGGCACTTCAGGTAGTAACAGTTGACAGCCCAATACCTCTACACCTTTCCATACCCTGAAATTATATGTATGGGATTATTTTTCTTTAGGGGCAGGTACTGGTTAATACTCAGCATCAGCTTTGTGCACAGTGTGTGAAGAAGGGGTCAAACCATGACATTTCTGCCCTGATAAATTATGTCAAGCACAAGCACCTCAAGAACCACAGGTATGAACCTTCCCACTAGGGGTGGGCGAATAGTGACAAAAATTTCCTGCATGACTTTTCATGAAAAACGTCCGATTTTTTGCTAAAGTTTTCTCTTTTTCTCCAATGCAAGATGTTCCTCCTTTTCGCCTATTCCAGCAAATTTTTTGCTTATTCCAACACATTATTCTCCTGTTCTAACATATTTTTTGCATATTCTATTACATTTTCCGCCTATTCAACATATTTTTCTCCTGTTCTATTACATTCTAACACATTTTTTTCTATTCTAACACATTTTTCCTATTCCAACACATTTTTTCCTATGTTTAATATGGTACAACATTTCCCAGCACAATATTACTTCTTCTGAGGGCTGTAGTGGAGAAATAAGTAGCTGGAAGTCAATGTTGTGAGACCTACAGCAATATATACCTTGAAAAATGTGTTAGCATGTAGAGTGCCTTTGCCCACAACACTTACTTCCTGCTTAAGTGACACTGGCACATATTCATGATCATGTACAGTGATTAAAAAAATAAAGTACAACCTACAATGTGGCAGATGTGTATGGTAGTGGTGGTGGGGGACTGACGTGGTGTGATTGGTGGGACCTTGACAAACTGCATCCACCCTGGGAGGAGAGGGATCATCATCATTTATTTCACATGCTGCAGCAACAATTGCTGTGGTCAGTTTTTGTACTACCACTTTACTACCACATCCTTACACTGCTCCACCTTTCCCCCTTCCGCATTTGCTAGACATTACTCAACTACTGTATGTGTTTTTACTCTCTACAGTACACAGCTGATAGAGTGTGATATCTTATTTTGGCCCTCAACAAAAATCTCAGTGTCATCTGCTGTTTATCAAGTCACCTCAGTAACAGAGCTCATGTCAGTCTCCCAGTCATTTATCTGTTACCTAATATATTTATTTGTTTAATTAGTTAAAGTTAGATACCTGATGTCTATGGAACAGACCCGTGCAATCTCTGTGGGTAGGGAAGACTCCTTTCTTGTAGTATGGTGCAGATGGATAGATTTTGACTGACACGTGCTGTTTTCAATATTTTTGTGCCTGGTTTGCAAGCCCACTTTGTAGACTGTTCCAATGAAGTATTTATATTTAGATTGCACGATTTCAGCTCTGCTGAAGAGCCTCCATCCAGTCAAATGACCTGATTCTGCAGCTGTCAGCTAGAGCGCTGACTTCTCTCAAACAGCCAAGAAGAGGTAACTTTAGCGAGGTATATCTCTCAAACCATAAAGGTTTGAGAGATTAGACTTACATCATTGTTCATATTTTTTTTATGTCTACAATATTAAATAAATATAAAATTAACTATTACTATCCCTTTAGTATTGTTTTCTGAATTCTTTTCTGCTCCTGCATGTACACTCTGTTACAACTGTTATATTTGGATGTGATTCTATTGTGATACAGCAGTATTTTATTTGTAACAGTCAGACTTAAGATATTGTATGTGAATTTTTACTATTCAATAATGCATTTAAAACTTAAAAATGAACAAATAAATATCATATGAGCCAAATTCGCCTATGTGTTTATAAATTAGTGTGCGTAAATAAAATACTTCGGTCTTACTCTAAATCATTTAATCAGTAACACAAATATAGGGTGACCACATTTCCAATCTGCCATTCCGGGACATGTGGTCACCCTAGTGAGTCCCGTGGTTGAGGCTCCGTCCGGCGCTGACCATCTTTCTGAGGCTGACACAGAGTAAGTGTTCCGCAGTGGGAACTCTTACTCTGTATCAGCCTCAGAAAAATGGTCATTACTGGAGGGAGCCTCAGCCGCGAGACTCACTCACAGCGCCAGCATACTTGCGCCATCCCATCTGTCTCACATGCACCAGTCCAGCCAATTAAATGTATGTGCTATATGGTCCTCATTGGCTGGCTGAGCCAGCCAATGAGGACCATATAGCAAATACATTTCACTGGCTGGCTGGACCGCTGCGTGCTGCTCTATGTAGGTAGACTATGGGTGACGGCTTTTTTGCTCCATTCCGGGAATCTTTGTTGTCCCAGTGGGGGGTGATCCGGTACGCAGGACACAGACCTACAATAAGGGACAGTCCCGGGCATTCCGGGACGTGTGGTAACCCTACACAAACAGTCAACAGTAGGTCATAAAAAAAAAAAAAATAATAAAAACTCTGTCCACCAGCCACACCCCAGTAACAACACCTAAAACACCAGTGTTCCTCTTTGGCCATTTGAAGTCTTGAGAGGTATGACTGGGAAATGAAAAAATGACCCATAAAACCCCTTCGTTAATGGCCAATTCAGCAATTACATTGCAAATAACTGTAGTTTAAGATATAAGATATCCTTCAGCTCCTAATTCAGATAATTTCAGTTTTTACAGCGTGACGTTTTTAAAGGAGAAGCAGTTTACATTCCGTGGAAATCTTTTAGGCTTTTCCAGTAAAAACGTGAATAAACAAAACAAAAATGTGAAAGTCCTGATTACAACATTAAACTGGCAAACTATAAAATTAACATTTTACTCATACAATCGTCATTATAACATTAGATTTTGTACACAGGGACCAGAGGGATATGCAGCACATTGTAAAGCATACCTCCCAAGCGTCCCTTTTTGAGACCCAAAACCCTGTCCCTCTTTTCCACCCTGGTGTTCCTCTATTTTATGAGACTGAACAGTGTGATGTGTATATAAGTGTACCAAATTGCTCCACAGTAATAAAATTCACATTAATGTTTCTTTAAACTTTGGTATATGTGTTTATAAGTTAGTCTGTAAATAAAACAGTTTTATCTTGTTCTAAATCATGCATTCAATTACCATACCTCCCAAGTGTCCCTCTTTTGGACCCAAATCCCTCTGTCCCTCTTTCCCACCCTGATGTCCCTCTTTTTAGGAGATAGGATTGCATGGTGTGTATATAAATGTATCATATTGCTCTACAGCAATAAAATTCACATTATTGTTTGTTTAAATGTTAGTATATGTGTTTATAAATTATTCTGTGTAAATAAAATACTTAGATCTTGTTATAAGTAATTTAGTTACACAAGGAGGTATCAATAGGTCATGAATTAGCCTAAAAATTCTCAGTAATGTCCCACCCACCAGCCACGCCCCCAGCAACACCCCCTAAAATAAAAGTGTCCCTCTTTGGTAATTTGAAACGTTGGGAGGTATGAATTACACAATAGGTCATGAAATAACCTAAACACTACTAGTAACGTCCATTCCACCAGCTACACCACATGAAACAAAAGGGTCCCTCTTTGGCCATTTGAAACGTTGGGATGTATGGTAATTCGTTGCATACCCTTCTGGCCTTCAAGAGGTTAATGTTATTTTTGCTGTAGACCACTCGTCCTTAATTAAAGGGTTAATGTTAATTACAAAGGAGATTTTGAACTCCAAAATCCTGTTGTCAAACAAACATGTTTTTACACAAAATGTAATTTTACTCCACAACCAACACGGTCGAAGTGGATAATAGTAATCCCTATGGAAACTAAGAAGCCACAGAGTATGCTATGGGAATTAACTTCTGAACCGGAACTGTTCTGCCAACTCCGGTGTTTTGCCACACTCCCACATTGCATTGCGGTCCGGCTTTCTCCCTTGCCGGATGTTTAGGTACCTTGGTTGGTGAACTGATCCCAGTGTTTTTCTTGGTGGTAAGTGGAATCGAAACGTGGTTGTTGTATTGAGCGCACTGTGGCACCCTTACTGCAAATTAACCCCTTTAAGACCTGAGGTGCACGCAGAGTATTACAGAGCAATGTCTTGCACACCCTGTGGTCCTCAAGGGGTTAATGTTCTTGTTGCAATATAGTCAATGCGCCGAATAATAGATCGTGTCACTTCTTTTCGGTTCAGTGACAAACTAGGCATGTACTGCTTGCTCATCAGTTTAGATTCACTAGCAATAGAATTATACACTTAAAGCAAACCCTTTTAAGTAAAAAATCCTATTATGCGCTTAACCGAAGCGGTGGACAACTTGTGGCTCTCGAGCTCTTTTTGGATTATAATTTATTATAGTCTCCGCAAGCCAAATTTAGCTGTAGTTCCACAACAGCTAGAAAACTACAGATCACTCACCTCAGGTAGTGTGGAATGTGCATTCCCCCCCCCCCCCAAGCATATGAAGATGAGCAACTATTTTCAGCTGCTGATATTTTACCTCTACAGTAATGCATAGACCAGTGGCTCTCAAGCATCTTGCAGTGGCAAACCCCATTGAAAAGCAACCCCCCCCCCCTTGGATCTTTAGCAAACACTTTAAACCCCTTGGGTGCTATAGAGATCTCCGGTGCATGGCTTTTGTGTGTGTTGGAGACATCTCCAGCAGGGCTGATATCCATACCTGGGAACTTTCAGTTAAGGGGTACCCGGAGGGTAGTCCTCTGTTCAGCAGGGGGTAACAAAATTGACGCTAATCGCGTCAAAAAGGGGCGGGGCTTAACTCGAGCGTTGGGGGATTTAACCCTTTGAGTGCCAGAGTGGTACGGAATGCATTGCAAAGCAATACATTCCGTACCACTCTGGCACTCAGAGGGTTAAATGTGTCACACAGAAGGCTGGGGACGGAGGCACAACGAGAGAAAAAACAGATGTGGCAGAGTTTCAATAGAAACTCTCCACATCCGGAGGAATCAGCCTCTGCCCCGGAGACCCGGTAAAGCTCTGTCAGAACCGGAGTCTCCGGGGCAAATCCGGAGAGTTCCCAGGTATGCTGATATCTGGTGTTACAGGCAGTACCTGGGTATGGGGCCCGATCAGTCAATGCTGGGGGGAGGGGTGTTAAAAGGGGATGTAAGACTAGTCCTCAAGGATTCTACAGGATCTTCCGGTGACCCTATCTTTAAGTATATTCTATAGGTGGTGTATCAGAGACCTGGAACATACCTCTATGACTCTCTGCTCCATTCCATAGGCTCCATCTTTACATATACTTCCAGGTTGCAGTGCAAATGCATCAGTTAGGGGGCCTGGCTTTGTGTTTATACCAGGCCCCTAGATTTCTGATGGCAAAATTCCTCTCCAGTATCCAAGGGTTAACCTTGTATCAGTAGTAAATGTACAAGTGTGCAGCTTGGTATCCGGTACATAAGGCCAGGATTACATCTGTGATTTCCATGCAGCGTGTTGCAGCTTAGTTCAAAACACCCATGTTAAATGTGCATTATCTCTATTCCCTCAATAATGATGTCATGGAGGTGGAGCTGATGGCTAGCCCACTGGGGTGTCTGCAAAATGTTCTTGGCTGATACTTGGACTTTGCATTGCGTTTCTGAGCATCAGTCCTTTCTTCCATTTGCGCTACGTGCATAGCTGCTTCAAAGTCTCTGCTAAAACTTTCCTTCTTTGAAGGTATCAAAGTTTCATCATGCAGCAATTGAGCCGCTTGACTTGTGGCAAATTGCCTGTGGTAACAGCCCAATATGCAACAATGGGGAGCATTTTGGTGCATTAATCTCCTGTGTGATCTATGCCTAAGATAAACTATTAAACTAAATTTTTTTGCATAAGAGAGATCACATAATTGTATCTGCTTAAATAGTTTTCCCCAAAGAGGCAAAGTATGATACTTCCTGCATGAGAAATCAAACGGAAGCAAAAATTGTACTGTTTAGAATATTCCACTGACAGTTACAGAACCACACATACACTTTCTGCTACCAAAACCCTGATCCACTGGTAGTCACAGAACCACTCATAACTCTGTGACACCCAAACCTTGTTCCACTCAACACCATTAGTTATGTGCTGGTATGTTCTGTGGAGCCCTTGAGCTTCTTCAGTGGATATTGGAATAAAATACAGACTAACTTGCTGTAAAGTGTATACTGTACAAAGATATGTCTCTTCAAGTCAGTCTCCAGATCACACCTTATCACAACAGTAGATTTCAGTAACACTAAATCTCTTATAAGACTAATATTTTATTAAATTTGATTAAATCATAGTTTTCTGCATAAAACTGCAGTATTTTTGTTTTTATTCAATGCAGATCATACGTATTTGGACAGTGACACAGTGGCTCTGTACTCCAGCCATTTGGATTTGAAATGAAACAACAACTAAGAGAATAAAGTTCAGACTGTCTGCTTTTATTTGAGGGTATGTACATCCATGAACCTTGTAGGAATTACAGCCCCTTATGCTTGTTCAGTGGTAACTGACATAAAATATATGAATACTGGTCACTATGATCTTGTTTAATGTAATTTGTTATTTTGTAGGTAGTCATATGATCTAAATTTTTTCTTATAGGTTGCCATAAGTGAATCATAATTTGTTTAACGTATTCTTGCAGTAAAGTGTATCATGTACATAGAGATCTCCTTTCAAGTCTACTTCTAGCTCATACTTCATTACAACAAAACCTGAGGATTTCAGTAGTCCTGAATAGCTCATACAGGTCACTCATCCTTTTCAGATTGCAACTTTAAACAACTGGTGAGATAGCTCACTTGGTTAAAGGGATAATAATGTTTCACAAAAACAGCAGCTCCAATTAATCTTCATAGTATTTGAGCCATAGAGGGTGTTGTTTCAAGAGTAATTGAATGATAAAGTTTCCCCCTCCTGCCCCTTTTTCCTAGTATAACACTGCTCACCTCAGATATGGAATCTGGTTGCTTGAGCAGACAGATAACGGCAAGGAACAATCTTCTTTCTGTGAGAACAATGAAAACCCTGCTCCATTGACAGGTTTTTCATGTTTTCCCTTATCTTAATTGAAGATTGTCCCTCTTTCAATCTACCTGGGCACCTCCTTGCTGCTCTGAGCTGAGCAGTGTTATATCAGTAAAAGGGGTTGGGGGTATACTTTATCATTCAATTACTCTTGAACTACAACTCTGACAGAATTGAAATAACACTCTTCAAGGCCCAAATACTATGATCATTAATTAGAGCTGCTTTAATTATGAAACATTACTATCCCTTTAAAGTTCCAGCTGTAGAATGTGTTCAAAACCTCAGGGTCACTGGTTCTAATCCCGGCAAGGTCAATTCAGCCTTTCTATCTGAGGTAAATGAAATGAGTACCAAGGACATACTTGAAAATTATCTCAATGTATCCTACCTGGTAAAATATGTTTGTTTAGATTGTAAACTCTATATAGTGCAGGGACCTTTTATCCCAATGTATACTCACCTGGTGTTCCCTTATGATTGTCTTTATAAGCACTTAATCATCGCACTTATGTACCCCTTCTATATTAAATGTAAACTGCCAAGTACACTGGTTGGTGCTATATAAATAAAATATACAATACAAAAAAACCCCAAACCTAGCAGTAGGCTGCAACAGAGATTAAATGTACAAAATACATTTTATAGATTACATTTACTGATGAGTGGTGGATATTTCTCCCTTTAATAAGTCTTTAGCGGTCTGGAAAGGATAAGGTTTTCTTCAGTGAACTTGCTGTAATATTTTTCGAAGATTCCAAGCGTTGTTCTCTGTGTATTATCACTGAACAAAAAAAAAAAAAGGGTTTTTGCACAAATCCATCAGATGTTGAGGTTAACCCTTTGAATGACAGAGGGGTATGCAATGCATTGCAGAACAATGTGTTGCACTCCCCTCTGGCACTCAAAGGATTAATGGTACTAAGAACTGGAATAATTCTTAGTCAAACAAAACCTCCCTTAGATGAGGATTTATCCTCTCGATTGTAAGAGAGGTCTCAGTTGTATTAGAGATCTCTATAGCATTCAGGGATGTAAAAGCCCCATTTAAATCAATGGGGATTTTGTTAATTTTTATTTGTCCCCCTAAGGCACAGTTGGTTTACTCTACCTCTTCTTAGTGAGTCAGCCTCATTGTCTAGCTAAAGCAGAAGTGAGTAACATTAGGCCCTTCAGCTGCTACCAAGCTACAACGTATCATTCTGGGAGTTGTAGTGTGGCAGCAGCTAGAGGAGCTCAAGTTTCCTATTTTTGAGCTCAAGAGTGCCACTTGTTTGAAAGGGTGAGTGGTTACATTTTGTGTCATTGTACCTCTTTCATTAGCTGCTGCCCTAATGAAAATATCTGAGTAACCAACTTGTGGTTAACACTTAGAGTGGCAGAGGTGTGTTCAACGTGTTACTTTGAAATGCATTGCATACCCCTCTAGCATTCATATGGCTAAAGCAGTGATTCTCAGTGAGGGTGCAGTGGCACTTTGGTTTACTGCTCATATCCGCTTAGGGTGCCCCTTGTTTCCGATAGACTTAGATAAAAATGTGAATGCTGATATTAACCCCTCAGTGATGTGCCAGGACTATCACACCAGTTCTGGAGGTTAAGCACTGGTGACAGTCCTGGCATGTCATGGAATTCTGTGATGGCAGCTTGGCTGCACGCCTCTGTCATCCCAGAATTCATTGTACAAAAAAAGCTCCCCTGCCCACTAGTAGCCACAGATCCCTATTTACACTGAGTGCCCTCCCCGTCAATCCTTGTTCCCCTGCTCACTGGCAGCCACAGATCCACACACCTTATTGTTCTGGGAGTGTGGACCGTAACCTTTTTTATGGGAACAAACCTGGTGGGGTCACTTGGTGTATGTGGGTATCCTTTTTTGGACTTACATTTATAACCAGGTTTGGAGAGCCTGGTGTGGTCGAGAACCCATTGACACAGGCGAGCCCACTTTAACTTGGATCTTCATGTGGGAGCCCAATTCAATGTTGTATTTGCTGCTAGTGTTGTAGCACAAACATCTCTATACAAAAGTTTTGTTCCCCTGCCCAATGGTAATCCGGGATGAGGAGAAGAGCTTTCAGTTCCCACTCATATCATGTATACCTTGAAGGTTCTCCTCAACCCGGACGTTCATATAAAGCTTGTTTGAGGAGAAGGAGGTAAAGAGTAGGCGGTGTGTTCCTGGCCACAGCATTGAACACCTATCCTCAATGCAGAAGAAAGCATCAGGAGGGGTCCCGATGGCCCCCCACAAGACCTGAAGTTAAGAAATTACAATATATTTTATTTAATATTATCAAATACCCTCAGCCTTTTTCCCCTGCTCACTGGTATCTTGCTGAGTAAAACATGGATACATCTACTGCTAAGAGATGTTTATTCAAATGTTATTGCTTCTCCAACTTGTATTTTTTTTGGGATGCAGTACCTCCATGGTTTGAAATTTTACAGTAGTGTTGTTACTACAGCAGTCTATGGACAGCATTGTCTTGTTGACCATAGACTACTGTAGTAACAGCCTCAGAAAAAATGTAGGTCATGGAGGGACTGCACCCAAAAATGGCAAGTCTGAGTTGTAATAACTTTTGAATAAAACAACTCTCAGCAATGGGAATGCCGTTGTTTTTGCTCAGCAGGAAAAACCCTGCAAAATATATAAATATTTATTATCATTTGAATTGAGGCACTCTCTGAAACCTCCATTGTTTGTGAGTCCTGAAACCTGGAATTGATAATCCTGCACGAGGGCCTAAAATAAGTCAGGAAAGGGATTTTTGTTCTTTCTCTGAGACTGTACTACTTGAGAAATCATGCACTCATATTGCTCAGCCCATGAGCACAGGTTGTTAACTGTTCATATTACTATGAGGTGTATAAGCCCCACTCACCCCTTTGCTGAGGGAATCTCATCCAAAGAGGAGCATGTACAGGACTTAGGCCTTGATTCAATTTTGGACTGTAAAACAGCTGATAGGGCAAAAATTACTACACACCAGCACACACACTGTGTCACCATAGATATTCAATTGCCCTACCAACAGAAACCACAACTAACATTGGGCCAAAGAACCAGACTTTTGGCCAACATTCGTTGTGTGTTTTAAGTTCCCAAAAAATGGGAGCATCAAAGGAAAAAGGCTAACATTCGATGCTTGACTCACTGTCAGGCACTGATCATGAGCTCACACACAGTCACCCTTCCTAACACTAACCCTAACAATAAAGTGCAACAATACTAGCCCTAAAACTATCCTAACAGCCATAACCAAGAACTGTAACACTTAACTGTCAACCGCTGTCAGTCTTCTTCTGTAATCTTCTATCTTCCGTCGTCATCGTACTTTTATCATCTTTTATATTATCTTCTGTCTTCTCTTCTTTTGTGTTCCAAAGAGGTCACTGCAAAGAAGAAAAAAATAATAAAACTTAAATATGCTCCCAAAAAGTATGCATCAAAGATATGCTGAGCTAAACCCTTTCAGTGCCATAGGGGTATGCCAACGCGTTGCACACTTCTCTGGTACTCATAGGGTTAAATTGTTGCTTATAGTCAAAATCAAAAATAGATTTTGGTATTTCAAATAGATACTGTTCTGGTATTTCACATAGATAATATATTGTGGTAGTCAAAAGGTTAAACTAAGCTGCTGCCACTGCTGTTGCTGCTGGCAGTTGTGGCAGGAATGCAGACAAAAAATCCCCTCCCCAAGTTACTTCTCGGGAAAATGGGAACAGACACTGGCTTTTATACGGCCAGTTTCTGTTCAAAATAGTTTCCAGCCTTCCATTGGCTGGGATGTGTGCTTAAGCACCTCCCAGCCAATCAGCCTATAGCAAGTTTTGTCATTCCACCCCCACACACACACACACACACACACACTCACACTACGAGCTAACTGTAATCACACTTCCCAGCCAGTGGCAGGCTGGGAATCATTTTGAACAGAGAGTGACCATATAAAAGCCAGTCTCTGTTCACATTTTCCACAAAAAGGCCTGGGCATCAGCCTGAGACGTAACTCAGGGAGTGGATTTTTTTTCCCCTTCATTCCTGCCGCCATGGCCAGCTATAGCAGCATTGACGACTGTATGCTTTAACTCTCTAACTACAACAACATATTATCGATTTGAAATACCAGAATATATTTTCAGTTTTGACTACCAGCAGTAATTTAACCCTTCAAGTGCCAGAGGGGTACGCAATGCGTTACTTTGCATACCCCTCCGGCATGCAAAGGGTTTATCCCAGCATATTTTTGATGCATACATTTTAGTAGCATATTTAATTTTTTTTCTTCTTCTTTGAAGTGACTTCTTTGGAACGCAAAGTTTACTGTGTTTGAAAAAAAAAAAAATACTGTTGGATTTTTAAAAAAAAATTTTTTTTTCTCTGCCGGGGACGATTGAATTGAGACCTTAAAAACTACATTAAACAAACTGTATAGTTCTGGAACAAAGTCTTATGGACAGATTAGATGAATTTTAACCCTTTGCAATACATTTGATACCCTTTTGGCACTCACAGGGTTAACATGTACCGGACTGATTAAAAGCTGAAAGTGCAGATAAAATACAGGAAATATATGTGTGTATGTATATTGTTATTTATATAGTGCCAATAGGTGTACTTGGCACTTTCTAATTTACATTTAGTATAGAGGGGATACAGGAAGTGCAATAATTAAATGGTTATATAGACAATTATCATAAGGGGAACACTAGGTGAGCATACATTAGGATAGGTGGTCCCTGTCCTGTATAGCTTGCAATCTAAGTGCACAAGATCTGCAGAATACCACCTCATCTTAAATGTGGAGGAGTAAGTTTTATGGCTTGGGCATGTATGGCTGTCACTGTAACGGCTTATCTTTACTGATGATGTCACTTCTGATTGAGGCAGCAGCACAATGAATTCTAAAGTGTATTTGCTCATATTCAGCCAAATGGTTCAAAACTCATAGGAAGGCAATTCACCTTGAGGCAGGACATAGTGCTAAAAGCAACCAAGGAGGTTTTATGGACTGGCCAAGTCAATCACGTAACCTGAATCCAGTTGAAGGGACAAATGCCCCAAAACATACAAGACTGAAGACGGCAGCAGTAAAGGCTTGGCAGTGCACCACCAAGAAGGATACCCAGGGGCTGGTGTTATCTATAGGTTGCAGACTTCAAGCACTAATTGAATGCAAATGATTTGCAACAAAGTACTTAATATGATTACTTTTTTAAGATTGTCATTTGTCTAATTACATTTGGTCCCCTAAATTGGATGCCTATGTATAAAAACAACTGAAATGCCTATGTTATGTCCAGAAAATCCTAATGGCCACTGTTCTTTAAGTCTTTGAGCATTTCTTCAAGAGATAAGATCTTCAGTCAGTCCTGTGTGTCAGGTCCTTGGAGGTGGACATGATTTTCTGCCAGCACACATGCACTCCAAAATAGACCTGCTGAGTATGTGGCTTATGTTGTTTTGTTTAGTTTTTTTGGGGTAGGGGGAGGCCTAGTGGGTGGAGTTTGGGGTCCAGGAATTCTGCCAGCAACAGTTACTTCCATCTCTGTGGATAAGATACCCAGGTCTAATTGTAGGTTTTATTTATTGAACCAAGAAACAAAGACAGAATTAGTTGTGCTCATTAAGATTTTCTAGACATGGTTATTTAAGTTGTGGTTTATTATTTGGTCGTGTTTTTGTTCCACTAAACATGCAACTGCTTAAGCTCTAGAGGCAAAAAACATAGACAACTCTATGCTTTCTTTTGTAAAGCAATTATAGTTTTCAGCTGCTGAATCAATATTATTGAATTGTCAATTATCATGTAATGCTGAGATGGGCAATGTGAGATCCTTTAGCTTTTGATGGTCTACAACTATCATCATTCTCCTGGATGTGAGGATTTTGGGACATACAGTCCAGAAACAGTTGGAGGGCCTCATATTGCCTACCCCTTATATAATGAAATATAACATTTTGTCTAAGTTATAGGCATATATATTAATTTCTGTATATTGGTTTTCAACAGGTCTTTAAGATTATGGCTGCAGCTACTATAGTTCACGATACATCTGAAGCTGTGGATCTCTGTGGCTCATGTGGGCTCTACTTAAAGCCTATCACAAAGATCAACATCAGTGTGGCACTTCCACAGTTGAAGCAACCTGGAAAGTCCATCTCCAACTGGGAGGTTATGGAACGTCTAAAAGGCATGGTGATTAACCATCAGTTTTCCACCTTGCGAATTTCAAAAAGCACCATGGACTTTATTAGATTCGAAGGAGAGGTTGAGAACAAAAGTTTGGTGAAGTCATTTGTTGTTGCTCTGGATGGGAAGAGTATCAAACTGAGCGGATTCTCAGATATCTTAAAAGTCAGAGCTTCTGAATACAAAATAGACTTTCCCACCAGGCACGACTGGGACTCCTTTTTTCGTGATGCAAAAGATATGAACGAGAGTCTACCGGGAGAAAGACCTGATACCATACACCTAGAAGGGTTACCTTGCAAATGGTTTGCTTTAAAGGATTCTGGAGTTGAAAAGCCAAATGAAGAAGTTCTTGTCAAAGTCTTCAGTCGTTTTGGGGAGATCAGGAATGTTGATATACCTATGCTTGATCCTTATAGAGAAGAAATGACTGGCAGGAACTTCCATACATTCAGTTTTGGTGGCCACTTGAATTTTGAGGCATACGTGCAATACAAGGAATATGTAGGCTTTGTGAAGGCAATGAATGCACTACGTGGAATGAAACTTATGTACAAAGGTGAAGATGGGAAAGCAGTGGCTTGCGGTATTAAGGTGCGGAACACTGCATTGGACAACTAGCTGATTGTTTACACACGATAGCTGCAGTATATCCCAGCTGTTTAAAAATACCTCAGACATATTGTCCTTTCCAAAATGTGTAATAAAGTCTCCATGTGAAACATGTAAACCAGACTTGTCAGATTAGTCAAATTCGTGTCAGTTGCTGGGGCTTCTGAAGTTAGATTCCAAGATTTTATTCTTGGCTAAAAAATGTAGGTCCGTATTCAAGAGCAGAATATTAGTGCCATACTCCGGGAAAACTAAAGAGGAGCAATTCTAGAGCAAAGCAACTGCACTTTATATAAAACATAAAAAAACGAATTTATGTAATGAGGGTTTAACCCCTTGATTGTTAGAGTTCTCCAATGCATACCTTCTCAGTGCATTGGCAATCTGTAGCATTCAAGTTGTTAAAAGTCCCATACAAATTAGTGGGGATTTTGAGTTGTCCCATATAGTGCAGGTGGATTCCAGCAGAATGCCTCCTCTCTGTATTTCTCAATTACCCTAATTTTCTGTTTGTAATTAAGATAAAAATGCAACAGTGATATGATGTGTTTAACCTTTAACTCTGCCTGTCACTCATTTTTCTTTAACATAAACCGCTCTGGGGGTGAATCTTGTAATTTAAAATACAAGCATTTTATTAGCTTACAGAATGTTTAACTATACATATTGTAGCAAGTGATATCCATAAAGAGCATCTCATGTGTTTCCACCCTATATAAGGATGATAATAATAGCAGGGTTCAACAAATCCTGGGGTGTCAGGTTGCCATGACGGCTAGAAATTGGGACCTGGCGCCCAGAAAAATTTCCCTGCATGTAGGGAAGGATTTTAAAATTATACATGATTGCTCCCATGAGCATGGAAGTAATTCTGTATATATAAAAAAAAAAATGCACACTGATTGGTTAAAAAAAAAAAAAAATCAGCCCTCATAGGGGGATGCCACCCATGGCATTGATCACCTTTCCATAAACACAGACAATCAACGCTGCAACCAGGAAGGCGATCACTGCCTTCCCTCTATGTCCTCCACTTGATCCCGGCATTCTAAGAACATCCTCCTATTCAACCGAGGTATTCTTAAAAGAGGGTTGAAGAGGAGGATGTAGCTGGAAGGCAGTGATTGTCTTCCTGGTTGCAGCATTGATCATCTATCCTAATGGATAGGCGATCAATGCCAGGGGACATCAGGAGGGGTCCCGATGAACCTAGAGTCAAACCAAATTTGTCAAACCCTGATAGTGGTGATAAATCCCCAGAATGTACTCTCTGTACTCAATGAATAGCCACAGAGGTGTCATGTAGAGAAATATAATGTAATGGACTTATAGACATTGCCGGAGGTGGAAATATCCTGACAGCCAGGGTTAGTAAAATGTAACTTTACAAGCCCAATTTTTGGGGTTATTTCATATCTGTGTGCAACAGATACACTACCCAAGATTCCAAAACACAAATCTGTCTGGCTACTTAATTTGTTGTGTATTGTCTGTTCTTGAATTTTGCTTCCTTGAAAGTCTAAGGAGAACAATCAATGGTTTACATTTTGCGTGTGGTACGGTCACAAGTATTGTAACATACTTTGTCAAATTTGCTTATCTTTTTGTCATATTTGTTTGTTTTCCTGTTATACAGGTTTCTTTTGACACAACCAAACACCTGAGTGAGGCTTCTATTAAAAAGCGCCAGCTCGAACGGCAGAAACTTCAAGAACTGGAGCAACGCAGACAGGAGCAGAAGAGGAAGGAAAAGGAAGCAAAGGAGAGGCAAAAAGAAGAGGAACGGTAAGTAAATATAAAAAATATTTATTTATATGCTAACAATGTGGGATGCCATTGCCTGTCATGTTATGATTGTTGGGTGTAAGAAATTCTACATAGCTCCTTGTACCAAGGGTACTATTATTCTTTGGGGATTGGTTTTAACTAAGAAAACACACAGATAAGGGATAGTATTAAAGATGATTGTATTATGTACATAATCAAAATACTGTTACAGTCTGTATGGTATATACATGAATAAAATAATATTAGAAGTTACAGAAATGAGAAAAATGGAATGATAGTGATACCACTAAATTATATGATGACAATGTCTCCTCACATCCTCCAGCACTGAACTTAGTTTCTGGTCTGTTCCTCTGCTGTGCTCACATCAGGACAGGAATCAGGACTGCTGTGCTCATACTGCTCTCATTCTGTTCTCCTCTGCTCTCCTCATGCTCTGATTGCACCCCAATAATACTCCTCCTTTATACCATTTGTTTCCTATCAGCCAGGTCTGGTGAGAACTGGTCATCTCCACATCTAAACTGACCCTCTCTCACCACACCCACCAGCAATTTCATGGTGACATCAGAGATAGTAGTGATGGGGGTAGACTCCAGAAACAAGTTTATCAGAAGCATTGGTTTCTCTATCTGAACTCTTTGTTTAGTTGACAAACAAAAAGACTGTTTGGACATCTGTCCTCACTCCTTTCTTATTTAAGAGAGACCTTCATTTGATTTCTCAAACACCAAACCAAGGAAGGACATCCTGTCATACCCTTTGAAGCAATCCCCTGCAGTTTGGGACAGCTGAAATTGTCTTGAATTCTTAATTAAGCAAATAGAATTCCCACCGTTCCAAGCCATAATACAGATCTATACCCATGCATTTTATAGCTGTAAATATATATTAAATACACACACACACACACACACACACACGTACACATGTCTATATCCATATAGATAGACATGTTTTCCTATATAAACACACACATATATCTCCACAGACAAACCCCTTTTATAAGTCATATTTGATCAGTTTGACTTTCTTACATAGGCGTACATGTGTAAAATGCAAACATATGCAACAGACACATACATGCAGACACGTGCTTGCGTGCGTGCGTGAGCACACACACAGACATAGAAACATTTAATTTTCCAATCCCATAAAAGAAAGGTGTGTCTGTATGGTATGTATATGTGTGTTTTTATCTATATATAAAAGAGAGAGCCACATTACATAATTTTCTCCGCAGGAGACACACACACCCAGGGGCTGCAGTGATGAGGAGATATTCCTATCTCCTCCATAATGCCATTCCTGGAGATACGGGGGTGCCTCTTGCCACTTCTGTCAAAATCTCTGCAAGGAGATGGCACTCCCTCAATATCCACCTTAAAAAAAAAAAAAAAAAAAAAAACACATTATAGCCAGAACAAACAGTGGGAGAGCACTCCTCTAAGTGTAGTATTTAATTTTTTAAAAAATAAAATAGTAAAAAAACTAAAAGAAATGTATATATTATTAAAACCAACACACGTAGAACCCTTGATTCAGTGGTGACTTGCAGCCCATTCATTATTATGCACTGCAATATGCCGGTTACCATAGGCCCTTAGTGATACTCACTAACATTCTGTTATTATTTAGCTCCATCATTTGACTGACCACACACATCTGGCATGGGAGCATATTTTTATTGAGGTTTGGACCTTAATGCATGTTGCATATTATCGATCTGTATGCGTGGGTTCCCACTTGTCACAAGTTTCATTAGAGAACTCCTGCTCTTATAAACTCCTTTTTAGCTAGCCCCTTGATTGTCATTTTGGTTTATTATTGTTATGCAGCCATTGTAACACATGGTGTGTTGTCACTCCATTAGACCAATACATGTTTGTCCCCATCTTTGGTTATGATATGTGACCACCTCTGGGACATGGGAGCAGAATGTTGGGGTCTACACAGCTGTATCTTGGTGCCAGCTGGATCTGACACAGAGGAGATACTCTATACCTCCGCTTGGGTTCATGACATATGACGATGATGGGTCACCACCAGTACACTACAGACTTCCACATCTCTATGAAATCATGTTAACCCAGCAGTCTTCTCATGTACACATGTCTTTGTACAGCGCATTGATACACTAGTTCGTGGTATACCACAACTGGCAAGCCATGTTAAGAGCTGGGGCAGGAGTACAGGGTGCAGGCCTGAGGCTAGGGGTCGGCGGAGGGTGAGGCCATGTTGTCGTCTGGGAGTTGAAGAAAGAGCAGGGATCCTGGGGAGGAGTATGCCTGGTCCAGCTCCTTGCAGAGATTTTACAGGAGTCTCCTCCTTACTGCCGTCCCTGGGTTTATGTGTCCTGAGGACTGGTTGGGAGATATAAGAATGAGGGGTGGTGAATACATATACTGAAGTTTAAACAAACCTTAATGTGAGTTTGCTTGCTGAGGAGTAATGCAATCTAATTCTATATATATATATATATATATATATATATATATATATATATATATATATATATATATATATATATATATATATATATATATATATATATATATATTTATTTATTTATTTATTTATTATACACACACACACCGCACAGCCTGATCTCCTAAACACAGGGACACCGGGGTGGGAAAGGAGGGCAGAGGGATTTTCACTTCAGAGGGACATCACCCTTGGGAGTTATGAACAAATGTTCATACTGTTTATCCAGTCCTTATTACAAATACAATAACTGAGCTCAAATCAACGGGAAACCTATAAAAGGTAGATAAATTGGTTGAACAAAGCATACTAAAAAGGCCAAAACTGCTCTTGACCTCTAGCAAAGCAATTTGTTGGAGACCCCGCTAGGATTCTGAAGATTAAGCCTTTGAGAGCTAGAGAGTTATGCAATGCATTGCTCTGCAATGTGTTGTGTACCCCTCTGGCAGTCAAAGGGTTAAAATTAAGTCAGTGGGAATTTTTATTTGTGCTCTATGGTGTACTTGTTTGCACAGAATTTTCTGTTCTTGGTACCTCCACTTTGTGTACGCCACAATTTAGCAACAGGTTAGTCTCCAGCTGCTGTTTGACTACAACTCCCCATCATCTGCAACTAACAATTGTCTGGCAGGAGATGATGGGAGTTGTAGTCCAGCAACTGATGGATACACCTGGTGTGCACAACACTTTTTTCAAATTAGTTGCAAGTACACATCTAAGATGTCTTTAAATATATATCTATTATAGCAAACAGAAAGAGCTGGAAGAGCTTGAAAAAGAGCGAAAACGTAAGGAAAAGATCAGAAAGAAGGAGGAGAAGCAGAAAGAACGCGAGGCTCGGAAGAACAAGAAAAAACTGCAAAAAATACAGGCTGAGGAGCAAAAGAGATTGCAGGAGAAAATCCGATTTGAAGAAAGAAGGCTCTTACTGGCTCAAAGGAATTTGCAGTCCATCAGGATAATTGCAGAGCTGCTAAGCAGAGTGAAGGTAAGTTAGTGTAATCTCTTATATGTAACGTTTTCAAAGGCAAACCAAAGATTCATTTATCCTGTTGTTCTCATCCAGGAAGTAGTGGCTTTTTTTCTGGACTCTAACACTTACTTTATTACCATATTCAGATGAGAACGCTTAAACTTTCAGTACCTAGGACATAAATGGACAAAATTCCAGCTCGAGTCTGTTCACTGGTCATTTTGATAAAATAAAAATGCATTCTAATCTGACTTGTCCATTCCCCCCTTGAGACCTAAACGGGATCAGTGTAACAACGTTGTCATGTTAAGACAACTCAATTCAAGTCACTCTGGTACTTTGCCTGCCTGTGTGTTTAAAAAAAAAAAAAAAAAAGGCAAAAAAGTGTGTTTGTGTGTGTGACACTATGAAACAACCACCACCCCACAAACTCTACCTGTGGTCCCCGGACTGAAAGATTAACCCACCCGTGTCTTAGGAGCTCATCTGGGGACTTGTACTGGAAGACTTTTCTGCATGGGTGTGTCAGCACTAGTCATTGCCTAGTGTTGACACTCTAATTCACACCCATACTTAACCCTTTGAGTGCCAGAGGGTACGGACTGCATTGCTTTGCAGTGTGTTCCATACCCCTCTGGCACTCAAAGGGTTAAATTATTCATTACTGAGTTTCAGATGTAAAGGTATGACATTTTTATGATAAGTTTAAATATACTTATTTTAGGCTTCTTAGTGGTGAGCCCTATGAGTAACTCGCTCTCTATGTTTCCCCTTCATTATTTCATTGTCAAATTAAGTATAGGAATTTACAGGTGTCCTTTAAATTCCATAGTTTGTGTAGGTGTACCATGCGAAAAAAGTTGTAAACTATTGTACCAAGTCATTATTAAATGTATGCCTCTTGACACTTGTAAATCTAGGGAGACTGTAATTGTGATAAGTATGGTGCAATTATTTGCTCTAGAATTAATTCTTATTTCTCTTTGAATTTTTTAATTTGAAAAATGGTCTTTCTAATGTGCTACATCTGCTGTATTCTGTGGTTCCTAGCTTCTTACACTGAATTGGCACAGTATGCATGGTAGTATTGTTAGAAATCAGAAAATGTCCCTAATATGAACCTAGCTTTTCTCATTTATTAGTTGTGAAATTAAACATGTAATCTCATATCTAATACTTTCTGTAATTGATTTGTTTGTTGTACCCCCTGTTTTGATTTTATGTACATATTTAGTTGTGGTGTAACTGTGCGCTTCCATGGTACCAGCTCCCAGAGCAATACAGAAAAGACATAAACTAAATGAAATGTATTTATTGAATGCAGGCTTATTCCATACTTTAGCAGTAAAAATAATTAAAACCAGAAATATAAGCAGGAATGAGAGTTCTGCCAAAGAGAGATTCAGTATAAAATTGGGAACCAAATTCTTCTTTATCCTGCAGGAATTACAGAGGGATCGAGTGAGCAACTGGCTGTATTCATGGCAAAATGATGTTTTGATTTGGTTTTTACAGCGTTTACCACTCCTTTAAAGGGATAGTAATAATTTGTTTTATCTTTATTTTATTTTGTAGGAATTAAAAAAACATGAAGAACGATATAAGTCTTATCTCTCAGACCTCCAAAGTCCAAATACTGTGATGATTAATTAGAGCTGCTTTTATTATGAAACATTACTATCCCTTTAAAAACATTGTAACTTGTATCAAGATCAACATTAAAGGTGAAATCCTGTTTATGTTTTCTTTTCCTTTCCTTCTTGCAGGCAGTGAAGCTTCGTGAGCAGGAAGAAAAGGAGGCTGAGCGGATTCGTCTCCTCCATTTAGAAGAGAGAAGAAAAGAACAAGAGGCAGAATTAAGGCGTGTAGAGGAAGAAAAGCAACGGGCCCTGAGTCTTCAACGTAAAGAGAGGGAGCTGAGAGAGAAGCTTGTAAACAGTCTTCTTAACAGAAACTTGTGTTCTGCCCCTCCAGGTACTGAAGACTCCAAACCATTGCAGTTTTGCCCTTTTAAGCCCAGTGAAAATATTCCTCAGGATGTCTCCCACAGCTATGTCACATCTACCTCCACTCAGACGCCTTCACAGTACGAGCCTTTTAGGCTCCAAAGTCACTATGCAAATTCAAATCAGCAGGTTATAAATGGACTTTATGAAGATTCGCCTCAGCAGGAGTATAAGCAAGTTCCTAGCAACACTAACCTTGGAAAGCCTTTGTACACCCTGGCCAGCATTCTTGTCAATAACGTACAGCATAATAACTCATCAGGTAATGATCAGAATTTGCACATAAAGCAAACTGAGGCTCAACAACTAGAGCTGGAAGAAAATAAAGGTCAGACGGTATCTAGTAAGCCTTCCCCCACTCAGGGCAGAATACACAAGCATAAAACAAAACACAAACGAGACTTAAGCAGTAACAGAGATGGCCATAAAAAAGTGAAAAAAACACACAAAAAGCATTCTTCTAGAGAGAGTCCACACCGGAGCAGCATCAGCCCAAAGCATTCCAAACACAAAAGTAAAGATATACGGGACAGACACAATCATAAACAAAAGAAACACCACAGAAGGTCGTACAGTAGAGAAAGAGACTCTTGGAGTAGCTAAGTGACTGTTACTTAAGCATGCCTCTTGCTCAGGATAGGCAGTGGGAATGAAGTCTTAGGACTCTATGCTTAAATTAAAATTGGACAATTTCTGAGGCATACCAAATGCTTCATGGAGAACATATAAAAAATTCTGTATTTGATGTAAATTGAGCTTTTAAACCCTTGAAAGCTAGAGTGGCCTAGCATTCTGGGAGTTAAAAGCCTTGCTTAAATCAATGGGACTCTGGTGAATGTACATTTGTACTGTATGTACAGTGGCTTTGCCCCAGAATTACTCCAGTTTTCTTCTTGAACATAAGGTCCATATTTTCATTCCTACATCATTTAATGAGGGACCACACACGTACGATCTTACAAAGTACTGAAGAATACCATTTTTTAGGTTACAGTAATAAATATTTGTTTTCCAACTGTGTAAACAAATGACAAGTTATTACCTATTGTTTGAGCCAGTAATCTGTATAGCTTGAAACAAAGTGAGCTGGTTGGTTTGATCACATTTAGCATTCATTGCATTGTTCCTGTATAAGGAAGAAAGGGGTCATATGAGGCCCTACCAATCATTCTGCACTGCAACCGCCATCATCCCCTACATGCTAATGGCTGGAAGAGAATGATGGGACCAGTAGTTTGGCAGGAGCTGAAAGCGTCACGTTAACCCCCCCCCCCCCCCGGCTATGGTAAAACAAGCATTATAGCAGTGCAGACAAAAACATTCTTATTTGTTCTTCTGATACATCAGGTGTTGGGGAAACAGGTGAAAGGATACTAGCAAATAAGTCCATGTAGATGCAACAAGCTTTATGTATAAAAGCAAACTGGAGCAATTCTGAGACAAATCAACTTCACCACAGGTGGATAATTGCTCTAGTTTGCTTATAACCCTTTGAGTGCCAAGGGGTATACAATGCATTGCATACCCCTCTGGCACTCAAAGTTTTATATAAAGGCCCATCATGTTTGGCCTCTCTGTTTACCAATGAGTGCTTAAAAGTTAAAGTAATTTGCACTCCAGAAATATATTGAAAATGTTTAAAAATGTATTAAGTACAATTAACACTCCATTAGTAAAAACATGCCTATGGGAAAATAAGCCCTATAAGTCTAACTAAAACATTTCACTCAGAGCTGCATCTGATTAGTTGTACTTAATACATTGAAACATGTTAAGCGTGTATTCCTGGAGTGCAGCTTACTTTTTACTTTAATAGAGGTTCATACCAAGTCAACCATTTCTTGCCCCTGACACAATTTAGCTGTATGACCTCAAGGTTTAGTTAAGTCAAAGCTCTCCCATAAAAAGCAATAGGAAATTTTCATATAGAGACTCTTCAGCTCCCATGTTATTCTATGGAGTCAATTCACTAAGATATCTCCAACTTGAGAGATCTTAGGGCATACGATTCATAGAATAACATAGTACTTGAAGAGTTTAACATACTGGAAAAGTATTCTCCTTTGTATCACCTTTATCACACATTAGTGCATAATCCCCCTGGGTGACAAAGCTGCTAACAGAAAAGTTAGAGCTAGTAATGTCTCGTTATAAAGTAAGGTTCGATCTTTCCTTATACTTTGTAATTACGCTCTGCACAGTTGCCAGTGTTCATATCGGTCTAGTTTTTGTGTAATTCATTATAAAGTTTGCTCCTTTTACATGCGTCACTATTATGTCTTCAGATCAGAAAGCCGATCCAGGTGGATCGAGACGAAGGACAATCTTGTATCAGCATAAGGAAAAGCCTGCGCTTATTCGTCAAGGAGGGCAGGGTTTTCCTTATACAGATAGAAGATTGTCCCCCATTACGATCTGAAGATTGAAGTCTGTAAAAAGGGCAGGAGGAGGAAACTTTTATAATATAATTACACAAAAACTAGACTGATATGAACATTGTAATAAAGCTCTACAAAGTTGCCAAAGTATAAGGAATGATGGAACCTTACTTTATAATGAGACATTACTATCGCTTTAAGAAAAAATAACATGAGCTGTATGAACTTGTGACTGAAGCATCTCCTAGGAGTGCAAGAACCCTCATTTTACTTTACCTTTGAGATGCTTTTCAACAGAAAGTATTGCCACTGGAATGTTTTATTTATAAGAGAACTTTTCATGTGTTTACTCCCAAAGCTTTGTGTACAGTTATGCTACAGTAACTACACAACTTACTGCTTAGTTAAGTTAGTAAAGGATAGTGTGTACATATACCCACAAAATCCAGCAGCCAGAAATAAAGTTGTATGACTTCAGGGAGTAAAGATTGTCTGCACCTCTATCTTGAGGTGCCCCGAAACATTAGTACTGTATACCACAGTAAATGAATCCTCCCTCATAATACAGTACAACCATATTGTACTGTCCTGGTTTCTTGGGACAGGCATACTCTATCAAATGCTACATTAGTGTTTCTGGGTGCCTTAAAGGGATAGTAATGTCAAAGATTAAATCTATATATGATCAATTTATTTATTTTTTATAATGCATAGTATCTTTTAAAAATCCTATATCATATTTTTCTTGAAGATTGAGTTAAAAGTTTTCTCCTCCTGCCCCTTTCCATCACGTCATGCAGCGTTCCCTCAGATCCGAAAGCCAGTCTGGACAGATCACAATGAGGGACAATATTATGTGTCTCATTATAAGGAAAATCTTGCCCCCCCAGATCTGAAAGCCAGTCCAAACAGATCGCACGAGGAACAATATTATGTGTCAGTATAAGGAAAACAGGTGATGAAGGAGACAAGGTTTTCCTTATAATGACACACAATTGTGATGTGTCCAGACTGGCTTTCAGATCTGTGGGGAGCAGGGTTTTCCTTATAATGACACACATAATAATATTGGCCCTCGTTGTGATGCGTCCAGACCGGCTTTCAGATCTGTGGGGAGCAGGGTTTTCCTTATGACACACAATTGTGATGTGTCCAGACTGGCTTTCAGATCTGTGGGGAGCAGGGTTTTCCTTATAATGGCACACATAGTAATATTGGCCCTCGTTGTGATGCGTCCAGACCGGCTTTCAGATCTGTGGGGTGCAGGGTTTTCCTTATGACACACAATTGTGATGCGTCCAGACTGGCTTTCAGATCTGTGGGGGTGCAGGGTTTTCCTTATAATGACACACAATTGTGATGCATCCAGACTGGCTTTCAGATCTGTGGGGGGCAGGGTTTTCCTTATAATGACACACATAATAATATTGGCCCTCGTTGTGATGCGTCCAGACTGGCTTTCAGATCTGTGGGGAGCAGGGTTTTCCTTATAATGACACACAATTGTGATGCGTCCAGACTGGCTTTCAGATCTGTGGGGAGCAGGGTTTTCCTTATAATGACACACACAATAATATTGGCCCTTGTTGTGATGCGTCCAGACCGGCTTTCAGATCTGTGGGGGGCAGGGTTTTCCTTATAATGACACACAATTGTGATGCGTCCAGACTGGCTTTCAGATCTGTGGGGAGCAGGGTTTTCCTTATAATGGCACACAATTGTGATGCGTCCAGACTGGCTTTCAGATCTGTGGGGAGCAGGGTTTTCCTTATAATGGCACACATAATAATATTGGCCCTCGTTGTGATGCGTCCAGACTGGCTTTCAGATCTGTGGGGAGCAGGGTTTTCCTTATAATGGCACACATAATAATATTGGCCCTTGTTGTGATGCGTCCAGACTGGCTTTCAGATCTGTGGGGTGCAGGGTTTTCCTTATGACACACAATTGTGATGCGTCCAGACTGGCTTTCAGATCTGTGGGGGGCAGGGTTTTCCTTATAATGACACACAATTGTGATGCGTCCAGACTGGCTTTCAGATCTGTGGGGAGCAGGGTTTTCCTTATAATGACACACAATTGTGATGCGTCCAGACTGGCTTTCAGATCTGTGGGGAGCAGGGTTTTCCTTATAATGACACACAATTGTGATGCGTCCAGACTGGCTTTCAGATCTGTGGGGGAGCAGGGTTTTCCTTATAATGACACACAATTGTGATGCGTCCAGACTGGCTTTCAGATCTGTGGGGGGCAGGGTTTTCCTTATAATGACACACAATAATATTGGCCCTCGTTGTGATGCGTCCAGACTGGCTTTCAGATCTGTGGGGGGCAGGGTTTTCCTTATAATGACACACACAATAATATTGGCCCTTGTTGTGATGCGTCCAGACCGGCTTTCAGATCTGTGGGGGGCAGGGTTTTCCTTATAATGACACACAATTGTGATGCGTCCAGACCGGCTTTCAGATCTGTAGGGTGCAGGGTTTTCCTTATGACACACAATTGTGATGTGTCCAGACTGGCTTTCAGATCTGTGGGGGGCAGGGTTTTCCTTATAATGACACACAATTGTGATGCGTCCAGACTGGCTTTCAGATCTGTGGGGTGCAGGGTTTTCCTTATAATGACACACAATTGTGATGCGTCCAGACTGGCTTTCAGATCTGTGGGGAGCAGGGTTTTCCTTATAATGACACACAATTGTGATGCATCCAGACTGGCTTTCAGATCTGTGGGGAGCAGGGTTTTCCTTATAATGACACACAATTGTGATGCGTCCAGACTGGCTTTCAGATCTGTGGGGAGCAGGGTTTTCCTTATAATGACACACAATTGTGATGCATCCAGACTGGCTTTCAGATCTGTGGGGGAGCAGGGTTTTCCTTATAATGACACACAATTGTGATGCGTCCAGACTGGCTTTCAGATCTGTGGGGAGCAGGGTTTTCCTTATAATGACACACAATTGTGATGCGTCCAGACTGGCTTTCAGATCTGTGGGGTGCAGGGTTTTCCTTATGACACACAATTGTGATGCGTCCAGACTGGCTTTCAGATCTGTGGGGGGCAGGGTTTTCCTTATAATGACACACAATTGTGATGCGTCCAGACTGGCTTTCAGATCTGTGGGGAGCAGGGTTTTCCTTATAATGACACACAATTGTGATGCGTCCAGACTGGCTTTCAGATCTGTGGGGAGCAGGGTTTTCCTTATAATGACACACAATTGTGATGCGTCCAGACTGGCTTTCAGATCTGTGGGGGAGCAGGGTTTTCCTTATAATGACACACAATTGTGATGCGTCCAGACTGGCTTTCAGATCTGTGGGGGGCAGGGTTTTCCTTATAATGACACACAATAATATTGGCCCTCGTTGTGATGCGTCCAGACTGGCTTTCAGATCTGTGGGGGGCAGGGTTTTCCTTATAATGACACACACAATAATATTGGCCCTCGTTGTGATGCGTCCAGACTGGCTTTCAGATCTGTGGGGGGCAGGGTTTTCCTTATAATGACACACAATTGTGATGCGTCCAGACTGGCTTTCAGATCTGTGGGGGTGCAGGGTTTTCCTTATAATGGCACACATAATAATATTGGCCCTTGTTGTGATGCGTCCAGACCGGCTTTCAGATCTGTGGGGGGCAGGGTTTTCCTTATAATGACACACAATTGTGATGCGTCCAGACTGGCTTTCAGATCTGTGGGGGGCAGGGTTTTCCTTATAATGACACACATAATAATATTGGCCCTTGTTGTGATGCGTCCAGACCGGCTTTCAGATCTGTAGGGTGCAGGGTTTTCCTTATGACACACAATTGTGATGTGTCCAGACTGGCTTTCAGATCTGTGGGGTGCAGGGTTTTCCTTATAATGACACACAATTGTGATGCGTCCAGACTGGCTTTCAGATCTGTGGGGTGCAGGGTTTTCCTTATAATGACACACAATTGTGATGCGTCCAGACTGGCTTTCAGATCTGTGGGGAGCAGGGTTTTCCTTATAATGACACACAATTGTGATGCATCCAGACTGGCTTTCAGATCTGTGGGGAGCAGGGTTTTCCTTATAATGACACACAATTGTGATGCGTCCAGACTGGCTTTCAGATCTGTGGGGAGCAGGGTTTTCCTTATAATGACACACAATTGTGATGCATCCAGACTGGCTTTCAGATCTGTGGGGGAGCAGGGTTTTCCTTATAATGACACACAATTGTGATGCGTCCAGACTGGCTTTCAGATCTGTGGGGAGCAGGGTTTTCCTTATAATGACACACAATTGTGATGCGTCCAGACTGGCTTTCAGATCTGTGGGGGGCAGGGTTTTCCTTATAATGACACACATAATAATATTGGCCCTTGTTGTGATGCGTCCAGACTGGCTTTCAGATCTGTGGGGGGCAGGGTTTTCCTTATAATGACACACACAATAATATTGGCCCTCGTTGTGATGCGTCCAGACTGGCTTTCAGATCTGTGGGGAGCAGGGTTTTCCTTATAATGACACACAATTGTGATGCGTCCAGACTGGCTTTCAGATCTGTGGGGGTGCAGGGTTTTCCTTATAATGACACACATAATAATATTGGCCCTTGTTGTGATGCGTCCAGACCGGCTTTCAGATCTGTAGGGTGCAGGGTTTTCCTTATGACACACAATTGTGATGCGTCCAGACTGGCTTTCAGATCTGTGGGGAGCAGGGTTTTCCTTATAATGACACACAATTGTGATGCGTCCAGATCTGTGGGGAGCAGGGTTTTCCTTATAATGACACACAATTGTGATGCGTCCAGACTGGCTTTCAGATCTGTGGGGGAGCAGGGTTTTCCTTATAATGACACACAATTGTGATGCGTCCAGACTGGCTTTCAGATCTGTGGGGAGCAGGGTTTTCCTTATAATGACACACAATTGTGATGCATCCAGACTGGCTTTCAGATCTGTGGGGAGCAGGGTTTTCCTTATAATGACACACAATTGTGATGCATCCAGACTGGCTTTCAGATCTGTGGGGAGCAGGGTTTTCCTTATAATGACACACAATTGTGATGCGTCCAGACTGGCTTTCAGATCTGTGGGGGGCAGGGTTTTCCTTATAATGACACACAATAATATTGGCCCTCGTTGTGATGCGTCCAGACTGGCTTTCAGATCTGTGGGGAGCAGGGTTTTCCTTATAATGACACACAATTGTGATGCGTCCAGACTGGCTTTCAGATCTGTGGGGGGCAGGGTTTTCCTTATAATGACACACACAATAATATTGGCCCTTGTTTTGATGCGTCCAGACTGGCTTTCAGATCTGTGGGGGGCAGGGTTTTCCTTATAATGACACACAATTGTGATGCGTCCAGACTGGCTTTCAGATCTGTGGGGGGCAGGGTTTTCCTTATAATGACACACAATTGTGATGCGTCCAGACTGGCTTTCAGATCTGTGGGGAGCAGGGTTTTCGTTATAATGGCACACATAATAATATTGGCCCTCGTTGTGATGCGTCCAGACTGGCTTTCAGATCTGTGGGGTGCAGGGTTTTCCTTATAATGACACACAATAATATTGGCCCTTGTTTTGATGCGTCCAGACCGGCTTTCAGATCTGTGGGGGGCAGGGTTTTCTTTATAATGACACACATAATATTGTCCCTCATTGTGATCCATCCAGACTGGCTTTCACATCTGAGGGAACTCTGCATGACGTGATGGAAAGGGGCGGGAGGGGGAAACTTTTAACTCCATTTTCAAGAATAATATGAAGGTAAAGGATTTTCAAAAAATACTGTGCATTATAAAACGTGTAATTGAACAATTGTATATGCATTTGGTATTACCATCTCTTTAAGATATATAGAACTATGCGTACAAGGACAAAAACAGAATAATTTTGGGGTAAACCAGCAGCACCATAAGGGAGAAATAAAACTTCTCATTTATTTAAATGGGATTTTTAATTACTTTAATGTAAGGAAGGGCTCCAAAGCATTGAGCAGCAATGTGTTGGAGTCCTTTGTAGCATTCAAGGGGTTAAAAACCCCATTTAAATCACTGAGAATTTTGCTCTCTATGCTGCAGTTGGATTGCTTTAGAATTGTTCCTCTTTTGCCTTGTTTCCAGGTAATGCCTTTATTTTATTCAGAATCTCTGTTTGATTTTGAGATGAGTGATTCTGCGACTCTTAATTAAACAGTTTAATCTCATGTCATAATATTTAATCTCATGTCGTAATATTACCTAGGTTTTCTGTTTTGCAGCTATAATTATTTGTGTAGTTAATCCCTTGAAACTTCTCCAACAGAACACGTTAGTGTGTTGAAGACATCTCTAGATTCCATGGGGACACAGGAAAACCTTCTGTGAGCAGGCTTGTTAAACTGTATTCATGCAGCTCCTACATCTGTTACATAACATTGTTTATTATTATAGTCTCTGTTTAGGCTTTGTTCATACAAAAACAGTGACCATAGTGCCACACTGGTAGAACCTGTGTCCTGTTCACTGTGTTCCCCCTGCGAGCTGACCTTCCCATGTAGGTGCATTACTTGATTAGCCCTTGCCCTGTTCTGCCATCCTTAGATTGTTTCATTGCAAAAGAACATTACAGCAATTCAGCCATTTATGTGAATGGTCCCATAGGCCACCAAGCAGACCTTCACTGTTGAAATTGCCCAGCAATGATCTCTAGTCTCAGGGGAGTTGCAACCAGCTACATCCTTATTGCCTATGCCATATTGTTATGTGATCAGGGCCATTGGGTGCAATGCACTCTATTTTTGGGCCATGTTGTTAGCACTGCACGGTCATGTGTGTGAACAAGCCCTTAGCATCATATATACTAGATCTCTGTAATTTGAGGGTCATGTGTACAAAAACGAAACTGGCACAATTCTGGGGCCAATCAACAGCACCATAGACAACAAATAACCTTTCCCATTGACTTAAATTGGTATTTAATACCTGGAATGTTAGACTGGCCTGTAACAAATTGCCATATTGAACTTTAGAGACTAGAGTTCTTAACTCTTTGAATGTCAGAGGGGTGCATAATGCATTGCTAAGCACTCAAATGGGTAAAGCACGCATGTCTACTCAAATGCAATCATGGGCTATAAACGCAACATTTCCCTCAAGGGAGGGCCACAACATTGGATGCTAGAGTCCACATATATGTGTACATAAATGTGTTAATGTTGGAATATATGATACAATCTGATAGTCTGCCTTATTCCACTGTCCTTTGTGTAGTCACAGAACCACACACAATGTATGACTCCCCTGTCTTGTTCCACTGTTCCCCTCAGCAAAGTCTACTCATACTTCTCTAGCAAGGCTCTCCTTTCCTGCCTTCACAAACCAAGAAACAAACAAAACACTTTCTAAACCTCTGCAGCTTTACCCCATCCCCAAAACAGTGACACCCCCCCCCCCCCAAACAGATCTCAACCGCAAAATATAGGTGCCCAGCCTCCCAGCAACACCCAGAGACATGTTACATGGAGAAAAAAAGAACAAGGAGAGCCACACAGTGTACTAAGAAAAGCGGAGCAGTTCTGCGGCAGACCAACTGCACAGCAGGGAATAAAAAAATTATCATTGATTTAAGTGGGGCTTTTATGCCCAATGGTTCACAGTGCCTTGGAGCCCAGTTGAAATGCAATAGAATTTGCAGAGTTCTTATTCCCCCCCTATAGTGCAGTTTGTTGCTCCAAAATTACTTGTCTTGAGCTTGATGAATGAGGGCCAGTTTGTTTTGGGGAGGATGAAAACTGGTGTGCTAATCCAAAGTGATTCAATTATGTGGCAAAACCAAGTGCACCATAGGTAACAAATAAAATGTCTGTTGCTTTTATTTTGACTTTGCATTTTCTATATTGTCTATATTTTCCACCTCCTGAATCCAGGAAATGTTCTGTTTGACAGGATGTTGGGATGTTTATACAATGTTACAAGTTTCCCTGTAGTACTACTGATGGATATGTATGCTGTTATGGCAGGCTTTTCTACATTATTTCATTGTCTTTTTTGTACATTATATCTTTCTTACATTGTTTCACTCTCTCTTTTCATAGGCTCGCATAGAATGCTTGCTGAAAAAAAGTGCATGTATCTGTCACAAGCGAAGGCTATAGGCCCCGCTGAGACAGTGGGGAGAGTGTGGGAGTGAAAGGGTTAACAATACCAGACCCCTGGTTACCTGTTACTATTCCTAGCAACCACCAACTTACCCCCTGAAAATCCCTCCTGCACTATCACCTCAGTACTGCAATTCGCTGCCACCACCAATACTTTATATCTGGGTGTCGTAGGTTACCTCAGACACAACAGAATTACAGTATAAAATCACCTTAATAATAAAACATTTAGACTTAACCCTTTAGTAGCGTGTTCTAACTGAGCTTCCTTCTGAGTAGTGAATTCATGTTAGAGAACAGAGACGAGCTGATTAATTGAACATTTAATCTGAAAAAAGGCTTCACAGTGCTGTGTACAAAAATACAGAAATAAAGGATATACACAAATAAAGATTATACATTGTCAAAACAGTCCATAAAATAAAATGGGAGAAACACAAGAAATCCTTAAAGGGATAGTAATACTTAAAATGTAAAAAAAACTATGTTGTAGGGTTTATCCCCCTGAGTAAAACAAGGGTACTCCCACTGCTGAAAGGTGTTTCATTCAAAAGTTATTAATTTTTAAAGTTGAATTTTTTAGGTGCAATATCACAGTGGCCTGAAATTGTGCAGTGGCGCTGTTGCTACACCATCCTATGGAGATTTATGGTCAACTGACCAGAGCTGTCCATAGGATCGTGTAGCAACAGCGCCACTGTACAATTTCAGGCCACTGTGATATTGCACCTAAAAAATTCAACTTTAAAAATGAATAACTTTTGAATGAAACACCTTTCAGCAGTGGGAGTACCCTTGTTTTACTCAGGGGGATAAACCCTACAACATAGTTTTTTTTACATTTTAAGTATTACTATCCCTTTAAATACAATTACCAATATTTTAAGTCCTTGGGAACTTCCGATGGTATATCCCCTTCAGTTGTTACAAAGAAATTCACTGTTTTTATCCAAAAACCCGTATTAAATAGGAGTCCATAGTTGCTTCTAAGAGGCCAGACCCCCTGGGTGTTACCTGGGAGGGTCAGGGGTTTGGCCTGTCCATTTACAGCCCACTCAATCTGACCTGTCAGGGATGCTACTGCAGAGTTCTACCTGAAAAATCACAAGGCTTTCCAAAACATGCAAACCACAGCACACCTCTATAATGTTATAATTATCATATTCCTCATATCTGTGTGAATATCTGGACACCAAACATGCTGGGTCTAACTGGTTGCAAAGTGGCTATTCTTTAACTCGTAGCAAGAACACCTCCCCCTGGCATGTCTGGTACCCACCACAAGGGTAAAACCTGGGCACATGAAAACTGCGTAAGTCAATTTTCAGTATACAAATATGCTATTGGCAGATACTGAAGCATGCACAGCAGGAATGAGTATTTGAGGAATAATCAAAATGATAGAATTGTAAAAGACAGCTTAGCTTATACAGTGATATAGACTCAGGTCAAGTTTGCTGCTATTGCCAAAAGACCCATATCAAAACAGTGAATCATTTTCCTGGATGTCCACCAGTTGACTATATCTGGCAATTCAGAGATTAAATAAAGTTTAGAGCCATATGAGTAAAGTAACAGTGGAGTAATACTGTCAAAACGGCTTCACTATTGTGAACAATTAAAAATTCCTATTGATTAAATTAGTCTGTTAGCCCCTTGAATGCTAGATATCCCCAACACATTGCAAACCATTCCTGTAGTTAAGTCAAACTTACTTCAGTGAGATTTTGGCTTGGAGACTGCATTCCAGCTACCATACCACAGGGGCAGAAGTGGAGACTTCTAAACCTTAGACTTGAAAATACAACGCTAGGTCAGTATTGCAAAAGGGTATTAACCCCCTGAGCTACTGGATTATTTTAGAGGTAGTCAGACACATGCACAATCATTTAGTTAGAATAGGTCTTTAGGGTATATTGTTGTTTTAAAGGGTTAACGTATTTATGCATCTCTTGTGCATATTTATTTTTCCAATTTAATTTTAAATAACTAATGTACTAAGTCTGCTCCTATGGGAACAGTTTTAGATGTTGATGTAATAAGTGGGTGGCCTTATACACTGCCATGGTGAGTAGTAGTAGTAGTAGTAGTCGTCGTCTATGGGGCCTGTGCACTGAGCCACAACTGAGGGCCTACAAAGAAGGTGCTATCAACAGAGTTTTTACCTTTTACTTGGTGTAGGCTATCAGAACCACAAAAGCGGTCATGATTCTTCTTGATTACTTCAGCCTCATGGACCCTAAGGCTGAGGTACTAATAAAATGAGCAATTCTGGGATACACCAACTGGACCACAGGGTATAAATAAAACTTCCTGTTAAATTAGGTTATTAACCCATTGAATGTTAGGTCTCCAACACATTGCTTTCAAGGGGTTAAATATTTTCCATTTAACCATCTGAGTGCCATAAAGGTATCCAATGCATAGCTTAGCACTCAAATGGTTAAAGCAATGAAAATTTGGGGAACTTTGATTTGATTCTCACAGTGCAGTTTGTTTGCTCTAGCATTGCTCCAGCTCTAGTACATAATCCTTAGGATACCATAGAAGTTCAGCTGCAGTTGTTCCCTGGAGGCTCCCCCTGCTCTGCAGTATTAGTTCCTTCTGACTCATCTGATCATTAAGAGAGAAGAACTGTAGCTAAAGCTGTGGCAATGGGAACCAGTATTGCATGGTAGGGGGCTCTTGTAGAGAATACTTCAGACAGTCATATTCCTGTTTATTCTAACGAGTTAGTTTCATGAAGAAGCCAATTGTAGGCAAGATCTCAGTCTCTGGAGCTTGGTATCCTGTGGTCTGGCAAAAAAAGAATCAGGTCTACCTCAGTATTTACGGTAGCCAGTACTAATTAAAGGTTAACTGATCAGAAAAAAATGCATACATTTGAGCCCTGTGTTAAATGTCAGATTTGTAAATTCTGATCTAAGTTTGAAGTCGGTTTTAGTAGCACATTTTCACTAACCCTGGAATGTTCAAAAGCCGTTTTGAAAACTTGACTGTATTATTTACAGTCAAGAATATTTACAGAAATAATTGTGATTTTGCACAGGTGTTTCATTCCAAATCACTGAGCTGGTGATTGACACCAATGCAAATCAGTAGCACTAAGGCTGATGTTCTAAGATCTGGGGCAAATTACCTGCGTTATAGAGAGGTTAAATTCCCTAATCAATGGGAATATTTATGTAGTTACTATGGTATGCTTGATTTGCACTGGAATTGCACCACTTTTTTAGTGCATCAGTTTAATAATCTCTGTCTTTTAGGAATGCTGTTTTAAACACATGCTTTTTTTTTTTTGTTCTTTAATACATGGGCAAATATTCTCTTAGTTACCCTTCTTTTTGTTTTTTCCTGTAGGCGCAGGGGTGGGACAGGTTATCTCCATTGGGCAGGCTCCTATCTCTGGCCTCCATTGTTGATTTGAACCAGAGCAAAGACTTAAGGGGCCTGGGTCTTTCAGAGCATGGCTTGCTTTCAGCCCACTTGTCACAGTTTCTGTTTAACTGGACTGAGCAGACATTTTTTTGGAACGTAGGGACCTAACGACTGAAGAGGACAGTTTTATTTCATCTGGTTTTTTTTTTACCTTAATCTATATTTTCTCTATCTTTGAACTGCATCGTGGTGGCTAAAATGATACTGGTTAGTGACTACATATAAGCCCATTTACCCTGGCCTTAGAGCTTAGGAAGAGGAGGTTCTATGCTGATCCTCTTCTTCTTTTTCACTTCAATTTGGAACGCATGGGATTGATTATATATGCACTTTTACCTTAATTGTAACACCATGTAATACAATTTTAAGAGTCTCCTGGCTATGTCTTAACCTATGGAAGGCATAGGCAAGCTACCATCCTTTCAAATCCCCACCACCACGATCTTAACCCACCTTAAACCATTGCTCTTCATTCTAATTTGGGCCTCTGTGGGATTTCTGAGATGTTTTACATTCCTTTTGCTCTGTGGCCCCCACATGGCTCCCAGAGCCCTCTTCTAATGAACAGGAACATGCATAGGTTAAGTCCCAATTTCCTTTAAGAACCTGGTTCTTCTGCTGAAGTCTCATCTAAGCTTTTCTGGAACTTCTGAAGGCCTCCAATTCCATTTCTTCCCCTCATATTTTTAAAAGGATTAAACACAGAGGCTGCCTTTTTTCTTCTTTGCCATTCCTTATACCAGGTACTCTTAGATAAATGACACCTGACAAGAGGATGTTCTTTCCCAGACATCTGCTCTTGCTCACTCTCACTCTTGTATCCCTTTTCCTGTTTTAGCTCAGTGCTCTCTCCCCCCCTCATTCTCTCACGTTTCTTAGGATACAGCCTTACCTGTTGCAGATGCAGTGGCACTTAAAGACTAGAGGATTCATGCCTGAATTCTCTATTGCAGGCAAACTTTGTGGCTTCTGGTGCCTCCTTATGTCCCACCTAGTTAGGGCCATGGCTTTAAAGGGGATCATCTTTTGGAGGCTGTTCATGTGAACGAGCCTATGGGGAGGATAGTGTTACGGCTGTCTCTAAAATCCTTGAGACTAATGCTTATCTGGCAGCAGTGGCCATTGCTGCCATCAGATTTACTGGGAAGGCCTCAGTTTTTTCTGTTGTTGTGCGTTTTATTACGACAAAATATCTAGTCATCTGTGCAGTCTTTGGAAAAGTCCTTGGTGCCCCTCCCATTCTTGAGCAAGTAGTTGTTTGGCACAGAGCTGGATAAAGCTTTTAGTCATGCCACCGGATGAGAGTGCATTACTGTCTCAGGTTACATCTAAACAGACCTTTTTCCTTGGAAATTGTGTGGATTTTCGTTACTCCTGGCAGTGTGGGTTTGCACAGAAACAGAAAAGACTGCACCACGTCACAAAATGGTGTCCAAAAGACAAATATTATATATAGTCATTTTATTGAAATCAAAGATAAAAAAAAGTTTACCAAATCTCAGACATCAAATCACTACCTCAGGTCTCCATGTAGTACTTGATGTATACAGTCTACGCTTTTCGCGTTACAGAAGCTTAATCATGATTATCAGGTCATGTCTGCAAATGCTTACAATTTAAATAGCAAACTTCCAATCAGAATCAGTTACCAATCAATTGAAACAAAACCAGTCATTTTATACTCCAAAGCCTAACCTCTGTGTCAAAAATCCATTGGTTAAGGCAAAAGCTAAACGATCCTCAATCATTCCACATTGCTTAAATATCAGGGATCAACTGCAAGAACTCAACATCAGACAACCTAAATTAAGAGACATGAGTCTGACAGAAGATCCTGATGTAAACCAGAAATACACAAGTCCCCTCAGAGAATTAAAGATGTCAAAATTGCATCCAGATACAGGCACAAATATATCAATATTTACATAAATCTCACTCCACTAAGGGTCCGAGTGTGTTAAAAACAAATCATATAGTATTACCACAGAGGCAGTTCCAGAACATGACTGGTAATTAACAAATTATATGGCTATAAGGTAAACAAAAAATTGCAAATCAAAAGCTAGAATGGATCACAATAGATAACATATTGCTTGAACAGTTCCAACATATTTACATTGCTGCACTTGTCTTTTGGACACCATTTTGTGAAGCGTGCAGTCTTTTATGTTTCAATGCTCTCTCTCTCTCTCTCTCTCTCTTTCTTTCTCTCTCTCTCTCTCTCTCTCTCTCTCGATCGATCGATAGATAGACTGGAGAGAGCCCTTGGCATGCACGCTGGATCTCTCAAGCCCAATGCTGGATACTGTGGGACAGGTTTGATTTCTTTGTAGCACCAGATTGTTTGGTCTGTAGTGTGGGTTTGCACACCAGGCTTCTACTCTTTAGCAACCCAGATGCATCCTACCCCAAAACCCAAATGGTCTGGAAAGGCAAGAAGCCTGCTCAGAAGTCCATTGCTGACTCAGTCTAAACCTTCTTTCCTCTAATCTCAGGGGGTGTCCCCTGGTCACCTGATCAGGCCTTGGAATAAATAGCTCACCGCAGAGATTCTTGTATTGACCTCTCATATACTTGTACAATTGGATAAGGTCTCCTCTTAGTCATACTTTCTCTAGAGTAAATCATCCAAGTTTGTCTAGTCATTCCTCATCCATCAGTCTTTCTCCCCCCCTTCTCCATCATATGCCTCTGTGAGTGTGTGTCTCTCTCCCCCATCATATGCCCCCCTCTCTCCCTCTCTCTCTCTCTCTCTCTCTCTCTCTCTCTCTCTCTCTCTCTCTCTCTCTCTCTCTCCCCCCCTCTCTCCCCCATCATATTCCTCTGTGTTTGTGTGTGTCTCTCTCCCCCCATCATATGCCTCTGCGTGTCTCTCTCTCTCTTTCCCCCATCATATGCCTCTGCGTGTCTCTCCCCCCATCATATGCCTCTGCGCGTATCTCTCTCTGTCTTTCCCCCATCATATGCCTGTGTGTGTCTCTCCTCCCCATCATATGCCTGTGTGTGTGTGTGTCTCTCCCCCTTCTCCATCATATGCCTCTGTATGTCTCTATCACTTATTCAGCATGTGACTCATTCTCTCTCCCGCTTTGACCGACATGTCTCTCTTCCCCTTCAACAACATTCTCTCTCTCTCTCTCCCCCTTCACCACCATGTCTCTCTCGCACTCTGTCCCCCTTCGCCACCATGTCTCTCTTGCACTCTGTCCTCCTTCGCCAACATGTCTCTCTCCCCCCAGCCTGGATATAGCATATATACATTTACAAACACACACTAATATATACAGACACACATATCAACACATATACATCCAATAACATACACACATACTGTTACACACATACTAACACATACACATATACGCATTCAGAGACCCTATAAGACACATTTTAAACACATTACATTTCAAACACAAAATAACACCAATACAAACCCATGACCGGCAACGCCGTCCAAAACTGCTAGTGTGTATGTGTGTGTGTGTATGTATATATATATATATATATATATATATATATATATTATAATATACTAGTGTAAAAGCCCATGTACACGGGCCAAGGTCCGGGTGATGTTAACCCTTTGAGTGCCAGAGTGTACACAACGCAAATTATTATATAGGATATATATATACACACACACACACACACACACACACACACACACACACACACACACACACACACACACACACACACACACACACACACATATATATATAAATTAGCGTATGTGTATTTTCCACTCCCACTTTTAAGACCATCCTTTCTAGCATGGTTTTTTGTAGTTTAAAATGTCCTCTCTGGAAATTTGATGGTAGCCAAAACATTTTATAACATTTTCACATCACTTTTTCTTTTGAACATAGTGCCCATAGAACCAATTAAAATTGTATATGTAGATTCATTCAAGGAACAGAGGTGCGAGCAGCACATTATGAAGCAACGTGTTACACACACCCTCTGGTCCTAAATGATTTACAGAACTGGGGGTTCTACAGGTGTTAGTGTTCATTTAACATAATGTGACTCTCTCATTTTACAACCTTTTGAGAGTGAGACAGGGTGCATCCATGCATATACATTGCTGGCACTCAGGGTTACATTTTTAATAAAGTAAATAGACAAAATGTCAGTGTAATCCAGAAGTACAATGGATGACAGACTGTTTGAGAGCAACAATATGTACTTCACCAACTAAGACCCAGCTTTACCTAATAGGCTTAGCATTTATATGCACTTAGACGTACCAATGCTTATCTCTAGGAAATCTGGGTCGAATACCTCAGTGAGTATCTAGAGAAGGCCCTTTACTCTTACACCTTAATTAGCTATATGAGACTAGTGTAAAAGTCTGTGTACACGGACCAAGGTTCGAGTGATGTTAACCCTTTGAGAGCCAGAGAGGTACGCAACGCATTGCTTTGCAATACGTTGCATACCCCCTCTGACACTCAAAGGGTTAAGAGGCCTGTCCAACTCTGCGTCCTGCCTCCGCCTCACTTGCAGCACACACAATGCAGTCATGCGCTGTAGAGACTGCCCAAAGCATTCTGTGCTTTCGGGCAGTCTCTACTGCACATGATGGCTTCTGACAAACATCCTAGCAAATTATTATATAGGATGATGTTGTAAAAGGGTATATCATTTAACACCTTAAGGACCCATGACGGTCCTGGACCATAATAGAATTCCGGGCTCGCTGCGCTCCACCCGGGGGGAGTTCAGAATCGTATTAAAAAAAAAAAAAAAAAATGCTACGTAGTCCTTAAGTGACCTCCACGTGCTTGCGCCGCCGGTCCTTAAGGGGTTAATGGACTTTATTAATTTACTAGTGTAAAAGCCCGTGTGCACAGACCATGGAACAGTGAGGTAACGGCAGTACGCAGAGCAGGACCGGCCTCTTAACCCTTTGAGTGCCAGAGGGGTACGCAATGCATTGCGTACCCCTCTGGCACTCAAAGGATTAACATTACCTGGACCTGCTCTGCGTACTGCCGTTACCTCACTGCTCCACGAGATTGTGCCTCCTCACTCAAGCGATGCAGTCATGCTCAGTAGAGACTGGCTGAACGCGAGCAGTTTCTACTGCGCATGACTGCATCGTGACAGACATCCTAGCGAATGATTATATAGGATGATGTTGTAGAAGGGTATATCATTTAACACCTTAAGGACCCATGACGGTCTTGGACCGTCATGGCTTGTTATACCCTTAAGGTCTACTACTGCCCATGAATGTATTGTGACAAACTTTCTGGCCTTTTATAATATATGATTTTCTCACATAGTTTTTAGGAAGATATGCTACAAATTGCTTCTCTGATTGAATGGAATTTTTGTGCTGTTTGAGCTAAGCTAATTTAGGGAGGATTAAGCAACTAATATGTCATAATAATAAAAATATATAATTATAAAGAGTTGGTATGGTTGCATAAATTTCTATGATGCCCAGCTACATATTTCCAAACCAGGATGCAAAAGAAAGAAGGGGTCTTATATACAGCAAATCGGTACCTTTATTAGGTCCTCTTTTCAACTTGTATCAAGATGCACAATGGATGAAAAAAAGACAGTTTCGAAATCGTACAAAGGTGAATTTGGCACTCAAACACAAAGCAACATCATTTGCCTGCACTTGCATGGCTGACTGCAGATGATGTCATCACCCCATCTGTGTGCAACAAAAATAAATGGAATCTAGGAAAAACTACTAAAGAATGTTCAATAAATATATTTTCAATAAATTGGATTATTATCATGCTGGTATAAACATACCATACCCTAATAAGAAAAACAAAAACACATCAGATTAATTTATACTAAACAGCAGGCTGCTCGAGTCTGTTTAAAGGAGTGAAATCTGTCGCCTGTGTCTGTTATTCATTTCCCTAAATACTATATATGGGAATATGTTACTAGTATAGATTATGTATAGTGAGAGTGGCACATTGTAATGCCAAAGTACCAGCCAATGTGTCGTGATTCATACTAGGACAGAAGAGTTTTATATGTTCTGAATTCATGCACGGAAGAATATCCTCTTCAGTCATATTAAAGAACTAAGATACAGTACAGAGCAGTGCATCACAATGCCACAGTACTGGCATGAGTATCAAAATCAAGACCATAGATCAATCTTAAATAAAGGAAAAAAAAGTATATGTATTTCTCAGTGCATGCAGAATGTGATCAATAAAGGCTAAGACAGAATGATGATAAATGGCAGTCAAATCCATGGAACATCAGGATGCCTCTCTCCAGAACATAGCATCAATAAGGCATCTAACAGACAAAAGTATATATTGAAAGAATCATACTGTAGGTGGTGAAACTCCTGAGATAATCTGCAGTGTAACAATCCATCTTGTGGTATGACGCATAGAAGAAGTTCATATACAAAAAATGGGGGAACAATTTAAGGTCAAGAAAATTAATACTGGATACCCAGGACAAAATTAGTCACGTTAATGATATAAAGGGGGTTAAAGTACATCCAAGGACTGACTTGTTATTAAGATATACTTGTATGGAGCATAGTGCTAAGTGCAGATAAACAAAGCATTATTGTGTAAAATTAGAAACTATTCTTTGATTCATATTAAAGAATATTCTATTAAAGCGACAGTATTAGGAATATACACATATGCAGTGTCGTATGGCATTGCCTGCTTTTGTTAAAAACATTTTTTTTGTTATATTCTTGTATTCAGTAATCTAAAGGGTAATTTTAAAGTATCACAAAAATGTGTGTGTGTGTACATAAGATGTTACTTATACATCTTTGAATGTAATCTTAATACTTTTTAAGCATTAATGTGTTGTGCACCGGTGCACTTCTGAAAAGGTATAGCATATAGGTATGAGTTGTGGTTTTGTTTTTTTGTTTTGTTTTATTTTTTTACAGCTTATGGTAAGTGAATGTCTGAGGGATGAATGATAGGGGGACAGGGATGGCTCTGTGACCGTATTTTGTAAATGAGAATTTGAGTGTTAAAATGTATGTTTTTGTTGTAAGACTTTGCCATGTTTTATTTTCCTTCTTGTTATGGCGATTGTCAGAGCAGCCGGGTTGTAAAGTTACCATGGTATACAAATACATGCTGCAATGTAATGTAACCCTTTCAGTGTCAGGCAGTACAGAACACATTGCTTGTTAACCGTTTGAGTGACACAGGGATACCCAACACATTGCTTTGCGTACCCCTCTGGCACTCAAAGGTTAATGCATTGCATTGCCCTATGTCAGTCAAAGGGTTAACCTTTTCAGTGGCAGAGGGATAAGCAGTACATTGAAAAACTGGAGTGCAGTGGCTCACAGTTAAAATGTGTTTTGTTTATAAATGCTTTTCATTGCCATGTGTCACTGAGAGGATTAACTTTTTGAGTGGCAGAGGGGTATGCACAGGGCCGGATTTGCCATTAGGCAAAGTAGGCACCTGCCTACAGGCGCACGCCAAAGAGGGGAGCCTGCCATTTGTATATTTTTTTTTATTTTATTTTTTTTAATATTCTTTAAAAAAAAAAAAAAAAATAGCCACCTCGCTGGCTGCGCCGGCGGCACCCGCTCACATTGCCCACCCCCCCGGTCTTGTACCTGATGGAGCTCCCTCGTCGTCTCTTTAGGAATGCAGTGCGCTCTGCATTCTTTAATAGGAGACCGCGCGGGAGCTCCATCAGGTGCAAGACTGTGCCAAAGGAGGCACATACAGATCTCCTACCAGGGAGGTAGGAAACAGACAATGGGGGGAGGCAATGTGAGGGCAATGTGGAGCTAATGGGGGGCAATGTGGAGATGGTGGGGGCAAGTTGGAGCTGATGGGGGTGGAAGGCAATGTGGAGCTGATGGGAGGCATTGTGAGGGCAATGTGCAGGTGATGGGGGGCATTGTGAGGGCAATGTGGAGCTGATGGGGCAGTATGGAGCTGATGGGGGGCATTGTGAGGGCAATGTGGACCTAATGGGGCAATGTGGAGCTGATGGGGGGCAGTGTGAAGGCAGTATGGTATATGGAGCTGATGGGGGCCATGTGGTATATGGAGATGAGGGGGGCAAAGTGAGGGCGATTTATGAGATGATGGTGGCAAGCTGGAGCTAATGGGGGCAATGTGGTGATGATGGGGGCAATGTGAGGGCAATATGGAGATGATGGGGGGGCAACGTGGAGATTAGGAGCATTGTGGAGGTATACATTGCAGATGGCCCACAGGGGGCGGGGGGGGGGGGGCTCTTCAAATTTCTGTGTCTACAGGCTCCTGACATGTAAATCCAGCCCTGGGTATGCACTGAATTCAGAAACACTGCCTGGCACAAAGATGAGATAGACTGCTGAAGATGGAGGTGAGGAAGCTTAAACAACAGAGGACACAAGGGGAAAGTGAGAGGGAATCAATAAAGTGGGGACACAATGCCCCCTCTCTCTGGTTGTTCATTGACAGGTGACCGGCTATGATCCATCTGTTAGAGGGTAAAGTGCTGTGTTTGTGAGACAGGCAGGAAGGAAAAATACACAAAAGGGAGGGTGTGGGGGGTACATTTGGAAGTGATGAATTGTGTAAAGGGAGGGACATGGATGTAGAAAAGCAGTGTGGCAAAAGGGAGGCACGTGAATATAGAGAGGCAAAGTGGCAAAAGGGAGGCACGTGAATATAGAGAGGTGAGGTGGCAAAAAGAAGGCAGGGAATTATAGTGTGGCAAAAGGAAGGCAGGGAATTATAGTGTGGCAAAGTTGGGAAAGCAGGCGAATGAGAGGGATGAAGTGAGATACACCGCAGTGAGTTAGGAATAATGAGAAACACACACTACCGAATTTCAGGAAGGGAGACTGTGAGTGAGGTGAATGAGAGGGAAAGAGAAAAAGATGAGAAGACTAAGACTAGAACACAATAACTGGAGTGGTGAAACATAAGCACAGTGTGTAGGCTGAGATATAAGGGCCGACAAATGCATAAATGTATATGAAAATACTAAAGGTAGCATGCAGGGAATAATTCTGAAAGAAGTACAGGGGTGGAGCCTCCCCATTCTCCATATCAGGCTACTTTAGCCCCTCCCCATCAGATAAAGTCCCCCATTAGGTGGATTACCATTACAGGCTTCCCCTGGAGTATTGCCCAGTTAACAGTGCTGTCTGTGGACCCTTGCAACCCTGGGAGAGAATCATGCAACCCATGTCTCTCTCTCCAAAGGAGTCTCTCTGAGGCTTCATCCTTCTCAATGGTAAACTGAAAAAAGAAGTACTGCAAAAAAAGGTGAGCAACCCCTTGAGTGCCGTGGTCCACTTGTACCACTGTTCCCTTCCACACAGGGGTCTTTATAGAACTTCTTAACTCCTGCACTCATGTTGGGTAATTTATCTCTCTGTTCTATTGGTCTTTGGTGCATTTTTGGGCCGTTTTGTGTAATTAACCCCTTCCCTGCCATGCTTGGTTATATTAGGGGACTTTTTCTCAATTTCGCTTTGGCTTTATGTGTTTACTCATGTTTATTATGATGCATATAAACAGTATGGTCGTAATGGGATAAATAATGCAGGCAAAGGGTGAAGGTCACTGTAAAGATTTACAGTCATTGTGGTGGAAAATTTAGTCTCTTGTGAGAAAGTTGAGGAATAGAACATAGAAGGCTATTGTAGAGATGGGGGGAAGAGTGAGACAAGATGACTGATGAGTTACTTGTTGACAGAAATAATTGGTTAATCAAAGAGTTTGACACATCTCTATGGTTATCAGTTCAGGGCCATAGTGCTGTCCCTTGGTAATCTACTATTTGGTTGGTAGAAGAAAGTTAAGTTTATCAAGGGCTCTAGGTGCTAGAGTCCTCTACCTGTCTATCTACCATACTTCCCTCTGCAACAGCAATTTCCTCTGTCATCTCCTCTAATTAGCTTAGGCCAGTGGTTCTTCACCAGTGTGCTGTGGCACCTTGGTGTGCCATGGGCATAGGCTTATGGGCAAGACAGCAACTACACAAGTATTCAGTGGCTCTATTCAAATCTAACATAGTATACATATATTGCAATGTATACTCAAAACTGATTGCAATACGAACAAATACCAGATAGTCAAAAATATCGATAAAGGCTTCCCTTAACCTTGCAAGCAAATCCACAGAGTGAAAGATGATGCACCATGTCCGATTTTGTTCTTAATTGCAGGAATACTCTTGTAATCAGTCTTCTTAAAAACAGCAATCTTTATTTATGTACATAAAAATCATACCTACAGTAAAGATATCTTGACTTTCAGGCAGCAAGACTTACAGAGTGGGTAATGGCAAGTTACAGGAGATGGTGACAATCTGCGTGTTTCTCGCAGTGCTTACTCATGATCAAACACATCTTTACTGCAGGTATGATTTTTATGTACATAAATAAAGATTGCTGCTTTTAAGAAGATTGATTACAAGACTATTCTTGCAATTAAAAACAAAATAAGAAGTGGTGCATCATCTTTGTCTGTGCACAGGCTTATGGTGCCTCTATTCTTCTATGAAGATTCTGGCAATTTAAATGTATGTTTAAGGAATTTTGTATGCACAATATGCTTGTCATTTTTATTGTGAGACATTAAAATATTTAAATGTTTCTCTCTTACATCCTATGTGGAACACAGGGAACATGTGGATAAGCACTTTCCATCAGGAGGGCAGGGCACTGACAAAAGAACTTTCTGAGGCAGACTCCCATCCTGCATGATTCACATCCACCCAGACATTCTCAGTTTGAATAGTGCTCTTCCTGAGGAGAAAACAAGGCAAAACTCTTAGTTAGACTTCTTTTTTTTATTTTTCTGCTATTGATATGAGGTTAGATAATCCCTCATTAGGTGGGCTCCTATCCTGGCCTTGCACAGTGCACAAAATCTTCAAGACCAGTTTTGTTTTCACAGCCAGTTTCCTCGTCTGTAGAGTTTCTCTATTCATAAAAGGAGCCTGAAGACTGAAGATAGGATTTCTTCTTATTGCACAGGTCTTGTGAGTAAGTCCCTTCTTCTCTTTCTGGAGGTCATGTTTCATTGTGGGTTGGTAGCCTGCAATATACTCCATTGAGCAGCATATCCATATATTGTTCAGCACTTCTATATTCCTATGTTTTAGCACTAGTGGGGATTTTTAACCCCAGTACTGCCTGTCTATGGCCATTGCTTGCACTATGGAGCTATTCACTTCATTTGGGAACAGTCTTTTGTTGGCAGCGATGCTTACATTCTTGTTTAATGGATTTTTTGTTTTGTCCAATGTGGGAAACAGTAACCATGAGGTAAAATCTACTCCTTCAGGAGGGCAGGGCACTTTCAAAAGAGGTCCCTGAGGCAGAGGCTCCCACCTTACCCCCACAGACAGACATCCAGGTTTAGGTGACCTCATTAATGGAAGGGTGTATGGGCACTCTCCTCTTTTCTGTTTACTAACATATAGAGCTGTACAATCCCCCATTAGGTGGAATCCTATTACTGGGTTCCTAATTCATGGTTTGTCCAGTTTACAGGTTTATTTTATGGACCTCAAAACCTGTTGCAGTTCGGATTTACCTCGATCATGAACCTCTCTGAAGCTTCTTTTATTATTATAATATGAGTCTGAAGACTTAAGCATGGTAAGTTTAACCTCTTTAGTACTATGATCCTGTGTATGTGTCCATTTATATGGTGGAATTCTGGGATCCCCTTAACTCCTTTAATCCACTGCATCTCATGCCAAACTGGGCTTCCTAAGGAGTTTTTTGGTACCTTATATCTCTCTTACACTGTGGCCTCTATAACACTTCTGGGACCCTCATCTGCTGATCAGGAACCTGTACTGGTTAAGGCTCTTATCCCTTCAGTCACCTGTATCTACTCATGTATTCATAGGGTCCTGAACTCTTGGTCTGTCGGACACCCTGTGACCCACAGCAGGTGCTTGAGCCAGTCTTTAGGGCTGATATACACATTCATGAGGATTCCTTTGTGGAGGAAGGGCAAACTGATGGTGATGACTTAGACGCATCTCTTTCCTTTGGGGACTATTACTAGGATAACGCTAGCCCAAATGCAGAGGGTCTTATCTAGGTGGTCATGGAGACTCTTCATGTCTCAGAGGCCTCAGACTCCAGTTCCTCTACCCCTCTACCTCTACAGAGGTTTCCATCTTTCCTGCTCACCATGCCTTGGACCAGGTTCTCCTGGAGGAATGGAAGATGTCTGACAGGAGAGCCTTATAGGGTTATTACTAATCTGTATCCCTTTGTGGCTGAGGCCTTAGCAAAGTGGGCTACCCCTTTCTCTGATTTCTCACCTTGCTAAGAACACAACAAAACTGCTGTCAGTTGCCGCAGCCCTTAAGGATCAGTTGAATAAATACCTGAAATCTTTTTGAAGACAAACTTTGTAGCCTCTGGTGCCACTTACGTCCTGTATTTGCCACCACGTAGGTAGCTAGGGCCATAGCTATCTGGGGCAATCAACTTTAGAATGCCATCCAAGGGGATGTTATTAAAGAAGACCTTGTGGTGTTGCTTTCCGAGGTTTTCAAAGCTAATGCTTACCCTGAAGTGGCATTTGATGCCACTGTTCTCCCACAAGGCCTTAACCTTCTCAGTGGCCTCAAGTCTCACTCTGAGACTTAAGATCTGGTCTGCTGAATTCTCTGGTTGTCTTTCTTTTGTAGGCAAATAATTGTTTGGCCCTGAACTGAAGTTTATCAGCCATGCCACTGCGGACAAGAGTACCTTATTGCTTCAGGCTATGCAAATGAGTGCCTTTTTTTACACAGGAGATGCATGGTTTTCGTTACCCCCGTCAGATTTGGTCCACCCATGCCATATAACCCCTGTTGATCCAGAGGAAGGCAATAAAAAAAACTAAAATATACAAGCCATTTTCAATTAAGCCCCAAGTGGGTAAAAAAATTCCTTCCTGACTCAATATGGAAGTGTTACTTTTCCTTTGTCATGTATCTGTCTACCAGGATGAAGGCAGACTTTCACTGGTGGCTTCAGAGACTTCATCTATCCTTGGGATGGCCACTGGTTATCCCTAATTGGCTCATAGTCACAATAGACATCAGCCTGAATTACTGGGGTTTCACCCCAGATCACCAGATGGTGCAGGATCTTTGGACCAATGTAGAGAGTGCTCAGTTCATGTTCTGGCGCATCAGGCAATTTGTCTAGATCTGCAACATTGGTATCAGTCCTTTCAGGGATCCCCAGTGTTGATCAAGTCAGACAAAATGACGGTGGTGGCTTACATCAACCACTATGGAGAAAATGGGAATGCAGCAGCATGGGCTGAGGTTCAGCTGAGTCTCTCATGGTAGGAGGCTTACATGTTGGCTATCTCATCCTTTCACTCTCAGTCATCTGAATCATGGCAATTTTGAGCTCTAAAAGAGTATATTCAACTCCATAGTTTGTCTATGGTTCTCCCTTTGGTGGTCCTAATGGCATCTTGCCTGAACCATAAATCTCCTCAGGTTTGCTCCCAGGTCCTGTAAGCCGCTATCTCTCACAGCAGATGTGATGACAGATCGTGATGGAGAAGGCTCATGTGCTTATGATTGCCCCATTCCATTTCCATCAGGCCTGGTTTTCAGATCTTCTCCAGTTAACTGTGGTAGACCCATTTCATCTACAGCAGCATCCATACTTTTTTACTTGGGATCCACTGTTCCATAGATATGTGGGAAAGTTGGCTTTGAAGGCTTGGTTATTGAGCCCAGCATTTTGTGAAAAAAGTTTTTTTCTCTCATTGCTACCTTGGTACAGGCTCTGTAGCTAGCCTCGTCCCAGGCATATAACAAGGTATAAGTGTCAGACTCATGGGTCATGGCTGCAAACCTTTTAAACTTCCGGTTGTCTTTGTTTTTTCCTTCAGGATGGTCTCCAGAAAGGGCTTTATCTTAGTTGTATTAAAGTTCTAGGAATGGGAGAAAAGTCCAGTTTTTTTCTTGCAGAAAATGTCACGAAAAAAAAAACAACTTTCTGTTTTCTTGTGTAAAATTCCCACAAAACATTTGCTAGGGAATTTCTGCCCTATTGGCTGTTTAAGGAAGGAATTTCTCGCTACACAGAATTTTCCGTCACTCTATACAATTAATTTTTTGAGGTGGGAATTTCCTGCCTCATATCAAAATAGTCCTTAATTTTCTGCTGGCCTTCACTATAAAAGCCAGGAATTTCTTTTCCTTTATTGTGAGTTTTGTTAGTAGAGAGATAGCTGTTAATAAAAAATCCATGATCATTGAAGTTTGTGAAGTCTGTTTTAGTTAGTGTTATGTTAGTAAAGGTCAGTCAAGTTGTGTGAGTTACTCTTCAGACAGTAAGGGACAATCAAATTGCATAATTTAGTGTTAGGTCACTGAGGTTTATTCAAATTGTGTGATAGTGTTAGATCAGTGAGGGTAAGTGAAATTTGTTGTGTAGTGAGTGTGAGTTTCCTTTTAATCCTTTGAGTGCCGGAGGGGTACGCAACGCATTGCTTTGCAATACGTGGCGTACCCCTATGGCACTCAAAGGGTTAATCACAATGCCAGAACCAGAGGCAAGATTACTGCCCTCTGATGCTGTAAGCTAGTAGTGCTGCCCACTGGTGGTGGTGGGAGGAAAACCCAATGAGCAGTCATAGTCATAGTCACAGCCATTGTGGAAAAATAACTGCAGCTTGGGATATTCTATCAAGGAGCTACGCATGACATCAGTTCTCTAAATCCTCAGTTTTCTACAAAAGAATATGTCAGCATGTCCACTGTCAACATCTTGGCCACCTTGCCATTCCTAAAGCATGCTTTGGGATTTTATTTGTGATATTTTTGACTCCTTCCCAAGAAATCGGTAAGTGCTGGTTTGCAGTATATTGCAGAAGGATCCTGTAACTTGACTGCTTTAACAGCATGACTAGATGAGGTAGTAGAGGTGGAGGCAGCATGTGTGGACAGTCTATGACTCTTGCCATCTCCTACAGCAAACTCACAGTTATCATACTCCTCTGCAGCAGGAGCCATAGGAGCTATTTGGAATGAACTAACACTTGGCACACACTCTGACATATCATTATCATCAATACTTCTCTTATGTGCCCCAGAGCTCTTGCAACTTTTTGGAATGCTGCTGCTAGTTGTAGCACCTCTGACCTGTTGATAGTGTGTCTTCCAGTCTGGCCTGTGGTTATGTTTCAGGTGGGATCTCATTGGGGAGGTGTCTTGGTGTGAGTCTGCTTTCCCCCTGCTCACATGTTTTTTGCAACATACTTAGCTTTTGGATCATGACAAGGGATGGGAGAAAAGTCAGAAACATTTCCTGCATGACTTTTCACTGAAAAAATGTTTTTTGATATTTTTGCAAACGTTTTCTCCTTTTTCTACTACAAAAGTTTTATCCTAATCACCACTGCCAATACATTGTTTGCCTATGTTTTCTATGCCTGCAGCATTTCCCACCACAATATTACTTCTGAGTGCTGCAGTGGAGAAATAAATAGCTAAAAGTAAAAATTATGAGTCCTACAGCAACATATGTCTTGAAAAACTCGTTAGCAGACTGAGAGCCTTTGTCCTTTGCCAACAACACTAACTTCCTTCTTAAAGGGATAGTAATACTTCGTTTTATCTTTATTTTATTTTGTAGGCATTAAAAAAACATGAAGAACAATGTAAGTCTTATCTCTCAAACCTTTATGGTTTGAGAGATATTCACAAGCAAAGTTTCCCCTCCTGCCCCTTTTACCTAGTGTAAGACATCTCTTCTCAGATGTGGAGTGTAGTCCACAGACCAGACAGATAACAGAAGGGGTCAACCTTCTTCCTATGAGAACAATGAAGGCCCTGCCCCACTTGACAAGTTTTTCAGGTTTTTCCCTTATCTTAATTGAAGATTGTCCCTCTCTGCAGTCTACCTGGGCACCTCCCTTCTGATCTGGCTGAGCAGTGTTACATCATTAAAAGGGGTGGGAAGGGGATACTTTGTCATTGAATTACTCTTGAACTACAACTCTGACAGAATTGAAATAACACTCTCCAAAGTCCAAATACTATGATGATTAATTAGAGCTGCTTTTATTATGAAACATTACTATCCCTTTAAGTAACATTAGCACATAAATCCCTGAAAAATAACTGTGGCTTGGGTTATTCCAGCAAGGTGCATCACATGACATCAGTTCTTTAAAGCCTCTGGTTTTAACAAAAAAAAAAGCAGCATGTCAACCGCCAACATTTTGGCAAATTTCCTTTACCATAGGCATATGTTTGCTTTATTTTTGTGCAGGTTTTGACTTTTCTCTAAGGACTTAATAAGTGTGGGATGGCAGAATATAGTAGAAGAACTGTGTAACGTTATTGCTTTAATGCAATCACTTGTGGAGGTGGCGGGGGTGATATCAGTATGTTTAGGCACTCTATGACTGTTGTCATTTCCAAAAGCAAACTCAGAGTCCTACTCATCTGCAGCAGGAACAGAAAATCTTGTCACACTCTCTAACACATCAAAAGCATTTCTATTATTTACCCCAGAGCCCAAGAACATCTAGGAATACTTCTGCTGCTGCTAGTTGTGGCACCTCTGACCTGCTGATGTTATGTCTCTCATTCAGACCTGTGGTTGTGCATCAGGTGCAAACTTGTTGAGGAGGTGTCTAGGTGAGAGCATGCCTTCCTTTTGCTCACTTTCTTCTTACACAAACAACAGATAGCAACATGCTTAGCTTTTGGATTCTGACTGTGAACTTCATAGACTGCGAGGTTTCTGAGAGGCTACTACTACTTCTGGGGCTAGATGTTGCTCAATTTGTACTACTACTAGGGTAATTAATAGTACTGCAGGGGCTGCACTTCTAACAGCAGCTAAGGCTGTAGATGCTGATAGCCTTTGTTGTTGCTGGTAACTTAACACAAGTCGTGTGTTTGGCTGAGTGGGACTTGGATTTGGAAGCGGTGAGGATGCTGATGATAACTGTGTACTTTTTGCCATCTTTGCTTGTCCAGTGTCAGACTTTACAATTTACAGACAGGCACAGTGCTCCTTTTCAGTGGTCAAATACTGAGCCTTTGCCTCAGGAGGGATATATTTTAGATCTACATCATCATGATCAGCCATTAGGTCAACCTCTGCATCACCCACCACTGCTTTTATATTCCTCTAGGCTTTACAGGTCTCAAACAATTTCTTTTTACTTTTCCCCTTGGAGGGATTTTCACAACGTTTGCTATTACTTTCAGGACAGGTGTTTTTGTGCTTGCTTGTCTCACTGTCAGATGCAACAGCTGGTTGAGCTTCTACATCTTGCTATCAACACTGAAATATTACTTGCTTTTAGATGGTTAATTAATAGTACTGGTGCTGGTGGAACTTTTGGTGGGACTTTGACAAACTACATCTTCTTCGGCAGGAGAGCGATAACCATTATTTATTGCAAACACTGTAGCAACAAGGGCTGCAGTCAGTTTTTGGACTTTGACTCACATGTCCCTGCATTGCTCCTATCCTTTCACACTCCATCTAGCCCTTGTGTGTCTGCTGGATATTACTCAACTACTATCTGTTTTTACTGTAAAATACACAGTAGAACTGATTGTGTATAATGTCTTGCTTTAGATCTCTACGAAATACTCTATCTCCTCTAGTATTAGTCTGCCTTAGTCACGGATCACACCAGGGTCCCTGTCTCTGTCACCTATCAAATTTTAATACACTCCCTGTTTAACTGCTTCTTTCCCCAAACTCCCCTAGGAAAGAGATAATAGCCAGATCAGGAAGAAACTTGGATCACGGTTATCTGTGTCTTCCCATTCAGTCACACAGATAATTGGGATATTTATTCCCTTCTCACAACCACAAACTTCCCTGACAAAGATAACATCCAGATAAAAAAGGAACTTGGATCACAGCTGCCTGTGTCCACTCAAGGGAGCGTAAACAACTAATACTTTGTCTTGACATATATCAATTATTATTTAGGATACTCAATCCAGTACACTTGGTAAGACGAATAGCCGGTTGTGGGTACAACCAGCAATATCAAACGGGGTAACAATCCCACCCCACTACAGTCACTCCACTCTCCCACAAAAAGAGGGAAAAACTGTTCAAATCCACATGCAGTACAAAATATTTCATTCTAAAAGTATGCCAGCTATAAAATACGTCAATATAAAGCCTAATGACGCTTTTTGAAGCAATCTGTTTGTTTTTTCAAAAAATAGGCATATGATATGCAGAATATTAAAAGCAAGTATAATTATACATTGACTGTATTTTGCCAGTGCATAATTATACATGTTTTGAATATTCTGTATATAATATGCCTATTTTTTGATTGCTTCGAAACGCATTAGGCTTTATTTTGACGTATTTTGTAGCTAGCATACTTTTAGAATTAAAGATTTTAATACTGCATGTGGATTTGAACAGTTTGTTTCCTCTTTTTGTGGGAGAGTAGAGTGGTCATAGTGGGGTGGTATTATCACCCCATTTGATATTGCCTGTTGTACCTACAACTGGCCATTCGTCTTACCAAGTGTCAGTATCCTAAATCATAATTGATATCTGTCAAGAAAAGGAATTGGTGGTTTGTGCTCCTTCTGGTTTCCTCTCTTTCTGTATTCCAAGGGCCCTAGTAGTCCTTTTGGTTCTTTGGGAAGCTGCATCTGCCTGCCATTAATGGATTGACTGAGTGGGGGTAATCCAGAATCCCTCATCCGTTATACTGACCACTTGTAGTGGTTACAAAAATTGTGAGTACTCTGGTGTACTGGTGACGGTCTATTCAACAAAGATTATTGCCTTTCTCTTCTTTTCTTGTTGATCATACAAAATGTTGGGGTATTTGGAGGTAAAACACCTTTGCTCCCTTCTCACACCCCTAGACTCCCTGGGGTGAGAAAGATAACAGCCAGACAAAGAAGAAACTTGTAACATGGCTGCCTCTGTCTTTAAAGTCAGTCACACTGAATTCTGGGGTATTTGGGGGTCAAACCGCTTTCTCCCTTCCTGTCCCACCCGAGTCTCCAGAGAACATATTTCCTGCCTACAAAACTCCCTAAACTAAGCTTCAACTTCGCTTTATTGGCTTGCCTTCTCTAGCTTAAAAATGTGCTAATTTCTCCACTCATAAACACAGAATGGCATACTGTTAGAGCCTGACAACCTTTTATATGCATGTAGGAAAATAGAGAAAATTGCCATGTGTTGGGGAGAACTTCTGTCTTTCCATTAATTTCAATGCAAAGAGCTAGGCAAAAAAAGTGGGAATATGGCACTTATCATGAAAAATTTCCTGCTGGGAAAAAGTGCCTTTTTGTCCTGTTCCTCATTTGATGCAAAAACTTTTGGCCATCCCTAATCATGAGGTATCTCCATACTGTTGACTTGATGGACTGTGGGGTTCCAGAAGGGCTGCTGCTACTACTACTACTGTGGCTAGATGTTGATGCAATTGTACTACTACTGGGTGTCAAAGGTCCAGCACTTCCAGCAGCAGCAGAGGCACTCATCACATCTAACATTGTGAATGCTAACCTGTGTTGCAGTTGCTGTGTACTCACTGTGTGTGTGTGTGGCTGAGTGGGGCTTGGACTTGGAAGCAGTGACAATGTTGATGATGACTGACATGATGACTGTGTTTCTGGCCATCTTTGCTTATCTAGGGTCAGACTTTATAACTGTTTTCTCAAATAATTTATAGAGAGTCACAGTGCTCATTTTCAGTGGTGGAAGACTGAACATTTGCATTTCAGCTAACTGCATTTCCTGTCTTCATATCACTCACTCTCAACGGCATCTGTATCTGAAAAAAGAGGGGGTGCTGGAAGGACATATCCTAGATCTACATCATAATTATCCTCATCAGTCATCATTAGGTCATCCTCAGCATCGACTGCTACTTCTTGCCCGCTACCTTTGTATTCCTCTAAGCTTTTAGTGGTCTTAAACAATTTCTTTCAACTTTTACTTGCACAAAGCTTGCTACTACTTTGAGGCTAGGTGTTTTGGTGTTTGTCTCACTGTCAGATGCATCAGTTGGTTAATCTGCTACAACTACTTCCATTATGCCATTATCAACACTAAAATGCAACTCTAAATCATCTTCTGTGGTCTTACACTTTTTTATAGTGCTGATGGGACTAATGGTGGGATGCTGACACACTGCATCCTCCTAGGAAGGAGAGGGATCACCATTTACTGCATAAGCTGCAACCATGGCTGCAGTTGGTTTTTGGACTACTACTTTGTTCACAGGTCCTTCTCCTGCCACTTGTGTGTATTCTGGACATTACTCAAGTAGTGTGTGTGTGTGTGTGTGTGTGTGTGTGTTTTATATTGTAAAGTACACAGTAGAACATATGGAATGTGATGTTTTGCCTTGGCCCTCTACAAAATATTAATCTCAAATCTCAATTGATGTAAAGTCAGCCTCAGTCACACAGCTCATATCAAGGTCCCTGTCAGCTCTCACCTATGAATTGTAATAAATAAATAATAAAAAAACCTGTTCAACTACTTCTTTCCCCAGACTCCCCAGCACAGAGATAATATCAGCAAGATCAGCAAGGAACTTGGACCACAGCTGCCTGCGTCTTTGAAATCAGTCAGACAGAATGTTGAGGTATTTGATGTCAACCTCCTCGGTAGAGAGGTGTGAAAATTTTCACCTCAAACTGAAATCAGCAGAAAATGGCACTTTTCTCTTGGCAAATAATTTCCCGTGAAAAGTTCAGATTTTCTGATTTTTCCCTCTTTTCTCGCCTAGCTCATTCCATTGAAATCAATGGGAACATTGAAGTTACACACAACACATAGCAAATATTATTTTATTTCCCAAAGGCATAGTATAAAAGGGGCAGGAGGGTGCTTGCGTTGGTGGGGTGTGGGGAAATAATCAGTTAGAAGGTTTGTTTACTGGGATTAGGGGGCAGTTAATACAAAATAAATCCTAAATAAAATTCAAAAAACCCCATAAGACATGGAATAAAAGGGGTCTGAGGAGGGTGCCTATGTTGGTGAATGAATTAATCAGTTGAACAGGGAATTTGTTTTGAGGGGGCTTCTTGACTACTATTGTGGGGGTCAGTTAATAAAATAAATCACTAAAAAAATAAGAAATTTGTATGTTAAGTGATAGATACAGGAACCCCCTGACATAAGCTGCCACTGGGCTAGACTGATACTTGACTTGATAGAGTATTTTGTAGAAGATGATTTGTTAGATTTGTTGTTAGAGGCCTTTGTAGGACTTAGACTCATTAGAGGCCCAAGCCCTGAAGAAACATTGATTTGGAGAACTTAAGCTTGTTTGGCACAAGACCTAAGGAAACACTGATTTGTAGGACTTAGGCTTGTTAGAAACAAACCCCCAAATATGTTTTAATTTTTTTTTGTAGGACTATGTTTTTCTTTTTACTTTACGCTTGGTGAATAATTTCCTGGGAAAAGTGCAGATTTTCCACTTTTTCAGTCTCTTTTTCACCTAGCTAATTCCATTGAAATCAATGGGAACATTGAAGTTACACACAACACATAGCAAATATTATTTTATTTACCAAAGGCATGGTATAAAAGAGGCATGAGGGTGCCTGTGTTGGTGGGGTGTAGGGAAAGAATCAGATGAACAGGGGATGATTTTTGGTGGTTTGTTTACTGGGAGTGGGGGGCAGTTAATAAAAAATAAAATCCTAAATACCATTTAAAAAAAACCCATAAAACATGGTATAAAAGGGATCTGAGGAGGGTGCCTGTGTTGGTGGGTGGAGTCTGGGGAAAGCATCAGTTGAACAGGGAATTTGTTTCGGGGGGGTTCTTGACTGGTATTGGGGGGGACAGGTAATTAAAAAATAAATAAATATAATGAAATACGAAATTTGTATGTAACATGATAGAGTCAGGGACCCCCCTGAGATAAGCTGCCACTGGGGTAGTCTGATACTTGACATGACAGAGTATTTTGTAGATGATGATTTGTAAGGTTTGTTGTTAGAGGCCCAAGCCCTGAGCAAACATTGATTTGTAGGACTTAGAGTTGTTTGGCACAAGCCCTAAGGAAACATTAATTTGTAGGACTTAGGCATGTTTCGCACAAGTCCTAAGGAAACATTGACTTCTAGGACTTAAGTTTGTTTGGCACAAGCCCTAAGGAAACATTGATTTGTAGGACTTAGGGTTGTTAGAAATAAGCCTCAAATAATAATTAAGCAGCAGGATAATTATTTTATTATTTATTATTTTGTAGAGGATGATTTGTTAGATTTGGTATTAGAGGCCTTTGTAGGACTTAGACTTATTAGAGGACCAAGCCCTGCAGGACTTAAGCTTGTTTGGCACAAGCTCTAAGGAAACAATGATTTGTAGGACTTGTTTATTTTTTTTTGTTGGACTATGTTTTTTTTTGTTTTGTTTAAGGACAAGCCCTGAGGAAAAAAAAAATGCCGAGCTGGCCTAGTGCCAGGAGGTCATGTTGGCCAGTGGCTACTGGCCATTGTCAAATGTCCTCTTGAGTCCAAAATTGCTAAATTTGCAACTGATGTTCTTGTTGTTGCTGATGAGTTGTTTAACCCCTTAAGGACCGGACATTATGGGACATTTCCGTCCCATAACGTCCGCATAGGGGCACGTTGACGAGCCGGTACACGTGACCTGTCACGTGTATCGGCGCGTCACTATGGGGCTTGAAACAGATCGCTCCGATCTTGGAGCGGTCTATTTCATGCCCCATTTTTACTTACAGCGCTCCCGGTAGAGCGCTGTAAGTAAAAAGTACGTGACGTACCAGGACCGTCAAGGGTCTTTCAAGCAAGTTTACCCTTGACGGTCCTGGTACGTCAAGGGTCCCTAAGGGGTTAAGCAGCAGGATGATTAGGCAGCTGAAAGAGAATAGGATCAAAAATAACAGTAACATGGAAGATGGATGATGAAGACTCCACTTACCACAACTAGCTTCAGTAATGCACCTGAGGCAGTAGCAGCACAATAACCCCCCCCAGTCTATGTGGACAAAAGAAGAAGTTGGCCATTAATTCTTCTCCACCTGCTCCTCCTCCAAAATCATGGGTTGTTATTATAATATATCTTTTTCCCTTGAGATCAGGAACTGTGGCTCTCATCAGCAACTGCAATGTGCACAGTGTGTATGGTAAATAACATCTGGGTGCACAAATTTATCCAAACACCATGACATCAGAACCCAAATACTGCCGCTGTCACTATACCCCTTGTCCTGACCCTGCTAAGGACACATGACAACTTGCTGATAGTTTAATAGTAATGAGGAACCCTCCCTGCCACCATCTTAGCATATTCTGTGGGATGCAATCTCCTCATATGTCGCTTGATGCACTGCTTGCGATTCTCCTCCACCACACTGGCATTTGTGGTCAGTGTACCACACAGTATGCAGTGGGTAGAGATGAACTGCCACATCCTAACATCAACAGAGTGGCTATCATTTGGTGGAGGAGGTAACGATGATGTCACAGTGCCTTACTGTTACGGTTTATTGACACTCAGAGACAGTAAGTTAAAAAAACACAGTTTTATTGAACAAATGTAAAATGTCAATAACCCTCACGGGTCCAGTAATATATATACAATATACTACTGTCACGGGACAGGTTACAGTAGTAAATACCCACACGGGTCCAGCAATTGTACAGACAATAATAACAATATACTGACACAGGTCAGGTAATACATGTGATTCTCAAACAAGGCAGCAGTGAACGGATTACTGATAGGCCAGGAAGACTGACAGGCCCTATCAGCGCGAGGCCCTTAAGACTCTCACTAGGGAGGGAGAGTATAAACAGCGAGCAATGACACAGGAATAAGTGAAGGCCCTTAGTAAACTTATAGACTGCAATAGCAGTAGCGGAGGACAGACTGTATGCCCAGAGGTTGCCCAATGGAGACTACAATGCCAACAACCAGTGGAGAATGGCCCTTTCCCCCGTGGGGATAGATGAACGCTCAGACCAATGTCGACTGCCGAGGTGGAAGTAGCCTGAGGCGCCCAAGGAAGCCCAACCTCAGCTGATGGCAGGAGTATAGGTCTAGCATAATGTGGCGCAGAATGGAAGGCTCACACTGGAGTGTCGCGCGACATGGAACGTAACTGAAACCAGGCTGCAGGAATGAATTACGGTATGCAACACTGCCCGGATGCCCAACAGAGCCACAGAAGGGGCAGCAGGCAATCCTGGACAGATAGTAAACGGAGGCCCAACGGGTCGGTGCACAGATCAGGAACAACAGCCAACCGGAATCGGTAACCAAAGCAGGAACGTCAGCCAATCCGAGTCGGTACACAGAGCAGGAATGTCAGCCAGACCAGGTCAGTACACAGAGCAGGAACGTCAGCCAATCTGGGTTGGTACGTAGAGCAGGAACATCAGCCAATCCAAGTCGGTACACAGAGCAAGAACAGAAGCGGCAGAGTAGTCAGGCAGTCCGGGTCATACACTGAGATCACACGAGGAACTGGAACAAGCACTGGTACAGAAACACCACGAAAGGGCAACAGCGAAGTGACAGGACCCAGTATTTAAGGACAAATACTGGGCGGGCCAATACCACTGCAACCAATAGGAGCCAGCTGAGAACAAGACTGACAGAATGTCACCAGCATAGCACGGGCAACGTGATACTTACCCCGGCCTACGCCATTTGGCCAGGAGCAGGGTTCTGGACTGATGCTCTGACATCACTAGCTGCGTCCCTCTCTGCCTGCGGCCTGGTTGCGTCTGGTTCATTGTTACTGGCTTCATGAATCAGGCACTTGCCTGGATGCCTGTTATAGGCCTAGCCTGGGGGACCTAATTGGTCCCACCTTCTCCTACTCCTTTATAAACCTCTGTGGGCCTGTATATCAGTTATCATTACATTGTTGTTCTGAGCAGTTCTTGTTCCTGTATCCTGTGTATGACCCGGCTTGTCTGACTATCCATTCTGGTGCTGACCTGTGGCTTTGTCTGACCATTCTCTCTGTGTGCTCCATTTGTCTTGACATCCAATCTGGTGCAGACCTGTGGCTCTGGCTGACTACCCACTCTGTGTATGACTCTGGCTTGTCTGACTATCCATTCTGTTGCTGACCTGGGGCTGTGTCCAACTATCCTCCCAGTGTGCTCACTCCTAGTGGACATCCTACCTGGTGCAGACCTGTGGCTCTGGCTAACTACCCACTCCCTGTATGAACCTGGCTTATCTGACTATCCTAGCTGGTGCTGACCTGGGGCTCTGTCCAAATATCCTCCCAGGGTAGCTTACTCCTAGTGGACATCCTACCTGGTGCTACCCGCTCTGTGTATGAACCTGGCTTGTCTGACTATCCTAGCTGGTGCTGACCTGTGGATCTGTCTGTTTACTCCGATTGTGGCTCCGATACCTACAGACACCCATCCTGGTGCAGACCTGGGGCTCTGGCAGACTCTTTCCTTCTGACTGCAGGCGAGAGTCAGTAGTCTCCATTGTTGCCATCCTTACTGGAGATGAGCTCTTATATACTGACTGCAGGCATGAGTCAGTAGACTCCTCTGTTGCCCCTTACAGGAGAGTGTAGGTTCAGTGTTGCATTCTCTTTGATTCCTGAGACTACCACCTGGCTTCGGCCTAGTCTCCAGCAGTGTGGTTGACCCATTGGCAGGCTCCTATTGTTAATAGAGTCTCTAGCCCTTCCAGACACCCTCTGCTTGTACTGTCATACTTACTTGCATTTGCTTATTATTATTATTATTATTATTATTATTAATAAAAGTGTTCTTAACTATACCGTCTGACTCCTTGTCTTGTTTTGCAAACCGTAACAGTACTTAAGGGTCATGACTACAGATGGTGATAGTGATCCACCTTTACAGAAAATATTGGACAAGATGCAGGTCCAAGATCAACATATTGATCATTTGTCATTGGCTTTGCAGACACTGCTCAATCGAACTGTTCACATAGAACGCTCTAATCCACAACCGGTGGCCACTCCAACTCTTTCCTTGGCACCGGCAGTTTCTACCATCTCTAATGCAGGGTTGGTCAAAGCGGTGTCTGCATCCGCTCCACTCCCACAACTCTATAGTGGGGAGCCTGAGCTGTGTAGCAGATTCCTGAACAAGTTTGGCATTTACCTAGAAATGCTTCCGCATGCCTTCCCTAATGAGCGCAGTAGGGTTGGGCTGATGATTTCGCCCCTTTCTGGCAAGACCTTGGCATAAGCGAATCCTTAATGGGAGATGGACAAACCCATAATATATATGAATTCAGTGAATTTGTGGCCTCCTTTAAATGTGTATTTGATATGCCAGGTCGCAAGACCTTAGCTTCGAAACAACTTATGACCCACGGGTTTTGTGATTATATGAAGGATGAAATTGCTGCCCATGATTTACCTAAAAGTTTGGATGAAGTGATATCCTTTATCATCCAGATTGATACTCGGGTCCGGGAGAGACCCTAGTTTAAGGAGCGCCTGTGGAGGCATCCTGACAGAATGACCTTTCACGTAACTTGCCCACCCAGTCCTGCCTCACCTCCCATGCCTCCTGGTTCTGACTCAGTGGGTAGTGAACCGATGCAGGTGGGGGCTACCCAGCTCTCAATGGAGGAGAGGGCTTTTCTGAGGAGGGAGGGACTGTGTCTCTACTGTGGTAAACCTGGTCACTTACTGAGATCTTGTCTGGTATGTCCAGCAAAACGCTTGCACCTAAGATCCTGTTGGGGACAGATCTTAGGTGGCATCTCTCAGTCCCCTGAAGCTGTTCGGGATAAACCCATGTTGGAGGTGGGTCTTACATGGGATAATAAGTCTCAGTTGCGGCACTTGTAGACTCTGGTGTGGCTGGATATTTTATGGATGCCGCTTTTGCTAACTGGAACAGTATCCTGTTACAATCACACGCCTCTCCCTTGGCATTTGAGACCATTGATGGCAGACCCCTGCTGTCATCATACTTACACGAGACATCTCCAATAACCCTGAAAGTGGGAGCCCTCCATAAAGAAACCCTGAAGTTTCAAGTTATCAACTCCCCTCACTATGCCATCATCCTAGGGCTTCCTTGGTTGCAGACACATAACCCTAGGATTGATTGGACTATGTGTGAAATTTTGTCTTGGGGTCCACACTGTACTGAATCCTGTTTATCACTCCTCATAAAATTGGCAGTTCCTGAGTCATCTGGCCTACCAGAGGCCGGAACATTACCTCCTCACAGGCCCTGATTGTTCGATTGACTTATTGCCTGGTACTAACCCACCTAAGGGCCGTATATACCCTCTGTCTGTGGAGGAAAAAAAGGCTGTGAAGGAATATGTCACTGATGCTATGGAGAGAGGCATCGTCCACAAATCCACATCCCCTGCGGGTGCTGGATTTTTTTTTTTGTCAAGAAAAAAGACGGAGAGTTGCCCCATGTATTGACTTCCGTGGCTTAAATTCAATGCTTATCCAATACCGCTGATTACGGAACTATTTGACCATCTCAAAGGTTCCAAGATTTTCACGAAATTTGAAATTAAGGGCAGCCTACAATCTGGTCAGAATAAAGGAGGGTCATGAATGGAAGACAGAGTTTAACACCCGGAGCGGGCATTATGGATATCTTGTCATGCCCTTTGGTCTCTGCAATGCTCCTACTGTCTTCCAGGAATTTATCAATGATGTGTTGAGAGACCTATTACAAAGTTGCGTTGTGGTCTATCTGGATGACATCCTCATTCATTCTCCTACATTGGAAACTCATCACTCGGATGTATCCAAAGTCCTAAGTCTGTTAAGAGAAAACAACTTGTTCTGCAAGTTGGAAAAAATGTGAATTTCATAAATCTCAGGTTACCTTTCTGGGCTACATTATTTCCTTCTCTGGGTTGGTCATGGACCCCCAGAAGCTGTCAGCTGTGCTGCAATGATCCTGTCTTGAGGGACTCAAGTCTATACAAAGATTCCTGGGTTTCGCTAATTATTACCAAAAGTTTATTAAGAATTTCTTGACTATTGTCAAACCTATCACTTATATAACCCATAATGGTTTCCCAGTGCATTACTTGCCTTCGAAAATCTCAAGGCAGCATTTGCAGCAGCTCCTGTTTTGGTGCATCCCAATCCCACCCTGCCCTTTACCTTGGAAGTTAACGCATCTGAGATTGGAGTAGGCGCCCTCCTTTCGCAATGCTCAGCTCCAGGGGGGCTTTACGCCCATGAGGCTACTTCTTTAAGAAACTGTCTTAAAGTAGTGTCACAATTCCAAACTGGCAGGACACCCAGGAGTTGTCCATACTAAGGACTTAATCTCCAGAGTCTTCTTCATTCTGGTGGCCAGAATGAAGAAAGGATGTTTGGAACTTTGTTTTTGCTGACCTGTGCCGCATCCAAAACTCCCAGGTCACTTCCTGTTGGATTGTTGTATCCACTCCCTATGCCCTCTCAGCCCTAGTCACATCTCTCCATGGACTTTGTGGTAGAGTTGCCATTCTCCATGGGGAATACCACTATCCTCACAGTCGTTGACCGTTTCTCCAAAATGGTACATCTGATTCCACTCTGCAAGCTACCTTCTGCTACTGAACTGGCTCAGATATTTATCAGAGGCATTTTCAGACTACACTGGGTCCCTACCCAGATAGTGTCTGATCGTGGCAGTCAGTTTATCTCAAAATTTTGGAGGTGCTTCTGTGAGAAACTTGGACTCTCCCTGGAATTTTCATCTGCTTACCATGTACAATCTAATGGAGCAGCAGAGCGAGCTAATCAGGAGATGGAACAGTATCTCTGTATATTCTGTAAAGAAAGCCAGGATGGCCGGACTGAACTTTTACCTCTGGCAGAATTTGCCAAAAATAACTCTCTACAGGAGTCTGCTGCCTCTACAGGATGAACCAGGTGGCTCTTCCTTTAGCCTTTTCTGAGTCTGGTATTCCTGCATTGGACACTTACCTGGACAACATCAGACAAAGCTGGGGTTCCGTAAGAGAAGCTTTGATTAAGGCTATGGCATGGCAAAAGAGGAGTGTTGACAAAAGGTGATCTATCACTTCAACTTTTGTTGCTGGTGTGTGTGGCTTTCCACCTGCCACTTATGTCTAAAAGTAGTTACTATCACAGTCCAGAGACATTGTTACTTCTGGGTTTACTCTAGCTGCATTCTTATTGGTCCTGCGCTATGACTCCTTCCTGGGCCTTGCCTTTATATACGCCTTCCTGTGACTATACCGGTGCCCTTTCGTGGTGTACCCGTATCTAGCGACTAGTAGTTCTTGTTTCCTGTTTCTGTGTATGACCCGGCTCGCCTGACTACGCTCCTGTGATCCGATTCCGTTGCTGACCTTGGACTAGCTGACTAACTCCTTGTGTACCAAACTGGCTTGGCTGAGTATCTGATTCCGTTGCTGACTAGGACTGGCTGACTAACTCCTTGTGTACCGAACTGGCTTGACTGAGTATCTGATTACGTTACTGACCAAGGACTGGCTGACTATCCGTTATCACCGATCTGGCTGGGCTAGTGTCTGGTGGTTCTCCTGACTGGCTGTAGACCGTGTGTGCTGAAATGGTTGTGCGTCTAGCTCAGTTGTTCACGGGACTAGCCGATTACCTCCGTGTACAGACAGAGAGACACCGGTTGCAGACCGGTTATATTACGTCCTATCTCTCCCACTCACTTACCGCTCCTATAGTCTCCTGGAGCCTGTGTCAGTCCCTGCACTCACCAGTGTCTGTGTTGCCTCCAGTAACCCTTTATATCTGGGTCGAGTCTGTACCACACTTTGCCCACATTACCTCAGTTCACCCTGTTGGCTTAGAGTCACTTTATTGCCAGTATCTGGTGTCTGTTGCCTCCGTTAACCCTAGCATGCTAGGGCTCCGTCCCTGCCAGAGTCCTTTCCGTGTTGCCTCCGTTTACCCTACTTTCCTAGGGTCAGTCCTCTGCCAGTGTCTTGCCAGTGTTGCCTCCATTAACCCTAGAAGTCTAGGGCCTAGTGTCCACTTGTACACTATTTGTGCTGCCTCCGTTCTCCCTAGTCCACTAGGGAAGTGCCCTTCAGTTACCCATCACCTGTATCACCTATTGTGGTGTGTGGCTGTTGAGGATATTTTTGTTCCTGAATTTCACTGTGAATCTGCCTACAAGTCCAAAATCATCACACTTATTTTTCTTACTATTACAGTCTGTGTATTTTCGCCCTGACCTGCGTCAGATCTGGAAAGTACCTGGTACAGACCTGAGTGGGGCTAGTGTGCATTATTTTTCAATAAAGCTTTTAACCTTACCTAACTGTCTGAGTGTTCTTTAACTAACAGTACAAACCGTGACATTTACCATGAAGTTGGCAGCTCATTTCATTGGTCCGTTTCGCATCATCAGGAAGATTAACCCTATAGCCTACAAACTCTCTCTACTTAGGGCTCTCCGTATCCCCAGGGTCTTCCATGTCTCCCTCCTTAAACCTCTAATCTGCAACAGGTATACCTAGAGGGTCCAGTGGAAGCCATTCATGAGGACGAGTTTGAAGTACAGGCAATTGTGGATTCCCACTACCTCAGAGGTTCCTTACAGTACCTGGTACATTGGAAAGGACATGGTCCAAAGGACAGAGCCTGGTTGTTCGCCACCAACATTTATGCTCCTTGCCTTTTCCAACAATACCACAAGAAATACCCGACTCGCCCTAGTGCCAACTACCCAGGGGTCAGTCCTCGAGGAAGGGGTACTGTCACAACCCGTCCTACTCCTCCCCTTCATAGGTGGTCTTAGCTCTGATTGGTAAACACCCACACCTTATTGCAGCCTACTTATACCCTGGGTCTTCCTACTATCCGGGCCCTTGGATGGTCAGTACTCAGCATTCTTGTACCTGTGAACTTCATTCGTGTGTGATTCCTGTTGTGACCTGGTCTGTTATTTGCGGTTCCTGTTTTATGGCTTCCTGACTTTGGCTTTGTTTCATGACTTCCCGCTTCTCTACTTCATTCGACCTCCTGTGTACTGACTCTGGCTTTGCTCACCAGCTCTGCACTTCTCTACTTCATCCGACCGCCTTTGTACCAACTCAGGCTTTGCTCACCAAATCTATGTTTCACTGCTTCATCCGACCTTCTGTGTACGGACTCCGGCTTTGCTCACCGATTCTACCTTTCACCGCTTCATCCGACCTCCTGTGTACCGACACCGGCTCCGTCTTACAACTATCCACATCCCTTCAACTCCAAGATATAGACCACCTCATTTGTTCGACTAACTGTGTACGATCCCTGGCTTTCATACGACCAACCCCTTTGTTCGACTAATTGTGTACGACCACCGCTTTCGACCCAAGCCTGTGGTTCAACTCTGCATTAGGGTTCCGACCCCGTGTTGGTGCTAGTGTGTTTCTGCATCTTCTCTTCTCTACATACTAGCCAACCCTGACCCAGGCTTAGAGAGACTGTGATAAACAGTAAGATCAACAAGGAAATTGGATCACAGCTGCCCGTGCCTTTCAAATCAAATTAGTGAGACAGAATGTTAGGGTATTTGGGGTAAACCTCTTTTTTCCCTTCCTGTCTCCCAGACTTCCCTAACTGAGAAAACAAAAGTCCTGCCTACAAGACTCCCTAAAGTAATCTTCTCTGAATACTGCTATGAATTAATCTTCATAGTATTTTGGCCATGGAGAGTGTTATTTCAGTACTGAGAGAGTTGTAGTTCAAGAGTAATTGAATGATAAAGTATCCCCCTCCCTCCCCTTTTACTGATGTAACACTGCTCACCTCAGAACAGAAAGGTGGTGTCCAGATGGATCGCAGAGAGGGACAATCTTCAGTGAGCATAAGGGAAAACCCTGATAAACCTTTCAAGGGGGGCAGGGTTTTCATTGTTCTCACAGTAAGAAGACTATGCCTTACTGTGAGCTGTCTGGTCTGTGGACCAGATTCCACATCTGAGTGGAGGTGGCTTACACTAGGTAAAAGGGTCGGGAAGGGGATACTTTATCATTCAATTACTCTTGAACTACAACTCTGACAGTATTGAAATAACACTCTCCACGGCCCAAATACTATGAAGATTAATTTGAGCTAATTTTTATTTGAGACATTACTATCCCTTTAAAGAAATTATCAATTTTCTTTTTGAAGTGTGCAATAGGATTATTATTTTTTTCATGTGTGTATATCACTCAGACAGTTAAGAATTTCTTTAGGGTAAAATGAGAAATAATAATATCAATTGTACCAACCTTATAAGCTGGTCTAATACCCAAGGAGGGATGGTAACTAAATGTTTAATGACTATGTTTTCTAGGCTGGGTGGCTTCCCATGTTTGTGAAGCGGATTAAGGGTGTTGATATTTTATCACTTTCACTAAATCTCATAAATGTTTAATAGATGTAATAATGTTGACAGGTTCAAATGTGCTTTTAGGTTGAAACACTATGTATGTACTGGAACTGTTTTTGAAATGGACTTTCATTTTCACATTTCTTTGAAATTTATTGAGGTCAATTTGTAATGAAAACATCTTAGAGGACTAGAGGTTAAAAGGGCAACTCGAGATAGGATTGACATTTCAGCTTGTGAAAGTGGATGCAAACTGAGGTCATTTCCCAGTTGACAGTTTGTGTGTGTCATTATGTGGGAGAAAGTGGGCATAGATCCTCACTGAAAGGTGTTGCAGCTATAAAACACTACTCCAATCAACTGGTATGGTTTTTGTCAAAAATGTCCTTATATGTCATATCTGTTTCAATCCCCTCTCTCTACAATAGCCTTCTATGATTCATTACTTATGACCTATTCTTGTGGGTCCCCCTTCAACTTTCAATTGAGAGACTCACTTGGACGCTAGTATGACTGCGGATCTGGTTTTCCATTAGCATCATCCTTTGTAAGCATTATTTGTCCCACTACCAACACACTGTCCATGTGGATTATCCATTTATATCTGATATTAATTGCCTGTGGTTTCCTAGTATAGATTTTAATATGAATCAACAAACATTTTTCAAATTCTAGAATGCCACAGTAATGCTTTGTTTCTTTGCATTTAGCAGTATAATACAGGATGGAGGGCTCCATACCTGTATTTCTTAATATGGTCTTTATTGCTTAACTTTTTATTTTGATACTCATTCCAATACTGCTGTGTTGTGATGCACTTCTATGTACTGTACCTTGTTTACACATTGTTTCATTGTCTCAAATATATATGACTGAAGAGGATAGCTCTCCTATACATGAATTTTGGATATACAAGACTTCTTTGTCTTAGTGTGATACATGACACATTTGCTGTATCTTTGGCATTACAGTGTGCCACTTTTCACTATACTCCATCCACACTAGTAAGATACTTTATATTATTTCTACATAAGATGTATGGGCATGGATAATGGACATGGAAGACTAATTTCACAATGGTTTGATCCTGTAACTTGTCTCATGTAGGCAGACGAGCATCCAGTGGTAATATAAAACTATTGGTACGTTATAGACTATGCTCTTTATGGTATAGTGTATTTCTCTGTCACCCAATGTGGAACACAGGAGTTCTGAGGCATATACTCCCTCTTCCCTTCCACTTTACACCCACCTGCTTTAGTCAATGTTAAGTGACCTCATCACCAGGAAGGTTGCATAGGAACAACTCTCTTTCTTAGTCTTCTTTTTTCATTTTCTTTCTTAAGATATGGGGGCTACAAAATCCCCCATTAGTTGGTCTCCTATTATTGATCAAGAATTGTCCAGTTCACAGGTTCAATTTCAGGACCTCAGACCTTTGGTGGTTGACTTGATGTACCTGTCTGACCTCTTACCTCACTAAAGAGTTACTCAGAAGCCTCTTTCTTTACAATAATGGGAACCTGAAGACTGAAGCTGCAGGTGATTTAACGTCTTCTGTGCTGAGGTCCTGTATGTGTGTCCCTATCCTACTGGCATCCACTTGAATTTTCACTCTATTCTTCATTTTCATTTTATGATGTGTATATCTTGGCTGCCACAAGCACAAGGGTTATTAATCCCTTCACTGCCGTGTATGTGATTTGCTAAAGGCTTTTACTGATAATGTATTATGGCCCCTTCAAGACTGGATTCTCGCATGGTGGCCAATTTTGATTCATACACTTCTCTTGTGCGGGACATATCTCACCAGTGGTTGATAGTAGGAGGTTGTGGATGTCTGTACAAGTGTCCTGTTCTCTTTTCCTGAGCTTCATGTTTTACCAGTTTAGTCCTGTGGGTACTGGTTTTCAGCAGAAGTTTTATTTTTCTATATTTCCATTCCTGGGATATTGGTGAATAGTATGTTATATCCCCATGGTTCCTGTGCTCCACATCGGATGACAGAAAAACAGGATATTAGTGAACTTACTGTTCATTTCTTTTCTTTTTGTCCATGTGGAACACAGGAAATAGTGATTCATGTCCGTGGGCAGAGGGGCCCTCTTGGGTCCTTTGTTCAAGGGATTTCTTTTTCTTCTTTCACTTCTGTTTTACTTTATTTTGGCTTAGCTATAGAATAAAAATGTCTTTAGCAGATGGTGGTAAAGTGGAAGGAAGGAGGGAGTCTCTGCTTCAGATACCTTTTTTAGAAGTGCTTTGCCCTCTTGGAGGGAGGAGATTTTACCCCCATGTTTTCTGTGTCCCACATGACCTAAGAGAAAATGATTTCATAGTATATTCACTGAAATCCTCTCTCTTTTTTTACTAGCATGAAGTTAGTACAATTTATTTGTATATTCTTTAGTATTTTCTGTTTATTATTATTTTTTTTTTATTCTAGCTTTTGTTTGTTTTTGTTGTGCACAGAAGGGGTTATGTCGTCATCTTCATTCAGCTGACGGACTACACACAGATTAAAAGATTAAAAGCTAATTTTTTACATCCATTTTGTGTCTCAATAAGGGTCCAGTAGGGGACCAAAACATTGAGCTAATAAAGTTACTGTTTTGCTGAATACAAGAATCATGGGTGCTTCCCTTTTTCTTTATTTTGCATACTGCTTTGGGAATGTGCACCTTGGAATCATAGCAGTTTATGAATGAGTTCACCCTCTACTTCTACACCACATCTCCAGCTACACAACTTCCAAAGGGTGAGCTGCTTACAAGTAAAGAAGATCCCCTCCTTCTGTGACTATTCTACAACTACTGGTCCCCTGGCTTTCACTGTCCAGTAATCGACTATTATTCTCTTTACAGAAACAGCAATACAATTCTTACTGGGCATGGTACCACTCAATATCCTATATAATAATTTGCTAGGATGTTTGTCATGATGCAGTCTTGCACAGTAGAGACTTCCCGCATTTGGGCAATCTACACTGCTCATGATTGCATTGCATGAGTGAGGCGACGCAAGACTGCATCATGTGGAGCAGTGAGGTAGCGGCCTCTTAACCCTTTGAATGCCAGAGGGGTACGCAATGCCATTGCAAAGCAACGCGTTGCATACCCCTCTGGCACTCAAAGGCTTAACATTTCCCAGACTTTGGCCCGTGTACACGGGCTTTTACACTAGTTTTTTTTTTTTTTCATAATTTGGCCACACTTAAAGAAAAGGAAGCTGGTCTGCATTTACATGGTATATACTTATCTTATTACTATAGAGCTAAATATATCCCTAGGGGCTTCAAAATCAACAACATCCCCACAACATATTGCACCAATCCTGAATTCTCTAGAAAATGGTGCTATATTCTTAATAAATGTTTTTCTGATCTGATGCAGTTGGTGACTGAAGAAGTCTCTAGGAAAGTGATCCTGGTGTCTTCATAGATTACTAGTTTTGAAGCAACATATTTCCCCACTGTGACACAAGACACTGGTACTAGCTCAGTTGTTCACGGGACTAGCCGATTACCTCCGTGTACAGACAGAGAGACACCGGTTGCAGACCGGTTATATTACGTCCTATCTCTCCCACTCACTTACCGCTCCTATAGTCTCCTGGAGCCTGTGTCAGTCCCTGCACTCACCAGTGTCTGTGTTGCCTCCAGTAACCCTTTATATCTGGGTCGAGTCTGTACCACACTTTGCCCACATTACCTCAGTTCACCCTGTTGGCTTAGAGTCACTTTATTGCCAGTATCTGGTGTCTGTTGCCTCCGTTAACCCTAGCATGCTAGGGCTCCGTCCCTGCCAGAGTCCTTTCCGTGTTGCCTCCGTTTACCCTACTTTCCTAGGGTCAGTCCTCTGCCAGTGTCTTGCCAGTGTTGCCTCCATTAACCCTAGAAGTCTAGGGCCTAGTGTCCACTTGTACACTATTTGTGCTGCCTCCGTTCTCCCTAGTCCACTAGGGAAGTGCCCCTCAGTTACCCATCACCTGTATCACCTATTGTGGTGTGTGGCTGTTGAGGATATTCTTGTTCCTGAATTTCACTGTGAATCTGCCTACAAGTCCAAAATCATCACACTTATTTTTCTTACTATTACAGTCTGTGTATTTTCGCCCTGACCTGCGTCAGGAAAGTACCTGGTACAGACCTGAGTGGGGCTAGTGTGCATTATTTTTCAATAAAGCTTTTAACCTTACCTAACTGTCTGAGTGTTCTTTAACTAACAGTACAAACCGTGACATTTACCATGAAGTTGGCAGCTCATTTCATTGGTTCGTTTCACATCATCAGGAAGATTAACCCTATAGCCTACAAACTCTCTCTACTTAGGGCTCTCCGTATCCCCAGGGTCTTCCATGTCTCCCTCCTTAAACCTCTAATCTGCAACAGGTATACCTGTACCTGTATTAGTGTGTTTCTGCATCTTCTCTTCTCTACATACTAGCCAACCCTGACCCAGGCTTAGAGAGACTGTGATAAACAGTAAGATCAACAAGGAAATTGGATCACAGCTGCCCGTGCCTTTCAAATCAAATTAGTGAGACAGAATGTTAGGGTATTTGGGGTAAACCTCTTTTTTCCCTTCCTGTCTCCCAGACTTCCCTAACTGAGAAAACAAAAGTCCTGCCTACAAGACTCCCTAAAGTAATCTTCTCTGAATACTGCTATGAATTAATCTTCATAGTATTTTGGCCATGGAGAGTGTTATTTCAGTACTGAGAGAGTTGTAGTTCAAGAGTAATTGAATGATAAAGTATCCCCCTCCCTCCCCTTTTACTGATGTAACACTGCTCACCTCAGAACAGAAAGGTGGTGTCCAGATGGATCGCAGAGAGGGACAATCTTCAGTGAGCATAAGGGAAAACCCTGATAAACCTTTCAAGGGGGGCAGGGTTTTCATTGTTCTCACAGTAAGAAGACTATGCCTTACTGTGAGCTGTCTGGTCTGTGGACCAGATTCCACATCTGAGTGGAGGTGGCTTACACTAGGTAAAAGGGTCGGGAAGGGGATACTTTATCATTCAATTACTCTTGAACTACAACTCTGACAGTATTGAAATAACACTCTCCACGGCCCAAATACTATGAAGATTAATTTGAGCTAATTTTTATTTGAGACATTACTATCCCTTTAAAGAAATTATCAATTTTCTTTTTGAATTGTGCAATAGGATTATTATTTTTTTCATGTGTGTATATCACTCAGACAGTTAAGAATTTCTTCAGGGTAAAATGAGAAATAATAATATCAATTGTACCACCCTTATAAGCTGGTCTAATACCCAAGGAGGGATGGTAACTAAATGTTTAATGACTATGTTTTCTAGGCTGGGTGGCTTCCCATGTTTGTGAAGCGGATTAAGGGTGTTGATATTTTATCACTTTCACTAAATCTCATAAATGTTTAATAGATGTAATAATGTTGACAGGTTCAAATGTGCTTTTAGGTTGAAACAATATGTATGTACTGGAACTGTTTTTGAAATGGACTTTCATTTTCACATTTCTTTGAAATTTATTGAGGTCAATTTGTAATGAAAACATCTTAGAGGACTAGAGGTTAAAAGGGCAACTCGAGATAGGATTGACATTTCAGCTTGTGAAAGTGGATGCAAACTGAGGTCATTTCCCAGTTGACAGTTTGTGTGTGTCATTATGTGGGAGAAAGTGGGCATAGATCCTCATTGAAAGGTGTTGCAGCTATAAAACACTACTCCAATCAACTGGTATGGTTTTTGTCAAAAATGTCCTTATATGTCATATCTGTTTCAATCCCCTCTCTCTACAATAGCCTTCTATGATTCATTACTTATGACCTATTCTTGTGGGTCCCCCTTCAACTTTCAATTGAGAGACTCACTTGGACGCTAGTATGACTGCGGATCTGGTTTTCCATTAGCATCATCCTTTGTAAGCATTATTTGTCCCACTACCAACACACTGTCCATGTGGATTATCCATTTATATCTGATATTAATTGCCTGTGGTTTCCTAGTATAGATTTTAATATGAATCAACAAACATTTTCAAATTCTAGAATGCCACAGTAATGCTTTGTTTCTTTGCATTTAGCAGTATAATACAGGATGGAGGGCTCCATACCTGTATTTCTTAATATGGTCTTTATTGCTTAACTTTTTATTTTGATACTCATGCCAATACTGCTGTGTTGTGATGCACTTCTATGTACTGTACCTTGTTTACACATTGTTTCATTGTCTCAAATATATATGACTGAAGAGGATAGCTCTCCTATACATGAATTTTGGATATACAAGACTTCTTTGTCTTAGTGTGATACATGACACATTTGCTGTATCTTTGGCATTACAGTGTGCCACTTTTCACTATACTCCATCCACACTAGTAAGATACTTTATATTATTTCTACATAAGATGTATGGGCATGGATAATGGACATGGAAGACTAATTTCACAATGGTTTGATCCTGTAACTTGTCTCATGTAGGCAGACGAGCATCCAGTGGTAATATAAAACTATTGGTACGTTATAGACTATGCTCTTTATGGTATAGTGTATTTCTCTGTCACCCAATGTGGAACACAGGAGTTCTGAGGCATATACTCCCTCTTCCCTTCCACTTTACACCCACCTGCTTTAGTCAATGTTAAGTGACCTCATCACCAGGAAGGCTGCATAGGAACAACTCTCTTTCTTAGTCTTCTTTTTTCATTTTCTTTCTTAAGATATGGGGGCTACAAAATCCCCCATTAGTTGGTCTCCTATTATTGATCAAGAATTGTCCAGTTCACAGGTTCAATTTCAGGACCTCAGACCTTTGGTGGTTGACTTGATGTACCTGTCTGACCTCTTACCTCACTAAAGAGTTACTCAGAAGCCTCTTTCTTTACAATAATGGGAACCTGAAGACTGAAGCTGCAGGTGATTTAACGTCTTCTGTGCTGAGGTCCTGTATGTGTGTCCCTATCCTACTGGCATCCACTTGAATTTTCACTCTATTCTTCATTTTCATTTTATGATGTGTATATCTTGGCTGCCACAAGCACAAGGGTTATTAATCCCTTCACTGCCATGTATGTGATTTGCTAAAGGCTTTTACTGATAATGTATTATGGCCCCTTCAAGACTGGATTCTCGCATGGTGGCCAATTTTGATTCATACACTTCTCTTGTGCGGGACATATCTCACCAGTGGTTGATAGTAGGAGGTTGTGGATGTCTGTACAAGTGTCCTGTTCTCTTTTCCTGAGCTTCATGTTTTACCAGTTTAGTCCTGTGGGTACTGGTTTTCAGCAGAAGTTTTATTTTTCTATATTTCCATTCCTGGGATATTGGTGAATAGTATGTTATATCCCCATGGTTCCTGTGCTCCACATCGGATGACAGAAAAAAAGGATATTAGTGAACTTACTGTTCATTTCTTTTCTTTTTGTCCATGTGGAACACAGGAAATAGTGATTCATGTCCGTGGGCAGAGGGGCCCTCTTGGGTCCTTTGTTCAAGGGATTTCTTTTTCTTCTTTCACTTCTGTTTTACTTTATTTTGGCTTAGCTATAGAATAAAAATGTCTTTAGCAGATGGTGGTAAAGTGGAAGGAAGGAGGGAGTCTCTGCTTCAGATACCTTTTTTAGAAGTGCTTTGCCCTCTTGGAGGGAGGAGATTTTACCCCCATGTTTTCTGTGTCCCACATGACCTAAGAGAAAATGATTTCATAGTATATTCACTGAAATCCTCTCTCTTTTTTTACTAGCATGAAGTTAGTACAATTTATTTGTATATTCCTTAGTATTTTCTGTTTATTATTATTTTTTTTTTATTCTAGCTTTTGTTTGTTTTTGTTGTGCACAGAAGGGGTTATGTCGTCATCTTCATTCAGCTGACGGACTACACACAGATTAAAAGATTAAAAGCTAATTTTTTACATCCATTTTGTGTCTCAATAAGGGTCCAGTAGGGGACCAAAACATTGAGCTAATAAAGTTACTGTTTTGCTGAATACAAGAATCATGGGTGCTTCCCTTTTTCTTTATTTTGCATACTGCTTTGGGAATGTGCACCTTGGAATCATAGCAGTTTATGAATGAGTTCACCCTCTACTTCTACACCACATCTCCAGCTACACAACTTCCAAAGGGTGAGCTGCTTACAAGTAAAGAAGATCCCCTCCTTCTGTGACTATTCTACAACTACTGGTCCCCTGGCTTTCACTGTCCAGTAATCGACTATTATTCTCTTTACAGAAACAGCAATACAATTCTTACTGGGCATGGTACCACTCAATATCCTATATAATAATTTGCTAGGATGTTTGTCATGATGCAGTCTTGCACAGTAGAGACTTCCCGCATTTGGGCAATCTACACTGCTCATGATTGCATTGCATGAGTGAGGCGACGCAAGACTGCATCATGTGGAGCAGTGAGGTAGCGGCCTCTTAACCCTTTGAATGCCAGAGAGGTACGCAATGCCATTGCAAAGCAACGCGTTGCATACCCCTCTGGCACTCAAAGGCTTAACATTTCCCAGACTTTGGCCCGTGTACACGGGCTTTTACACTATTTTTTTTTTTTTTTTTTCATAATTTGGCCACACTTAAAGAAAAGGAAGCTGGTCTGCATTTACATGGTATATACTTATCTTATTACTATAGAGCTAAATATATCCCTAGGGGCTTCAAAATCAACAACATCCCCACAACATATTGCACCAATCCTGAATTCTCTAGAAAATGGTGCTATATTCTTAATAAATGTTTTTCTGATCTGATGCAGTTGGTGACTGAAGAAGTCTATAGGAAAGTGATCCTGGTGTCTTCATAGATTACTAGTTTTGAAGCAACATATTTCCCCACTGTGACACAAGACACTGGTACTAATTGGGTGGAAAATTTGTCTGAACAAAATGACAAATATAAACCTAAATTACATAGATTCAAAACAGCTATGGAAAAAGAAGGTTAACTCAGATTACAAAAGAAATTGTGTATAGAAATAGTTCCCTGGTGTACAGGATAGGTCTAGATACCCACGTAAATTTCATAAGCACATACTTAAACTATCACTTAATACTACAGATTCTGACAATACCTCCATGCCTACTGCTACTCGATCAAGCACAAAAGACCCCACATGAGGAGAGGCAGCTATATACGTAAACCTTGAATGAGTAAATAACTATCTTTAACCTCAGTTCCCATCCACTTTCTTAAGTTGAAATGTCAGACCTATCTAAATGTTTGTCCTTTGTTCCATTAGTCCAGCAAGATGACTTTCCATTACAAACTGACCTCAAAAATGTGAAGTAAACATGAAACCGACAGAATAATAGTCTTATTATATGCAAACTGTTTCAATCTAAAAGCAAGTTCCAACATTATTCAATCTATTAAAACTAGTGTTGAGCGAGCACCCCGATGCTCGGGTGCTCGGGTGCTCTGACCGAGCACCCCCTGAGGCTCGAGTGCTCGGCCGAGCACCCGAGCCCCATTGACTTCAATGGGGCGACACGAGCATTACACCAGGCACCCCCTGCTCTGATGAGGGGAGGGTGCCTGGTCAATGCCCCCTTCATCTCCGCTATGCCCCCTTCATCTCCGAATGCCCCCTTCATCTTCGCAATGTCCCCCTTCATCTCCGCTATGCCCCCTTCATCTCCGCTATGCCCGTCTTCCACAATGTCCCCCTTCATCTCCGCTATGCCCCTCTTCCACAATGTGCCCCTTCATCTCCGCTATGCCCCTCTTCCACAATGTCCCCCTTCATCTCCTCTATGGCATAGAGGAGATGAAGGGGGACATTGTGGAAGAGGGGCATAGCGGAGATGAAGGGGCACATTGTGGAAGAGGGGCATAGCGGAGATGAAGGGGGACATTGTGGAAGACGGGCATAGCGGAGATGAAGGGGGACATTGTGGAAGAGGGGCATAGAGTCTATGCCCCTCTTCCACAATGTCCCCCTTCATCTCCGCAATGCCCCCTTCATCTCCGCAATGCCCCCGTACCTCCAGTCCCTGGTGGTCCAGCGGAGCGTCTTCGGATCTGTGCCTCTTCCGGCACAGATCCCCGCCACCCGAACATGGCGGGCGAGCACATGGCGGTACTCGACGAGTACCGCCATGGGCGGTACTCGACGAGTACCGCCATGTGCCGAGCAGAGCGATGCTCGAGCCGATCCGAGCATCGGCCGAGCACGCTCGCTCATCACTAATTAAAACATTTATGTGACTTATTGAAATTGATACAAAGGACAACACCCTTAATCTGCTTCACAAATGTGGGAATATATCCAAGCATATAACATCCATTAGACTGGCTTATAAGGGTGGTACAGTTGATACTCATAATTACCAAATTCTTAACCGAATGAGTGATATACACGAATATGAAATACCTAATGATCCTGTTGCGCACATTAAAAATAAAGTTCATATATGTTAAAGGGATAGTAATGTTTCAAAAAAAAGATTGTCCCTCTCTGCAAGCCATCTGGACACCGCCTTTCTGTTCTGAGGTGAGAAGTATTACATCAGTAAAAGGGGTGGGAGGGCATACTTTATCATTCAATTACAACTCTGTCGGTATTAAAATAACTTTCTCCATGGCCCAAATACTATGAAGATAAATTGGAGCTGCTTTTGTTATGAAACATTACTATCCCTTTAAAGATTGCTTTTATACAAGGATGTATAATGGAACTGCTTTCAAATTCCTGTCAGTAAACTTTCCCATCTGTCACATTCGTTACACTGTAACCAAAATACTCAATGATGCCCATAAACTACCTGACAGGCTAGTTATCTCTGCAAGGAGCTCTCTATTACAATTTTTGTCACAATATCTGGACTGCTAGCTCCAACCACTGGCCCAATCACTACTGTCTTACATCAAAAATATGACTATTTTGTGCAAACTTTTAAATCCCTGGTATATAATTGCCTTCTGGCCACAATGGATGTCAAATCATTGTATACCATTATACCCATTTCTGATTGCATACAAGGAATTAGAGATGCTCTAACTTACTCTACAAAGAACACCCACTAAATGTCTGTTGCAGCTATTGGAGTTGTGTTTAAGTTTCATTTACTTGAAATTTGAATTAGCTCCTGAAGTCCAAGATGGGTTGGAAAATAGCACCATCCTTTGTGAATCAATTTATGACACAATGTGATAATAAATGCATTACTCCACATATTGTTTCCAACATCTCTCTTTCTACTTCTACTACATTGATTACCTTTTCCTAATAGGTAATTGTAATACTGTCTCTTGAAAATTCTGCATGACCTACATAGTTCAGTGAAATCCTCTCTTTCTGTACTCCAGGTCCTGTGTTTTCATGTATAGTTGAGTCGCTTGACCTTGCTTCCACATTGGAGGTCTGGCTTTTTTTTTGCAACAAGTCTTCCATGAAGACCACTTCTGATCAGATTTCTCCGGACAGTAGATGGGTGTACCAGGATCCCACTGTTTTCTGGAAATTCTGAGCTGCTGGCACTGCTGGACATCTTCAATTTCGAAGGGAAGAAATCATCTGTTCACTAAGTTTCCATGGCCGACCACTGCGTCTACGGCCCTCAGCGTTTCCTGTTTCTTTGTGCTTCTTCAAAACAGCTTGGGCAGCACATCTGGAAACCATTGTCTGCCTGAAATTTCTGCCTGGGAGAGACTTTACTGATGCAGTGTAACTACCTTGTGTCTTGTTGCTGTGCTCATTCTTGCCATGGTGTTTGACTTTTGTCATTAAACTGTTTTCAGCAACCTCACCTTGATAGCCGAGTTTGGCTGTTCCTCACCCAGTTTCAGCTGTTTCTGCTTCAGTTAACGATTGTGTTTCAAACCACAAATTAAATTGATGATCATTAGTACCTGTTTGGTATAATTGTTTAATCATACACCTGACTATATGCTTACAAAATCACTAATGCAAGTGTACCTAGAAGAACTGATGCTGTTTTGAAGGCAAAGGGTGGTCACACCAAATATTGATTTGATTTAGATTTTTCTTCTGTTCAATTACTATGCATTTTGTTAAATGATAAAAATAAACTATTAATGTGTGTATTTTTTAAAGCATTCTTACTTTACAGCATTTTTTTCACATCCGTCTAAGGGCTCAATTCTATTAACCACGCTAAAAAAAAAGGAGTTGTGCTTAAGTCCGGTTGTTTAAGTCAGATTTTAGTATCCTATTACCCAACTTGTGAAAACAAAATCAGGGGTAATTATACACACCACCAATCAAAAAAAGCCCATAGGAAACAATTAAAAACAATGTGCAAGTAGCATTCTATTACCCACGCTCAGTATTAGCGCCTGTTTTGTGGTTACATTTTCTGTCAGTAATCCTGCTCCTCAGATTTGAGGAGTAGAAGCCACAACAACAGTTTCAAAACCATCGTTGTTCGAACAAAAACAGTGCAGAATACAATATACATCATAGAACTCCAACATAGAGTGCCCCCCTTTGACATATTAACCCCCCCTTTGAAATTCGAAATACAGTGCTTTCTTTCACCATTTTAATTTAACAAATATTGTTCACATTCGACATTTTAACCTCCCCCTTTGAAATTCGACTTACAGTGCCCCCATGACTTTATTTCACCATTTTAATTTGACAAATATTGATCACATTTGACATTTTAACCCCCTCCCTTTAAAATTCGACTTATAATGCTCATATGACTTTCTTTCTGCATTTAAATTCAACATTGTTCTTCTCCAATTTTTTTCGACATGCCCTCTTTGTCATTAAACTGTTTTCAGCAACCTCACCTTGATAGCCGAGCTTGGCTGTTCCTCACCCAGTTTCAGCTGTTTCTGCTTCAGTTAACGGTTGTGTTTCAAACCACAAATTAAATTGATGATCATTAGTACCTGTTTGGTATAATTGTTTAATCATACACCTGACTATATGCTTACAAAATCACTAATGCAAGTGTACCTAGAAGAATTGATGCTGTTTTGAAGGCAAAGGGTGGTCACACCAAATATTGATTTGATTTAGATTTTTCTTCTGTTCAATTACTATGCATTTTGTTAATTGATAAAAATAAACTATTAGTGTGTCTATTTTTTAAAGCATTCTTACTTTACAGCATTTTTTTCACATCCGTCTAAGGGCTCAATTCTATTAACCACTCTAAAAAAAAACAGGAGTTGTGCTTAAGTCAGGTTGTTTAAGTCAGATTTTAGTATCCTATTACCCAACTTGTGAAAACAAAATCAGGGGTAATTATACACACCACCAATCAAAAAAAGCCCATAGGAAACAATTAAAAACAATGTGCAAGTAGCATTCTATTACCCACGCTCAGTATTAGCGCCTGTTTTGTGGTTACATTTTCTGTCAGTAATCCTGCTCCTCAGATTTGAGGAGTAGAAGCCACAACAACAGTTTCAAAACCATCGTTGTTCGGACAAAAACAGTGCAGAATACAATATACATCATAGAAATCCAACATAGAGTGCCCCCCTTTGACATATTAAACCCCCCCTTTGAAATTCGAATTACAGTGCTTTCTTTCACCATTTTAATTCAACAAATATTGTTCACATTCAACATTTTAACCCCCCCTTTGAAATTTGACTTACAGTGCCCCCATGACTTTATTGCACCATTTTAATTTGACAAATATTGATCACATTTGACATTTTAACCCCCTCCCTTTAAAATTCGACTTATAATGCTCACATGACTTTCTTTCTGCATTTAAATTCAACATTGTTCTTCTCCAATTTTTTTTGACATGCCCTCTTTGTGTTTCTATTGCATGATTAACCCACAGAGGTAGCAACGCTTTGCAATGTGTTTTCTACCCCTTTGGTGCTCAAAGGGTTAATAGAAAAGGTATACGGCTTCATACCTTGCCTGTATATGTGAAATAACGATTGATTATCTCCTTGTTCACACTGTGGTTTCTTTCTGGATTTGAGTTTGATAGTGATTAAATATATCTCTATATTGTAATATAATCCTATACTTGAAAATACAAATCCAGTAAACAAAAGTAAAAGGCAAGTTACGAACATAGTAGGTGTACCAACTTTGTCGCTTCACTGTAACAATAAGTATGTGGATACAAGTGAAGTTGATATTTAAAGTTAATATAGAGAGTTGGTGTCCTCTTTTAGAAGTAGTATATTGATTACCAAATTTCTCTTTTATGGGGTATTTCCAAATAATTTTTGTAGTAGGAGTTGAATATGTAATCCTATCTCTTTCTGTATTTTCTTAAAGTCGGACCACTGCTACTATGGTATTGGTACTGACAAAGCCATATTGTGTTAATCAGAAATTATGTTAGCCTACTGATCTAAAAAGCAATGTCTTGATAATTCAAAGGGATCCTGCTTCTCTATGATCTTGTGAGTGTCCCCATAAAGAGGTGTAATGAGGTCTCAGTGCTTTGCAATGCGCTAGAGACCCACATCCACTTTGTCTCAGAATCAATGTGTAGCAGTATAGTCAGAATTGTTATAGCTAAGAGACACTGTTAATGGATGATATTGGGTAAAGTCCCCCACACTTTGCGATGTGCTGGAGACCCGCATCCGCTAATGGTGTTTATAATCCATATAGAGAGTTGGAGAACCTCTGTGTGGGTATTACAGGGCTTCCACAGCTCTGAACTCAATACAATGTTGCCTTTCTAGATGAGAACAATACAGATAAGTATGACAGTCAGTTTCAAAGCAGATAGGATGTTGATAATTTCCAAGTGTCTTTTGGGATTCAGTGTACATGTTTTAAAAAAACTCACAGCATGATATACAGTAAAGGTATCTTTTGGAGACAGGATGGATACTGTCTTTTTGAGTCAGGAAGGAATTTTGTTTAACCCTTTCAGTGCCAGAGGGGTATGCAACTCATTGATTCTCAATGCATTGGGTACCCCCAGAACTGAAAGGGTTAATCAAGAATCAAGGACAGTGTGAATGGTATCTGAGTGTAGAGATTAGGAACCTTTCTTTATTCCCTTCTAGACAGGTACTCACACTTTTAGAGGCTTACCAGAGACTGGTGTTTTCTCTGCCACTATACTGCTCTTTGATGTTGTCCAACCACAATAGAAGTTAAAATCTTTGGTCTTAATCCACAAGGTTTATTTCTATTTTTCAGAGAACAGCAGGTTATTAATTGCATGAGAGCTATTTGTGGGAGAGCTTCACCAGGGGTAAAGATAGAAGGGAAAAGGGAGGAGAAGGGAAGTACAAACTATTGTTTCTTAGGAATAGCTATAATTGGGCTTAATTGGGAATTGCTTCAATAGAATTTTTTTTGCCTTCCACTGCTTCATCAAGGGTGATAAAGTATGGGCTGGACTTGATGGACACATTTTTTAAATACTGTCATCACTGTAGTTCAATAGTGATTGAATGATAAAGTATACCCCTCCTGCCTCTTTTACCTAGTGTAGGTCCACAGACCAGACAGTTCACAGCAAGGGACAATCTTCTTACTTTAAGAACAATGAAAACCCTGCCCCCTTGAAAGATTTATCAGGTTTTTCCCTTATGCTCGCTGAAGATTGTCCCTCTCTGTGATCCATCCGGACACCACCTTTCTATTCTGAGGTGAGCAGTGTTACATCAGTAAAAGGGGTGGGAGGATACTTTACATCCAATTACTCTTGAACTACAACTCTGACAGTATTGAAATAACAGTCTCCATGGCCCAAATAATATGAAGATTAATTGGAGTTGATTTTATTTTGAAACATTACTATCTCTTTAAGTCTCATCAACTATGTTACTATGTTGTGTTATGTTACAAAGGTCTAAAACTAGCATTAATCAAGAAAAGTCAAGGAATTATGAAGTAAACAGACTACAATATAGGGGAGAGCTAAAACTTCTCAGTTATTTAAATGGGGACTTTAATCCCTTGAATTCTACACAGGCCTTCGATGCATTGCTAATCAAAGTGTTGGAGACCTCTCTAGGATACAAGTGTTTAAAGTCCACATTTAAATCAATGAGACTTTTGGAATTTCTAATTTTCCCCTATGGTGCATACAATCAAATGATTAAGCTAATATTTGAGACAACCATTACCAGGGAATTGTATTTTACATAATTGTATTGTTTAGAATACTTTAACCTTCCAAATACAGTATCCATTGGTAGTCACATGAAGGCTTATTAGGAGATAATGGGAGAGTTAGCCACCTCTGCTTTAGTAACTTGGATCCTTTGTAAATGCATTGCTTGGGAATCCTGTCTAAAACCTAGGGGATTCGAGTAGTATTATTGTCAAATGTATTTAAATGATTGATGATGCAATGTATTGCTAAATTATTAATATACAATTTATAAGGTAACATTTACCAATAACAGGTAACTATACATACAATAAGAAAACAAAATTGTAGCCTTTGGCATTTTCTGCATGTATACTGCTAATCTCAGAGCCACACATATAATGGTCTCTCCAGTCCTCTTCCCCTTTCCACCAATAGTGACATTTGTTTTGTGGAATCCCTTGAACTTCCTCAGGGAACCCTGGGATTCCATATAATACACTTGGAGAAACACTGATATAAAGCCAAAAATTCTATTCTACAAAATGCACACCAAATGTTTATTATGTTTTAGCTTGTGTTTGTTAAATTAGAAATAGCCCCTAACAATAACCCCCACCTACCTATTAGGGCCCTAAAATCCTAATGACCTTTAAGATTGCTCCTTGGCTCAAGAGGTAACATCTTCCGTCAGTCCTGGATGTCATGCCCATAGAGGTAGACATGACCATACCTGGGAACTTTCAAGATGAGCTGACCCTGAGATCTTTGAAATATTAACCCTTAAAGCTTCCCATAATGTAGATTTTATGCGATATGTGCCTGCTTGCTCTAACACAGATGTGCTCCGGTCCATGTGCGAGGGACCTTTAACATGCTACAGTTTGGATAACTCACTGCCTGAACACAAACAAGACAAGCATGACATCTCCCACTGTCTTTCTGGTACTAATGGCACCAGTTTAGAGGCTAAGGAAACATTTAATTGGGGAAATTCATATAGTAGGTGACACAGACCTCTCTCACCCTGAGAATTTGGCCCTTCACCCTGAGACCTTGAGATTTGGGTCAAAACCCTGAGTCTCAGGGTCAAACCCTGAGAGTTCCCAGGTATGGACATGACATATGTTAACAGAACCTCAGGACATCACTGTACTATATCACTATACTATATATATATATATATATATATATATATATATATATATATATATATATATACTAGCAATGTGGGACGGCGTTGCCTGTCAGGATATATAGGGAATTAATGCGCACACACACGGATGCGAGACAAACACAGAGACACACACGCAAATGCACACGCATGCACTGAGATGCTTAAAGAGCGACAGTCATACACACATACATGCAGACACATAGAGTGTGATACAGACATGCAAAACACACAGTGAGAAACACACAGGCACACACAGAGACACACACACACACAAGTGAGTCATAAGGGGGTGACTTATGTGTCACTGTAATGAGGTTGTGTTTGTGCTTATGCCTCCACTGTGGCATTCATTCATATAGTTGAAATGCATGTGGTAATTGCACATACTATGGTGGAAGGTGGATCGTGCTGGCTTCCGGGATGCTAGTGACTGTCATTCATTCATGTAATTGAAATGCGTGTGGTAATTGCACATACTATGGTGGAAGGTGGATCGTGCTGGCTCCCAGGGTGTGAGTGACAGTGAGACTATGGTGGAAGGTGGATCGTGCTGGCTCCTGGGGTGTGATTACATGTGAATGATTGCGTTTGAGTGCGAGATTGAGTGATTGCGTGTGAGTGATTGAGTGAGTGTGTTAGTGAGTGTGTGTGATTGAGTGAGAATGTGTGAGTGAGAGTGTGTATGATAGTGAGAGGGTGTGAGTGATTGAGGGTGAGAGTGTGATTGAGGGTGAGAGTGTGATTGTGTGAGTGTGATTGAGTGTGAGAGTGTGATTGTGATTGAGTGTGACTGCGAGACTGTAAATATGAGAGTGTGATTGAGTGTGAGACTGTGAGAGTGTGAGACTGAGAGTGTGATTGAGTGATTGAGTGTGAGAGTGAGACTGTGTGAGAGTGTGATTGAGTGAGACTGTGAGAGTGTGATTGAGAGTGAGAGTGTGTGAGTGTGATTGAGTGAGACTGAGAGTGTGATTGAGCGTGACTGTGTGAGTGTGATTGAGTGAGACTGTGAGAGTGTGATTGATTGAGACTGTGTGAGTGAGACTGAGAGTGTGAATGAGTGAGAGACTGTGAGAGTGAGAGACTGTGAGAGTGAGAGACTGTGAGAGTGTGAGCGTGTGAGACTGACAGCGTGTGAGACTGAGAGCGTGTGAGACTGAGAGCGTGCGAGACTGAGAGCGTGCGAGACTGAGAGCGTGCGAGTGTGTGAGACAGAGTGTGAATGAGAGACAGTGTGAGAGTGAGAGAGAGAGACTGTGAGTGTGAGAGTGCAAGACTGTGTGAGACAGAGTGCGAGACAGAGTGCGAGTGTGCGAGACTGAGAGTGCGAGTGTGCGAGACTGAGAGTGTGTGTGTGTGAGAGTGTGTGTGTGTGAGAGTGTGTGTGTGTGTGAGAGACTGTGTGAGAGACTGTGTGAGTGTGAGACAGAGTGCGAGACTGAGAGTATGTGACTGTGTGAGAGTGAGACTGTGTGAGAGTGAGAGACTATGTGAGAGAGAGAGACTGTGTGAGAGTGAGACTGTGTGAGAGTGAGACTGTGTGAGAGTGAGAGACTATGTGAGAGTGAGAGAGAGAGAGATTATGTGAGAGTGAGAGAGAGAGACTGTGAGTGTGAGAGAGAGACTGTGAGAGTGAGAGAGAGACTGTGAGAGTAAAAGACTGTGAGACTGTGTGAGAGTGAGAGACTATGTGAGAGTGAGAGACTATGTGAGAGTGAGAGACTGTGAGAGTGTGAGAGTAAGAGACTGTGAGAGTAAGAGACTGTGAGAGTGTGAGACTGTGAGTGTGAGACTGTGAGTGTGAGACTGTGTGTGAGACTGTGTGTGAGACTGAGAGACTGTGTGTGAGAGTGAGAGACTGTGTGTGAGTGTGTGAGACTGTGAGAGTGAGACTGAGAGAGTGTGAGACTGTGTGAGAGTGAGACTGAGAGAGTGTGAGACTGTGTGTGAGACTGTGAGAGAGTGTGAGAGTGAGAGACTGTGAGAGTGTGAGACTGTGTGCGAGAGTGTGAGACTGTGTGTGAGAGTGTGAGAGACTGTGAGAGTGAGACTGTGTGAGACTGTGTGTGTGTGTGAGACTGTGTGTGTGTGTGAGACTGTGTGTGTGCGAGACTGTGAGTGCGAGACTGAGTGAGGCAGTGTGAGAGTGAGAGACAGAGTGTGTGAGACTGAGAGAGTGTGAGACTTTGTGAGACTGTGTGAGTGAGAGAGAGAGAGAGTGTGTGAGTGTGAGACTGTGTGTGTGTGTGTGTGTGAGACTGAGAGAGTGAGACTGTGTGTGAGTGAGACTGTGTGTGAGTGAGAGGCTGTGTGAGAGTGAGAGACTGTGTGAGAGTGAGAGACTGTGTGAAAGTGTGAGAGTGAGAGACTGTGAGAGTGAGAGACTGTGAGAGAGAGAGACTGAGAGTAAGAGACTGTGAGACAGTGTGAGACTGTGAGACAGTGTGAGACTGTGTGAGTGTGAGACTGTTTGAGAGTGAGACTGTGAGAGTGAGACTGTGAGAGTGAGAGACTGTGAGAGTGTGAGCGTGTGAGACTGACAGCGTGTGAGACTGAGAGCGTGTGAGACTGAGAGCGTGCGAGACTGAGAGCGTGCGAGACTGAGAGCGTGCGAGTGTGTGAGACAGAGTGTGAATGAGAGACAGTGTGAGAGTGAGAGAGAGAGACTGTGAGTGTGAGAGTGCAAGACTGTGTGAGACAGAGTGCGAGACAGAGTGCGAGTGTGCGAGACTGAGAGTGCGAGTGTGCGAGACTGAGAGTGTGTGTGTGTGAGAGTGTGTGTGTGTGAGAGTGTGTGTGTGTGTGAGAGACTGTGTGAGAGACTGTGTGAGTGTGAGACAGAGTGCGAGACTGAGAGTATGTGACTGTGTGAGAGTGAGACTGTGTGAGAGTGAGAGACTATGTGAGAGAGAGAGACTGTGTGAGAGTGAGACTGTGTGAGAGTGAGACTGTGTGAGAGTGAGAGACTATGTGAGAGTGAGAGAGAGAGAGATTATGTGAGAGTGAGAGAGAGAGACTGTGAGTGTGAGAGAGAGACTGTGAGAGTGAGAGAGAGACTGTGAGAGTAAAAGACTGTGAGACTGTGTGAGAGTGAGAGACTATGTGAGAGTGAGAGACTATGTGAGAGTGAGAGACTGTGAGAGTGTGAGAGTAAGAGACTGTGAGAGTAAGAGACTGTGAGAGTGTGAGACTGTGAGTGTGAGACTGTGAGTGTGAGACTGTGTGTGAGACTGTGTGTGAGACTGAGAGACTGTGTGTGAGAGTGAGAGACTGTGTGTGAGTGTGTGAGACTGTGAGAGTGAGACTGAGAGAGTGTGAGACTGTGTGAGAGTGAGACTGAGAGAGTGTGAGACTGTGTGTGAGACTGTGAGAGAGTGTGAGAGTGAGAGACTGTGAGAGTGTGAGACTGTGTGCGAGAGTGTGAGACTGTGTGTGAGAGTGTGAGAGACTGTGAGAGTGAGACTGTGTGAGACTGTGTGTGTGTGTGAGACTGTGTGTGTGTGTGAGACTGTGTGTGTGCGAGACTGTGAGTGCGAGACTGAGTGAGGCAGTGTGAGAGTGAGAGACAGAGTGTGTGAGACTGAGAGAGTGTGAGACTTTGTGAGACTGTGTGAGTGAGAGAGAGAGAGAGTGTGTGAGTGTGAGACTGTGTGTGTGTGTGTGTGTGAGACTGAGAGAGTGAGACTGTGTGTGAGTGAGACTGTGTGTGAGTGAGAGGCTGTGTGAGAGTGAGAGACTGTGTGAGAGTGAGAGACTGTGTGAAAGTGTGAGAGTGAGAGACTGTGAGAGTGAGAGACTGTGAGAGAGAGAGACTGAGAGTAAGAGACTGTGAGACAGTGTGAGACTGTGAGACAGTGTGAGACTGTGTGAGTGTGAGACTGTTTGAGAGTGAGACTGTGAGAGTGAGACTGTGAGAGTGTGTGAGACTGTGTGTGAGACTGTGTGAGAGTGTGACTGTGTGAGAGTGTGACTGTGTGAGACTGTGAGAGACTGTGAGTGAGAGTGTGAGACTGTGTGTGAGACTGTGTGTGAGGTTGTGTGAGAGTGAGACTGTGTGTGAGAGTGAGACTGTGTGTGAGAGTGAGACTGTGTGTGAGAGTGTGACTGTGTGAGAGTGAGACTGTGTGTGAGAGTGTGACTGTGTGAGAGTGTGACTGTGTGAGAGTGTGAGAGTGTGTGTGAGAGTGTGAGAGTGTGTGAGACTGTGTGAGACTGTGTGAGACTGTGTTTGAGAGTGTGAGACTGTGTGTGAGACTGTGTGTGAGACTGTGTGAGACAGAGAGTGTGAAAGAGAGTGTGAGACAGAGAGTGTGAGAGAGAGTGTGAGACTGTGTGTGAGTGTGAGACTGTGTGTGTGAGAGTGGGAGACTGTGTGAGACTGTGTGACTGAGAGTGTGAGAGAGACTGTGAGACTGTGTGTGAGAGAGAGAGAGAGAGACTGTGAGAGTGAGACTGTGTGAGAGTGTGAGACTGTGTGAGAGTGTGACACTGTGAGAGTGTGAGACTGTGTGAGAGTGTGAGACTGTGTGAGAGTGTGACACTGTGTGAGAGTGTGAGACTGAGTGTGAGACTGAGAGTGTGAGACTGTGTGAAAGTGTGAGACTGTGAGAGAGACTGTGTGAGACTGCGAGAGAGACTGTGTGAGACTGCGAGAGAGACTGTGAGTGTGAGACTGAGAGTGTGTGAGACTGAGAGTGTGTGAGACTGAGAGTGTGAGGGACTGTGAGACTGTGAGAGAGACTGTGTGAGACTGCGAGAGACTGTGAGAAAGACTGTGAGAGAGACTGTGAGAGACTGTGAGAGACTGTGAGACTGAGAGTGTGTGAGACTGAGAGTGTGTGAGACTGCGAGAGAGACTTTGAGACTGCGAGAGAGACTGTGAGACTGCGAGAGAGACTGTGTGAGACTGTGAGAGTGTGAGACTGAGAGTGTGAGACAGACTGTGTGAGAGTGTGAGACAGACTGTGTGCGACTGTGAGACTGAGACTGTGTGCGACTGTGAGACAGTGTGTGCGACTGTGAGACAGTGTGTGCGACTGTGAGACTGCGACTGTGAGACTGCGACTGTGTGAGAGACTGTGTGAGACAGAATGTGTGCTTTGCAATGCGTTGCTTACCCCTCTGGCACTCAAAGGGTTAAGTTGAGCTAACATAGCAATATAACACACGGTGGCTCTTCAGTTGAGGCAACGTAGCAATATGCTGAGGTATCAAATAGAAAGTGGTGTTTGAGGCTTGCCCTCTGTAACATACAGCAAAGCATCTGTCTCCCTTTAAGGAGAAAGGGTGGGAATCAGGAAGCAGGAAGTGGAGGAGTGACAGTTGAGACAGTGAGGTGACTGAAGAGATGATGAGTTAAATAAGAGTTGCTATTAAGGTTGTATTTTATGGGAACATTACACCCTCATACTGAAACAGAGTGTATGGAGGGTTACAGTTATCTGTGGGAGGTGAAACAGTGTGTTTGTGTGGTCATGATCCTGAGTGAGAGTGTGAGTGGACCGGGAGAAGTTATTGATATCCCTACCTCAGGAGCAAGTGGCAGTTATATATATATATTTTTTGTCAGTTGGATAGTGGTGGGCGGGCCAACTCCCTGTATGATAAACACGCCCCCATTGAATCACCCAATGAGAGCAGTAAAGTCCCCATTCAATCACCCAATAGGAGTTGTGTCTCCTAATGAGACATAAATTATGTAATTAGACATTCTGTTCAATGCGAGTTTCTTTTCTGAGGAGACATAAATTATGTTCTGTGTGTGGGGTACCATAAATTATGCAATGAGGCTTATTCTTTTATATATATAGATATATAGGGATAGTAATGTTTCCAAATAACTTAAGCTTCAATCATTCTTCAATATTTTTGTAGCATTCAGAGCTTTATTACAATGCCATACATAGTTCATGTGTAACGCTCTCCCTTTTTATCTACTTAACGTTGCCTCTCCTGGGAGCAGCAAGACCATCTACATGGATCATGACAAGGGGCAATCTTCTGTGAGCAAAATAAAAACTCTCCCACTTTCATCAAGGGGTGCAGGGTTTTCCTTATGCTCACAGCCAGAAGATTGTCTCTTGCTGCTATCTCTCTGGTCCGATGACAGATTTCAGATTTGAGTGGAGGTGGCTTACAATATGTAAAGGGAGCAGGAAGGGGACACCTTATAATTTAATTACACATGAACTATACACTGTATGGCATTGTAATAAAGCTCTACATGGTACAAAAAGGTTAAATAATGATCAAAGCTTAAGTCATTTGGAGAAATTATTATCCCTTTAAATAGTGAGTTAAAGGGATAGTAATACTTAAAATGTAAAAAAAAATATGTTGTAGGGTTTATCCCCCTGAGTAAAACAAAGGTACTCCCACTGCTGAAAGGTATTTCATTCAAAAGTTATTAATTTTCAAAGTTGAATTTTTTAGGTGCAATATCACAGTGGCCTGAAATTGTACAGTGGCGCTGTTGCTACACGATCCTATGGACAGCTCTGGTCAATTGACCATAAATCTCCATAGGATGGTGTAGCAACAGCGCCACTGTACAATTTCAGGCCACTGTGATATTGCACCTAAAAAATTCAACTTTGAAAATTAATAACTTTTGAATGAAACACCTTTCAGCAGTGGGAGTGCCCTTGTTTTACTCAGGGGGATAAACTCTACAATATATTTTTTTTTACATTTTAAGTATTACTATCCCTTTAAGGTTTTGACTTTGCATATTCTGCAACTGTTTAATATGCAAAGTCATTCTACCTATACTTTTTATTAATTTTAAAATTTCCTGTATCTATTATATCCAATCCCCAGCCTGTCAGTGACAGTGGAATTAGGGATAGTGATACAATTTAACTCTCAGAGATAATGATACAATTTAACACTATCCCTGCAGCAGAAAAGACTGAATGGAGGTTTCTATAATTCTATTATTATCACTGGTAAAAGTTATCTAGCACACAGAGCACTGAGCACTGAGTTCTCTGCAAGATGAAAATAATAGACTACACTGGAGGCAGCTCCCTTGATCTATTCTCTGCTGCAGGCATAGGGTTAAATTGTATCACGATCCCTGCTTTTACTGTCCCTGACAGTTTTATCTGGAACCAAGAGATACAGGGTGTTCATTGTCAGGACTAGATGGGTGTGCAACCCATTGCAAAGGGTTAAGTAGATTCATGAACTCTGCCTCCTTCAGAAAAAGAAAACTGCTGCAGCTATCATGTCTGTCTCCATGTCAGATAATAGATCCCAAGTGAGAAAAGTCTAATGTAGGGAGCAAAAGTTACCACTAGGGTGAATACTAGAGCCATAAATAAAAAAGCAGAAAAGCAGGTTAGAGCAGTGATTGTCAACATTAGTCCTCAACACGCCAGCAGGTCAGACTTTCAGTATACCCCTGCTTTATCACAGATGTCTAATCAGTGTATTAGCCACTTTCATTGATCTGTACTTAACATCTTGAGGACCAGAGGCGTACACAACTCATTAAAAACTACAACCCTCTGGATTAAGAGGGATTAAGCAGGCAATATCCTTAAAGGGATAGTAATGTTTAACAATAAAAGCAGCTCCAATTAATCTTCATGGTATTTGGGCCATGGAGAGTGTTATTTCAGTACTGTCAGAGTTGTAGTACAAGAGAAATTGAATGATAAAGTATCCCCCTCCCACCCCTTTTACTGATGTGACATTGCTCACCTCAGAACAGAAACACTGTCCAGATGGATAGCAGGAACAATCTTCATTTAGCATAAGAAAAACCTGTCAAGGGGAGCAAGGTTTTCCTTATACTCACAGTAAGAAGATTGTCCCTTGCTCTGAGCTGTCTGGTCTGTGGACCAGATTCCACATCTGATGGGAGGTGGCTTATATTAGGTAAAAGGGGCAGGAAAGGGAAACTTTATCATTCAATTACTCTTGAACTACAACTCTGACAGTATTGAAATAACTATTTAATAAATAACTATTTAAACTAGTGCAGGAACACTGAGGTTGCTCTAGCCACACCCATAAGTCAGAATATGGGTGTGACCAGCAGAACTGAGGCTCCTTCCCTTTAAACTTTGGAGCTCTAGATAGTTGCCTACTCTGTCTATTGGGAAATCCAGCCCTGCTAATTATTATTGCAGATAGGGGAGAAATAGCTTGTTAAGCAACTTTGAACAAATATTTAATAATCATTTCATTTGATAATTAGCCAATCTCATTGCCTCGTATGAATAAGATTTTCTACATATGAACCTCAGTTTAAGGGTAACATCCCTTAGGATGATATTCAATATGAGTAAAGACTTACACAGGACTTGGGCAGGAGAGGGAAAACATGATCCATTGAAAAAGTACATCTCACAAAACAAGAATTTAACAAAAGCTCTGGTTTGACCGATGACACTGTAATCATCTTAAAGTGCCAGCTTCACACGTCAACACCAGGGTGAATAGGACTAAAGCAGAGTCTGGCCCATATTTATTTGTCTTAACACTTCCCAATACACAAACAATGCTGCAATACCTCCTATTCTTTCTTTATACAGCTTTACGCCTCACTAAAAATATCTTGCTTGTTCTACCTTCCACCCTCCCTTCCCTTCTTTGTTCTGATATCTCCTGCACCTCTCTCATCCACACTCACGTCTACATATCAACTCACTTTTCTCCACTCCTGCACTCCTGGAGATATCTTGTGTAGGAACACTGAGGTTGCTCTAGCCACACCCATAAGTCAGAATATGGGTGTGACCAGCAGAATTGAGGCTCCTTCCCTTTAAACTTTGGAGCTCTAGATAGTTGCCTACTCTCTCTATTGAGAAATCCAGCCCTGCTAATTATTATTGCAGATAGGGGAGAAATAGCTTGTTAAGCAACTTTGAACAAATATTTAATAATCATTTCATTTGATAATTAGCCAATCTCATTGCCTCGTATGACTAAGATTTTCTACATATGAACCTCAGTTTAAGGGTAACATCCCTTAGGATGATATTCAATATGAGTAAAGACTTACACAGGACTTGGGCAGGAGAGGGAAAACATGATCCATTGAAAAAGTACATCTCACAAAACAAGAATTGAACAAAAGCTCTGGTTTGACCGATGACACTGTAATCATCTTAAAGTGCCAGCTTCACACGTCAACACCAGGGTGAATAGGACTAAAGCAGAGTCTGGCCCATATTTATTTGTCTTAACACTTCCCAATACACAAACAATGCTGCAATACCTCCTATTCTTTCTTTATACAGCTTTACGCCTCACCAAAAATATCTTGCTTGTTCTACCTTCCACCCTCCCTTCCCTTCTTTGTTCTGATATCTCCTGCACCTCTCTCATCCACACTCACGTCTACATATCAACTCACTTTTCTCCACTCCTGCACTCCTGGAGATATCTTGCCAAATCCTGGCCCCATTTCCTTTAGCAAGCCCTCTTCCTCCACTCAGAATAGGAATCATTCAAACCAGATTACCATTCCTCGACTTCATCCACAATTTCTGCTTCTTTCTAAACTCTTATATTAAAATACATTTTCTGTGCCTTCTCTTTTTTTTGTAGTCAGTAGTTTTTCTTTTACCTGTCTACAGGTTGCAGTTGTCTGTCGTACAAATAACTACACATACACACTATCAAACTTGCTTTCTGAATTTGAGTCATGGCTTTCCTTTTTCCTCTCATCAGACATCCCTTGTGGACTTCAACTGCCATGTGGATGATTAAGCAGGAAATCCATTTCCAGTGTTTCTCACTTTATATACTTGTAACACTGTATTGTCTAAACTCTAAAATTGTAAATAGCTGCATACACTTTTGGAACTATATAAATAAACATTTGAATTAATTATTCATACAATTATTTTTTATATAATTGTCTGTTCCTTATAATAGTTTGAGTTATTTAGGTTTATTGATTTATTTGGTAGCCTTATATATATATTATTTTTTATCTTCACCTAGTTCATTACACTAATCTCCCTGACAGGGAGCTCCCATAATCTCAGAGTTTTTGAGAGCAAGCTTCTTGGAAACAGAAATTCAGTTGAAGATGAAAAAAAAACAGAAAAAGTTTAGACAAGTTAACATTCCATATTCATATGCACTTGAAGAATACATATGTAAAGTCAAAAAGTAACTTTAACAATGAATTTTTGTCACTTAAGGACATTTCTTCAACTCCTTAAATGGATAGTAATACTTAATATGTGAAAACAAATATAGGGTTTATCCTCCTGAGTAGAACAAGAGTACTCCCACTGCTGACAGGTGTTTTTATCCAAATGTTATTGCAGCTCAAAAGTGAAAATTTCAGGTGCAATATCTCAATGGCCTGAAATTTTACAGTGCTGCTGTTGCTACACCATCCTATGGACAACTCTAGTCAGTTGACTATAGGATTGTGTAGCAACAGCACCACTGTAATATTTCAGGCCATTGAGGTACTGCACCTAAAAAATTCAAGATTGAGCTGTAATATATTTTAAATAAAAAACGCCTCTCAGCAGTGTGAGTGCCCTTGTTTTACTTGTAACCCCTTCTGGATTGGACGGTGACCAACTACCAACCTTATCCATGATTACCTCTAACTCTGGCGCTAGCAGGATGATGCTGAGTCTCTGTAGTTCTGGGAGATTGGGGAATAATGAGCCTTTGGCAGTGCCTCCACTTAGCAGGGTATCTAATGATAGATATTTATCCCTGCTAAGACAACAATAAATGAATTCTAATGATAACTGAACACAGTATATATTTTCAAAGGGGAATGGCACCCACAATATATATTGTAAGATGCAAAGAACAAAAACAGTGCAACAGAGTAACACAGATAATTATAACAAAATCCTACACTTCCCAGTGTGAAAGTTCAGCACCAATCAGTGTCACCCTTCCAACAGTAGAGTTCCCTTTTTTCTCCTCCTCAGCTGATACCCAGACTCAGTCCCCTGGGGAAACGGTTTTGCACATGGTGAATTCCTTGTTGGAGGCAGCGCTACTCCTATAGTGTGAGGTGTTTAACACAAAGTATGTTTTTGCAGCCTGTATGCATTCTCCCTGTCTTTCCTTGATCTAGGAACTGTGTTTTCCTCAGCTCTATGCTGGTTTTAGGCCTTGTACCATCTGACAGCTTTGCACTTGAACCTCTGGACAGCAACACCTTGATTGGTAGGCAGGTCACCTGTCAGTAGCTCCTCAGGCAGGCATCTGGATGGTTACTGGAGTGTCAGTTCCTTTTTCAGAAGTAGCATGTATAGCAGCGCACCAAGCAATATTTACTGCTAAAATCTCATAAGCTGCCACACTAGGGGAATTGTGAGATCTCTCACTTTAGTGTACAATTCCTAGCAGGGTATTGTACACATCCTAGACTCAAGCAGGCCTGTGGCTTAAAATGTCTCTTACTCTGAGCAGCAGGGAGTTCTGCTCATTTCCCCTGCTAAGCAGCACTGTAACTCCTTCAGTTCCACTTAGATCATCCCTCCCCTTCCTGGGAACTCAGCAGGAGTTCTGAGGGAATGCTGGGGCAATGAATCATCCACAGATAACTCTATGGTTTACAGTCTAGCTTTATGGTAACTGGAGGTATGTGGATACCAGGGTTACATACTCAAGGGGATAAACCCTGCAGTAGTAGTTTTTACATATTAAGTGTTACTATTCCTTTAACGATCACGTGACATACTATGGCTTTTGGTTTTTGCCACAAGGAATGGTGATGACCATAGCACGTCACATATATTTTACTTACAGCGCTCCTCCGGGAAAGCTGTAAACAAAAATGGGGACTGAAATTGACCTCTTCAAGACTGTAGCGGTCTCTCTCAGACCCCAATGTAGTGCGCCGATACGTATAAGAGGTAACATGTACTGGTGCTTCTGATCAAAGTGGTCCTTAAGGGAAGGTTAATGAGCTCAGTGGCATTATATATACATATACATAAAAGTTGGAGAGATTCTGGGACAACCAACTAAAATAGAGGAGACAAATAGACATTTGTATTGCTTTTAAATGTGCTTTTAACCCTTGTAGTGCCAGAGAGGTATCCGAAACATTGCGGTGCAATGCATTGGATGCCACTCTGGCACTCAAAGGGTTAACCATTTGAATGCTAGAAAGATCTCCCAACTTTGTGATAGTACCAGTTCAATAACCACAATTCAAATGGTTTGAAGTAAAATCAAAGTACAATACCGTTATTGTTCAGTGAAAACGTGGCTACTTCAGGGTGGTGAGCTGTATGGCAGGGCAACAATTCAGAAGTAAAGATGACAGAGGGGTGCTGCTGACAATCTGATCAATGCCTTTTGCATACGGAACTCTTAATCTTGAACCTACGATCAAACAATGCTGACTTCCACTCATTTAAAAGCCAACTAACCTATCAATAACCATTTCATCAATCTCAATGTCCTTATGACGTGTGTTTGATATAGACCAGTAAAGCCCGAAGCTCTGTAGTAAAGTCAGCCTTTTAAAGACAATGATGTCTACATTGAACATATTACTTTCAAGCATATATCCACATTAACCCCCTCAGCTCCACAGGGACACATTCAACACATAAAACAATGTTCCACTAATTCCTGTGGAGCTGGTAGAACCATAAAAACGGTTAAATGCCAAGGACATCTATAATTCAACGGTAATACCCTATAAACTATTCAGGCCAGTCGGTCTTCAAATGAGTAATAGAACCCGGTAAGGAGCATAAGCACAATTTAATCCAATCAATATTTAACATCATAAAACAAATGACACATAGGTTAAAGCAAAAAATATAAGATATATAGAGATATGAGATATGGAGCTACTGATGCCAAGCGCGCCCAAGCCCAGTCCCAAAAGCGATGTGTGGGATGACGCAGAAGCGTCATTAAGAACGAAACAACTCCAGCGCCAGCCGAAGCAGCAACGCTGGATTTATGTAGGCTGCGACAGTAACCCCCCTCTCAAGGGTCCCTCCTCCGAGGATCCAGTTGGGTTTGTCAGGGAAACGAGCATGGAGCCTGCGCACCAAGCGGGAAGCGTGTACATCCCTGGAGGGAATCCAGGAGCGCTCCTCTGGACCATAACCCTTCCAGTGTATCAAGTACTGAAGACTCTGACCCACCTGGAGTCCAGAATACTTTGAACCACAAATTCCTCATGATTATTGACTTTTACAGGAGCTGGCCGGACCGTACTAGTAGTGTAACGGTTACAAATCAGAGGTTAGAGCAGGGATACTTGGAACACATTGTGAATGCATATGGAGGCTGGAAATTCCATAGCATAAGCCACGGGGTTAATTTTGTGTAGCACACGAAATGGACCAACGAATCGAGGAGCCAGTTTATTACAGGAAACCTGGAGGTTAAGATTTCTGGATGACAGCCACACCCTCTCCCCCACGTGGAAGATAGGTGCCAGTAACCGCCTACGGTCCACCTGCCTCTTCTGCCGCTGCACGGAGCCACGTAGGGTATTCTGTACCCAAACCCAAGAGGAACGGAGCGCCCACAAATGCTCATCAAAAGCTGGAATCTCCTGTGCCTGAAAGACCTCGGGAAGGACAGAGGGTTGAAACCCAAAGCTGATCAAAAACAGAGAAGGTGAGGAAGAGGTGAGGTGTGAGGAAGAGTGAGGAAGAGTTCATGGCACAATTCCTGGCAGAGTCCACCCAAGGTAACAGGGTAGCCCAATTGTCGTGGTGGTCAGCAATATAGCAACAGAGAAATTGTTCCAAGGTTTGGTTAGAACATTCAGCCACACCGTTAGACTGAGGGTGATATGCAGAGGAGAATGCTAGCTGGATCCCCATCTGGGCACAAAAGCATCTCCAGAACCAAGACACGAACTGGCTACCTCTGTCTGAAACAATAACCCTGGGTATGCCATGAAGTTGAAAGACCTCCTTAGCGAACATCACCGCCAATTCCTGCGTGGATGGTAGGCCTTTAAGTGGTACAAACTGGGCCATCTTAGAAAATTTGTCTACGATCATCAAGATGACCATGAAGCCGGAAGATACCGGCAGATCAACCATAAAATCTATGGACAGATGAGACCAGGGACATTCCCCATTAGCCACTGGTTGAAGGAGACCGACAGGCAAGTGTTGAGCTGATTTATTCTGAGCACAAGTAGTGCAAGCTGCAGTAAAAGCAGTGCAATCTGATCAAAGGCTTGACCACCAGAACAGTCTAGACTAGGACCAGATCAGTTGGTCTCGTCCAATGTCACCAGTAATTTTGGAAGCATGGGAAGTCTCAAGCAGATTAATGCTCAACTGAGTGGGAACAAAGCACTTCCCGCAAGGTTTCTCCGGCAGAGCAGATGTCTGGCCAATATCTCTACTCCTAGAGGAGACTTAATGCATGTACGGATAGTGGCCAGAATCTGATCAGGTGGAATAAACGGTGTTGGAGGAACCTCCACTTTGGATAAATTGCAAAATTGGCTTGATAGCGCACCAGCCTTAACATTTTTAGAGCCCTGAAGATAGGAAACCATGTAATTGAACCTGGATAGGAACAATGCCCATCTAGGTTGTTATGATCTGTGAGAATAAAGATCGGGGAACTGGTGCTTTCCAAGAGGTGTCGCCATTCCTTCAATGCCAGTATGATGGCTAGTAACTCTCTGTCCCCACTCTGATATACCATCTCTGCCTTAGATAGTTTTCTAGAAAAGTAGCCACAGGGGCGTAAGGCCTCCCCCAGAGCCAAGCAGTGAGAAAGGAGGGCGCCTACGCCAATCTCAGATGCATCAACCTCCAGGGTAAAGGGCAGGGTGAGATTTGGGTGCACCAAAATAGGAGCAGTTGCTAATGCTGCCTTGAGTTCCTCAAAGGCGAGCAGCGCATTGGGAGACCAATCAGTGACCTTGGCCCCTTCATGAGTCATATACGTGATAGGCTTGACAAAAGAAAGTTTTTATAAACTTCCGATAGTAATTAGCGAAGCCCGAAAACCTTTGAATAGATTTAAGCCCCACCGGACGATGCCATTGCAACACTGCAGATAATTTCTGGGGGTCCATGGCCAATCCAGATGAAGAAATAATGTACCCCAGGAAGGTCACCAAAGGTTTGTGAAATTTGCATTTCTCCAACTTGCAAAACAAGCTCTCTCTCAGTAATTGCAGGACTTTGAATACATCTGATTGATGAGTCTCCAATGTAGGAGAATGAATGGGAATGTCATCCAGATAGACCACCACACAGCTGTGTAATAGGTCTCTTAGCATGTCATTGATAAATTCCTGGAAGACAGCAGGAGCATTGCAAAGACCAAAAGCATGACAAGGTACTCATAATGCCCACTCCGGGTGTTAAATGCTGTCTTCCATTCGTGACCCTCCTTCATTCTGACCAGATTGCAAGCTGCCCTTAAGTCAAGCTTTGTGAATATTTTGGAACCTTTAAGACGGTCAAACAATTCCGTGATCAGAGGTATCGGATAAGCATTTTTAACCATCAGTTTGTTTAATCCTCAGAAGTCAATGCAAGTACGTAACTCTCCGTCCTTCTTTTTTACAAAGAAGAATCCAGCGCCCGCAGGAGAAGAGGATTTTCGAATAATGCCCCTAGCCAAGGCATCAGAGACATACTCCTCCATGACCTTGTTTTCCTCCACATACAAGGGATATACACGGCCCCTAGAGGTGTCGTACCAGGTAGCAGCTCCACAGAGCAATCATAAGGTCTACGAGGAGGTAACGCCCCGGCCTGGATTTTATTAAACACATCAGCGAATTCAGAATAGGCCTCAGGTAAGCTTGAAGGCTCTGCACAGGCCAGTCTATCTGGAAGTGACAGACAAGCCTTGTCACACTGAGGACCCCAAGACATTATCTCACAAGTTTTCCAATCAGTCCTTGGGTTATGCACCTGCAACCACGGAAACCCTAGGACAATGGCATAATGAGGAGAGTTAATCACCTGAAACTTCAGGGTTTCTTTATGGAGGGCTCCCACCCTCAGGGTGAGCACACAAGTTTTATGCGTAATGTGTGATGGCAGAAGGGGTCTACCATCAATAGCCTCTACTGCCAAAGGAGAGGTACGAGGCAGTAGAGGAATACCATTCTGGGCTTCAGATTCAGTGTCCATAAAGTATCCGGCAGCACCTGAGTCTATTAGTGCAGCAACTGAGACAGACTCATTAGCCCAAGAAAAAACCACAGCACACATAGGTTTTTCCTGTGAGGCCTCAGGAAACTGAGAGATGCCACCTAAGATCTGTCCCCAACAGGATCTTAGGTGCGGGCATTTCCCGGACGAACTGGGGAAGACCTCAATAAGTGTCCGGATCTCCCACAGTATAGGCACAGTCCCTCCCTCCTGCGATAGGACCTCTCCTCCCTAGAATGCCGGGTGGCCCACACCTGCATAGGTTCACCACCCCCGAGTTGGAACCAGGAGGCATGAGAGGCAAGGGAGGACTGGATGGGCAAGTTAAGTGAGATATAGTTCCAGAAGGATGCCTCCGCAGGCACTCCTTAAATGAGGGTCTCTCCTGGACCCGGGTGTCTATTAGGATGGTATATGATATCAGTTCATCCAAACTTTTACGTAAGTTGCGGGCAGCAAGCTCATCCTTCATATAGTCACCAAGCCCCTGGGAAAAGGCTGGTATAAGAGCCTCATTATTCCAGCCAACCTCGGCTGCCAGGGTCCGGAATTCAATTGAGTAATCCGCCACTGTACGATTGCCCTGGCGGATGGTCATAAGCCTTTTTGAAGCCAAGGTCGCGCGACCTGGCACATCAAAGGAACAAATTTGTTATAGTTGTAGATTATGGGTTTGTCCATCTCCCATAATGGATTGGCCCATGCCAATGCCTTGCCAGACAACAATTAAATCATCAGACCAACCCGACTGTGCTCACTAGGGAAGACATGCGGAACCATTTCTAAATATATGCCTGTAACGGTTTTAACGACACTCAGACCAGAGGTTAAAATAAAACACAGTTTTATTGAGAGAAAACAAGGAACACTGCACCCTAGGGGCTAGAATAGGTAATAACACATATATGAATAAGTATAATGGATGTCTTACATGCACAATATGGCTTGGGACAATATTGATGTATAACAGGTTATAAGGGTATAAGGGTTAATGCTCATTACAAGTAATCAGTCTGTGTTGTGGTGTGATTAGCCAACGCCCAGTAGATGGTAAAAACAGTCCAGGTAGTGGTGCTAGATGGAAAGCACTTAGCAGTGAGACAGAACTGAAACACTACATGAACAGGCATTCCATGATACACCCAACAGTATTGCAAGAGCTGACTGGAACCAGAGCCAATAGCACCCCTTAGATGCGGTAACGGAGTCAGAGACACTGCAAGAGCTAAGTAGGACCAGAGCCAATAGCACCCCTTAGGTGCGGTAATGGAGTTAGAGACACTGCAAGAGCAAAATCGGACCGGAGCCAATAGCACCCCTTAGGTGCGGTAACGGAGTCATAGACACTGCACGAGCTAAGTGTAACTTGAGCCAGTCGCACTCTACTGGTGCGGTAATGAAGGCACGACACTGCAAGCTGAATAAGACCAGAGCCAAGACACCCTTCTGGTGCGGTAACGGAGACACACACTGCAAGAGCTAACGGAATGCCCAATAGCACCATGCTGTGCAACAACTGCTAAGGTGTAAGGTGGAGGCACCATAAACGGAGGCCACAATTGCTCTGCTAGTGTTAACTGACTGGCTCGGTAATGGAGGCAACAAGCTCAGCAAATGTTAATGACAGGCTCAGTATCGAAGGCAACAAGCTCAGCAAGTGTTAACGGACAAGCTCGTTAACAGAGGCAAAAAGCTCAGCAAGTGTTCACAGACAGGCTCGATAACGGAGGCAACAAGCTCAGAAAGTGTTCACGGACAGGCTCGGTAACGGAGGCAACAAGCTCAGCAAGTGTTCATGGACAGGCACAGCAGCGGAGGCAACAAGCTCTGCAAGGGTAAAGTGGGTGATTAGTCTGCACAGCACTGCATGCACAGTTCAGAATGTCGCCAGGTGACGTATATCAGAATCTCACAGGAACACAGGAAGCAGGTCACGGAGCAGGAACACCAGCCAAACCGGGTCAATCACAGAGCAGGAACGTCAGCCAAGCCGGGTCAATCACAGAGCAGGAACATCAGCCAAACCGGGTCAATCACAGAGCAGGGTTGTCAGCCAAACCGGGTCAATCATGGAGCAGGAACAACAAGAGTAGTCAGACAAGCCGAATCGATACACAGGAACGCAGGAACAGAGCAACGGATGCACAGGTACGGGAACACCACGAAAGGGCACCTGACAGGTGCCAGAGGCCCGGTAAATGAAGGGACACCCTGGGCGGGCCAACCAAACTACGCCAATGAGAGAGCACCACAGCAGAGAGTGACAGCGGAATCACGGGAACCGTGATAATGCCCAGTTGGTTAAAAAAAAAGTGACACAGTTTAGGATCCCCACTGTAACGCTGTGGGAGTGTAATGGAACCAGACAACCCTCTGACCATACCTGCCTCAGGGGCCTCTTGAACTGCAGGTGCCAAGGAAGGAGCTGGGGTGGCCACCAGTGGCGGGTTAGAACGTTCCAAGTGGGTAGTACAACTAAGCAAGTTTGCAAGGCCAAGGACAAGTGATCTATGCATTGGTCCTGATCCTGCATCCTGTCTAGTATGCTTTGAAAAGGTGAATCGCTATTACTGTCTATTGTCATGACCCTTACATACTGTCACAGTTTGCAAGTAAAGACAAAAGTCAGACAGTAAAGTAAAATTCACTTTTATTAAAGTAAGTGTAATATAATACCAATACTCAGGATGGAGCAGAGGGTAACCAAGAGACAGGGCCTCTACCAGCAACAGTAGTATGTCTCCAGATCCCAGAACTGCAGAGACTAAGCTGAAGCCAATGGTAGTCTCTAAGTCAGGGAGGAAGAGTAGGCCAGACGGTTCCCTAAGGATGGTAATCGGAAGATGACTGACTCACGCCTGCAGCCAGCCAGGAGAAGACCGTCACCTGAAGGTGAGACAACCAATGAACCTACTGACTCACGCCTGCAGTCAGTATGGTCAGAGTCTGCCAGAGCCACAGGTCTGCACCAGATAGGATATCCACTCAACAGGAGGAAAATCCAAAGTTAGCTGGACAGAGCCCCAGGTCAGCACCAGGAGTGGGAAGTCAGCCAGAGCCACAGGTCTGCACCAGATTGGGTGTCCACTACAATGGGTAATACAAGAGAGTAGTCAGATAGAGCCACAGGTCAGCACCAGGATGGATGGTCAGACAAGCCTAGGTCATACACAAAGCTCAGGAGCAAGAAGTAGAACTGTACTTGCTGGACCAAGGGGTCTCAAACTTTTTTTAAATGGTAGACAATATGCAGGGAAGGGAACATTGGGGCAGAAGTGACCACATTATGGTATGCTTTAAAATTTGTAATGAGAAACCTTAACCAAAACATTCAGTTTCAAAGGCTAATTTTACATTGCCAAACACACTAGTAAAGACCAAGAAAGATTGAATTTGTTTAAAATGAGCTTAGATAGATATGTGCCATTGGGAATTTGGAAGAAATTAGCATGGCCTGATAAATGGCAAAAGAAATCTTCATATCATAGAAGGAAGATGTTAAAGAGAGTGCAAATTACAGAACAATCACATTAATACCATATGCAAGCAAAGTCCTTTTGAAGATATTGCAAAATAGATTAGAACATTACTTAAACCTAGAAATTCCACAAGAACAAGTTGGGTTTAGGAGAGAAAGAAGAACAAGAAAATAAATATTTAATATAAAATGGATTATAGAAAAACCAAGAGAATTTCAAAGGCTATATACCTATGTTTCATAGCCTACAGCAAGGCCTTCAGCTGTGTAGACCATGGTAAATGAGGAATGAGCTAAGAAACATGGGTGTTCCAGAAAACTTAACAGTATTGATTAAGCACTTGTATGATGATCAGAAGGCACCAGTGAGGCCCAAACCTGGAGAGACAGAATGGTTCACTATCAAAAAAGGTGAGTGACAAGGCTGTGTCATTTCACCATATCATTTTTATCATGTATGCTGAGTACATCAAGAGAGTAGTGGAACTAGATAAGATGTCAGTGGGTGTCAAAACTGCAGAATGTAAAATCAATAATATCAGATATGTAGATGACACAACATTACTGGCTGAAATATAACAGGCTCTGTAAGAGATTCTAAGAAAAGTAAACAAAGAAATTACAAAATTCGGCCTTGTCCTTAGCAACATGACATCATAAGTCATGTCAACTGCCTGAACAAGAGATTTGTATTTGGATGGTGACAGCATTGAAGCTGTAAACTAATTTGTTCTACTCAGATTGTCAATTACAAGTGGCGTCTTTGTGCTAATAAGTAGGAATGGGTGAAAAATTTTGCCTCAAACCAAATTCAGTGAATAATAGCACTTCCCTCTTGGCGAAGAATTTCCAGCGAAAAGTGCAGTTTTTCACCTAGTTCATTCCATTCAAATCAATGGGAACATTGAATTTACACACAACACATAGCAAATATTATTTTATTTCCCAAAGGCATAGTATAAAAGGGGCATGAGGGTTCTTGTGTTGGTGGAGTGTGGGGAAATAATCAGTTGAATAGAAAATTTTTAGGGGGCTTTGTTTACTGGGATTGGGGGCAGTTAATAAAAAATAAATCCTCAATACTATTAAAAATACCCCATAAGACATGGTATAAAAAGGGTCTGAGGAGGGTGCCTGTGTTGGTGGGTGGAGTCTGGGGAAAGGCTCAGTTGAACAGGGAATTTGTTTCGGGGGGGGGTTCTTGACTGGTATTGGGGGGGACAGGTAATTAAAAAATAAATAAATATAATGAAATATGAAATTTGTATGTAACATGATAGAGTCAGGGACCCCCCTGAGATAAACTGCCACTGGGGTAGACTGATACTTGACATAACAGAGTATTTTGTAGATGATGATTTGTAAGGTTTGTTGTTAGAGGCCCAAGCCCTGAGGAAACATTGATTTGTAGGACTTAGAGTTGTTTGGCACAAGCCCTAAGGAAACATTAATTTGTAGGACTTAGGCATGTTTGGCACAAGTCCTAAGGAAACATTGACTTCTAGGACTTAAGTTTGTTTGGCACAAGCCCTAAGGAAACATTGATTTGTAGGACTTAGGGTTGTTAGAAATAAGCCTCAAATAATAATTAAGCAGCAGGATAATTAGGCAGCTCAAAGGGAATGGGATCAACAACAGCAGTAACATGGTTGATGGGTGATGAAAGTTCAATTTGCCACGACTTGCTCCAGTGATGCACCTGAGGCAGTAGCAGCACCATAACTAGCCCCCACTTCAGGTATATGTGGAGAAAAGAAGAAGTTGGCCAATAATTCTTCTCCACCTGCCCCTCCTCCAAAACCATGGGTGTGTTGTTACTATAATAGAAATGTTTCCCTTGAGAGCAGGAACTGTGTCTCTCAACAGCAACTGCTATGTGCACAGTGTGGGTGGTAAATAACACCGGGCACAACTCTATCCAAACAACAGGACACCAGAAACCATGTACTGCTGCTGTCACTATGCTCCTTGTCCCCCCCCCCGCTAAGAACATATGAAAACTTGCTGACAGTTTAATAGTAATGATGAACCCTCCCTGCCACCATCTTAACATATTCTGTGGGATAGACTCTCTTCAGATGCCTCTTGATGCCCTGCTTGCGATTATCCTCCACTACACTGCCATGTGTGGTCAATGCACTACACAGTGTGCAATGGGTGTACACGAACTGCCACATCCAAACATCTACAGAGTGGCTGTCATTTGGCGGGGGAGGTAACGCTGAATGAGGTGGATCGGCAGAAGATGTAGTTACCCTAGAAGGTGATGGTGATGGCGAGCTACTTGTTTCACTCATCATGAAACTTCCAGCCTCTGTCTGGGTTTCTCTATTCTTCCTCCTCTTTGATCTCCACCTTGCCACTTGTTGCCTTTCTGGAGAGTCAGGGGGTAAAGCAACAGCAGTGCTCGATTTCTGTGGTGGGTGCTTGGCTTTAACATGTTCCATATAAATGTCACGGTGTCTTTGTTTCATGTGTGTTATCAGGGAGGTTGTGGCAAGGTGTGTTCCCTCCTTTTCCCCTTCTCACTAACTTGTCACAAATTATGTTCAGTGCCGTTGGCATTGACTGCACTGTGCCTGCCCCAAGAGAAAATAATCCCACACCCATGACTTCAGAGGGTAGGGAACAGGTGGAGAAGAATGACCTCTTTCTTCTTCTCCTCCACAGTCCCCTTCACTTTCTGGGGCAGAGGATGATGTTGCTGCTGTTGCTGTTGATGCTACTGCCGCAGAACAAGCACTGCAATTAGGACCAGCAGTATTGCTGCTGCTGGTAAGTGGAACCTGTCCTAGTCCTGCATCCTCCCCACATTCTCACTGTGTCCACTGTGGTCTGTGGCACACTAGCCTGCTCCTCAGCATCATTCTGCCCTTGCAACTCAGCAGGAGTAGGAATTAGAGCAGTTGCAAATTCCGCAAATTCCAAAAGCTCACTGCTGGTGGTGGTGATGATGATGCCCATCCCCATCCCTGTCTCCCATTCCTTCTCAGTTTGGGCTAAAAAGGCCATCAATGTCTCTTCCAACTCTGCATCTCCAGCATCATCATCATCACTGCCACCTCCAGTCCCTCCATGCTGCCACCGCTCTATTTCAAAAATCTCACTGCTGGTTGGAGGAGGTGATGAGAAATGTGACAGAGGGTCCCCAAATGTCACACCTGCCATTTATTGGTGACCTGAAGAAGGCAGACTGGCAGCACTAGCAGCAGGCACAGGCAGCTGATCTGTGCTCCTGATGGTGGTATTATTGCTGCTAAGCAACAATTCTGCCTTCTCCAGGATAATGTTCCACCTGGACAAGGTTATGGGGTAGGAGTCTCCCAGGGTCAGGTGAATGGTGTGTGCTCCCTTGACTACTAGTCTGGATGCTCTCAATTGCTTCCCCTACCACTCCCCTAACACTAGTCCCACTGGTTACTTCACCATCACTGTTATTAATACTACCACTAACATCAACCACATCAATTTCAGCCCCAGAGTCTTCCTCCTCACAGTCACTTGTAATATGATGATTACCCCCTCCTTCACTCCTATCGCTAAAAAGCTGCTAGACCTTCTTAGTAGTAGTACTAGCACTGGCGGGACTGATTGGGGATGGCAAGTGCTTGTCATCTTCTCCTTCTCCCCCACCAAGTATTACAAGACACACTGGCAGCAGGTTCAGCACTGGAGGCAGCAGGTTCAGCACTGGCAGGCAGCAGGCACAGCACTGGTGGCAGTAGGGACAGCACATCTGAAAGCAGGCACAGTACTGGTGGCAGCAGGTTCAGCACTGACAGCTGGCACAGCACTGGTGGAAGCAGCGGCAGCACGTCTGACAGCAAGCACAGTATTCATGGCAGCAGGGAGAGTACTGGCAGCAGGTACATCACTGGTGGCAGCAGGCTCAGCATGTCTGTCAGCAGGCACAGTACTAGGAGCAGCAGGAACAGCACATCTGGCAGCAGGCACAGCAATGGTGGTAGCAATATCAGGGGCAGCATGTCTGACAGCAGGCACAGCAATGGTGGTAGCAGTAGCAGGGGCAGCACGTCTGGCAGCAGACACAGAAATGGTGGCAGAAGGGACAGCATGTCTGGCAGCAGGCTCAGGCAGCTGACCTGTCCTGCTCTCCCCTACTACCCTCTGCTTCCTCCCTTGACATTAATTTCCCCAAGATCCATAGGGGTGATTTAGGGGGAACTGGCCAGCATTGGTTCTGTAGGGCTCACTTCCTCCTCCTCAGACTCAGTGGACACATAAGGGTCCTTCCAACTCCTCCTTTTATTAGTTTCAAACTTTCTCATAGTGATAGCAGTCACTATGAGCCTCTCCTGCCTCAGTTTTGCAAAACGATCACCGCAGAACAGCACAACACGTCTACCTCACTCTGTAGCTGCTCCTATTGTGTGTCACTTCCTGGAATCCATCATGATTTTATAGCGAAAAAGGCGGAAAACACATAAATCAACAGGCGGAAGCTTTCTCACCATTGAAAAAAATGGTGAAGAATTTTTGTCATTGGGTGAAAAATGAGAAGAATTTTATTGCTGGTTTTAAATCGGATTTTCCCGGGAACACAATGGAACCTTTTGCCCATCCCTACTAATAAGATAGAAAAAGACTTTACCTTGCAAGATCTGCTATGGCTGGATTGTCCAAAATCATGAAAGACCATGATGTTTTGCAGGCAGCTAAAGTAAAATTAGTATTGACATTGGTATTTCCAGTTGCCCTGTATGGATGTGAAAGCTGGACAAGAAAAAGTGAAATGAGAAAGATTTTGAACTCTGGACATGGAGGAGATTACTGAGAGTCCCATGGACTGTAAACAGTCTGACAAATCTATGTAAAAAATTCAAATGTATCTCAACTAGAAGCCATATCACAGCATGATGTGTCTCAAGATGAAAGATGGATAGTGTCAACAGCCTGAAAACCTAACTGCACAATAGGTGGAGTGCAGTTAGTAGCAGGTTGCATAGATTGATATGAAAGGAGGATGGTAGAAGCCAGTGAGCCCAGCAAAATAACAGGAAACCCGAGAAGCAAGCCAGGAACAATCAAAAATGCGGTACAGAAAAGAAGAAACACAAGACGAATCAAGGACAAGCAAAAAAGTCTGGGTCAGCAGCAAAGGATCAAAACAGAAGACTAGCCTGGGTCAAAACCGAGATCAAAACAATAAAGCACAGGGACGCTAGGAAGGCGGACAAACTCTAATACCAGTGAGTTCTGCAGTGGTCGGATCAGAAGTGAAGCGTGGAAGAGGACCAGGAGATAGTAGGATCGAGGATTTGGAGCCAGGAAAGGCCAAGGACGACCGGGAAAAGAAGGGAGCGTAGGACGTTGAACTGGATAACCTTGGCATGGGCACCCGGCATTAGCAACCGAACCGGGATGGTCTCCAGCAAGATAAGTCCGGATCGCAGAGGACTCTGGTCAGCCATCCGGATGGAAAGAGGGTGTCTCTTACTTTGGAGAGGGATACCCAAGGTGACAATCTTGATTGATAAGGCATCCACTTGCGCTGGAGTCTATCATGGCGATGATCTCACTCTGCTGATCCTCCCACTGCAGTAAGACAGGGAAGGAGAAGTAAGACATGGTAGATGTAGGGCATACAGTAGGAGTAAGACAAGTAATGCATGGATTACCTTGTGCAGACTGGGGCTCTCTGACAGCTCTGAGCTGCATAGGTTCCTCGGGCATGACTGCTGATGGAGCAAGTAAAGGATCAGGAACTTGAACAGGAGTAGGAGCAGGCCGACATGTGGAAATAGCAGAGATAGCCAGGCTTTCCTGACGTCTCTCCCTGAGTCTTCTGTCCATTTGTATGACCATCAGGACTAGGTTCTCTAGTCTTGCTGGTACCCGTACCTGTACCGAAATTGATCGAACAAGGCTGGCTCGTTCCAGCGGGAATCGCTGGCTAGACAACGGAACTCCATCACATATTCCTCAACAGGCCTTCTGCCTTGAGTAAGGTTGCGCAGGGTGCTCTGTGCCGAAGTTGCACGGTACGGATTGTCATATAAGGTCTCCATAGCTTGTTGAAAGGTAGACCAAGTAGACAGGACAGGGCTATCAGTCTGCAGCAGATGGTGGGCCCAGGTCCGGGGTTCTCCTGACAACAGGGTAATGGCGGTGAGCACTCTGATGAAGGCAGATGAATAGGTTGAAGGATTAAGGGTGAACACGTTGTGATGAATGTATCTGATTTAACCCCTTAAGGACAGGGAAAATCTGAGGTGGATTTCACTTAACCCCTTAAGGACCGGCCGATCGGCTCGGCGATGCTACTTAAGGACCGCGGAGCATTTTTTTTTTTTTCTTTTTCCAGTTCCGGACTCCTCGAACGGTGTGCAGCCACGGGGGAGCCCGGAACTCCATGATGGTCATAGTATGTCATGGGTCGTTCAGTCAGATCGACCCTTGAAGTACTATGACCATCAAGGGTCGTTAAGGGTTTAGGACCGGAGCAATTCTGACCTTTTTGACTATGTCTTTGTTCAACAGTGTTTTCCCTCTAAGTACTTTATTTTACCCATGCAAATTATATACTGTTTTTTTCAGGCACAAGTAGGGCTTTCTTTTGATACCACACATATGGATAGCACACCATTTATTTTAGTAACATTAAAGAAAACGGTAAAAAAATGTAAAACAAACATTTTTGTTTTCTCTTGGGATCATTTGGGCACAATGGGTTAAATTTTTATGGAAACTGAATGAAAGGTATGACTGGTCAGTTATACTTACAAAATGGGCTGTTTTAAGTGGACACTGTCCGCCTGGATGAAAATCCCCATGTCTCTCTTTCTCACCCTATTTTTCCACTTTTTTTATTGATGAGATTTGGCGGTGTGTATAAGTGTACTACATGGCTCCACAACAATCAAACTCCCATGATTGTTTGTTGAATCTTTGTTTTTTTTTAAATAAAATCTGTTATTTAAAAACAAATGTGTGCTTGGTTTTTTTTTTTTTTTTTTTTTTTAATTTAAAACAGAAAAGTATCTCTTAGCAGGTAAGAAATGGACCTGCATCCAGCCAGCCTCCAGCACCAGCAGTGAAGGGGTTAATACCCCTAACACCTGCATGCTTTTTATGTAGTACTAGTTGAAGAGCCCGTTACACGGGCCACAGTGCCACAGCCAGCCGGTCGCAGTGCAGTCATGCTCAGTAGAGAGTGCCTGCACAGCGACTGATACAGAGCGGGACGCTCCTTCGGAGCGCCCCACTCTGTATCAGCTGCGGCGAGGGCAGTCTCTACTGCACATGACTGCAGCACGCACAGCAGTGTCTACTGCGCATGACACAGCGTTACACACGATTTAGCAAATTATTATATAGGATGTGTCTGCTCTCTGATTCTCTCTCACTTACATCAATAGTAAGGAAGAGAGGCACAAATCAGACACAAAGGCAGTGTGTCAAGCACACTGCCTTATTCAATCAAAATGCCGGTACATGAGATCGCTCCTGGAGCGATCACGTCAACCGGCAGACTGAACAAGGACAGTTTCAGCCTGAAAAGAATGATAGCCGCGTGCACAGAGGTGCACTGCTATAATTTAAGGGAAATTTACCCATGACAGTCCTGGCACGTCATGGGTCGTTAACGGGTTAAGTCCCCTGATAAGAAAATGTATTGTTCAACAGACGTTAATGCCAGTCATAGACATTGGACATACTCTATGCTCTATCATCTTGGTATGCCAGTTTATCCTCCAATGTAATTACACTACCCATCACTGTGATATGTTTAAAGAACTAAGCTGGCTAACACTTGAATCTAGACGTTCCCTTTATCGTTCTTGCTTAGTATACAATCACTTCTCCAGAAAGCTACCAGACTACCTGAAAAGTATGCTCACTGCTAACAACTCACTGAGTATACCACACTACAAGTACGAAGATGGTCGATGTGCCTTCTTTTTAAGAGCTCTGAAAGTCTAGAATAACCTGCCCAAAAGAATCAGATCTTCTCCCTGTCTAAAATCCATAAAAATAACTGATTCTTTATATCTAAAAACAATATGCAACTGTATGTAAATATTTATTATATGTATGTTTATGTGTGTAAATATAATGTTCCTGTTTGTGTAAATATGCAACTGTTTAATGTAAACGCTCCAGAACATATGTGAAAATGTGAGAAATATCAATGTCTTCATCCTGATAAAACATTTTCTAAATAAATAAATAAATAAATATTCTGAAACAAATCAAGCCAGCCTGCTCTTTACATGCCTTGGGCATGTGATGCGGGTTCACAATTTCCTAGAGGTCTCTTATGTTGGGCACAGGAAAAGGTGTTAGGAAAAAAGGTAAGCAGAATATGAGATGAACTGATGAAACCCAGGAGTCTGCAGGACTCACAATGCAATAGCTATGTGAGAGAATCCAAGAACGTGCAAGTAGGAAAGCTCTAGTCCATTGGGTGACCAAAAGTCGAATATAACTTGATGGAACATGGTGATGTTGATGATGATACCACTGGGGAATAAATAAGTGAGGTGCAAATGAAGACGAATTTGGCTTAATTACGAGATTTTCAGGAAATGAGGAATAAAAAGCTTTTAAACTGTTTAAGTGAAAAGGGTCAGCTGTATCAGTTAAAACATATAAAGAATGTAATAGAATGTGCAAACAAGCAATTACACTAGCTAAAATTGAAAATGAAAAAAGTATTTCCAAAGAAAGAAAGAAAAATCCTAAAAAAATCTTACAAGTATATAAATTACAAAATTATTAAGGTTTACATTGGTCCCCTGAAAACTGAAACAGCTGATTTAATTAGTGAGGATATTCAATGGCCGATGCCTTAAACACATTTTTTTGTTTTGTATATACAATGGAAGCGACAATGGCAGGCTATGGGAAAAGAGGGAGAATCACAGAATTTTTTCAGTCATGGACATGTCCAAAACAGACTGGAAAAGGTTGTGGTAAATACCTGGATCTGATTGTAAACACCCTATGCTACTTAAGGAACTCAGGGAGAAATGCAAGAAAGTGGAGCATTCGCTATTTTGTTAAGCCATAAATTTGTGCTACTTGAAATTGCTCATGTTTTAACAAAAGAGACATACTAACACCTTGATACTGATTAGCACATTCTCCTAAAATAATGGCAAAGTTAGCACGTCCCTAAATTAAAGGCAAAATTAGTCAAACGTATGAAAATGTGTCCTAATTGCTTTGCTGAATTAAAGGGACAGTAATGTCCCATAAAAAATGTTTAGAGATTTGTAGAGGTTTAAAAAATAAACTATATGCCACAAATCCTATCTCTCAAACCGTTATGGTTTGAGATATATAGGCATTCAAAGTTCCCCCTCCCCTTTAAGTCGGCTAACTCAAGGAGGCTCTCCAGTAGACCGAAATTGCTTTATTTAAAAATAATTACTTCATTGGAACGGTCTACAAAGTGTGCTTGCAAACCAGGCACACTTTGTAGACCCTTCCAATGAAGTAATTCTTTTCCAGTAACGAGATTTCAGCTCTGCTGCAGAGCCGCCAGCTGGTCCCCAGACTGGGGACCTCCAGCTATCAGCATAACTCTGACATCAGGAGAAGGGGAGGAAGGGGGAAACTTTGAATGTGAATATCTCTCAAACCATAGTAGTTTGAGAGATAGGATTTGTGGCATATAGTTTATTTTTTGAACCTCTACAAAACTCTAAGCATTTTTATGAGACATTACTGTCCCTTTAAGTGCATTTGCAATCCTCACATAAAATGGTGGGCATTTTAGCCATGCCCACTTTTTAAAACGCATTAGGTAAAAATTGTGCAAACATTTGCTAAATCAGAAAAAACATGCGCAATTCAGTAACATTTTGGTGCTAATAGTTTTGCCATCAAAAGTACACTCTGAAGAGCGACTGAACATATTTCTTACATTCCACCCCTAGTTCATTAAGACTATTATACTTAATATTTTTTCATTTGCTGTCATGAGGCACAGTTCCCTATCACTGTAGAAAAGCAGATGTGGTGCCATTATTCAAAAATATAGTCATAGCCAACATGGTTTTATGAAGAATATACCATTTCAGGCTGATTTATTTGCATTCTACAAAAGCATAAGTAGTAACTTGGACTACGGTAATTGTAAGTGGAACCTTTTCAAGTTGGTCTAAAGTTGTAAGTAGAGTGTCTCAGGGTTAAGTCCTGGTCTCAATGCCTTTTAATTTGTTTATTAATGATATTGACTTGGGTATTGAAAGTAGTCTCTTAATCCTTGTTGATGACACCAAGCTGTGTAGGGAAATACAGACAGAGCAGGATGTTGTTTAGCTACAGAAGCATTTGTTAAAGGGGATCTCTCACCCCTATAATAGTTAGGCTTAGTAGATACAATATATAGCTATAATGTTGAAAACGTTAATTAGTTTTTTAAGAAATACACTATGTGGGCTAAAACTATTGATTACATAGTGCCCTGCGCCCTACTTCCGCGTACACTGGTCTTGCAGCTCTGCCTCTGCTCCCTTCCCACTACCCAGCCTCCTTCGATGACGGAGACTTTCTGTCTGTAAGCTGGAGCAATCTCATTAGATAGATATCGATCTCTGCCAATGAGATTGCTCCAGCTTACATACAGACAGCCTCCGTCATCGGAGGAGGCTGGGAGCAGAGGCAGTGCGGCAATTTGTGTCAAGACAAGTGTATGAGGAAGTAGGGTGCAGGGCACAATGCAATCAATAGTTTTAGCCCACAGAGCATATTTAAAAAAATAAATAAATAACATTTTCATCATTGTAGCTATATATTGTATCTAATAAGCCTAACTTTTATAGGGGTGAGGGATCCCCTTTAATCTGAGTGAATGGGTGGAAAATGGCAGATGAGGTTTCATATAGATGAATGTAAGTTTATGCATTTTGGTTGTAGAAACAAACATGATATATATATATACACTAAATGGGTAACTCCTTTGGGAATACTCATTAGAGAAAGATTTAGGAGTACTGATAGACAATAGATTGCGCAGATTGTGTATAGTGTTGCTACGCTGCTGTAAGAGTCAATCACAAATGATAAGCTTGAGATTTAATAAGTTTGAATAATAATTCTTGTTTTGCCAAACAACAAAATTCTATAATTTTTGCACAATAAAAATGTACTGCTCTCTTAAGGAAGATAATTACTCAGCTGCTGTAGGCAGAACACAAGTTAATCCCTTTGATGCAAGAGACATTTCCAAAAAAAATGTTTAAAGAAATTATTCCAAGGATTAAAATACACCTGTGTACCACACCTTTGTATCTGTCCCTAAACACGCCTCCAGGCAGGCTTGATGGAAAAGTACTTGGCAGCCTAGGTGAATCAACAGCATTAAATTTGCTCCAAAAAATCATAATTTAAAAATATGCAGTCATTAACCCTTTGAGTGCCAGAGGAGTATGCAACGCATTGCAGAGCAATGTGCTGCGTACCTCTCTGGAACTCAAAAGGTTAAATTGTTGCAGCCAGTCCAAAGAGAAAAAATATGGGTTTTTTTAGACTCTTTTATATGGCCAGTCTCTTTTCAAAATGGTTCCCAGCCTTCCACTGGCTGGGATGTGTGCTTACACACCTCCCAGCCAATCAGCTCCTAGCATTATATTTTTTGACTGGCACAATATATAATTCTTATTTGGACTGAAAAAATATTACATTAGCAAACAGGATTAGAAAAACTATTTTTCGAATTGGACAAAAAAAATGTTTTCGCTTTGGCTGCAACAATTTAACTACTGCATATCTTTGAATCATAATTTTTGGTTGACTTTTCTTCTTCTTTTTAGGTACAAAGAAGAAGATCAGAAGACAAAAGATAAAAAGACAGAAGATGAAGAGAAAGAAGAAGATGGAAGATAGAAGATTACAGAAGAAGACTGACAGTAGGTGACCAGGGTGCTGAAGACCCCTCTGGATATCAAGATTACAGGGAGGTGTTTATTTTCAGAGGATGTTTTTAACTTAGTCGGATTAACCCTGTGAGTGCCGTTGGGGTATGCAATGCTGTGCATACTTCACTGGCACTCATTGGGTTAATTCTACTAACATCACATACATGTTTTGAGTACTTTGGATGTATTGATATAGGGCTTAGGGCTCCGAACCAATATATCTACTGGTGACTTAGGTTTATCTTTCCCCCTTTTTTCCCCCTTCAATTCCTGCTTCAGCAGATTTAAACATGTTTTAAGGGACTCTGCTCCCCAAAAAACTGGGTGCAAATTTTCAACTGACAAATTGGGTCCCTTAATGCATGTTTCTGTCTAACACATAGAACTGAATGGGAATATTGGACTTGTTATAATGGGTTCCAATAGCCACTAACAGTGCCCAATGGGTGTTTTTTGGGGTTTACTTTTGAAATGTCTCAAGTTAAATATCGTGCGGCTACATGCAGCATTAAGGAAATTGCTGGGATTAAAAGGGCAACATGAGAATCTCACCCTCCATATAAGCGCAAGGTTCTCATGTCTCCATATGAAAGATCGCTGCATGGCATGGTTTGATAGCATGGATTTTTGTCTGTTTATCAAGGCACATGTGAATGCAAAACTACCTCCCGTTTCAACAAGCAGATAAAATGGCATATTCTGAGGCTTCCTATTCTCCTTTGTTCCACATTTTTCTATATCTTGGTGATCCAGAAGCGTGTAGTGGGAACCCCTTCTTATGGCCTTCCTTGTTAAGATGATGGAAGCGAATAGACGGCATACATTCCATCAGTAGAATGCATAATAATTTTAAAGCAGCAGAACCTTTTTTTTTTTTTTTAAATTGCACTTCTGGATCAGCAAGATATATAAAAAATGTGGAGTAAAGGAGCATAAGAAGCCTCAGAATATGTCATCTTATCTGTGCATTGAAACATGATGTAGTTCTGCATTCACTTGTGCCTTGATAACAGATAAAATCCATGCTATCAAACCATGCCATGCAGCAATCTTTCATACAGCGACATGAGAATCTCGCGCTTATATGCAGGGCGAGATTTTCATGTCGCCCTTTTAATCCCAGCAACTTCCTTCACCCCTTAATGACAGGGGGATCTGTTCCATGATGCGAATGAACGTCCGCGGAGCATTTTTTTTTTTTTTTTAGTTTTCCGGTTCCGGACTCCCCGAACGGCATGCAGTCGTGGGGGGCGGAGCCCAGAACTCCATGACGGTCATAGTACGTCATGGGTCGTTCAGTCAGATTGACCCTTGACGTACTATGACCGTCAAGGGTTGTTAAGTGGTTAATGCAGCATGTAGCCGCTCAATATTTAAATTACAACATTTTAAAAGAGTACCATTTTTTTGGCACCTGTATTTTTTCGTAGGACAAAATACCGTGCTTGAAAAAATACCAGTTGAATCGAGGCCATAGGGCACATAGAATATTGGGTCACATTTTAATGTTAATCCATGAGTGCCAGAGGGGTGCACAATGCATTGTGAAGCAATGATCTGAGTACTGATCTGGAGCTCAAATGGTTTTATCATTCCTCCCAACATTTCAAATGGTCAAAAAGGGACACTTTTATTTCAGGTGGTGTTGCTGGGGGTGTGGCTGGTGGGTGGGGAATTTTTTGGTTATTTCATGACCTATTGACACCTCTTTGTGTTACTGAATAAATTATATAGAGCAAGATTAAAATATTTTATTTAAACTGAATAATTTAACAACACATACTGAATTGTTAACAAATATTAATTTGAGTTTTATTACTGTGACTCTATGTGATACACATATACACATACCACACAGTCTGATCTCCTAAAAAGACATCAGGGTGGGAAAGAGGGACAGAGGGATTTGGGTCTCAAAGAGGAACTATCCTTCCTAAAGTGGTATGATTTTATCAGTGGTAAGGGCTGAATTTATTTTACATCTTAGGTGCACCTAGGAAAGGGACTCTAGGCACCCTTAGCCCCACCCGTGGCCACACACCCCTAGTCCCATGAACTGTTTTCTGGCACAGAAAAAAAACCCAAAACATTTAACCCCTTGGTTGCTACAGAGATCTCCAATGCATTGTAAAGCGTCCATTTTTCTGGCCACACCCACAATTCAGAATGTAGGTATGGCCAGCACAGCTGTGGTGCTCCTTAAAATGTGGAGGTCTAGGCAGTTCCCTACTCTGCCTATTGGAAATCCGGCCCTGTCATGGAGAGCATTATTTCAATACTGTCTGAGTTGTAGTTCAAGAGTAATTGAATGATAAATATTCCCCTCCCAGCCCTTTTACTGATGTAACACTGCTCACCTCAGAGCAGCAACACTGTCCAGATGGATCACAGCAAAGGACCATCTTCAGTGAGCATAAGGAAAAACCTGCCAAGGGGGGCAGGGATTTCCTTACACTCACAGTAAGAAAATTGTCCCTTGTCGAGAGCTGTCCAGTCAAGAGATTCCACATCTGAGGGGAGGCAGCTTACACTAGGTAAAAGGAGCGGGAGGGGGATACTTTATCATTCAATTACTCTTGAACTACATCTCTGACAGTATTGAAATAACACTCTCCATGGCTGCTTTTTTGTGAAACATTACCATCCCTTTAAAGATTTACAGTTAAGTCTCTCTCATGTCAAGCTCTGTGGTTTGCATATAAGTGCGTGCTGGAGGGAAGTGCTTTCATACGTGCAGCTGAAAGAACATAATGTAGTCTTTGGTGTGAGACAGAAAAAGTCTGTTTATTAGGTGAGTAGGTGTTACAAATGTATATTTCTGTTTGCTGAACTGTTATAATATATAGGAGAAATGAACAGGATCTGTTAATTATGCTAATGAACAATTATTGCCTCTTATGCATTTTTCCTTGACTATATCCTGAAAATTACAACCACTATTCACTATTCAATTATTAGTAAAAAGCCCTTGATAAGATGAATTATAGAGACAAAAGCTGGTCTTTTATTATGAAAACTGTGATTTACCCCTTAGATACTTAAGATAGCTATACCTTGCAAGTGTTAAAATGTGCAAAATAAGTGAATTGGAGGGATGCTTTATTGTATCATCTATCTATCTATCTATCTATCTATCTATCTATCTATCTATCTATCTATCTATCTATCTATCTGTCTGTTTATCTATCTATCTATCTATCTATCTATCTATCTATCTATCTATCTATCTATATACCTATCTTTCTTGATAGCTCTCCATTCATCAATTCATTTGTCCATCTGTCTATATAAGTCTTATGACCACAACTGAAAAACTAAAATTAATATATATTTTAATAACAAATCAACTTTAAAACTCATTATAAGCTAAAGGTAGTTAGTTTACAACACTATCACCTGTTGAATAAAAGTAGTATACTACATGTTGCTTCAAACATATATAAGAAATGTACTACTTATGTATTAGTCTGTAGCAGACACAAACACACAAACACACTAAAACACACACTAAAATATACACAATAAAACACACCCATTAAAAAAAAAAAACACACGCAGGTGACATAAGTCCTCCTTACGAACTTCCAAATATCTGCCTGCATGCCACAGAATTTGTGGCTGAGAGCCACAGCCTTCCAGCCTGGGGGTGGAGTCAGTTTTCTGACAACCAAATGCCTGACAAGAGCCATTTTTTGAGGCTACACATCCTAAGGCTATTTACTAAGTCTGCTCCCATAGGAGCATTAAAAGCCCACTTTAAATCAATGAGAATTTTTATTTTTCCTTATAATGCATTTAATTTGCCCCAGAATTGCTCCATTTCCTCTTAGTACATCAACCATTCGGTGTTGGATATATTTAATCAAAGGGTTTCATTTTAAGCAGTTTTATTTATTTATAACCCATTAGATGCTATAGATGTCTGCATTGTTTCCATTGTTTTACAATGCATTGATATATCCAGTTAGAGTTAGGCTAATCCAATCATATCTCTTGACTACTTTGATTTGTGTATTCTTTTATAAATGCTTCCAAGCTTATTTATGTTTCAACAATAATAATTTTGTTTTATAAGAATTGCCTCCTGGGGCAAACCAAGAGGGGCTTTTTTATCAGAGATGGGTGAAGAGTGTGATTTTTTCACTGGAATTTGGTTTCTATCAGAGAAGGCTGAAGAGTCAGTTTTTTTCACTGGAATTTGTTTTTTATCAGAGATGGCTGAAGAGTCAGTTTTTTTCACTGGAATTTGTTTTTTATCAGAGAAGGCTGAAGAGTCAGTTTTTTCACTGGAATTTGGTTTTTATCAGAGAAGGCTGAAGGGTCCATTTTTTTCACTGGAATTTGGTTTTTATCAGAGAAGGCTGAAGAGTCAGTTTTTTCACTGGAATTTGGTTTTTATCAGAGAAGGCTGAAGGGTCCATTTTTTTCACTGGAATTTGGTTTCTATCAGAGATGGGTGAAGAGTCAGTTTTTTCTTCACTGGAATTTGGTTTCAATCAGAGACAGGTGAAGAGTTTTCTATCAGACTTTTTCTGAAAAGAAAATCAATGATTGACACTTTTTCTGAAAAGAAAATCCCACTGATTGAACATTCATACATTTCAGCCTTTCCATTACCACGATTATATTTTTTTGAGAACTTTCCCTTTTTATGCCTATGAATCCTATGGCCAAGATAAGCCCACAGTATTATCATAAAAATACAGAATTTCCCACAGTTATGCAAGGTATAGTTGAGACAGGGAGATCTGTGGAAGCAGCAAACTATAGAGATAGAATAAAAATATTTTTGGAGTAGTTGTGGCATGAAAGAGAGAGTTAGAAAGCAACATCAATACAAGTGTTGCCACTGTTTCTTGTTACACTGAAAGTGTGCTATAAAAAAATGAGTAAAAGCTGTTGCTATATGTTCCGTAGGTTTCACTTTCTCAAGTGGTTTTTTTTTCATTTCTGCTATATGATACCCGTTTGGTATTAGATGCTGGTTCAATTTTAAAAAAGTAAATCTGCCAACACTTCTGCTGGTTAGACATTTCTTAAGCCTATTAACCATATTATGGGGGTTATGCATTAAGACATGATAAAGAGGTGATAATATGGAGATGACTTCTCTAGTGATATAACTTCTCAATTTCCTATGTTATTCTATAGAGCCTATGCACTAAGATCTCCAAAGCTGGAGAAATCTTAGTGCATAGGCTCCATACAATAACAATCGGAACTGGAGAAGTGATATCAATGGAGACTTCATCTCCACTTTATCACCTCTTTATCAAGCCTTAGTGCATAACCTCCAATGAGTTCCACAGAAAACCTGCTTTGACTGAATGATTGCTGGTGGGCAACAAAGGGTTTCAACTGCAGTATGCATCAGTGTTGGCCAGTGTCACACACCGTTTAGTTTGCCAGTACTGGGGTCATCATTTCAGCCTAGACCATCCTGGTTATCCTGCAGACATTCTGTAACCATCTCTCCTTGGAGTTATAGAGAATTCATATGCTTTATTTACCAATCCAGATTCTGGGAGTAAGTCCCATAGAGATGTGCCAGTGCCACCAGCACCAATACAATGTTAGGCTGCAGTCCCTCAGACACAGAAATTGTATATGTGATGACTGTAAGTGTTCTGCAAATTGTTGTGATATTGTTACTGCTTATGCTGTGGGAATAATCATTTGCTTACTTCTCAATATGCTTTCTAGTAGTCTTTTTCTCCTACATTTCTGTTTCTCATCCTACATAATGTTATCATCCAATCGGTCTATAAAACTTTCATTATACACTTTCACAGAATCCTCAGAGGGCTGCTGTTCAGTGTTCTCACACTCACACCATGGCACAAATACAGAAATGTTATGTTTAATGCAGGAGTCCACCAATGTAGCAAGAATGAATTTTGCACTGCTATGCAAAGATACTTCTCAAACCATGCCAACATGTGGTTCACCAGCTGGTTAATGCTGGTGCTGTTATAATAAGAATCATTGACTTCACTCTATTTTTTTCAGTAAAAACATATAAGGGAAAGATTTTAACTTCACCTGCCTGGCTTCCTCAAAAGACTTCACCAGATCACTTAAAGTAATAGCAATATTTAAAACTAATTTTATTTTATATTGTAACCATGTAAAAAAACATTAAAAACGATATAAGTCTTATCTCTCAAACCTTTATAGTTTGAGAGATATTGGCAAGTAAAGTTTCCCCACACTGGCTGTTTCAGCCAAGTCTGTCATCTAGCTGACAGACTTGGAATCCGGTCCACATATCAGCCGGCTGCTTTTTAGCAGAGCCGAGATCGCAAGATATAAAAATAACTATTTCATTGGAAGGGTCTACAAAGTGTGCTTACAAACCAGGCACACTTTGTAGACTATTCCATTTAAGTAGTTATTTTTATATCTTGCGATCTCGGCTCTGCTGAAGAGCCACAGCAGGTCTGTGGACCGGATTCCAAATCTGTCAGCTAGAACGCTGATGTCAGCAAGGAGGAAACTTTACTTGCAAATATCTCTCAAACCATAGGTTTGAGAGATAAGACATATCGTTTTTAATTTTTTTTCATGGCTACAATATAAAATAACATTAATACTTAGTATTACTATCACTTTAACACATTATCTGCCAAAAACCAGGAGAGATTAAGCTCTCTCCAAAGCCTTACATTTAAGCATTGTACAATTACTAATTACCTTTTTTTCTGTTATTATGAATTCCCTATCATGTACAATGTGGAATTCTACCCAGAAGAGACCGCCATTTTAATCTGGCAATGGAGCAGGTGGTTACATTAACTTTATTGCCGTATGATATCTGCAGCCATTTGCCCAACCACTTGTACAATTCTGGAACATCAGGCCTTGAAAAATAGCTGTGACTTGGGTTTTTCCAGAAGATTGCAATGAATAATGTCAGTTCTTTAAAACAATTATTTTCAACTGAAAAATATGGCAGCATGTCAACTAAGTAAGTTTCTTATGCCACATATATCTGATATTATTTCTGTGCACTTTTCGACTTCATTCCCATTAGTACTTCAAAAATGCTGCATTGGTTAACTAATGTCAGTCACATTCTTACATTTTGAGCAACAGATTTTAATAAAGTTATGTTCATGAATTATTATTTCTTTAAAAATAATGTCACTGTTAATTGCAGAAAATATGTTGATTTTATTGCTGCTCCCTCTAGTTTCTCACTGTACAGGTGTCAGATTTATCTTTATTCAAATATTTTTGCGTCACAGAATAAGTTTTAGTTAATTGGTTTTGTTCTTCATAAAAACTGGGACACAAATATTTATTTTTATTTTATTACATTTTAACTATTACTAATTAATCAAAGCATTTTGAGGCTATAAGGCCATTTGTAACTTGTATTTATTTTTAATTAATCCAGGATTTTGCTCTACATTTGAAAAGTACAAGGCCAAGATGTCTGAAATATGCATGCTTCCTATCAATGGAAATAATTTAACCAACAGCTCCACAATGCAATCACTGTCTAATAACACATTAGAGATGCTACAGAATAAAATGCTTCAAACAATCCTGCCAGTCCTGTACTTGCTTATCTTTTTCTTCAGTGTACCATTAAATTCCCTATCTGTTTGGATTCTTTGTCAATCCCAACCAAGAACACCGACAATTGTGTTTCTACTCAACCTGGCAGTCACAGATTTGATGTATGGAATTACTCTTCCCTTCCAAGCCATCTATCATCTAAGAGGAAATGACTGGCCCTTTGGAGATTCATTTTGTACTCTAACCACCATTTTATTCTATGGAAACATGAACTGCTCTATACTGACAATGGCAAGTATCAGTGTGGAACGCTACATGGGAATTGTACATCCCTTACGCTGCAAGAGCTTTATGACTATCAGAAAAGTTATCTTTACTTGTTTATTTATCTGGCTATTTGTTTTATTGGTAGATTTACCTCTCATGTACTCTAAACTAACGTATAATGTACAAAGACTAGGTATAATCACTTGTTTTGATATTTTACCAAAAGACATGTTTTCTGATCAAATGTATTTTTATTTTTATTTTGCATGTCGTCTTGTACTTTTTTTCTTTATTCCTCTAATAGTTATGGGAATAAGTTACATATCAATTATTATAACTCTCCTGCAGTCACATACTATACAATCAAAGACTAAGAAACAGACAGTTCACATTATTGTGGTATTGCTTGTAGTATTCATGGTGTGCTATCTGCCAAATAACCTGATACAAATTTTTCATTTCCAAGGGAGGAAACTGTATGTAGAATACAAGCTTTCTCTGGCTTTAAATAGTCTGAACTGTTGCTTGGATTCAGTTGTATATTTCTTTGGCTCTAAAGAGTACAGACAAAAAGTAAAACATAGGATAAACCACTGCATTCACAAAAATAATTTAAATGGCAATACAGATATGGTGACAAAGGAGTATGATGTTCCTATAGCGTCATGTTAAAATTACTGAGATATTCTTACTGACTTAATCCTATGAACAGCATAAAGGGGTATAAATCATTGTATAGTTTTGTTTGCTTGACATTATGAGCCTTATATACCAAACTACTGATATACTTTTCACTAAAGTAGGGTTCAGCGGGTGGATTTCCAGTGCTGTCTTTTATGAGGATGATGAGAGTTGTACTGCCCAACAGCTTGAGGTCCAACAATTGACTATCCCTGCACTAAGGTGTGATAAAGCTGAGATGTGGTATAGTCAATAGTATGTGGAAGAATTCTGGAGCAAACCAACTGCAACATAGGGTAGAACTAAAACTCCCCATTGATACAAATGTGGAATTTAAACTCATGAATGCTATAGTGGTCTCCTCTTCAATGCTTTATTTAACTGTGTGTACAGCTGGTTTTCTGCAGAGTTCCTTCACTTTTCTTTTGAACAAATGGCCCAAAATCTCCTGTGAGTTAAACACGCCTATTTCTGTGTTATTTTTGCAGTCTATGCAGTGGCATCTCTAAAGTGTGCAACATCTTTGTGCAGAGACACATAGATTAACACAGGGACTGAAGTTTTTATCACACTGGAGAAGATATTTGCTCTTTATCACACATTTATACTGCCACCTGGAGCAATCAGAGGAAACTCCCTCAGGTCCCTGAAATCTAAATAACACAGAGCACAAGGATGTGATGTCATATCTCTGCGTATGAATCATTACGACATGAAAACCATGAGAAAATGTTGATATAGAGGTCTGAGCCAAAAAAACTGGTGGGATGAACCCCCATCCTGTACCAGGAAAGGTAGGCAAGAGGGAATAGGTTTCAGAAAGAGTGGGGAGACTAGAGGAGTGAAAATGAGGCCTGGGGGAGAGAAAGAGAGAGAGAGGGGAACATTGGAGGAGAGAGGGAATAAAGACACTGGAAAATAAGTTTATGGAACTCTTTGATTACTAGTTGAGAGTGGGGCAAGGCTGGGGTGTCATTAAGTGTATGTGAGGTTCAGAGACTACACGTTAACAGTAAACCATGACTGGGATGTCACTTTATATGTGGTTCTGTGACTACAAGTGGACAGTGGAACAAAGCTGTCAGTGGAACAAAGCATGTCAGTCAGTGTTCAACAGGGGAATACTGATGGAGAGAGATGAAGAGGGACTGGGGCAGAGAGGAGGGATCAAAAAGTCTAGAGGATGGGGGTGAGAGAAGGGGGCCTCAAGGTGAGAAAAAAGGGAGGGACTTGATGAGAGAGGGGATCAAAAAGACTAGAACAAAAGAGTGGAGACCGGGAAAGAGAAAGGGGGATTAGAGGAGAGAGGGGGGAACTAAAGAGGTAACTGGGAAGAAGGAGGAAAAACCCTGGTGAAAGAGAGGGGAAAAAAACCTGGGAGAAGGGGGGGTAGACTGGGAGATATAGAGAGTGTGCGAGTGGGGGAATAGTGGGACAGAGAAAGTGTGTGGCAAGAGGAGTATGTGTGTGGGAGTCCGGTGTGTGTGTGTGTGTATATATATATATATATATATATATATATATATATACATATATATATATATATATATATACATATATATATATATATATATATATATATATATATGTGTGTGTGTGTGTGTGTGTGTGTGTGTGTGTGTGTGTCTGTCTGTCTGTCTGTCTGTCAATGTGCGTGTGACAGAGAGTGTGTGGGAAGAGAGTATGTGGGAGTGTGTGTGTGTGTGTATGGTACATTGTCAGTGTGGTAGAGTGTGTGTGCATCTGTGTGTGTGTAAGAGTATGTTTGTAGGGGTGTGAGAGTGTCTGTATGTGTTCCTGTCTGTGTATTGGAAAGCGTATGTGATTGTGTCTGTGAAAGAGCAGTCGGTGCTTCTATAGTTAATTTTGAACAACAGTTCTGTGTTATTAGACATGCTTATTTTGGCTATATCTCTTTGATTGCAGCAGCAAGATGGGTTATTTAGGTTATGGAAGGCTGCTATCTACTGACGATTGATGGAACTGACATCCCTCACATTAAATTCACTACACTTAGCTTTCACAAACCCCAGCAAACAGTGCTCCTATCTCAGTCTCCTTTCTTGCAATTGATGACATCATTGTGATGTGATGTAATCAATGAGACCATTAACACAGCACATAGCTTTAAGTTGGAAGAATGTACCCTGTATCTCTCGGCTTTTATGCTTTTATGTGAGGATTTAAGTGAGAAAAAAACCAACTTATTTCACCCCTGGCCCTGCAAAACATAGAACAAGCACTGTTTAAGCCCTGTATGAGGGCTAGTGCTGTCTGTAATGCATTGTGAAGCACTGGAAAATATTGATAGTGTCATGGTTTTATGTGAATCAATGCGTTGGAAGCCTATCTAGCATTCAAGGAATTGAAAATGCCATTGAAATTAATTATATGTTATTTCTCCCCTATGGTGCAGTTGGCTTGTACCAGAATTGCTTCAGTTCTTAACCCTTTGAGTGCCAGAGTGTTGCACACCCCTCTTGCACTCAAATGGTTAAAGGGGATCTATCACCTCTTTACAACTTTGTGTAAATAGTTTTCTTATATAGCAAATATGCTTTAAAGTTTATTCATTTTTTTTAAACCTCTTTCTGTCTGTAAGCTGGAGCTCTCTCGTTGGCCAGAAATTGATCTCTGCCAATCAGAGCACTCCAGCTTATAAACAAACAGCCTTCGTCATCAGAGAAGGCTGGGTAGTGGGAAGGGAGCAGAGGCAGTGCAGCAAACGTCAGCAAGAGCAGTGTATGCGGAAGTAGGAGCGGGGTTGTATTTATTTTTCTAATTTCTGCAAACAAGCGGTTTAAAAAAAAATTAACAAACTTTAAAGCATATTCGCTATATAAGAAAACTACTTACACAAAGTTGTAAAGGGGTGATAGATCCCCTTCAAAGGAACAATAAACTTTTTTCTGAAATCCAATATGTCATAGAGTTTTTCCTGCTGAGTAAAACAGGGATGATACCACTGCTGTCAGTTGTTTTATTCAAAAGATATGGCAGTTCAAATAATCAGGAAGTGAATTTACATCATGTTTACTTCCTGATAGTTCTAACGGACAGCATAACTCTGGAAATATGCATTTCTCAGCAGTGGGAGTACTCTTGTTTTACTCAACAGGAAAAACTCTACAATATATATATATTTATTTTTTCATAAGAACAATTTACTGTTCCTATAATATATCAGGAGGAAAGTAAAAAGTATTGAGTGTGTCATTGTTTTATAAACAAAAATGGTTATTATACAAGAATAAAAATGCATCCTTTATTACAGTTTGGTAGCGTATTGTTCTGTTGAATACTAGGTTTGTTTGTGAGGTTAAATACATATTAGCTAATGTAGGTAGCAGTACATTGCTAGGGTCAGACACACATGTATAGGTTTCTCTGGACTCAGTGTATGGCATGTCTAAAACCAAAGCTAATTTTCAAGAAAAACAGATGGCAGAACTATTTAAAACAAAAAGTTATTCTTGGAGAAAAGTACTATATAGGCAGGGCTAGATTTCTCATTAGGCAGCATAGGAAATTGCCTAAAGAGCCAAGGTTTCAAGGGTACACCTAGTGTAGTATGGTCAAATTAGTTACTGGCTTACAAACTATTTAATGGCTATTATTTAACACCCTGGATGCTACAGTGATATCTGATGCATTGCTAAGCAATATGTTTGAGACCTCTTTACCAGCCAAAGGGTTAACAACAATTTTTGTCCTTGAATGTAATAGGCTAAGGCCTGTGCCAGGCCACATTGGATGGGGATAGGGGTGGAGTCCAGTGAAGTGTAAGGGTGTGGCCATGGGAGGGGCTTAGAGCACCTTAAGTGCCTGAGATATAAAACTGGCCCTGCATATAGGAAACTGTGCAAAGCAATGTACCTTGCGCATCCCTCTGGGAATTAAAGAGTTAACCCCTGTGATACTAAAAAGGTCTCCAGGAATTGGGAAGCCTGGCATTGGAGACCCACAGCATCCACGGGGTTAAATGAACCCTGTACCTGTTTGACTTTACATTAATATTATAGAAAGATGTGTAGTTCACACATTTCTAAGAGCTAACACCTACATAAGGTTTTCACACCCTTCTCTACACATTGCTGATGCAGTATTGTGCACCTCAGTTCAGCAGGGAGAGGAACCCAGAAGGCTATGACTAACTGTCCACTTTGCCCTATTGTTAAAATGGCCCTGGGGTCTGTATTTTTCTTCCTGGCTCAGGTGTGCCTTTAGCAAAATCAGATAGTGGTGCAGGTCATGCACTGCTATTTGTTTATCACTCTTAGCAATACCAGTTGTTTCTCAAGCTGTCCCTTATGCATATAAGCATTTTAATTAATATCATATTATTCCATCATTACTGGTGTTGCTATATATATATATATATATATATATATATATAATTCTCAAATGCATTGCTTTGTAAAGAAGAACACATGTGCACCCTTTGTGGTGTCAAAGGGATGTCCAATGTGTTGCAACACATCTGACACTCAAAGGGTTAAATAATAACTACACCAAATTTCCCCTCCTCCTAAAAAGGGGTACTCTAGCTTATAATAGCATGGCACAATTTTGAGTTTGTATTTATCCTCATTAAACATTATCTGCTCATAACTAGTTTCACTACATACTAAGTGCTTCTACATGGCTCAGCAATAGGTTGTTTGCTTTTTCACAGGAAAATCCACCTTAAACAAAGCTGTTAAAATCTTTGCCATTTTCACATACTGCCACAATGTTTTTACTATTTTTTCAGTGGCTACAAACTTCCCACCCCTTTACTTACATGTACTTCACATTTTCGCATCAAAAACGTCATGCTTCCAGAAAGTGAAACACAACACAAGCAGCTAGAGAGATAGGCCTCAGTTCAAATCACCCTGATAAAAACAGCCAGTAGGGCAAAAAATAGCTAACGGCTTATAGACAAAATGTGTCATCGGAGCCATTCAATTGCCCTACCAACTAAAACCACAAGGAATGTTGGGCCACAGAACCTGGCTTGTGTCCAAACGTCAAGCATGTGTTTTAAGTTCCCTAAACTCATGCTAAATAGGGTGAGTAATGGGAACATTAACGGAAAACAGCTAACACTCAGTGTTTGACACACTGTCAAGCATCGAGCTGAGTTCAAACACAAAGTTACCCTTCCAAACACTAACCCTACATTACCCCTAACAGTAAAGTGCAACAATACTAGCACTAACACTATCCTAACACCCAGTTCTGTGTAACGCTTACCTGTCATCCACTGTCTTCTTCTTTAATCTTCTATCTTCCTTCTTCTTCTTTCTCCTCATCTTCTGTCTTCTTATCTTCTATTTTCTTATCTTCTGATTCTCTTCTGTTGCGACCAGATGTCCCTGTAAAAAATGAAGTCCACATTAAAATTGTGTAAAAAAAAATATGTCAAAGTAATATGTATTTGTTAATCCTTTGAGTGCCGGAGGGGTGCCTCTCTGGCACTTAAAGGATTAAATCTGTGACGGCATTCCATTAATTAAAAATAATGTTGGGCCCAATGTGAAAAATATTGGCCAGATCCATGTGGCATAATAATATTTTTCTCCCATAGACTATCTAAGTTTTTCAATTAGAATTATAAAATAATCCCAGGCAGCTCAAGTATTAAAGGTGCTGCCACCTCTGCCACTGTCGAAGGCAGTGGCGGCAGTATTGTAGGCCAAAAATCCCCCCTCGTTGATACCTTTCAGGCCATTGCCCAAGAATCTCTGTGAAAAAAATTAACAGAGACTGTTTTTTATATGGCTGTGCTTATGCACCTCCCAGCCAATCAGTTTCTAGGGGAAGGATGACGAAACCTGCTAGAAACTGACTGGCTGGGATGTGCATAGGCACACATCTTAGCCAATGGTAGGCTGGAAACCATTTTGAACAGAGACTGTCCATATAAAATCCAGTCTCTGCTCAAATTTTTCACAGAGACGCTTGGGCAACGGCCAGAGAGATATCATGGAGGTGGGATTTTTGGCATGTAGTACTGCAGCAGCAGCAGAGGTGGCAGCATCTTTAACACTTGGCCTGCCTGGGGATATTTTATATTTTATTATTATGCCACATGGATCTGGACAATATTTTTTGCATTAGGCCCAAAATTATTTTTTATTAATGGAATGTCAGCACAGATTTAATCCTTTGAGTGCCAGAGAGGTATGCAACACATTGCTGTGCAATGCATTGCGTATCCCTCCAGCAGTCAAAGGATTAACGAATACATTACTTGGACTCATATTTTTAAAAAACTATTTTAATGTGAACTTTATTTTTTTTTAAAGGGACATCTGGTCCCAACAGAAGAAGGTCAAAAGAGAAGAAGGCAGAAGATAAGAAGACAGATGAAGAGAAGGAAGCTGAAGAGAAAGAAGAAGAAGGAAGATAGAAGATTGAAGAAGACAGATGGTAGGTGTTTCTTTTCATTGGATTTTTTTTCAACTTAGATTCACCTTGTGAGTGCCAGTGGGGTATGCATACCCGACTAGCACTCATAGGGTTAATTCTACTAACATTTGACATATTTTTTTCATACATATCAATACATCCACTGGTGACTTAGATCTTTTTTTTGGCTTTTTTTCCCCTTTCAATTCTTGCAGGTTTAAACATGTGTTAGGGGACCCATTAGAGTGGGTCCCTTAACACTTGTTAATCCCTAACGCATGGAATTGAATGGGAAAATGGATCTTGTTTTTAAGGGTTTTAATGAGTTCAAATGGGAGCTAACTTTACTGCCCATCGTGCGTTTTTTTTGCCTGTATTTCTTCATAGCACTGGTATTTGCATTGCTTACCATGTTTGAAAAAATGCCAGCGGGTGTTTTTTTTTTTATGAAGGGGTGCTTTGAATTGAGGTCATTGAGATGGATCTAGGCTGTTTTGGAGTGATTTATTTAGCTAAATTAAGGCAGCAGAGACTGAGACTGTTGGCTAACAGGATGAGCAGCAATCTGAAAAAAGTAGGTTCTGGAAGGGCCGTGATGCATCCAGTGAGTCTGAGGAGGAAGTGACCACCACCAGCATAGATGGGCCTAGGATCCTTGATTCCCCAGACCCAATGATGCCCAGTCCCCTGACATCTTCAGTTGGGATCTGGGGGAAATTTATGAACAAACCATAAAAGCAACATGAATACCTGGGTAGCAGTATGAGTAGCACAGGCCAGCTCCCTGTGCCTGCTACTACTGCTGCAATACTCAGGAGTAGGAGGAGATTATGGTAAGTGTGACAGCAGGGGACCCTAAGTTACATTTGCCATTCCCAAGTAGTACCACTACTACCACCATGCAGCAGCTGGAGAGTGTTGTGGGGGGGGGGGGTGATGGTGAAGGTGATGGTATTGAAGCAGATGGTGGTGGGGAGTAGCGTGACTGCAGTAGATCCTCCTGCTGAAGTAGAAGGGGAAGTGAAGGAGAGCAGCCAGACTAGCTGCTAAAGGAGGACACAACATCCCCCTGACCCTGTTATTCCCCTTCCCCTGGCATTGTGCCTCTGGGACCTTATGCCGAGGAAGGCAGAACTGGCTAGCAGCAGTAATAACATCAGCACAGATCAGCTGCCTGTTGCTAGTGCTGCCAGTCTGCCTTGTTCACCTGAAGAACAGATGGCAAGTGTGACAGTAGAGGACACTCAGATGCCAACAAGAGACTATCGTAGAGCAGCAGCAAGGATTGACTGGTGGTGGTGGTGGTGATGAGAGTGATGGTGGAGCAGATGTGGTGGAAGATACAATAATGGCCTTTTTAGCCCAAAGTGAGAAGGAATGGAAGGCCGAGATTAGCAATACTAGTTCTAGTGATGATTCTGAGGCAGCAGCATCATCCTCTGCCCCAGCCAGCAAAGGGGATTGTGGAAGAGAATAAGAAAAAGGCCATTCTTCTCCACCTTTCCACTTCCCTGAGGTCCTGGGTGTGGGACTATTTTTCACTTGGGGCAGGCACAGGGCTGGTACTGTGCAGAATTTCTGATAAGTCAGCAAAAAGGGAAAAGGAGGAAATGCAACTTGTCACATCCTCCCTGATAACCCATATGAAATGCAGACACCATGACATTTATGTGAAGCGTGTTAAAGCCAAACCTCCACAAAGGAAATCTGTAGCTGCTGTTTCTGTACACTCTGTCTCTTCCCAAGGGCTCCTAGAGTCAAGGGTGAAATTGAAGAGGCGGAAAAATAGAGGAACCCAGCCTGAGCCTGAAAGTTCAATGGAGATTGAAACACCTGGCTTGTCGCCACCATCACTTTCTAATGCTAGGGTCCTGGTCTGATACTTCCTCCACCACCTGATAGCCACTCTGTAGATGTCAGGATGTGGCAGTTTGTGTCCATCAATTGCACACTGTGTGGTGTGCTGACCACACATAGCAATGTGGTGGAGGATAACTGCAACCAGGGCAACAAGAGGCATCTGAGGAGATTCCATCCCACAGAATATGCTAAGCTGGTGGCAGGGGGGGATTCACCATTATTATTATTAAGTCTGCTAGTTGTCAGGTGTCATTAATGGAGAGAACAAGGGGCATATCGACACAGCACTACTTAGCTACTGGGGGGAAGATTTGACATTGCGGACCTAGGCGTCATGGTGTTTGGTTACAGTTGTTTGATGTGAGTGCATATGTGCCCATTGTTCCCAGTTCTTCCCCTATTTCAACTTTCCTACACACACTATGCACATTGCAGTTGCTGGTGAAAGGCACAGTTCCTTCTTGCTCTCAAGGAAAAAACATTTTTTCCAAGAACACACCCATGATTATGGAGGAGGCGCAGGAGAAGCATTATTGGCCAACTTCTTTTCTCCACATATGCCTGAAGTGATGGGGGCTAGTTGTGGTGCTGCTACTCAGGCACATCTCTGGAGCTAGTTCAACAAATCATCACTGATTCCTCAGGGTTTGTGACTCTAACAAGCCTGAGTTAAAAAAATGCTCACTGATCCTCAGGGCATGTGATTCTAACAAACCTGAGTGAAAAAAATCATCACTGTTTCCTTAGGACTTGTGAATCTAACAACCCAAAGTCCTACAAATCAATGTTTCCGCAGGGCTTGTGCCAAAAAAGTGTAAATCCTACAAATCAATGTTTCGACAGGGCTTGGGCCTAACACAAGTCTAAGGCCTACAAATCAATGTTTCTTCTGGGCTTGTGTCAAACAAGTGTAAGTCTTACAAATCAATGTTGCCTCAGGGATTGGGTTTAATGCAATTCTAAGTCCAACAAGTAAATGTTTCCTCAGGGCTAGGGTTTAATGCAACTCTAAGTCCAACAAGTCAATGTTTCCTCTGGGCTTGTGCCTAACAAGTGTAAGTCCTACAAATCAATGTTTCCTCTGGGCTCGGGGCTCAAACAACAAGTCTAAGGCCTACAAATCATCCTCTACAAAATACTCTATGTGGTCAAGTATCAATCTGCCCCAGTCCCAGCTTACATCAAGGGGGGGTCCCTGTCTCTGTCACGTTACGTACCAATTATTTATTTATTTTTATTTTTTTGGGGGGGTTATTAACTGTCCCCCCCCATTCCAGTCAACTCCCCCCCCCAAAATTCCTGTCCAACTGATTCTTTCACCATGCTCCACCAACACAGGCACCCTTAGACCACTTTTATACTATGACTGTGGGAAATAAAATAACATTTGCTGTGTTGTGTGTAAATTCAGTCTTCTCATTGATTTCAATGTGGAAACTTTTCCGCTAGGCTGAAAGGGCCATTTTTCACCAATTTTGGTTTGAGGCGAACATTTTCACCCAACTCTACTCAGCACAACACTGAGGATCATGTACTAAGAGCAGGCAAATTGAGTATGACATCTTTGCAGGCTCATCAATCAGTTCTGTTTACCATTGCCAGACTTGGATCCTTAGTACAGAGATGGATTTCCTGGTCAAGGCTGGATGGGCCTCACCTCTGGAGGAGCTATAGGGTTGCAGTCTTTTATTCCTGTTGAAACTGAACAGAGTTTTATATTCAAAGTGACTGGAAGATATATGTTATGTAAAAGCTAACCTCCTGGTTTACTGGCTTCCAGGGGAAGTTCCATTTTATTTGTCACCCTTGGAGAGTCTTTACTTCCCTGGACTGCAATGTTTTGGGTACTTAAATTATTGCACATTTACATGTTTTAGTGTTCATTTCTCACTAATTTGTTACAACAGCCCTTTCACTCTCGATATTGTTGCTTTGTCTATTATTTATGTTTCATAGCTCTATGGTTTATCAATAGGTTTTTGTGGTTTGTTTTTTTCTTTTTTACGCATCTCAGTTTGGTGTAAAACCTAAGGGCATCATTCTTGGTAAACGTTTGTGGAGTTCCACTGTAGGTTTTTCTGGTGCCTACTGTGCTATTCCTCCACATGGTGTGATTCCTGCTCTAGAGCTGAAAAGTTAAATTGAATAAGGAAGACATTCAGAAGCTTAAGTACTAAGAAGAACCAAGGAAAGATGCACTAAGGTTAGATGCAATGATGAAGTGTGTCTGGCAATGTGTGGATATTAATTTGCCATGGAGAATATGATACAACATTATGCGCACTAATAATTACATATGCAAAAGGAGAGGAGATATTGTCATTAGCACTTAATTTTGGAATAAAGCTGCCAATGTGCTGGGGAAGGCAAGGGGTGAGTGGAGGATTAGCTCAGTCTCAAACAGAGTATTCAGCATCATGGAAGGGCTGGCATGGGGGGCAGGGAGCTCCCCTGAGCCATTCATATATCCTGGCTGTTAGGCCACTTACTCACTCAATCTTCCACTTGCTGCTGTAAATGGAGCTATACTAGTGATACCATAGAGCTTACAATTGAAATGAGGCCACACAATTGATACCACAGAGCTACAATCCAAATTGAGTTACACTACTAGCATAACCAATTTCCCTTGTAAGCACTATGGAACAGTTTTATAAAAACCTATCAGTTATTGAGCTTTTCCTGCCAAATAAAACAAGGGCGCTCCCACCACTGTCAGTTGTTTTATTCAAAAGTTATAAAAATTTAGATAATCAGAAAGTGAAATTACTGTGGGTTTACTTCCTGATAGATCTAACTGACAGGCAGTTTCCATCACATTCAATTGAGAACTTTGTGTCAGTGACTTTCCTCTCCATTAGAATATAACAGAATAACTAATTGGAATTTGACCACTAGAGGGCATGGCTAATTTAAAAAATAACGGGTTTAAACTGTAAGAAATCTGGAAATATACATCTCTCAGCGGTAGGAGTAGGAAAATCCCTTCAATATATATTTTTTCATTATAAAAGTTTACTGTTTCTTTAATTTGTAAATTTGGTTATCACTAATGTAGCTCCCTTTTAGGTATCACTAGTCTAGACTAGTCTAGTGCCATTTCAACTGAAAGATATGTATCATCATTAGTATAGTCCCATTTCATTTGTAAGCTAAGTGGTCTCACTTTCCTTACTTCAAAACATTAATGCCAGTTTAAAATTAAAGTTTAAAATTAAAGAAGCAGCAAACTTTTAATAAAAATATATATGTTATAAAGCGTTTCCTGCTGAGCAAAACAAGGGCACTTTTAACGCTGTCATTTGTTTTAGTCACAATTTATAACAGCTCAAATAATCAGTAAGTGAGTTTACTGTGTGTTTACTTCCTGAAAGTTCTAACTGACAGGAAGTGACTCGGCAGTTTCTTTTACAATCTATGGAGAACTGTATGTCACTGACTTTCCTCTCCATTAGAATGTAATAGAATAATTGATTGGAATTTGACCACTAGAGGGCACTGGTTTGCACTGTTATAATTCTGCATCTCTCAGCTGTGAAAATACCCTTATTTTACTCAATGGCCTTCAATATATATTTTTTTATAAAAGGTTTACTGCTCCTTTAACAAAAGGCAGTGGGCTGAGACAGTGGGCTAGAATGATAGTAGTAATTAGTCACTTGATTGTGTTTGCTACCCAGGCCGAAAGTTGCCAGCCCTCCCCTCTTCAGCATCAAGAAAGCAGAAGTCCGCCCTTAACCTTGGAGTGAAAACTCAGTGCATTGCAGTGAAGACATTTCTGGCACTCAAAGAGGTAACTTGCCCTCCACTCTGGACAGATAATTAAATAAGTCACCCTGACTGTTCATGGAGAAAGCAGTGCCTTCATGCTCTTTTCTATGCAGCACTCTCTTCCCCATTACAAAAATAATATATTTTTCAGGAGCCCCATACCCCGCACCACCATTAAACATATAATACAATGTTACACATTTGAGTGTCACAGAGGTATCCAATGCATCACCTGTACCTACTCTGTATGTATTTTCTTAGACAGTTTAATGTTATCAGCAAAAATTCAGACACTACTTTCAATAAACATTTTAAAAAGAATTAGGCCCAATATATTTAAAACAACTATCTGAATTCTATTATTTATTAAATTTACTATCCATGCACAGACATCACCTCCCAACAGAAGACTATTTTATCCAGTAATCTGTTGTAATGCACAATATCAAAGACTTTCACAAAATCCAAGTAAACTACACAACAAGCAATTCCTTTGTCCAAGTTACTACTTACCCTTTCATAGAGTGCAACTGAATTAGTTTGACATGTCCTTTTCTTCCTAAAACAATGCTGACTCCTACTAATAATGCTGTTGGTTGTCACATAGTCCTGAATACTATTGGTTAGTAAATAGTAATCCTTCTAATATCTTACCCACTGTGGAAGTTAAACTCACCGGTCCATAAATCCCCAGTTCTGATGTTGCTCCCTTTTGAACATTACTACGTCTGCTTTCTTCCAATCACAGGGAACTACGCCAAATGAGAGTGAACGTTTTAAGTGGATATCAAGTATATATTTTAAGTCTTGCTATTACTTAACTAATGGCGCGATGCAAGAAACACTCGCATTGGATAAAGTGATTTTTGTGCGCAGATAGATTTTGCGCATGTTCTAATCCAGGAAGCTTAATACCGAACGCTTCTTGAATTGCCCACAAAAAATTCCATTTTATGACAACAGTACACAGACGTATAAATTAATTCGCAATAGCAGTTCTTGCATTAGGCACATTCGCTATTCCACTCCCACAAAAAAAATAAATATACGCAGCCATTCGCTAATCTTCAATTTTCATGCGCAATTCAACAAAATCATGCGCAAACCTATTCCCTAGTGGTTTTCACACTGGAAATAGCGATTGCACATGTTTCCTGCATTGCGCCATAAGTTCCTTAATTATACCTGGGTGTATTGCTTTAGGTCCCGGTGCTTTATTCTCCATAATCTTTACCAGTTTCTTCTGGATTTTGCTCTCTATAAAAAAATATACATAATGAGGGAAATTATGTGATTCTTCTTGCTTGCCCAACATCTGCCATTGTTGATTTCTTTGTATACACAGAAGAAAATAATTCAGTTAAGGTATCAGTCATTGTTTTAGACTCACCTGTCTTAAGGGGAGTAATATCAATGTAATCTTTTTTTGTGATTTATTAACCTGTAAAAACCTTCAGAATTGTTCTTCCTCTCTTTTGAAATACCTTTCTCATTTTCAGTTTTACCTAGCCTTTTTGTGCAGATCCTACTGTAATTATATTTTTAAATGATACATCTGATACTTCTGACAAATAATTTATTATTCCTCATTTTCCTGAAGACCCCCTTGTTAAAAGAAACCGTAATCCTTTATTTTGACTCTAGTTCTTCTGCAATTGCATAATATGTAAAGCCAAATGTCAGATACTTTTTATTACTGTTTTTCATCATCACTAATTGATTATACTTTTAAGTCATCGTGTCCTCCTCCATGGGTATGGCATGCAGAACTGACTGAAGATTTTATCTCTTTGGGCAAGGGCAAATTCATAGAGTAATTAGGACCTCCTGGTAATAGAAGAAAGAGTTTGTTGATTCTCTTTAAACCTATGAGTACCAGAGTTTGGGAGAATTTTGTCCTTTATGGAGACCAGATATTTTTTAACAGTTTATTATCCATTTGTGATTTATGTTGATGCCTTTATATTAATTGTGGTGAAGCTCACCCTGACAGATGTGAGGCAGTGAGGCAAAGAAAATAGGATCTTGCTTATATTCTTCCTCTTGAACACAAGCCTAGTCAGTGCTACCACCATTCTCCTCTGTTGAGCTCTGAAGGTGCCTCGTCCAATTTGGTGAAAGCATATGACCCAGGGAAACAAACCAACCAATCAGGAAGGTGCAGGCATGAGCTTTTTTTACACACAATAGTTCAGTATGTCTCCACACAAGTTCACAATGACCTGCTACTGGGTCTTTACACACAATAATACAATGCACAATTATATAGTGATGTACTACCTGTATCTTTTCCCCTGGCAGTTAACTGAGTAGTATAGACAGATGGTAGAGAACAGGTTTTACCTTTATCCTATGCCCTCCACTGCCTTGACTGAGAAGGAAGTATAGTGTTTTGTTAAGCAGTAGCACTAATGGTAGGATAGAATTGTCCAGGGAAGAGGTGCTGAATGGTGTGCCTAAGTAGGCTGGGGAGACAGAGCTGTCCGGGAAGGGGTGCTGAAGCATGGGACATGTACCTGGAATGAGTAACCTCCATAGTAGCATTTGTATTTTTTAAGACAAGTTCTGTTTTTCAAAGACACCTAACGTGAAGTAAAGTTAGTATTCTGTAACAATTTATGATGTCATAAAAAGGGATGGGCGAAATGTGTGAAAAATTTCCCAAGAAAAATTTTGCAAAAACATGCCGATTTCTCGATTTTCCCACAAAAAATTTTGCCTTTCCAACTATGCAAAGATTTCCTCCTTTTCCCCTATGTTAACAAATTTTCCGTCTATGTTAACACATTTTTCACCTATTTTAACACATTTTTCACCTATATTTCCTATAGGTACTACATTTCCCACTGAAATATTACTTCTTCTGAGGGCTGAAGTTTAAAAATAAGTGGCTGAAAGTCAAAGTTGTGAGTCCTACAGCAACAAATGGCTTGAAAAATGTGTTAACATGCAGAATGCATTTGTCCTTTGCCCACAACACTAAGTTTCTGCTTAAGTGACACTGGCACATATTCATAATGATATCAAGTAATAAAAAAAATAAAGTACAACCTACAATGTTGTAGATACGTATTTTAGTGGTAGTGGCATGGTGTGATTTGTGTATGTATTTTTACCATTGTCATACTCTATCCTCCTTCTCAGATTATTGACACACATTCCTTATCGATCATAGCAGTAGTCCCATCTGTCCTCCACCTCCTCATCTGTGCTGCTGATTATATATTTGTCCTGACTTTGTCTGTCATGTGTGGTTTCTGCTGCTACTACTACTACTGGAGATAGATGTTGATGTAATTCTACTGCCACTATTACTAGGTGTCAAAGGTGCAGCACTTACAGCAGCAGCACCAGAGGTACTCTTCATATCTAACACTGTGGATGATAACCTGTGTTGCTGTTGCTGGGTACTCAAAACAGGTGTGTGTGGCTGAGTGGGACTTGGACTTTGAAGAGGCAATGATGATGAGGATGACTGATAGGGTGACTGTGTGCTTTTTGACATGTGTACTTGTCCAGGGTCAGACTTTCCAGTGGCTTTCTCAAACAGTTTATAGACAGGCACAGTGCTCCTTAAAAGTGGTGGAAGATTCAGCTTTCAACTTTCTGCTAACCTTATAGCCCTGTCATCATCCTCACTCTCAACTTCATCTGTATCTGAACAAGAGAAGGATGCGGGATATATTCTAGATATGCATCATCAGTCATCATTAGGTCATCCTCAGCAGCATCAGTATCACCTGACAGTTCTTGCCCACAACTACCCTTATATTCCTCTAAGCTTTTAGAGGTATTAAACAATTTCTTTTTACTTTTACTGTAACACAATTTGCTACTACTTTGAGGACAGGTGTTTTGGTGCTTGGTTGTCTCACTGTCTGATGCAGCAGGCAGTTCAGCTGCTACACCTTCCTCTGTTATGCCATTTCAAGCATCATCAACACTGAATGAGACTTGTCATTTTCAGAGTTCTTCTTATATGGTTCTTTATTTCTACTGGCACTGGTGGTGATGGACCTAGTTTTGCTGGGACCTTGACAAACTGCATCCTCCCTTGGAGTAAAGGGAAAAGCATCATTGATTGCACGCTCTGCAACAACCATTGCTGCAGTAGGTTGGATTACTACTTTACTCTCACGTCCCTACACTGCTCCACCCCTCACCCTTCCCCTTGTGCGTTTGCTGGACATTCTGCAACTACACTGTGTTTTTTTACTGTACGGTACACAACACAACTGATGGAGCTGTATGATGCCTTGCCTAAGCCCAGTCAGCTGTCTGTCACTGTCACCTAAGATATTTTGTTTTTTATTATTTTTTATTTTTTTTTTTTTTTATTTTATTTATTTTATTTTTTTAAGTTGTCCACCCTGTTGTCTTATCACAGTCTGTACAAAAAAAATTATAACTGAAAAACAAAATCAACAATGTCTTTCCCTGGACTTCCCCACCCAGCACAGGGTCAATAACAGCAAGATCAGCAAGCAAATAGGTTGCCTGTGTCTTGCCTGTCAGTCACATGGAATTTTGGAGTATTTGGGGGACAACCTCCCTTCTTGTCCCCTAGAGTGCCCTCAGACTCCCCTAATACAGAGAACAAATGTCCTACCTAAATGACTTCCTAAATTAAGCTTCAATTCCCCTTTATTTGCCTATCTCCTCTAGCTAAAAAACATGCTGCTGTCTCCTCTCACAAACACAGAATGGCTGCTGTGAGAGCCTGACAGCCTTTTATATGGCTGTAGAAAACTTTTCTTCCCATTGATTTCAATGGGAGGAAAAGGCGGGAAAAAGCAGAAAAATGTCACTTTTCGCGGGAAAATTTTCGCCAAACGGAATGTGCCATTATTCTCCGATTTCAATTTGAGGAGAAAATTTTCGCCCATCCCTAGTCATAAATTTGCAAACAAAGTAAAAAGTGATATTTTAGTATTAACAAATATTAAATCACAAACAAATGTGTTGTAGCTACAGTTATACTTACTTCTAAAATCCCAGCATTCCTTGAGTACACAGACACCAAATATGTACAGTTTTATGCATACGCATAACTTACACAGTACCGAAATTAACAGGTGTGCAAAAGGACATTTTCAAGTAAAAAGTCACTTTCCATGTGTTACAAGTTAAAACTGCCCCAAAACATATATTTCCTGAAAGCAGACAAATAATGCAACACTGTTTGAAATATCTTCTACACAAAATTGTCAAGCACTGAATTTTCATTAAAATAATTATTTTAAGAAAGATTTCAGAAATGTACACTGAATTGTACAGCGTACTAAGATTAGTGTAAGAAACCAAAAAAGTACCAAATACCACATATCCATTTATAACATATATAACAGCACACAACTATGCTATAGTATCAAATTAGCCCCAGCATGCATTCATTTTCTAATAGAGTGTAACATGGATAATTCAAAACTGGCAGGCATGTGCAAAAATATTTCCAGGAGGTGATAAAGTAAAATGTTGCTTTTTTTTTTTTCACCCACTTCATGAAAACCATGGAATTTACTACTGTACTCAGTACTAGCAGCAACACCACAGCTTGCCCCCACACTGCTTCAGGTTCATCTAGTGAGAAGGGGGAAATGCACTAAGGTGTGATAAAGTGGTGATAATGAGGAGATAATATCTCTATTTATATCACTTCTCCAGCTCTCATTTTATTCTAAAGAGCTCATGCACTAAGATCTCTCTCACTTGAGAAATCTTTGTGCATATGCTCCACAGAATAACACAGGAATTGGAGAAATGATATCACTGGAGAAGTCATCTCCTCTTTATCACTGCTTTATCAAGCCTTAGTGCATAACCCCCCTCAAGAAGGAGAGATCTTAGTACATTGACTCCATAGAATAATATAGGCATTGGAAAAGTGATAGTACTGGGGACGTTATCTCCTCTTTATCCAGAGGAGTAACCAGAAGTCACCAGACCCTGGGGCAAAAATTGCCCCCTGACCACATTGTCCCCATTGGGTATCTCCACATTTCCCCCAGTGTTCTACTCTCCACATTGTCTCCAATGTCCACCTCTCCACATTGCCTCCAACTCTCCACATTGTCCCCAATGTCCTCCTCTCCACATTGCCCCCAGCTCTCCACATTGCCCCCAATATCCACCTAATCACATTGCCACCAACTGTCCACATTGACCCCAGTGTCCACCTCTCCACATTGCCCCCAGTTTCCATCTTTTACCTCCCTGGTGGTCCAGAGGCGTGGCAGGAGAGGCCTGTGCCTCCTTTAGCACAGACCTCTACTAAGAGCTGGAGCTCCTAAGCGGTCCTCTCTCTAGTAATGTAGAGCGCTGGGAAATTATGTCATCTCCCAGAGCTCTGCATTACTGGAGTGCTGAAGACAGAGAGGGCGCTCAGCTGCTCTCAGCTAGTTGCGGGCAGAGACGTAGCGGAGGCCCCCGCAGCCCCTACGGTGGGGGGGGCCCGCCAGATTCAGGGACCCCCAGAAAATGTTTGACATATGTAATATTTGTGGCCCCACCAGACTCAGGGGCCCTAAAAAAGTTATGCCCAGACATAATCTCTTGTATTAGAGGCCCCACTGAACTCATGGGGGCCTCCAGAAGGTTTTTACCCATAAGCAGTAGCGTTGCCGGGGCAGGGGGCAAAATAATGGCCTTGGAAGTCAACAGCCGGGACTAAGTGATACACAGCAACGCATCCATTAACACGTGACACACAGTGATGTGGACGCATGCTGGGGGTTTTCTTCAATTGTCTGGGCACCACTTTGAAGCTTGCACTGTATCCAAAACAAGTTTGAAAGTGGCCCCCAGAAAGATGAAGAAACCACCAGCATGCACCACTTCTATGCTGACGCTTTTCAGATGGTCCTGGCTGGCTGTCATCAATGCGAGCAGTGGTGGCAGAGAGATGGCAGTGCTGAGAAGAGGACAGGACTTCGCCAGCACCTTCCCTCTTCACAGACAGAGGTAAGAGGGGGAAATGGAGGGGGTCAAGATCGGGAGAAAGAATAAAGAGGGGGTCAACAAGGACTAAAAGAGGCAAAAGGGGGAAATCAAGAGGGCATAGAGCAACAAAAGGGGGGATTAAGACTCAAGGGGAAGACTTGAGAAAACAGGGGATCAAGAGGGATGAAAGAGGCAAAAGGGGGTAAATCAAGTGCTAAGTGGGGGAGAAAGACAAAAATGGGGTATCATGAGGGGGAGAGAGAGGCAAATGGGGGTCAAGATGCAAATGGGTGATCAAGAGGGGGGAGAGAGGCAAAAGGGGGGATTAAGTGTCAAGAGGGCAGAAAGGGGCAAAAGGGGGAATCAAGAGGCAAATGGATGAGAAAGAGACAAAAAAAGGGGATGAAGAGGGGGAGAAAGAGGCATGTGGGTGAGAAAGACTCAACAAGGGGAGGTGGAGAGGCAAAAGGGGGGGTAAGAGTCAAGAGGGGAGAAAGAGGCAAAAGGGGGGATTAAGAGTCAAGAGAGGAGAAAGAGGCAAAAAGGGGTAAATCAAGTGCTAAGTGGGGGAGAAAAATAAAAATGGGGTATCAAGAGAGGGAGAAAGAGGCAAAGGGGGGTCAAGAGGTGGAGAGTCAAGAGGCAAACTGGTGATCAAGATGGGGGAGAAAGAGGCATAAGGGGGGATTAAGAGTCAAGAGGGCAGAAATAGACAAAAGTGGGGAATCAAGAGACAAGTGGGTAAGAAAGAGACAAAAAGGGGGGATGAAGAGGGGGAGAAAGAGGCAAGTGGGTGAGAAAGAGCCAAAAAGGGGGGATGAAGAGGTGGAGAGTCAACAGGCAAAAGGAGGGGGATTAAGAGTCAAGAGAGGAAAAAGAGGAAAAAGGAGGAGATTAAGAGTCAAGAGGAGAGAAAGAGGCAAAATGGGGAGATTAAGAGTCAAGAGGGGGAGCAAAAGGCAAAATGGGAAGATTAAGAATCAAGAGGGCAGAAAGAGGCAAAAGGGGGGGGAATCAAGAGGCAAGTTGGTGAGAAAGAGGCAAAAGAGGGGAATCAAGAGGTGGAAAGTCAAGAGTTAAAAGGGTGATAAAGAGGGAGAGACTAGAGGCAATAGGGGGGATTAAAAGGGGTGAAAATAAAAGGGGTAAATCAGGAGCTAAGTGAGGAAGAAAGATAAAAATGGGGGATCAAGAGGGGGTAAAGAGGTGGAGAGTCAAGAGGCACAAGGATGATCAAGAGGGGGAGAAAGAGGCAAAACGGGGGATCAAGAGTCGAGGGGGAGAGTCAAGATGCCAAAATTGGGATCAAGAGTCAAAAGGAGAGTCAAGAAGGGGGGGAAGAGACAAAAAAGATCAAGAGAGAGAGAGAAAGGGGGAGGTCAAGTGAGGGAGAGGCAAAAGGGGGATTACGAGGGGGAGAAAGAGGCAAAAGGTAGGGTGAAGAGGGGAGAATGAGACAAGAGTGGGGGAAAGAGGCAAAAGGGGGCGATCAAGAGGGGAAGGGGCAAAAGGGGGGCTCAAGAGTTAAAAAGGAGGTGTCAAGAAGGGGAGAAAGTGGCAAGAGGGGGAGAAAGAGGTAAAAGGAGATCAAGAGGGGAAAAAAAGATGGAATAGAGGGATCAAGAGGCAAGGGGGCAATAGTAGGAGAAAGAAGCAAGAGCAAGGATCAAGAGAAATACTTTCTCAACCTTGCTTTTTTCTCTTTATTCAATTCTTAACTATTTCGCCCCTTGCACCTTTATCTTTCTCTCTCCACTTTTCTTTTTCCACTTCTTACTTCTTTCTCTTTAGCCCATTCATGCCTTTGTCCTACTTGCCCCTCTTTATCCCACTCTTGTCTCTTTCTCTCTCTCCTTTCTTCTCTCTTTATCCCCCTCTTTATCCATTGTTTTCTCTCTCACTTTTGCCTCTTTATCCTCCCTCTTGCCTCTTTAGCTTCCCTCTTGTCCCTGCTTTATACCGCTTCTTGCCTCTTCATCCTCCCTCTTGTCCCTACTTTGTATTGCAAAGCTTTGGATATCTCTCTGCCACTGAAAGGGTTAAATTGTGTCTCAGTCTGTTTAAAAGGATGGACATTTGTCCTTGATACCACAGTTGGGTGTATCTATATAATCACTGTAACAGAAGCACTTACCTAGGAAGGAATCCATCATACAGCAGTCAGGTGTATCTATATAATTACTGTGTGTAACAGAAGCACTTACCTAGGTAGGAATCCATCATACAGCAGTCAGGCATGTGTAACAGAATGACTTACCTAGGGATGAGTCCATTATACAGCAGTCAGGTGTATATATATAATTACTGTGTGTAACAGAATGACTTACCTAGGGATGAGTCCATTATACAGCAGTCAGGTGTATCTATATAATTACTGTGTGTAACAGAAGCACTTATCTAGGTAGGAATCCATCATACAGCAATCAGGCGTATCTATATAATTGCTGTGTATAACAGAAGCACTTACCTAGGTAGGTGTCCATCATACAGCAGTCAGGTGTATTTATATAATTACTGTGCGTAACAGAAGGACTTACCTAGGTAGGAGTCCATCATACAGCAGCCAGGTGTATCCATTTACTTACTGTGTGTAACAGAAGCACTTACCTAGGTAGGCGTCCATCATACAGCAGTCAGGTGTATATATATAATTACTGTGTGTAACAGAAGCACTTACCTAGGTAGGAGTCCATCATATAGCAGTCAGGTGTATCTATATAATTACTGTGTGTAACAGAAGCACTTACCTAGGTAGGAATCCATCATACAGCAGTCAGGTGTATCAATATACTTACTGTGTGTAACAGAAGCACTTACCTAGGTAGGAGTCCATCATACAGCAGTCAGGTGTATCCATATACTTACTGTGTGTAACAGAAGCACTTACCTAGGTAGGCGTCCATCATACAGCAGTCAGGTGTATCTATATAATTACTGTGTGTAACAGAAGCACTTACCTAGGTAGGAGTCCATCATATAGCAGTCAGGTGTATCTATATAATTACTGTGTGTAACAGAAGCACTTACCTAGGTAGGAATCCATCATACAGCAGTCAGTTGTATCTATATAATTACTGTGTGTAACAGAGGCACTTACCTAGGTAGGAGTCCATCATACAGCAGCCAGGTGTATCTATATAATTACTGTGTGTAATAGAAGCACTTACCTAGGTAGGACTTCATTGAGTTTATTCTCTGAGGAAGTGTTGAGTATCAACATAAAACGTGTTGAAGATCATTGCATTTCTATATCCAATATTATCTGTTGAGGCAATCAATACCTCTTTTGCCTGTCTGAGAGTTAAGGTGAACATATTTACATTAGTCGGCTAATGAAGTCTTGTCTGTTATATATACATACCTGCACTGAGCAGATCCAACAGACTTATAACGGAACCCTCTGGAGAACAGATATATACAACGGACTGTATTAGAGTTTCATCACAGAGGCAGGGGGATGGAGTTCTGTCTTCTTGGCAATTTATTACTGGTCCGGTTCATGTCTTCTTTTGGGTCACAGTAGGAGTGGCCAGGCCCCTGGTGTGACAGGCCCAGTGGCAGGTGCGACCCCTGCAACCCCTATGTTACGCTACTCTCTTTATCACAGCTTTATCACACCTTAGTGCATAACCCCCCTCAAGTGGGAGAGATCTTAGTGCATTGACTCCATAGAATAATACAGGAATTGGAGAAGTGATATCACCTGAGAAGTCATCTCCTCTTTATCACAGCTTTATTACTATTTAGTGCATCTCCCACATTGTGCAACAATGCATTGGTGATCTCTCTAGTTGCTGAAGTCTCTGTGCAACCTCTCTGCTCTCCTCCTGCCCTCCCCAACACATCAACACCTTTATAATGAATGACATGCTAATGATCACAGTCTCTCCCCCTTATCATTAGATCTTAGTGCATATGGCTTTTGTGTCTGTAACTCCAAGGAGATGTTCTCGCCACACATTTATAGACACATATTGCCATAGCCTCAACCATTAGTGCATCTATCCCTCTGGCATAAACAGCAGCCTCTTTAGATCTCGCAGCACCAGCTGTTGGGAGGAGAATCCCAGGATGGACCTTTACATGATGGCTGTAATTTTATACTGGTGCGACTCCCAGTGGATGAAGTAACTGATTAAAGAAACACCAACACCACTTAATAATAAAACTTCTCTTACTTTAAATTGGGCATGAAATCCTAATGGCCATTGTAACGGATCCTACCCGTTACTTGAGCCCCTTGTCCGGACCTCAAACTATTTATCCAAAGACTATGGACATTTATTACTGTTTGGACTCTGTGCTGTGCCTTGGCGTACAAACTGGCCAGCTATTCCCTAAGAGAAATACTTAAATTCATAGACTTTGGATCACTTACTATGTTTAATGTATGGCGAACGTTTTAGTTATTGTATGTGGTACGTTTGAGGGTTTACTCCAAGGGAATAGGCAGTGAGGGGTTAATTATTTCAATATGTATTGCAGACTCCCAAGCCTTAATTATTCAACCCCTGGCCATTGTTAAGGGAATGTATATTCTAGCCACTCAAGTCCTTGGAGTGAGAACTGTCCTGAGACCCCCTGCTGTGTGTGTTAATCCATTCACACCCCTCAGTCTGTGAGTCACCTATTGTATAACCTGAAACTCTGTTGCCAGCCCTTTGTATTATATGTTGTGAGTTGATTACCACTGTGAATGCTCCCATTGTGTCAGCCCTTACCATCTGCTGCTGGCCTTTTGTCTGATGTGTTATGATTTAATCATGTTCCCTATTGTATCAGGTTTCCCCATGTGATCCAATGTACTGTACTGTATATAAATATCTGTGGTTTGTGACAATAAAGAGAGTTATGTTTTGGAGTGAACAAGGAGTCCTGGAGTCTTGTATTGCTTATGGTCTAAAGTATCCACTCTGATACCCATCTGCGCCAAGTATCCTGAATCGTTGACCGCCTGCTGCCAGTTTCCTGCGACCTAACTTCGTGGACTGTCAGGCGGCGACGTGGACTCTTCCCTGCTTCCCTGCTTCCAGCGATCCTGAGGCTGTTTCCAGTGACTGTCCAAACTTCAACTGGTGCATCCGACGGCGCTTATCTGCGGTGAGAAGGAGAGACCCAGGAACGACGGCGGAAGGTGACGCGGTCCCTTCTTAGCTTCCGTTACATTGGTGGCATAGCGGTGGGATTTCTCCTTCATTCATCGGTTGCATTGAGTGAGATATGGAGGATGCTTTTGGGTCATATGAGGATCGCTTCGAATTAATTCGGTCTCAGTGGAGTTTCTGGCTGGGCGATATTGTAAATGACTTTATTCCAGAACTGGGTGGTTGCATCACAGAGGAGCTACGGATGCAAGATGCCTACTGGATGCTGGTAAATCACATTGAACAAGAGTATGGCCCCGTGCTCCCAGTAACCTTCTCCCCGGCCCGCTTGTGATGTAAGATCCAAGGGCTGGTATGGGATGCTTATCTGTGGGATTCGAACTTTGGCAGTCCAGAAAACTACCGTTTCTTGGAGCTTTTGGCCAAACGAGAAGATATGCTAGGGGGGTACGTCCCCATGAGCTTGCAAGAGGACTTGAGCGACACAGTCAGTTGGGAGTGTGAGGTGGAATACATGTATGCCAAATTAGTGCAAGAAATTCGGGAGGCCCTAGAGGAAGAAGAAGACTGGGGGGGTCACTCATCTGAGGAGGGCCTCAGTGAAGCTGAGGACCTGGATGGAGTTTCCCCTGTTCACTCCACACTGGTGAGTGGGAATGCGTTCCTCACCAGTGCCCCTTGTGTTACCCCTACATCCAGGAATGTGACAACGGTCCTCCCTGATACCCCTTTTCCCTTGGATTATACTTTTCCTGATCTGAGGAGTGGGAATGCGTTCCTCCTCAGCCAAGAAGATGCCTCTGCATCAGGGGATGGTACAGACGTCTCCCCTGATAGGCATGTTGCCCCTTTCCCTGATTTCCCAGCTGCGGTGGATGAGATGCAGGTCCCCACCAGCAGCAATTGTATGCCCCAACTGATGGGTGGGAGAGAGCCCATCAGTCCCTGTGAACCCCCTGCTGTGGTGAGGGGAGAAGAGCTCACCAGCAGCCCCAGAAAGATGCCCCCTGTTCTATTGGAGAATGCCCTGGGAGAGGAGCAGTGTGTGCACCCCAGGGCCATGGATGATGCCGCCTTGAGGGATGGGACTGCGGTCTCCCTCAAGGCAAAAAAAGGGCTTGTGAGTGATGGCCTACAAGAGGAGGACCCCAGCGCGCTGGGAGAAAGCAGTGCTGCTGGCCCTTCTGAGGATATGTTGTGTGAACTGGTGGGTGGAATGGAGTGCCCCACCAGCCCCCCTGCGACCCCTGGCCTGGTGAGTAGGAGCAAGCTCACCAGGGCCTGGGATACCCCTGCTGTGGTGAAGGAGATGCAGATCCCCACCAGCAGCAATGTTGTACCCCAACTGATGGGTAGGAGAGAGCCCATCAGTCCCTGTGAACCTCCTGCTGTGGTGAGTGTAGAAGAGCTCACCAGCAGCCCCAATATGTTGCCCCCTGGTTTGTTGGAGAATGCCCTGGGAGAAGAGCAGTGTGTGCTCCCCAGGGTCACGGATAATGCCGCCTTGGGGGATGGGACTGCGGTCTCCCTCAAGGCAGAGAAGGGCCTTGTGTGTGATGGCCTACAGGAGGAGGAACCCAGCGGACTAGAAGAGAGCAGTGCAGCTGACCCTCCTGTGGATTTGAACTGTGAAATGATGGGTGGGAATGCGTTTCCCATCAGCACCCTTGTAACCCCTGGCTTGGTGCGTGGGAGTGAGCGCACCAGGTCCTGTGAAACTCTGGATGGGATGAGTGGGACAACAGGCCTCATCCCTAGCCCAACTTTTGTGCCCCTTGAATTCTGTGACCTCGGCCTGGTGGGTGGGAATTCGTTCCCCACCAAGCCAACTGTTGACCCAGCCAAAGGGAGTGGGACCACTGTCCTCCCTAAAGAAGTTGGGTCTTGCCCTGGTTTTGCGCTGTGCCCAACGTCTGGTTGCCGTGGGTTGGTGAGTGGGAGTGTGCTCCTCACCGGCCCTTTGGATACCCCTGCCCTGACCAAACAAGTTCTCAGCGCTCTGGATGTTGCCCCAGCCCAGGAGAGTGGGAATGACATCCTTTCCTGTCCCTCTGGGGCACTGGCCCCACAAAAAGGGGGAGATGTGCCCCTCTCCCCACTACTTGATTTCCAGGCTATGGAAAGCCTAGAGTCTCTGTGGACACAAAGGGGTCCACCGTATGGACTGGCTCTGGACCCTGAGCCACTGGCCCCAGACCCAGGAGGGTCTGACCCCAGCACTGCCTGGGACATGGCCCAGGAGAAGCCTCCCAACTTGATGCTAGCCAGGATCAGGAGGCACCAGTTTCCTTGGCCCAGAACTAAGGCCCAACATTGTATACCTGGCCCAGGACAAGGGGCGCAGCTATTCTTTCCTGGCCCAGACAAGGGGCTCCCATTTTCTCCTGGCCCAGGACAAGGGACTTGCTTGTTGTTTCCCTGGCCCAGGACAAGGGGCTTGCTTGTTATTTCCCTGGCCCAGGACAAGGGGCTCCACACTTGTGACTGACCTAGGACCAAGGCCTCTGGACTAACAAACTGTCCAGACAAGCGGCTCACAGCAGCAAGGCTCTCCAAGAGTCCCAAGCCAGCATTTACTACCGCAACTGCTGGCTTGGTACAAAAAAAGGGGAGAAATGTAACGGATCCTACCCTTTACTTGAGCCCCTTGTCCAGACCTCAAACTATTTATCCAAAGACTATGGACATTTATTACTGTTTGGACTCTGTGCTGTGCCTTGGCATACAAACTGGCAGGCTATTCCCTAAGAGAAAGACTTAAATTCATAGACTTTGGATCACATACTATGTTTAATGTATGGCAAATGTTTTAGTTATTGTATGTGGTATGTTTGAGGGTTTACTCCAAGGGAATAGGCAGTGAGGGGTTAATTATTTCAATATGTATTGCAGACTCCCAAGCCTTAATTATTCAACCCCTGGCCATTGTTAAGGGAATGTATATTCTAGCCACTCAAGTCCTTGGAGTGAGAACTGTCCTGAGACCCCCTGCTGTGTGTGTTAATCCATTCACACCCCTCAGTCTGTGAGTCACCTATTGTATAACCTGAAACTCTGTTGCCAGCCCTTTGTATTATATGTTGTGAGTTGATTACCACTGTGAATGCTCCCATTGTGTCAGCCCTTACCATCTGCTGCTGGCCTTTTGTCTGATGTGTTATGATTTAATCATGTTCCCTATTGTATCAGGTTTCCCCATGTGATCCAATGATTCAAAAAGCAGAAAAATGTCACTTTTCGCGGGAAAATTTTCGCCAAACGGAATGTGCCATTATTCTCCGATTTCAATTTGAGGAGAAAATTTTCGCCCATCCCTAGTCATAAATTTGCAAACAAAGTAAAAAGTGATATTTTAGTATTAACAAATATTAAATCACAAACAAATGTGTTGTAGCTACAGTTATACTTACTTCTAAAATCCCAGCATTCCTTGAGTACACAGACACCAAATATGTACAGTTTTATGCATACGCATAACTTACACAGTACCGAAATTAACAGGTGTGCAAAAGGACATTTTCAAGTAAAAAGTCACTTTCCATGTGTTACAAGTTAAAACTGCCCCAAAACATATATTTCCTGAAAGCAGACAAATAATGCAACACTGTTTGAAATATCTTCTACACAAAATTGTCAAGCACTGAATTTTCATTAAAATAATTATTTTAAGAAAGATTTCAGAAATGTACACTGAATTGTACAGCGTACTAAGATTAGTGTAAGAAACCAAAAAAGTACCAAATACCACATATCCATTTATAACATATATAACAGCACACAACTATGCTATAGTATCAAATTAGCCCCAGCATGCATTCATTTTCTAATAGAGTGTAACATGGATAATTCAAAACTGGCAGGCATGTGCAAAAATATTTCCAGGAGGTGATAAAGTAAAATGTTGCTTTTTTTTTTTTCACCCACTTCATGAAAACCATGGAATTTACTACTGTACTCAGTACTAGCAGCAACACCACAGCTTGCCCCCACACTGCTTCAGGTTCATCTAGTGAGAAGGGGGAAATGCACTAAGGTGTGATAAAGTGGTGATAATGAGGAGATAATATCTCTATTTATATCACTTCTCCAGCTCTCATTTTATTCTAAAGAGCTCATGCACTAAGATCTCTCTCACTTGAGAAATCTTTGTGCATATGCTCCACAGAATAACACAGGAATTGGAGAAATGATATCACTGGAGAAGTCATCTCCTCTTTATCACTGCTTTATCAAGCCTTAGTGCATAACCCCCCTCAAGAAGGAGAGATCTTAGTACATTGACTCCATAGAATAATATAGGCATTGGAAAAGTGATAGTACTGGGGACGTTATCTCCTCTTTATCCAGAGGAGTAACCAGAAGTCACCAGACCCTGGGGCAAAAATTGCCCCCTGACCACATTGTCCCCATTGGGTATCTCCACATTTCCCCCAGTGTTCTACTCTCCACATTGTCTCCAATGTCCACCTCTCCACATTGCCTCCAACTCTCCACATTGTCCCCAATGTCCTCCTCTCCACATTGCCCCCAGCTCTCCACATTGCCCCCAATATCCACCTAATCACATTGCCACCAACTGTCCACATTGACCCCAGTGTCCACCTCTCCACATTGCCCCCAGTTTCCATCTTTTACCTCCCTGGTGGTCCAGAGGCGTGGCAGGAGAGGCCTGTGCCTCCTTTAGCACAGACCTCTACTAAGAGCTGGAGCTCCTAAGCGGTCCTCTCTCTAGTAATGTAGAGCGCTGGGAAATTATGTCATCTCCCAGAGCTCTGCATTACTGGAGTGCTGAAGACAGAGAGGGCGCTCAGCTGCTCTCAGCTAGTTGCGGGCAGAGACGTAGCGGAGGCCCCCGCAGCCCCTACGGTGGGGGGGGCCCGCCAGATTCAGGGACCCCCAGAAAATGTTTGACATATGTAATATTTGTGGCCCCACCAGACTCAGGGGCCCTAAAAAAGTTATGCCCAGACATAATCTCTTGTATTAGAGGCCCCACTGAACTCATGGGGGCCTCCAGAAGGTTTTTACCCATAAGCAGTAGCGTTGCCGGGGCAGGGGGCAAAATAATGGCCTTGGAAGTCAACAGCCGGGACTAAGTGATACACAGCAACGCATCCATTAACACGTGACACACAGTGATGTGGACGCATGCTGGGGGTTTTCTTCAATTGTCTGGGCACCACTTTGAAGCTTGCACTGTATCCAAAACAAGTTTGAAAGTGGCCCCCAGAAAGATGAAGAAACCACCAGCATGCACCACTTCTATGCTGACGCTTTTCAGATGGTCCTGGCTGGCTGTCATCAATGCGAGCAGTGGTGGCAGAGAGATGGCAGTGCTGAGAAGAGGACAGGACTTCGCCAGCACCTTCCCTCTTCACAGACAGAGGTAAGAGGGGGAAATGGAGGGGGTCAAGATCGGGAGAAAGAATAAAGAGGGGGTCAACAAGGACTAAAAGAGGCAAAAGGGGGAAATCAAGAGGGCATAGAGCAACAAAAGGGGGGATTAAGACTCAAGGGGAAGACTTGAGAAAACAGGGGATCAAGAGGGATGAAAGAGGCAAAAGGGGGTAAATCAAGTGCTAAGTGGGGGAGAAAGACAAAAATGGGGTATCATGAGGGGGAGAGAGAGGCAAATGGGGGTCAAGATGCAAATGGGTGATCAAGAGGGGGGAGAGAGGCAAAAGGGGGGATTAAGTGTCAAGAGGGCAGAAAGGGGCAAAAGGGGGAATCAAGAGGCAAATGGATGAGAAAGAGACAAAAAAAGGGGATGAAGAGGGGGAGAAAGAGGCATGTGGGTGAGAAAGACTCAACAAGGGGAGGTGGAGAGGCAAAAGGGGGGGTAAGAGTCAAGAGGGGAGAAAGAGGCAAAAGGGGGGATTAAGAGTCAAGAGAGGAGAAAGAGGCAAAAAGGGGTAAATCAAGTGCTAAGTGGGGGAGAAAAATAAAAATGGGGTATCAAGAGAGGGAGAAAGAGGCAAAGGGGGGTCAAGAGGTGGAGAGTCAAGAGGCAAACTGGTGATCAAGATGGGGGAGAAAGAGGCATAAGGGGGGATTAAGAGTCAAGAGGGCAGAAATAGACAAAAGTGGGGAATCAAGAGACAAGTGGGTAAGAAAGAGACAAAAAGGGGGGATGAAGAGGGGGAGAAAGAGGCAAGTGGGTGAGAAAGAGCCAAAAAGGGGGGATGAAGAGGTGGAGAGTCAACAGGCAAAAGGAGGGGGATTAAGAGTCAAGAGAGGAAAAAGAGGAAAAAGGAGGAGATTAAGAGTCAAGAGGAGAGAAAGAGGCAAAATGGGGAGATTAAGAGTCAAGAGGGGGAGCAAAAGGCAAAATGGGAAGATTAAGAATCAAGAGGGCAGAAAGAGGCAAAAGGGGGGGGAATCAAGAGGCAAGTTGGTGAGAAAGAGGCAAAAGAGGGGAATCAAGAGGTGGAAAGTCAAGAGTTAAAAGGGTGATAAAGAGGGAGAGACTAGAGGCAATAGGGGGGATTAAAAGGGGTGAAAATAAAAGGGGTAAATCAGGAGCTAAGTGAGGAAGAAAGATAAAAATGGGGGATCAAGAGGGGGTAAAGAGGTGGAGAGTCAAGAGGCACAAGGATGATCAAGAGGGGGAGAAAGAGGCAAAACGGGGGATCAAGAGTCGAGGGGGAGAGTCAAGATGCCAAAATTGGGATCAAGAGTCAAAAGGAGAGTCAAGAAGGGGGGGAAGAGACAAAAAAGATCAAGAGAGAGAGAGAAAGGGGGAGGTCAAGTGAGGGAGAGGCAAAAGGGGGATTACGAGGGGGAGAAAGAGGCAAAAGGTAGGGTGAAGAGGGGAGAATGAGACAAGAGTGGGGGAAAGAGGCAAAAGGGGGCGATCAAGAGGGGAAGGGGCAAAAGGGGGGCTCAAGAGTTAAAAAGGAGGTGTCAAGAAGGGGAGAAAGTGGCAAGAGGGGGAGAAAGAGGTAAAAGGAGATCAAGAGGGGAAAAAAAGATGGAATAGAGGGATCAAGAGGCAAGGGGGCAATAGTAGGAGAAAGAAGCAAGAGCAAGGATCAAGAGAAATACTTTCTCAACCTTGCTTTTTTCTCTTTATTCAATTCTTAACTATTTCGCCCCTTGCACCTTTATCTTTCTCTCTCCACTTTTCTTTTTCCACTTCTTACTTCTTTCTCTTTAGCCCATTCATGCCTTTGTCCTACTTGCCCCTCTTTATCCCACTCTTGTCTCTTTCTCTCTCTCCTTTCTTCTCTCTTTATCCCCCTCTTTATCCATTGTTTTCTCTCTCACTTTTGCCTCTTTATCCTCCCTCTTGCCTCTTTAGCTTCCCTCTTGTCCCTGCTTTATACCGCTTCTTGCCTCTTCATCCTCCCTCTTGTCCCTACTTTGTATTGCAAAGCTTTGGATATCTCTCTGCCACTGAAAGGGTTAAATTGTGTCTCAGTCTGTTTAAAAGGATGGACATTTGTCCTTGATACCACAGTTGGGTGTATCTATATAATCACTGTAACAGAAGCACTTACCTAGGAAGGAATCCATCATACAGCAGTCAGGTGTATCTATATAATTACTGTGTGTAACAGAAGCACTTACCTAGGTAGGAATCCATCATACAGCAGTCAGGCATGTGTAACAGAATGACTTACCTAGGGATGAGTCCATTATACAGCAGTCAGGTGTATATATATAATTACTGTGTGTAACAGAATGACTTACCTAGGGATGAGTCCATTATACAGCAGTCAGGTGTATCTATATAATTACTGTGTGTAACAGAAGCACTTATCTAGGTAGGAATCCATCATACAGCAATCAGGCGTATCTATATAATTGCTGTGTATAACAGAAGCACTTACCTAGGTAGGTGTCCATCATACAGCAGTCAGGTGTATTTATATAATTACTGTGCGTAACAGAAGGACTTACCTAGGTAGGAGTCCATCATACAGCAGCCAGGTGTATCCATTTACTTACTGTGTGTAACAGAAGCACTTACCTAGGTAGGCGTCCATCATACAGCAGTCAGGTGTATATATATAATTACTGTGTGTAACAGAAGCACTTACCTAGGTAGGAGTCCATCATATAGCAGTCAGGTGTATCTATATAATTACTGTGTGTAACAGAAGCACTTACCTAGGTAGGAATCCATCATACAGCAGTCAGGTGTATCAATATACTTACTGTGTGTAACAGAAGCACTTACCTAGGTAGGAGTCCATCATACAGCAGTCAGGTGTATCCATATACTTACTGTGTGTAACAGAAGCACTTACCTAGGTAGGCGTCCATCATACAGCAGTCAGGTGTATCTATATAATTACTGTGTGTAACAGAAGCACTTACCTAGGTAGGAGTCCATCATATAGCAGTCAGGTGTATCTATATAATTACTGTGTGTAACAGAAGCACTTACCTAGGTAGGAATCCATCATACAGCAGTCAGTTGTATCTATATAATTACTGTGTGTAACAGAGGCACTTACCTAGGTAGGAGTCCATCATACAGCAGCCAGGTGTATCTATATAATTACTGTGTGTAATAGAAGCACTTACCTAGGTAGGACTTCATTGAGTTTATTCTCTGAGGAAGTGTTGAGTATCAACATAAAACGTGTTGAAGATCATTGCATTTCTATATCCAATATTATCTGTTGAGGCAATCAATACCTCTTTTGCCTGTCTGAGAGTTAAGGTGAACATATTTACATTAGTCGGCTAATGAAGTCTTGTCTGTTATATATACATACCTGCACTGAGCAGATCCAACAGACTTATAACGGAACCCTCTGGAGAACAGATATATACAACGGACTGTATTAGAGTTTCATCACAGAGGCAGGGGGATGGAGTTCTGTCTTCTTGGCAATTTATTACTGGTCCGGTTCATGTCTTCTTTTGGGTCACAGTAGGAGTGGCCAGGCCCCTGGTGTGACAGGCCCAGTGGCAGGTGCGACCCCTGCAACCCCTATGTTACGCTACTCTCTTTATCACAGCTTTATCACACCTTAGTGCATAACCCCCCTCAAGTGGGAGAGATCTTAGTGCATTGACTCCATAGAATAATACAGGAATTGGAGAAGTGATATCACCTGAGAAGTCATCTCCTCTTTATCACAGCTTTATTACTATTTAGTGCATCTCCCACATTGTGCAACAATGCATTGGTGATCTCTCTAGTTGCTGAAGTCTCTGTGCAACCTCTCTGCTCTCCTCCTGCCCTCCCCAACACATCAACACCTTTATAATGAATGACATGCTAATGATCACAGTCTCTCCCCCTTATCATTAGATCTTAGTGCATATGGCTTTTGTGTCTGTAACTCCAAGGAGATGTTCTCGCCACACATTTATAGACACATATTGCCATAGCCTCAACCATTAGTGCATCTATCCCTCTGGCATAAACAGCAGCCTCTTTAGATCTCGCAGCACCAGCTGTTGGGAGGAGAATCCCAGGATGGACCTTTACATGATGGCTGTAATTTTATACTGGTGCGACTCCCAGTGGATGAAGTAACTGATTAAAGAAACACCAACACCACTTAATAATAAAACTTCTCTTACTTTAAATTGGGCATGAAATCCTAATGGCCATTGTAACGGATCCTACCCGTTACTTGAGCCCCTTGTCCGGACCTCAAACTATTTATCCAAAGACTATGGACATTTATTACTGTTTGGACTCTGTGCTGTGCCTTGGCGTACAAACTGGCCAGCTATTCCCTAAGAGAAATACTTAAATTCATAGACTTTGGATCACTTACTATGTTTAATGTATGGCGAACGTTTTAGTTATTGTATGTGGTACGTTTGAGGGTTTACTCCAAGGGAATAGGCAGTGAGGGGTTAATTATTTCAATATGTATTGCAGACTCCCAAGCCTTAATTATTCAACCCCTGGCCATTGTTAAGGGAATGTATATTCTAGCCACTCAAGTCCTTGGAGTGAGAACTGTCCTGAGACCCCCTGCTGTGTGTGTTAATCCATTCACACCCCTCAGTCTGTGAGTCACCTATTGTATAACCTGAAACTCTGTTGCCAGCCCTTTGTATTATATGTTGTGAGTTGATTACCACTGTGAATGCTCCCATTGTGTCAGCCCTTACCATCTGCTGCTGGCCTTTTGTCTGATGTGTTATGATTTAATCATGTTCCCTATTGTATCAGGTTTCCCCATGTGATCCAATGTACTGTACTGTATATAAATATCTGTGGTTTGTGACAATAAAGAGAGTTATGTTTTGGAGTGAACAAGGAGTCCTGGAGTCTTGTATTGCTTATGGTCTAAAGTATCCACTCTGATACCCATCTGCGCCAAGTATCCTGAATCGTTGACCGCCTGCTGCCAGTTTCCTGCGACCTAACTTCGTGGACTGTCAGGCGGCGACGTGGACTCTTCCCTGCTTCCCTGCTTCCAGCGATCCTGAGGCTGTTTCCAGTGACTGTCCAAACTTCAACTGGTGCATCCGACGGCGCTTATCTGCGGTGAGAAGGAGAGACCCAGGAACGACGGCGGAAGGTGACGCGGTCCCTTCTTAGCTTCCGTTACATTGGTGGCATAGCGGTGGGATTTCTCCTTCATTCATCGGTTGCATTGAGTGAGATATGGAGGATGCTTTTGGGTCATATGAGGATCGCTTCGAATTAATTCGGTCTCAGTGGAGTTTCTGGCTGGGCGATATTGTAAATGACTTTATTCCAGAACTGGGTGGTTGCATCACAGAGGAGCTACGGATGCAAGATGCCTACTGGATGCTGGTAAATCACATTGAACAAGAGTATGGCCCCGTGCTCCCAGTAACCTTCTCCCCGGCCCGCTTGTGATGTAAGATCCAAGGGCTGGTATGGGATGCTTATCTGTGGGATTCGAACTTTGGCAGTCCAGAAAACTACCGTTTCTTGGAGCTTTTGGCCAAACGAGAAGATATGCTAGGGGGGTACGTCCCCATGAGCTTGCAAGAGGACTTGAGCGACACAGTCAGTTGGGAGTGTGAGGTGGAATACATGTATGCCAAATTAGTGCAAGAAATTCGGGAGGCCCTAGAGGAAGAAGAAGACTGGGGGGGTCACTCATCTGAGGAGGGCCTCAGTGAAGCTGAGGACCTGGATGGAGTTTCCCCTGTTCACTCCACACTGGTGAGTGGGAATGCGTTCCTCACCAGTGCCCCTTGTGTTACCCCTACATCCAGGAATGTGACAACGGTCCTCCCTGATACCCCTTTTCCCTTGGATTATACTTTTCCTGATCTGAGGAGTGGGAATGCGTTCCTCCTCAGCCAAGAAGATGCCTCTGCATCAGGGGATGGTACAGACGTCTCCCCTGATAGGCATGTTGCCCCTTTCCCTGATTTCCCAGCTGCGGTGGATGAGATGCAGGTCCCCACCAGCAGCAATTGTATGCCCCAACTGATGGGTGGGAGAGAGCCCATCAGTCCCTGTGAACCCCCTGCTGTGGTGAGGGGAGAAGAGCTCACCAGCAGCCCCAGAAAGATGCCCCCTGTTCTATTGGAGAATGCCCTGGGAGAGGAGCAGTGTGTGCACCCCAGGGCCATGGATGATGCCGCCTTGAGGGATGGGACTGCGGTCTCCCTCAAGGCAAAAAAAGGGCTTGTGAGTGATGGCCTACAAGAGGAGGACCCCAGCGCGCTGGGAGAAAGCAGTGCTGCTGGCCCTTCTGAGGATATGTTGTGTGAACTGGTGGGTGGAATGGAGTGCCCCACCAGCCCCCCTGCGACCCCTGGCCTGGTGAGTAGGAGCAAGCTCACCAGGGCCTGGGATACCCCTGCTGTGGTGAAGGAGATGCAGATCCCCACCAGCAGCAATGTTGTACCCCAACTGATGGGTAGGAGAGAGCCCATCAGTCCCTGTGAACCTCCTGCTGTGGTGAGTGTAGAAGAGCTCACCAGCAGCCCCAATATGTTGCCCCCTGGTTTGTTGGAGAATGCCCTGGGAGAAGAGCAGTGTGTGCTCCCCAGGGTCACGGATAATGCCGCCTTGGGGGATGGGACTGCGGTCTCCCTCAAGGCAGAGAAGGGCCTTGTGTGTGATGGCCTACAGGAGGAGGAACCCAGCGGACTAGAAGAGAGCAGTGCAGCTGACCCTCCTGTGGATTTGAACTGTGAAATGATGGGTGGGAATGCGTTTCCCATCAGCACCCTTGTAACCCCTGGCTTGGTGCGTGGGAGTGAGCGCACCAGGTCCTGTGAAACTCTGGATGGGATGAGTGGGACAACAGGCCTCATCCCTAGCCCAACTTTTGTGCCCCTTGAATTCTGTGACCTCGGCCTGGTGGGTGGGAATTCGTTCCCCACCAAGCCAACTGTTGACCCAGCCAAAGGGAGTGGGACCACTGTCCTCCCTAAAGAAGTTGGGTCTTGCCCTGGTTTTGCGCTGTGCCCAACGTCTGGTTGCCGTGGGTTGGTGAGTGGGAGTGTGCTCCTCACCGGCCCTTTGGATACCCCTGCCCTGACCAAACAAGTTCTCAGCGCTCTGGATGTTGCCCCAGCCCAGGAGAGTGGGAATGACATCCTTTCCTGTCCCTCTGGGGCACTGGCCCCACAAAAAGGGGGAGATGTGCCCCTCTCCCCACTACTTGATTTCCAGGCTATGGAAAGCCTAGAGTCTCTGTGGACACAAAGGGGTCCACCGTATGGACTGGCTCTGGACCCTGAGCCACTGGCCCCAGACCCAGGAGGGTCTGACCCCAGCACTGCCTGGGACATGGCCCAGGAGAAGCCTCCCAACTTGATGCTAGCCAGGATCAGGAGGCACCAGTTTCCTTGGCCCAGAACTAAGGCCCAACATTGTATACCTGGCCCAGGACAAGGGGCGCAGCTATTCTTTCCTGGCCCAGACAAGGGGCTCCCATTTTCTCCTGGCCCAGGACAAGGGACTTGCTTGTTGTTTCCCTGGCCCAGGACAAGGGGCTTGCTTGTTATTTCCCTGGCCCAGGACAAGGGGCTCCACACTTGTGACTGACCTAGGACCAAGGCCTCTGGACTAACAAACTGTCCAGACAAGCGGCTCACAGCAGCAAGGCTCTCCAAGAGTCCCAAGCCAGCATTTACTACCGCAACTGCTGGCTTGGTACAAAAAAAGGGGAGAAATGTAACGGATCCTACCCTTTACTTGAGCCCCTTGTCCAGACCTCAAACTATTTATCCAAAGACTATGGACATTTATTACTGTTTGGACTCTGTGCTGTGCCTTGGCATACAAACTGGCAGGCTATTCCCTAAGAGAAAGACTTAAATTCATAGACTTTGGATCACATACTATGTTTAATGTATGGCAAATGTTTTAGTTATTGTATGTGGTATGTTTGAGGGTTTACTCCAAGGGAATAGGCAGTGAGGGGTTAATTATTTCAATATGTATTGCAGACTCCCAAGCCTTAATTATTCAACCCCTGGCCATTGTTAAGGGAATGTATATTCTAGCCACTCAAGTCCTTGGAGTGAGAACTGTCCTGAGACCCCCTGCTGTGTGTGTTAATCCATTCACACCCCTCAGTCTGTGAGTCACCTATTGTATAACCTGAAACTCTGTTGCCAGCCCTTTGTATTATATGTTGTGAGTTGATTACCACTGTGAATGCTCCCATTGTGTCAGCCCTTACCATCTGCTGCTGGCCTTTTGTCTGATGTGTTATGATTTAATCATGTTCCCTATTGTATCAGGTTTCCCCATGTGATCCAATGTACTGTACTGTATATAAATATCTGTGGTTTGTGACAATAAAGAGAGTTATGTTTTGGAGTGAACAAGGAGTCCTGGAGTCTTGTATTGCTTATGGTCTAAAGTATCCACTCTGATAAAAAAAAAAAAAAAAAAAAAAAAATCTTACTATCATTCTTTAATACTGCTTATGTTGTAGTACTTGGAATTGTGTTGCATTTAGTATTTAGTTTGAATTGTGTGTTTATTTACTTTGGTTAATTTGGATCATTAGTGCTTAAGTTTGTATTTGGCTTGTTTTGGTTTCTGCATAGTGTGCATAGGTGTCTATTTGGGTGTAGCTAGTAACTGGTTTCATTAGATTAGCATAAGAAAAGGCTTGGCTCGCTTCGTTAGCGTATCAACTGCAGTAGGTGTATTTATAGGAGGTTTCAACTCTGTGAGTTTACTCTGTAAGTAGTTTGCAGCCAGACACAAGTGCAGCAGACAGACAGAAGTGTGTAGTTTCAAAAACTGCAGTACTTAAGTCAAGCTTGAGGTAAGCTCAGGCTATTACTATTACTTCACTCTTACTTCTCTCTTCTTTTCTATTGTAGACAAAAAACTTAAAAAAAAAAAATAATAAAAAATCTTACTATCATTCTTTAATACTGCTTATGTTGTAGTACTTGGAATTGTGTTGCATTTAGTATTTAGTTTGAATTGTGTGTTTATTTACTTTGGTTAATTTGGATCATTAGTGCTTAAGTTTGTATTTGGCTTGTTTTGGTTTCTGCATAGTGTGCATAGGTGTCTATTTGGGTGTAGCTAGTAACTGGTTTCATTAGATTAGCATAAGAAAAGGCTTGGCTCGCTTCGTTAGCGTATCAACTGCAGTAGGTGTATTTATAGGAGGTTTCAACTCTGTGAGTTTACTCTGTAAGTAGTTTGCAGCCAGACACAAGTGCAGCAGACAGACAGAAGTGTGTAGTTTCAAAAACTGCAGTAGTTTGAAAACGGCAGGAGTTTGGTGAAGGCACTGGTTTTGTCAGTTTGGTGAGTAACTGCTTTAATTCTAAGATGTCTGGTTTGGTGCAGTGTAACACTTGTCTGGCTGTTGTGTTCCGCAGTACTCTCTGGAGTTTGGGGTGTTGTCCAGTATGTTTGCATCTGTCCACATTGTATGGTGAAATTTCCAGGCTGCAGTCTTTGGTGTGTTATCTGCAATCAAAAGAAGTGAATCTTTCCCAGCTAGAGTGTGAAGTCAAGCAACCATGTAATCCACCACCGCAGCCCCAACGGCCCATGAAGAGAAGGGCTGTGTGGAAGACAGTTGGTTCCGGGAGGTTGAGAGTTGTGGAGCAGAAGCACAACACTGTTGGTATTTCGGTGTGTAATCCCTTTGGTGTCCTGTCTAAATTGGAAAGTGAGATTTCAGAAGATAAAAGCACAGATACTCAGGTACGGGATGTTGTGAGTCCCAAAGGAGAGAATTGTAACAAGCAGTCAGGAGCAGAAAATGGACTTAAAAAGAAGAGAAAGCATCTCCTTGTTGGTGACTCGATTGTTAGAGGTGTTGCATTAGGGCAGAATGAGGATGGACTGAAGGAGGTGAGATGTCTTCCTGGTGCTACTGCAAGCAGGGATAAAAGACGCATCTCAAATATTGTCAAGGCTGCAACAAAGGAGACTGAAGTTGATCTGATCATTCATCTCGGTACAAACGATTTGTCCCAGAAAAGTGTTGAAGAGGTGAAAATGGAATTTCAAAGTCTCAGCCTGGAGCTGAGCAGAATGACAGACTCTATCACTTTTTCAGAGATTTTGCCAGTCCGCTCTGAAAATAGTAAGAGACTTCGTATCCTGGAGTTCAATGGTTGGCTAAGACAGTGGTGTAAAGAAGAAGGTTTTGGATTTGTCAGTCACAGTGTTAGAAGGTGGAGTTGTAAAGAAATGTTCAAGAGAGATGGTCTGCACCCATCACACAGAGGAACTGAGGTACTTGGAGAAGAGTTCAGGTGTTTCTTGGAGAGGCATTTAAACTAGATGGAGGGGGCAGGAATTTCATTGAGAAGATTGATTTCTGTCCCCGAACAGATGTTGGTGAGGTAGATGATGGTGCGGTAGATAGAGTTGTTGTTGGTGATAAATGTAATGTTCTTCGTGTAATGTGTACTAATGCTCGCAGCTTAGGCAACAAGCTCAGCGAGCTAATATCAATAGTTTGTAGAGATGACTTGGACTTGATTGTAATAACAGAGACATGGTTCAGGGACTGTAATGACTGGGAAATAGCCATTCCGGGATACACGTTGTATAGGAAAGATAGGGCTGAGAGAAGAGGGGGTGGGGTAGCCATTTATGTTAAAGATAGCATAAAATCCACAGCAATCCAGAATTCATGTAAAGAGTTGGAGACTCTCTGGATCTGTCTGCAGAATAAAAAGGGATCAGTTACAAGAATAGGTGCAGTCTACAGGCCTCCGGGGCAATCTGAAGAGCAAGACAACATGCTAGTGGACGAGATTACCCAAATGGCAGTAAAGGGAGATATAGTAGTTATGGGAGACTTCAACATGCCTGATGTTGATTGGAATATCCCTTGTGCGTCCACATGTAGAAGTAGGAGCATCGTAGAAGCCCTGACGGGGATGTCCCTAAAACAGCTGGTGAAGGCGCCAACTAGAGGGGACAATATCCTAGACTTAGTATTCACAAATGGAGACCTGGTATCTGAGGTGAAGGTGGGAGAAAATCTAGGTTCCAGTGACCACCAATGTTTGTGGTTCGGAATCCAGACTGACTACGAGAAATCCCATTCTGCAACCAAAGTATTGGACTTTAGGAAGACGAAGTTTGAGGATATGGGAGAATATGTAAAGAAAGAATTAAAAGGGTGGGATAAAACACCGAGAGTGAGTACTCAGTGGAAGACACTCAAAGAAGTCCTCTTAAAGGCAACAAGATTACATGTTAGACAAATTAGCAAGAGGAAAAGAAAGAGAAATCCACTATGGTTTACTAGAGAGGTAAGAGCTATAGTGAAAGATAAAAAGTCTGCCTATAAGAGATATAAAGAGACTGGAAGTGAAGCGGACAGAGAAGGGTATAAAACTATACAGAAGAAGACTAAACAGATGATAAATGCTGCTAAAGCCTCAAAAGAGGAAGAAATGGCCAAATCTGTTAAGAAGGGGAATAAAACCTTCTTCAGATATATCAGTGACAGGAAGAAGAAAAACTGCGGGATTACAAAAATTAACAACGGAAAAAATCAGTATATAGAAGAGGAAAAGGCGGTCGCTGACCATCTGAATAACTACTTCTGCTCAGTTTTTTCAGACGGCGGCCCTCATAATCAGAAAATGGCTGAACACAGCATTGCCTCTAGTTGTATAATTTTAGCCCCAGTGTTTTCAGAGGCCGATGTTCTAGAGGAACTTGTCCGGCTAAAGTCAAATAAAGCGATGGGTCCGGATGGAATCCACCCTAGAGTTCTTAAAGAACTCCGATCTGTCATAGTTGGCCCCCTGACTAATCTGTATAACCAGTCCCTTCTTACGGGAGAAGTTCCTGATGATTGGAGAATGGCCAATGTTGTACCCATTCACAAGAAGGGTAGTAAAGAAGAAGCTAGTAACTACAGGCCAGTCAGCCTGACATCTGTAGTGGTAAAAATGATGGAGACTCTTCTAAAGAAGAAGATAATTGACCATCTAACAAAAAACAACCTGATGGACCCAAACCAGCATGGCTTCACTGAGGGCCGATCCTGTCAGACTAATCTCATTGATTTCTTTGACTATGTAACTAAAGTGCTGGATGAAGGTGGTGCTGTGGATATCGCCTACCTGGATTTCAGTAAAGCTTTCGATACAGTTCCCCATAAAGAGCTGATAGATAAATTATCAAGAATTGGACTTAACCCCTGGATAGTTCAGTGGATCTGCAGTTGGCTGAAGGACAGAAACCAGAGGGTTGTTGTTAATGGAGTGTATTCTGAGCAGAGACTGGTTACAAGTGGAGTGCCACAAGGATCTGTTCTGGGCCCTGTTCTGTTCAACATGTTTGTAAGTGACATAAGGGAAGGCTTGGCAGGGAAGGTTTGCTTGTTTGCTGATGACACAAAAGTGTGTAATAGGGTTGATGTTCCAGGAGGTGTCTGTAATATGGAGAATGATTTGGTACTATTAGATAAGTGGTCAAAACAATGGAAACTTCAGTTCAATGTTTCCAAATGTAAAATAATGCACTTGGGGAAAAGAAACCCTCAATCTGACTATCGTATTGGCAGTTCTGTGGTAGCAAAGACTTCAGAAGAGAAGGATTTGGGGGTGGTCATCTCTGACAGCCTCAAGATGAGTAACCAATGCAACCAGGCGGTGGGGAAAGCAAATCGTATGCTTGGCTGCATAGCTAGAGGTATAACAAGCAGGAAGAGGGAGATTGTGATCCCTCTGTATAGAGCTCTAGTGAGACCACATCTGGAATACTGTGTACAGTTCTGGAGGCCTCATCTGCAAAAGGATATAACTAAAATTGAGCGGGTTCAAAGAAGAGCTACAAAAATGGTGGAAGGTCTAAAGCATAGAACTTATCAAGAACGACTCAGAGATCTAAATATGTATAGTCTGGAGGAAAGAAGAGAAAGGGGGGACATGATTGAAACCTTTAAATATGTTAAAGGACTGAACAAGGTTCAGGAGGGAAGTGTGATTAATAAGAATCTGAATACAAGAACAAGGGGGCACAATCTGAGGCTAGTTGGAGGAAAAATCAAGAAAAACATTAGAAAATATTATTTCACTGAAAGAGTAGTAGAAACTTGGAACAAACTTCCAGCAGAGGTGGTTGATAAATCCACAGTAACACAGTTTAAACATGCCTGGGATAAACATGTATCTATCCTAAGATAACAATAAAGGAATACTAAAGGGCAGACTAGATGGACCAGGTGGTCTTTTTCTGCCGTCAATCTTCTATGTTTCTATACCCATCTGCGCCAAGTATCCTGAATCGTTGACCGCCTGCTGCCAGTTTCCTGCGACCTAACTTCGTGGACTGTCAGGCGGCGACGTGGACTCTTCCCTGCTTCCCTGCTTCCAGCGATCCTGAGGCTGTTTCCAGTGACTGTCCATACTTCAACTGGTGCATCCGACGGCGCTTATCTGCGGCGAGAAGGAGAGACCCAGGAACGACGGCGGAAGGTGACGCGGTCCCTTCTTAGCTTCCGTTACAGCCATTATTAGTCAATACTTTATTTATTACTGGATATCATGTCTACAGAGGTGAACATGTTTTTTATTGACAGATTATGGAACCCCAATTTCTTTTTCCTCAGGCTTTTCTTCCTTCCTTCCTAAAAAGACCTCATTTAGGGGTCTTGGAGTCTGGTAACAAATAATCATCACCACTGTAGACATTATGGGCTCGATTCAGTGAGCTGGTAAACCCAATCGTAGGGCCAAAACGACATCTGGACGGTACACATACATAGTTGTACCATTTGAATTCAAATGCCCTACCTACATGAACTACAATGATCGTCAGGTGTCAAAACATGACTTGAGGCCCAAAGTTTATCACTGTTTATCCCCACAACGTACACTAAATAGCATGAATAATGGGAACATCAATGGAAACCAGCTAACGTTCGATATTTGACACAGTGTAGAGGGAGAGCTAACAACAGCCACCCTTCCCCCACCCTCCTAATCACCAACCCTAATAGTAGCCCCCTTAGCTCTACACTATACCTAACATTAACAATGACATTTAAAAATACTAGCCCTAACACTCTTTTGACCCATACCCCATAGATGTAATACTTATCTGGAAGTCTGTTGTCCAGCATGGTCTACTGTACCCTGGTGTTCCTCTTTAATTCATCTTCTCTAAGCTTCTTTTTCTTCTTCTTTCATCTTCTTTCTTCTTATCTAAAGTTTCTTATGCCTCTATAAAAGAAGAATAATCAATTAAATCCAATGCTCCTGTAAAGTTTCTCTGCCACCACCACTGCCAGAACAAAAAAAAATCCCCATTTCTGTACCTTTTTGGCCATTGCCCAATTTTAAAATAGACTGGCTTTTATATGGCCAGTCTCTGTTCAGCTTTGTTCCCAAGCTTCTACTGGCTGGGATGTGGGGTTACACAGGTCAAGGAATGTGCCCTGCAGTAACCACACCTCCCAGCCAATCAGCTTCTAGCTAGAGGGGTTAAGAATGTGCGTATATAAAATCCAGTCTCTGTTCAAATGTCCCTCAGTTTGGATCTGGCAACGGCGTGAAAGGTACAGCAATGGGGATGTGATTTTTTGTTTGTTTGTTTTGCCAGTGCCGGTGGTGAGATACTTTACAGGGGCAATGGATTTCATTGATTATTCTTCTTTTGTAGAGACACAAGAAACATTACAGAAGAAGAAAGCAGAGGAAAGAAGAAGGAAAAAGGAGAAAGAAGCTTAGAGAATACATATTAAAAGGAAGACCAGGGTGGAGAAGACCCCGCTGGACCTCAAACTTCCAGGTAAGTGTGGAATGGGCCATGGGGTGGTGTTAACTTAATCATTTGAGTGCCAGAGGGGTATGAAACACTCTACAATGCATTGCATATCCCACTGGTACTCAAAGAGTTAATTTTTTTGTTTCATTCATGCTTTTGGTACCTTGGATGTATTGATATGGGGCTTAGGGCCCTACATCAATACATGCACGGGTCACTAGTGTAGGAAACCCTAGCTGCGCATGTGTGGGTTTTTTTTGTTTTTTTTTACACTGTCCAAGTATACATCAGTGGTTATTAAAACTCCTTAGGAGCTCAACGCCCAGGTTTGCTGGCACTAATTTTACGAAAAAAAACGAGAGACCTTAATGCATGTTACCATCAATGCTTTTTCATTGATTTCAATGGTTGCTAATTTAGCTCTCATTGTGTATTTTTACAGGCCGGTACTTTGTCAGAGGACAGTTAATAAAATATCTAACTGTGACTTAAAACTACTGACATTAGTTTGGGTTAACAAACGGAGGTAATTGAATTGAGCCCAACTGAGATGACAATGAATTAACCCCTTGAGTGCCAGAGTGTTATCCAATACATTGCAAATCAATATTTTGGATACCCCTTTGGCACTCAAAGCATTAATGATTCATGTTGGGAAACAAATCCATGTAGAATTCAGTCACAGTGACCTTTAGGATTGTCAGCCCCAATTAAGATGAGGGTTTATTATTAGTACTATTATCAGTATTGCTCATTTACCTGAAGTTCTGTAGAGCAACCCACATGAAAAAAAAAAAAAATAAGAGTTTAGTAAAGTACTAGTTAATAGCAGCAATATAAATGCACAGCACTCAGTGTTCAGGTCCTCCCAGTTTCTTTTCCCATCACCTACAAAAGCTGAATCAGCCAATGGCAGCAGCATTTCTAGTGCTAGTACAGGTGTGTGACATCACAGCAGCCAATAGGAATCCTCAGGGGATTCTGGAGCTCACATCACTATCTCTAGGAAGGATACTCCCATGTGAGGTGGTGGGCTGCATGCTAAGGAATGTATGCTTATAATAAGGCTTCTCCCAGCGATACGAGTAGCATCAATTAGCTGGAAAAGACTTCACTTTAACATATTCTTTTTATTAATTTCATCTTATTAGTTGTCCTTTAACCTCATTTTGATTTGTAGTAAATATATGCAGGTGTGTATTTGGATTACACAATGCAAATTTTCTCATTTGTTTTATTTCCCCCTTTGGATGCTTGAGAAATCTCCATAGCATTGCAATGAAATGCTAAGGAGACCTATCTAGCAAGCAAGGGATTAATGAAAGTGTGTTCAGATTAGGAAGATGGTGATCTGATTATTATGTTACTAGTGTTAAAGCCCGTGTACACGGGCCAAGGTCCGGATAATGTTAACCCTTTAAGTGCCAGAAGGGTACGCAATGCATTGCTTTGCCCCTCTTGCCTCTTTCTAACCTCCCTTGCCTTTCTTCCTACTCTTGCCCCCCATGCCTTTTTCGCCACCCTCTTGCCCCATGTCTCTTTCGTTACCACTTTGCCCCTTCCATCACCCTCTTGCCTCCCATACCTCTTTTGACCCCCATGGCTCTTTCACCACACTTTTGCCCCCCCATACCTCTTTTTCCCCCCATGGCTCTTTCACCACCCTCTTGCTTCCCATACCTGTTTTGCCACCCTTTGCTCCCCATGTCTCTTTCACCACACTTTTGACCCCAATGCCTCTTTCACAGTCATTCTTGTCCCCCATACCTCTTTTGCCACCCTTTGCCCCCCATGCCACTTTCACCACACTTTTGCCACTCTAATGCCTCTTTCACAACCTTCTTGCCCCCTATACCCCTTTTGCCCCCTCATGGCTTTCAGCACCCTCTTGTTCCCCATACCTCTTTTGCACCCCATGCTTCTTTCAACACACTTTTGCCCCCCAATGCCTCTTTCACCACACTTTTGCCCCCATTCCTCTTTTGACCCCCCATGGCTCTTTCACCACCCTCTTGCTCCCCATACCTGTTTTGCCACCCTTTTGCCCCCATGCCTCTTTCACCACACTTTTGCCTCCCCAATGCCTCTTTCACAACACTCTTGCCCGCCATACCTCTTTTGACCCCCCCATGGCTTTCACCAGGTTCTTTCTCCCCATACCTCTTTTGCCCCCCATGTCTCTTTCACCACACTTTTGCCCCCAAAGCCTCTTTCACCACCCTTGCCTCTTTCTCTCCTGGGGGCCGGATCCTCTGTTCTCACTGGCCACGCTGCAGTCATGCACTGTACTGAGTGCCCAAACACGCCGTGGCTGATACGGAGAGGGGTGATCCGAATTCAGACCGGAGTTCTCTCTGCGCACCTTCCTGGGACCGCATTCGGGCAGTCAGTACTGTGCATGACTGCAGTGTGGGCAGTCTCTATTGCGCATGACTGCAGCACGCGCAGCCGTGTCTACTGAGCATGATGGTTTCTGACAAACATCCTTAGTGAATTATTATATAGGAGATAATGGATGCTGATTCTGTTGGAAAAGACAACTTTGGGTTTTACCTACATAATTCTTTATAGTCTACAATAAGACTCATAAATAAAACAAGTTGGAGGTGTAATCTACGTCTTAGTGTGCAGTGCATGGAGATATTTGTCATAGCCATCTGTCTAAACAACTTTAGATACTTTCTTTTGAACATAAGTGACTATTTTTTCTTTTTCACACTAAAGCCGGATACCAAACTGTGTTGGAAGCTGACACCCTTCCTATATGTCAAAGGTGTGGTATTTCACACTTCCTGTCTTAACTGGCTTGTTTCCATTTTTTTATCGGCAAAATAGATTTTACAACGGTTTTGTATTAAGTACACTGTGGTGGTTTTACACTGTTGATGCTGATATGATGAATTGTGAATAATCTTCCTCTGGTAATGCATGATGCAAAATAGAGGACACACAAAAAAGGCCCATTTCATTAAATGGGGCTTTTAAGTGCATTGCAATGCGTTGAAAACTTCTCTTGCACTGAAGTGGCTAAAATCTTCATTTTTAACCTTTTGAGTGCCAGAGGGATATGCAACGCAATGCAATGCATTGCGTACCCCTCGGGCACTCAAAGGGATAATGAAAGGGCATTTTTGTGGAACTGGTATTCCTAGACTTGCTTCACTTTGGTTTTGTGTATATAATGCTTTGACTGCCTGAGGGGTACACATCAGAGGGGTATGCGTTGAGTACGCCTCTGTCACTCCAAGGGTTAATACGATCCATAGGATTGTGACATTCATGACATTCAAGAGTGGTTGAGCCACAGGATGGCCAAACACTGAGACATATGCACAGAGAGAAACATGCAGCAATTGTGAAGTAAATCAAAAAATCCTCATTGATTTAAATTGGTCTATTAACCCCTTGAACTCTGGAGAGTTGACCAACACACAATGAAGAAACGTTTGTGTGTTCCCTATTTTGCCTATTGCTTGTCCTAGAACTGAGACACTTTTCTTGAGCATATGGCCTACAAACTAAGATATTTTAGTTTGCAGAAAACACTTGACTTGTACTTTTGAATTGTATTGTTTAGCCCCTTGAATGCTTATGATGTCTCCAACACATTACGTCTCTAACATTCAAGAAGTTAAAACTGTCCAACCTGATTTGTAAAGGAACAGTACTGCACCATTATAAATTTAATAATGCTATAAATAATTTTATCTGCTGGTTTATTTACCTGTATAGTGTGTATTTCCCTTGAGTCTGCAATTTCAGCTTTTTCTGTAACTGCTTCAATTATGTGAGTGCTCCTTATCTTCAGTGTTTAAAGGGATAGTAATGTTTCACAAAAACAGCAGCTCTAATTAATCTTCATAGTATTTGAGCTATGGAGAGTGTTATTTCAATATGTTTAGATTTTAGTTCAAGAGTCATTGAATGATAAAGTATCCCCCTCCCGCCTCTTTTACCTAGTATAAGCCACCCCCCATCATATGTGGAATCAGGTCCTGAGACCAGATAGCAAGGGGCAATCTTCTTACTGTGAGCATAAAGAAAACCCTGCCCCCTTGACAGGTTTTTCCTTATGCTCCTGTCTTGCTGCTCTGAGGTGAGCAGTGTTATATCAGTAAAAGGGGCGGGAGGGGGATACTTTATCATTCAAATACTCTTGAACTACTACTCTGACAGTATTGAAATAACACTCTCCATGGCAGAAATACTTTGAAGATTAATTGGAGCTGCTTTTATTGTGAAACATTACTATCCCTTTAAAAAAAAAATCTCCTACTCTGTATTGGTAAGGTATTTTAAGAATGTTAAAGGTGGTTCATTCTTTCTTTGTTGATTTGGACATTCAGACCATTATATATAGAGACAGCTCCTCTGTTCAGCTTCAGCTACAGTTACATTTTAGATTTGTTTTATGGATCTCAGGTAGGTGGTGCTCATGTCAAAAAAATATATGATTGAAGGTAAGTGCACTGAGAAAGAATGCCAGGGTATTAAATAAATAAGTGTATACTATTAAAAGTTAGCTGTAACATTTGAACTAAGAATTAGAGCTTGCAATCTATAGAAGAACTGATCTACGTTGTTTACTGCACAAACATAACAGAGTTTGCAATTATAATGGAAACTGGACCCTCAGATCTTGCAACATATAGGATAGCTGACACAGTTTGCAGTGTTTACTGAACTACAGTGCATGCTATCAGCATAGAAACTGACTATTAGAGCATGCAATTTATAGAACTGACACACAGGTTTGCTATACAGAGTGAAACATGCAATCTAGAAGCAACTTGACTGGGGAGTTTACACTGTGTCATTGCTTGGCCAGAGCAGGCTACTTAAATTCTGTAAACACCAGCTACACACGTTCATGTGCTGTGAGTAGCAAGTGTTGTGTATTGTAGTGTTCTTCTATCTGCTCTCACGACAAGTCACAAAGTAACTGTTACTGAATGAATGCTGATTTGATTGTTGAACTGGATCATTATCCAGGCAGTAGGTACACTCTTAATTAATTAATTAGATTATATATTTATTTTTAAAATGATCAAAAAGTTAACCCTTTGAGTGCCAGAGAGGTATGTGATGTGTTGGATACCTCTCTGGCACTCAAAGGTTTAAAAAGTAACACAGTCAGCCCAGGGCAAAAAATAACTTTCTATTGTTATGTCAAATGTCACTCTAAGCTTTTTATGTGTTTCACACTGTACAGGTTGAAATAGGGCAGAAGCACATACAAAATATTGCACTGCAACACCCTAGTCATATACAGTATGTCAAACACCACTACCATGCTTCAAATTGCCTATAACTGCATTAGACCATTATCTTTAGTAAATGAGCATATAATAATAGCAGCCTTATACTAGTCACTCCATTTCAATTGTAAATTCTGTGGGATCACATGTTCAGCCCCATTTGAAATGTAAGCTTGGTGGGATCACTTGTGTAACCCCATTTCAATTGTAAGCTCTGTGGTATAATTTTTTACCCCTGTTTCGGTTGTAAGCTCTGTGGGAAAACTAGTAGAGGCCCATTTCAACTGTAATCCATAGGGTGTCACTAGTGTAACCCCCATAAATATAAGCTTATGCAAGGAGCTTGGCTCTGATCCCCTTCACACCAAATATGCCCTATATGATAAAAATATATATATATAAACACCATAATCAAGGTAATACGTTCACTTGGTTTATTAAATAGCACTAAAAATACTATAATTTAACAAAGATGAGGATTATCACAAAGATTGAAAGAAAAATATTCAGCATCAGTAGTTTGGTAACACACAAAAATGACCGTAGCACACCAAAACAACGATAATAAATATACACATATATGGCCAAATGCATTATTGGGGAAAAATTTAAAAAACAGCTGGCATAAATAATGATGATTGATAACAGACAAGAGCCCTGGTGTCAGTGTATACACAGAACCCACCGGACACAGAGAAACCAGTCGGCTATAACATGCCACAAATCATAAAGCCTTAAAGAGCTAATAAGTGTACCTACACATCATAAACACAATATAATAAAATAAAAATACATAAACTTACAAAAAAAAGAAGATGGTCTAAACACTGATCCACAGTATACTCCTATCCATGAAAGAAATATCCTGCAATGAGTTTTGTACAACTCCTTAAGTGCTTTCTCAAGCAAATGGATATCTGTAGACAGTGTCCGTTCCAACAGCTATTTAAACACACTCTTGATAATTCCTTAATTGTTCATCTGCTACAGCGTTTCAGTTATTCAAAAACATATTTGAATAACTGAGACACCATAACAGATGGACAATTAAGGAACGGTTATTCAATTAACAAGAGTGCGTTGGCACGGACACTGACCACAGATATCCATTTACTTGAGAAAGCACTGAACGAATAGTGTGAAACACGTTGCAGAATATTTTCCAGCTAGGAGTATAATGTGGGTCAGTGTTTGGACCATCTTCTGTTTATGTAAGTAAAGAGGCTCCTATTGATCACTGATGCTGCGGCATGTAGGATAGGGAGCAATGCTTGGGATCGTAGGAGTCCTGTGGAATGTCTTTGCAGCAGCCGAAGCTAGAGTAAAGATGCTGGCCGTGTGTCATGATTCCCCGGGTTTTGCTGCTTTCCCTCGCCAGGTATTCTGGTTCCCTTGCCATTTATGGTATCTCTGATTTGTCCAGTTCATGCCCTTGTTTAGGGCCTATATCAAGCACTGACATCCTTGTGTCAGTGCGCGATCAAAGCGTTCAGTATATCGAATCTTTGAGTATTGTTCCTTGTGTATCTAGTGTATTGACATGGCTTTCCTCGACTTCGTCTCCTGTCTCCTGATTTTGCTTCGACTCCTGTGTTGGTTTTGACCTTGGCCTGTTTTACAACTCCTCTTCTGCCTGCTGATTTTTTTACCTTGCTGCTGGATTGGTTTTTACTCTGGCTTGTTCGACTATCCTAGGTACCGTCTTTGCCTGCTGTTGCTGACCTGGATTGTCTACCACCCGCCTTTCGACCTCAAAAGGTCCTCGGTGCCCAGTGTGTGTCCAACGATGTTGACTACCCGGTCGGGTTTGTCTTGTTCAACTTCTCAACATTCAACCCCCAGTCGCACGGTAAACCTTACGACCCCCAGCCACACGGTAAAAATTACAACCCCCAGTCATAGGGTAAATTTGCGACCCACAGTGCTGCTTATCCAGTGTTCGACAGAGAGTGCCATACTGCTGGTAGGTTTAGAACGTTGATTCCTATCACGGTGCCCGTGATTCTCTGTGCAACATTCTTACTTCCGGATTTGTGTTTGGCTGTCTCTGATTGGTGCTAGCTGGCTAGCCCCTCCCAGGGCTAGCCTTTATATACGCCCTCCTGTCACTAGGCTGGTGCCCTTTTGTGGTGTTCCTGACCTTACGTTATTCTGTGTGTTGATCTGGTTTTCGTCTGACCTTGTTCCTGTTCCACTCCTGTGTACCGATCCAGGCTTTGGCTGACTACCGCTCTCTGTGTACCGATCCAGGCTTTGGCTGACTACCGCTCTCTGTGTACCGACCCAGGCTTTGGCTGACTACCGCTCTCTGTGTACCGACCCAGGCTTTGGCTGACTTCCGCTCTCTGATACTGATCCAGGCATTGACTGACTTACGCTCCTTGTGCTGCCCTCACTATTGTTGTCAGTCCTCTCATATTTGTTGCCTCCGGTTGCACTACTCTCTGCCTGTGTATCAGTGTGGCCTACGTTACAAGATACTAGTCTGTCTATCTGGTCACTAGTGGTTACCATTGCTAGCCCATTACACTACGCTCAGCCTGTGATTCTATGTGGCCTCCGTTACGTACACCCAGACTGTGCTATCCGGTCACTAGCGGGTACCGTTGTCAGCTCATTACACTACACTCAGCCTGTGACCCGGTGGGGCCTTTGCCAGTACTACCTTCTGAGCGCACCGGCCTACAGTGTTACTACCTGTCAGTACTCTCTCTGCTGCACCAGATACCAGGATGCCTTACCCGGTATTCGGTAAGGCCGGTAGAGCCTCCTCTGTTCCTTGTTGCACCAGATACCAGGCTGCCTTACCCGGTAATCGGTAAGGCCGGTGGAGCCTCCTCTGTTCCTTGTTGCACCAGTTACCAGGCTGCCTTACACGGTATTCAGTAAGGACGGTAGAGCCTCCTCTGTTCCTTGTTGCACCAGTTACCAGGCTGCCTTACCCGGTATTCGGTAAGGCCGGTAGAGCCTCTTCTGTTCCTTGTTATACCAGTCTCCAGGCTGCCTTACCCGGTATTTGGTAAGGCCGGTAGAGCCTCCTCTGTTCCTTGTTGCACCAGTTACCAGGCTGCCTTACACAGTATTCGGTAAGGCTGGTAGAGCCTCCTCTGTTCCTTGTTGCACCAGTTACCAGGCTGCCTTACCCGGTATTTGGTAAGGCCGGTAGAGCCTCCTCTGTTCCTTGTTACACCAGTCTCCAGGCTGCCTTACCCGGTATTTGGTAAGGCCGGTAGAGCCTCCTTTATTGTATTGCTATTTGTATGCCCTGACCTGTGTCAAACTTTCTTACTGCTGCTTGTAGAGTTTGGACCCGTGAAGGGCCTTGTTACGCTTTATATTGCCTAATAAAGCTTTTCTACCAAATTGTCTGAGTGTTCAATAAAACCGTGACAATTCCTTACCCGGTGAGTAGTTGTCTGTGTTCTAGGTGGTTGTCCTGTCACCAGGCTTCGTGGCCTGCTACACCACCCAGCCTCGGCCAGGAGCAAGGCCTCCTGGAAGCAGCCACCGACCACTAGCAGCGCTCACAAGCCTTCGAACACCATCTTCTGGCTAACTGGGACCTACTCAGTAAGTATTACTGTATTGTCTCCTGTCAGTATCTACATTATACATATTAAAGCAGCAGCTTGTTACCTCTTGTGGGGTTTTCCCTCAAGGTTCTCAGGCAGCTTACATTGGGTGCTTCGATCAGAGTCTTACACCGTAAAGCCAGATACCTGACCCCAAGTTAGTTGGGGCCAGGACCAGGATGGACACCCTTCATACTTAACACAGTAATAGGTACCAGTGGAGAAGGACCCCAGAATGCAGTGGAACCTAGAGAGGACTGGAAAATAGTGCTGGAGCGGGTAGTGACAGACCTTAGGTCAAGACAAAAATAGACCCCAGACTGACAGTAAGGAGATAATGCCAGTCTAAAGGACCATAGGCAGGAAAGGAATCCCAGGACACACAACTAGGTGCACTGACTCTGATAACTAGAGGCACCTATAAAAGAGAATCAGCGGAGACTACTCCAGACAAAAGAAAGAAAGGAAGATAGATAACGACCCCCAATTTTGTACCCAGCAAAGAACTGATTCTGGATGTAAAAACCAACGAAGCTCAGTAGGATGGGTGGTAGAAGCCAGTAAGGCAAAGACAGGCTAGAATAGATAACCTCACAGCTAGGAGAGGGTAAAATGTCCCGCCATGTTCCCGAGAAAAAAATCTGTGAAAACTAGACTTGTGCGAATTCATTAAGAGACATTCGGATTTCGTCGAAAATGGGGTCATTCGGAGACATTCGGCCAATCCGAAACTCAAGGGTCATTCGGAAAAAATGATCTGACTCCGAACAGCCCAGGACCGAAATTCGTCGAAACTTTCGGAAGTTTCGGCAATCGACAAATTTCCAAAAGTTTTGACTACTTTTGACCAGGACTTTTTTGTACTTCCTGTGCGCGCTCAATTACTTACCCTCCATAATTTTCCCTCCATGTCTCTAGTCCAATTCCATTCTCTGTTTCATGCACTACTTCCCTCTTTTGTCTGTATTCCAATAGCCTTCTTCATTTCATGATGGGGGTTGGACTAATGACACAGTCACACAGACAGACAGCCTGCATTTCCTCATTGCGTTGTTGGAGCTCAGAGAGAGAAGAGATTAGAGAGTGTCCAGTTGTTGTGTAGGCAGGCAGGTAGCATTAGGCTAGGCATAGGTAGGCAGCCAGCATTAGTTCCAGTTATTGCCACTGCAAGAGCAAGTAATATTTGTTCCTCTGCTGTGTAAAATATAAAAAAATATTAGGTATTTGTTCAAATACAGGGCCGGCCCTTACATGGGTCCCAGTGGGTCCATGGACCCAGGCGGCACTTTGACAGGGGCGGCAATTTGCCGTCCCATAGCATGTTTATTTTGTGCGCTTCCGCCAGTTCTGTGTTGCAGGGTGTCCCATCAGTGTGACTGTCAGCAGCCGGGCAGCCCTATGCTCACTCAGTGGCGATGCCTGCTGGCTGCTTCAGTGACGTGAATTATATGATAGTCAAACATTATGCCTATTTTGTATTGTTTATCGCCCATCTAAAGTCAAGACTTGAGTAAATAGGTCTACCATCCCAGATTTGCTAGAGAGGTTTTACAAATACAGGAGGGTGCCCCCTGTATGAAATGAGTCTAAACATTTGGGATCCCTAGTATGAGTGCACGACAGTGCATGATGTGTCCTGAACAGGATTGCTGTGAGATGTCTCCACCCGGAAGGTGCTGGCTGGGCTGAGCTTCAACATTGTGACGAGTGACCAACTAAGAGCACCGTGCCAGACTTAATCTGCAGCCATAGCATCACCCCCTCCTACTCTCCGGGTCCCGCTGACTGGCAATAACAGGTGAGTCGCTAAGAAATCTGAAGCCTTTCTGGAAGTCCTTTCACTTGGAAAGGGGCTAGGTATTACTTGGCAGTGTTGCCTCGTGTGTAAATAATTTCTAGGTGGGAGATGAATGTGCATCACTTATGTGTTTCCTAACAGTAGTTAGAATACAACTCCCATCATCCGAATTAGAAAAAAAAAAATTTGTCCGAATTTGAATTTTACCGAAAATTTTGCCCGTGCACAAGTCTAGTGAAAACCATGTTGTTGTCCGCTTTTTCATGGGGAAAATCCACTTTAAAACAGCCCATTTTCACCCATTGGCCAAAATTTATTGTATTTTTTTTCAATGGCTAGAACATTTCCCCCCCCATTGATTTCTGTGTTTTTTGCCTTTTCACTATAAAAAAGTGACGTATTTGAGGAAGTGAAACACAATAGAAGCAGCTACAGAGCGAGGTAGACATGCTGTGCTGCTCTACTGTGATTTTTTTGCAAAATCGAGCAGGAGAGGCTCATAGTGACTGCTATCACTATGAGAAAGTTTTAAACTAATAAAAGGAGGAACTGGAAGGACCCTTATGTGTCCACTGAGTCTGTGTCTGAGGAGGAAGTGAGCACTACAGAAGCAATTGTGGAATTGTGGCCAGTCCCCCTAAATCACCCAAAGGGATCTTAGGGAAATTAATGTCAAGGAACGAAGAAGAGGGTAGTAATGAGAGCAGAAAAGGTCAGTTGCCTGAGCCTGCTGCCAGAAGTGCTGCTCCTGCTGCCAGACGTGCTGCATCTGCTGTAAGATGTGCTGTGCCTGCTATCAAACATGCACCCTTGCTGTCACCAGTGCTGTGCCTGCTGCCAGTACTGCACCTGCTGCCACCAGTGCTATGCCTGCTGTCAGATGTACTGCCCCTGCTGCCATCAGTGCTGTCCCTGATGTCAGTGCTGACCCTGCTGCCACCAGTGCTAAACCTGCTGCCAGTGAGTCTTGTAATACTCAGGAGGGGGGTGGAGAAGATGATGCCAAGTGTGACAGCTGGAGACCCTAAGTCACACTTGCCATCCCCAAGCAGTCCCCACAGTGCTGGTACTACAACTAAGAAGGTCAAGCAGCTTGTTAACGTTAGGAGTGAAGGAGGGGGGTAATCTTCATATTAATAATGACTGTGAGGAGGAAGACTCAGGGGCTGAAATTGATGTGGTTGGTGTTAGTAGTAGTAGTAACAGTGATGGTGAAGCAGCCGGTGGGACTGTTAGGAGAGTGGAAGGGGATGCAATTGAGAGCATCCAGACTAGAGGTCAAGGGAGCCCACACAATTCCCCTGACTCTGGGAGTCCCTTTCCCTCCACATCATTGTCCATGTGAAATATGAAGAAGGCAGAATTGTTACCACCGCAATAATACCACCTCAATCAGGAGCACAGATCAGCTGCCTGTGCCTGCTGCTAGTGCTACCAGTTGGCCTTCTTCAGGTCAACAATACATGGCAAGTGTGACATTAGGGGACCCTCTGTCACATTTCTCATCACCTCCTCCAACCAGCAGTGAGATGTCTGTAATAGAGCAGCAGCAGCTGCATGGAAGGACTAGTGGTTGTGGTGATGATGATGATGGTGGTGAAGCTGAGGTGGAAGAGACATTGATGGTCTTTTTAGCCCAAACTGAGAAGGAATGGGAGACAGGGATGGGGATGGGCATCACCACCACCACTGTCAGTGAGCTTTTTGGAATTTGCAGATTTTGCTACTGCTCTAATTCCTGCTGCAAGGGCAGCAGGATGCTGAGGAGAAAGCTAGTGTGCCATAGACCATCATAGACACAGTGGTAATGAGGTAGAAAAGTGATCTTGGACTAGAACAGGTTCCACTTGACAGCAGCAGCATTACTCCTGGTCCTAGTTGCAGTGCTTGTTCTGAGGCAGTAGCAGCAACAGTGACAACATCATCCTCTGCCCCAGACATTGAAGGGGAATGTAGAGAAGAAGAAAGGGCCATTCTTCTCCACCTGTTCCCTACCTCCTGAAGTCATGGATGTGGGACTATTTTTATCCCGGGGCAGACACAGTACAGTCATTACCAATGTCACTGTGCACAATTTGTGACGCGTCAGTGAGAAGGGGAAAGGTGGGAACACACCTTGGCACAGCCGCCTAATAACACACATGAAAAACAGACACCATGACATTTATGGCAAACATGTTAAAGCCAAACACCCACCACAGAAATCGAGCACCACTGTTGCAGTACCCCCTGACTCTACAGAAAGGTAACAAGAAGCGAGGCAGAGATCAAAGAGGAGGAAGAATAGAGAAACCCAGACAGAGTTCCGTGACGAGTGAAACATCTAGCTTGCCATCACCTTCTTCCTCTAGGGTAACTACATCTTCTGCCAATCCAGCTCGTTCATCGTTACCTCCCCCGCCAAATGATAACTACTGTGTAGATGTTAGCATGCGGCAGTTCATGTCCAGCCATTGCACACTGTGTGGTGCACTGACCGTACATGGTGTTTGGATACAGTTGTGCCAGGTGTTATTTACCACACACTGTGCGAATTGCAGTTGCTGATGATAGGCAAAGTTCCTGCTCTCAAGGGAAAATTTTCTATTCTAGTAACAACACATTCAGAAGAACTATTGGCCAACTTCTTCTTTTTTCCACATATACTGAGGGTTACTTATTGTGCTGATACTGCCTCAGGCGCATCACTGGAGCTAGTCATTACAAGTGGAACCTTCATTATCCATCACCCACATTACTGATGTTGTTGATCCCATTCCCTTTGCGCTGCCTAATCATCCTGCTGCTTAAACAACTCAGCAGCAGCAGCAAGAATAGCATCGCAAATTTTGCATCTACATCAGGGCATTTGACAATGGTCATTGGCCACTGGCCAACAGGACATGACCTGCTGACACTAGGCCAGTAAGGCATTTTTCATTTTTTTGTCCTTGGTGCTTTAAAAAATCTCATAGTCCTACAAACAAATACACAATTTTTGGGGGTTGGTTTCTAACAAGCCTAATTCCTAAAAATCAATGTTTCCTTAGGGCTTGTGTCAAACAAGTCTAAGTCCTATAAATCAATGCTTCCTCAGGGCTTGGACCTCTAATAGTCTAAGTCCTAAAAATCAATGTTTCCTCAGGTTTTGGGCCTCTAACAACAAATCTTACAAACGATCCTTTACAAAATGCTGTCATGTCAAGTATCAGTCTATCCCAGTGGCAGCTTACGTCAGGGGGTCCCTGTCTCTTACACGTTACATACAAACTTCTTATTTTATTTTATTTATTTTTTATTAACTGTGCCCCCAATACCAGTCAACAAACCCCCCAAAACAAAATCCCTGTTCAACTGATTATTTCCCCAGACTCCACCCACCAACACAGGCACCATCCTCAGATCCCTTTTATACCATGTCTTATGGGGTTTTTTATTGTATTTAGGATTTATTTTTTACTAACTGCCCCAAATCCCAATAAACAAACCCCCCAAAAAAACATTCCCTGTTCAACTGATTCTTTCCCCACACTCCACCAACACAGGCAACATCATGCCCCTTTTATCTTATGCCTTTGGGAAATAAAATAATATTTGCTATTTGTTGTGTGTAAATCCAATGTTTCCATTGATTTCAATGGAATGAGCTAGGAGAAAAAAGTGGAAAAACAGCACTTTTCTCGGGAAATTATTCGCCAGCGTCCAAGAATCAGTCAAAAACAAGTAGAGTCAAGATCAGAGATGGAGACAAACTACTGGCAGCAACTGCAAAAAAACTGCTTGAAAAACAGGACTCTGGGATAGGTGAATGCACACTTATAAACCCTCAGAAACCAATCACAGGCCAGCAGGGATAATGGTCAGATGAGGAGTTTACTAGTACCCCCTCCTTAAGCAGAGACCTCAGGACGACTGGGTTTCCCCAGATGAGTTTGATGAAAAGCCCAAAGCAGGGCTAGGACATGCAAGTCCTGAATGGAAAGACAGCAGTGATCCTCAGGGCCATAGCCTTTCCACACAACTAGATATTAGACAGTACCCCATACTTTGATAGAGTCCATAATCCTTTGGATGATGAATTGAGGATGCTCATCCAAAAGAACTGGCTGAGGAGGATGATGAGGGGTAAAGAAGTGATTACAGATCACCAATCTAAGTGAGGAAACATTAAATGAATTATAGAAACAAAGGAAAAAACTGAAAAGAAGCTCACAGAGCTAGCTCATCATAATATATACATGTAGTGAACAGAATTAGAACGATATCAATTGACTGGCATGTGGACAGCAGCAAGAAATAAGGGGGTTCTCCAGTACCCCCAAATATCAGTCTGAAACACAAAGTGTACACACATTTACCAATGTGTAAATGTGAGCCCTACCTTAGGCATAGGTAATAACTCTGTTGATAAATATGAGGATTTAGTCCATAATTTGGCCAAAGAATGTTAAGCTTGCCAACCCAATCAAATTATGTATATATCTGTATATACTAAGCACATTAATAGCACTGAAAATATTCTGAGTAATACTTCTCCTAAGGAAATTGTACAGGAAACATGGGGTGCTAATGCTAATATATTACTTAACTATAAAATAAATAGCCAGGATGTGTCTGTTAGGTGATTGGTCACTTATTAATATGGCTATCCTTAGCCTTAGATAGTGATTTGCCCAATAATCTTTCTACCTGTCTCAAAGAGAATTCCTCTATGCACAGAACTCCGGGTACGTCAGTAGGAGTTATGAAGCAAAATGACATCATTGTTACGTTACGGGGCGAGAATAACAACACTATAAAAAGGGCCACTTTGACTATAGCCCCTAACAAAGCTGCATTAGCAGCGAAACACGTTGTTTGTTCCTATACTCTTTTATGTTTTACTTGAGTAACTCATGCTAATAGCAACTACTGCAGAGATGAACAATAGCATCATACTTACAATGTGGAATTCCACTTGTGGATTTCTGCGAGGGACCTAGTGTTAGTAGTAGTAGTATACTATATATGTGTAAAGTTCACCCTTACATTTAATTCAACTCATCTGATTTAAATAAATTGCTGCAATAGCTTTTGGCTTAGGAGCAGTGTCAGAAATGATAATTGGTATGTAACTCAGGAGGAGGCTGCGGACTGGAGACGCTGAACAGAGAATTAACCATAAGGGATATAAAATTGCAACTGTTATTAAAGAGTAGCGATGAGATGTAGAGAACTGATGGGAATAATAACTGATCGAATCTACAATGTTGTATACTTGATAACATGGAGGATTTGTTCACATACTCCAGTAGATAACGAGTTAAGTCCCATATTGTTGCATCGTTAATATAAACAACAAAGGTAATACACTGGAAACAACTGAATCAGTAATTCTCTATATACAGCGCTGTACAAAGTTGAACTTAATAACGTCTCCATGTCAGAAAGAGTTAAGTCCCAGTTAGGAAGCTAAATAATCAATTGAACTCTACTGTTACACTAATCAAATAAGACACAGCATTACAATAACCAGTGTGAGGATATTGATTACAATTATAACATGATAACAAGCTCTTTAAAAGCAGCATCAACTTTATTCTGAAGCCGGAAGTCTGATGAATAAATATTCTCATTACACTATGACAAAGTGATCTGGCTACTGTATACATATTGAGACCTGATAGCCACTAGTGAGAACAATGAAGTGGTAGACAATACTAATTCTCAACGGGTAATCCCAGAGATTTTGAAGGGGTTCATTGGAGGCAGCACATACAGAAAGCCCCATTTGTAACAATCCGTTATATGACTTAGTGATATGAACTGAGTCCACAGGGGATTTTGGGGACCAAGTTGCTAATATCTCTGTTCATACATTTGAAGACCCCTTAATCTGGGTTTTTGGTGATATAGTCAGGACAATATCTCATGTTTATTATTGATATTCCTATACTTGAAACATAGGATCTGATTGGTAGCCGTTGGCTGCGATATTAAGAGTGGTACAGGACATTAAAATGAGGAAAGTTTTAATGTTCCTGGATTGTAACAATTAGTCTTACTCTGGGATTCTTTTAATTACCATGCCTTATTAATAAAGGGCATATTTAGATTATTTTACTTAAACCAATAACAATTACGTCTTAATGGTTAGTAATGGTCAGTAACAAGATGTATTGAACTGTCTCTTTGTGATGAAGGTGAGCTGGTTAAGCCTGTCAGGGCTATAATAAAGCAATAATACTACCCTTTCCTATCAACATTTATTTTTGTTTTTGGTTATACAATTTTTCAGACTTGTGGTATGAGTAATACTGTTCAGTCTATGAAGATTATTTTTGTATCGATCAAACAGGAGCTGCAGTGCAATTTTGTTATAGTGTAATGATAGTATAAGGCTTTGGGTGTGATATATATTTTCTTGTAGCCCACAACAAGCATTGCTTTGTCACAGCAGTCAATGGACAGTTATCCCTCTAGTGTTTAGAGCTCTGAGATGTGCCAGAGAAAGTAGGTTGCATCCTGATGTCCAGTAATGTATAGTGATCACTCCCACATAGCTACCCAAGAACAGAGGACAGTATTCTGCTGCTGTCCTCTCTACACTATCCCAGAATGGCAGAATGGAAATGTGGTAACCCTACCCAGGCTAAAATCAGCCCACCAGTAGGAGGCAATATAAAATAACAAATTAAAATAAAGTGTTAGTATTCCTTTAAGAATATTGGAATTGCTATTATTTCAATGGATATTTCACAACAGCGACATTTTGTAAGTCTTGTACAATAGCTAGTTATTCTGAGAATCACTTCAGTCTGCTTACAGAAGAGATTGCTAGAGAAAACGGGATGAGAGAAAGGACACAGACAACAGTGCTAATGCACTGACCAGTAACAGGCTAACTCTTTCAGTGCCAGAGGACTAAGCAAAGCATTGCAGAACAATACCTTGATTACCCCTCTGGTACTGAAACAATTAATGGAACATGTGGTGTGTATGTATAAAATTGGAGTAGTGCAATTCTGGGGAACACCAACGGGGGAAAATAAAAATTTACCAAAGTACCATTGGTTTAACCCTTTGAGTGCTAGGGGGTATCCAGCACATTGCTTCTCAATGCACTGGTATTCCTCTGGAACCCAAATGGTTAAATGGGGCATTTAAACCCTTGAATGCTAGAGAGGTCTCCAATGCAAAGCAATGCATTTGAGACCTATCTAGTATTTATAGGATAAATAGCCTCATTTAAATCAATGGAATTTTTTTTATATATGTTCCCTCTGGTGGAGTTGGTTTGCCCCAGAATTGCTCCACTTTTAACTTTGTACATACAGTCCAAAATATTAGCCATTTTGTTGCCAGAGAGGTATCCAACGCATTGAAACAAAAAGTGTTGGCAGGGCCTGATTTCCCGATAGGCAGAGTAAGCAACTTCCTAGAGTTCCAAATTTATAGGGGGATCTTAAACTGTGCTGGCCACACCCACATTCTGGATTGTAGGTAAGGAGAGGGCAATTTCAATGTCTTTGCCCCAGTAAAATTCCTCTTTACAGGCGCTTATCTAACTCCTTGGATGCTAGAGAAATTTCTGTAGCAACCACATGGTTAATGCTTTTTTGTCCAAAGGTATTTTCTGTGCAAAAAGATAATGGATGGAACTGGGGGTGGGGCCATTTGAGGAATGGGGATGAGGCTATAGGTGGAGCTAAGGGCATCTGAAATTCCTTGATTAGGGGTGCCCGGGATGTAAATCCTACACTGTGTATTGGATATATCTCTGTCGCTCAAAGGGTTAATTATAATTAATATCTTCAAGAAAATCAACAGTGCACTTCACAAATATTAATATCATTATTGAAACAGAACATATTTCATTGGTAATACCTTCATATTTTAATGTACCCTTTGTCTATATAATAATGTGCCCCTTTTGTATACATAGATATATATATATCTGAGCGGTCTGACCACCTGACTAAACAGAGGAGACAAAATGAGACAAAGGGCTGTATGTTCAAAAGAAAAGTGGAGAAAGTTTGGTGTAAACCAGTTCCACTATAAGGGAAAACTAAAAATTCCAAATATTTCCATTGATTTAAATGGGGATTTTAACCCTTTGAATGCTACAGAGGTCTCCTGTGCATTGAAAAACAAACACAGTGAAGGCCTCTATATCAATTAATGCTTTACAATCCCCATTTCAATCAATGTGAATTTTTAGTAGTCCCTATGGTGCAAATGGTTTGCCCCAGAACCCTTTCACTTTTCTTTTGGGTAAAGCATGGTACCATGTTAGCCATAGAAAAAGCAGGAGACTAGTGGAGTAACAATGCTACCTTTATTGGCTAACTGAGTGGCTCCATGATGCAAGCTTTCAGTTAGCCAATATGGTATAATTTGTACTATTCTAGTCTCCTAATATTATTGTGAACATACAGCCCTATGTGATAAATCATTGCTCATACAGAGTAACAAATGAGTTTTACACTTTTGCAGGTAGAGGGAGCTCATATCACATAAGGAAGAAGAGAAAAACTGAAATTGTAGAGCCAAGGGAAGCACACAGGACTAAAGAAAACTAAACCAGCAGGTAAATAATATATGGTTATAACACTTATAATGCAACATTATAATTGCTTTAAAAATCAGGCTGGACAGTTTTAAACCAGTCAGTTCAAAAGTAGAAGTCAAACATTTTCCACAAGCCAAAATGTCTTAATAAGAAAGTAGATACAGTGGTCCATATGTAGGGGTGGGTGAAAAGTTGGCAACATTTCCTGCATGTTTTTTCACTTTTTTTTTAAAAACATTTTCCTCTTTTCGCTATTGCAAAATTATTCTCCTTTTTGCCACTGCCAACTTATTTGCTTATGATTCCTATGCTGCAACATTTCCCAACACAATATTACTTATTCTGAGGGCTGCAGTAGAGAAATAAGTAGCTAAACGTCAAAGTCCACAGCAACATATGCCTTGAAAAATGTTAGCTTGGAGAGTGCCTTTGTCCTTAGCCCACAACACTAACTTCCTGCTTAAGTGACACTGGCACATACTCATCAAAAGATAAAAAAAAGCACAACCTACAATGTGGCAGATGTGTATGGCAGTGGTGGTAATGGATTGCAGTAGTGTGATTGATGAGTGTGTATGGATATATATATATACTTAAGTATAAGACCCACGGGTGCTGCCCATTCTATTCTACATTATCTATCCTCATTAGGGATTGTGCACCTGGGCATTATGTACTAAAGGAGAGAGTGCTATCCACCATTTTGTGTTGGGTATAGTATATATATATATATATATATATATATATATATATATATATATATATATATATATATATATATATTGAAAAGGATAAGCTGAACCAAAATAGAAAAACCTGGTGCTACAGAAAAATGTGATATACTAAAATAAACTGTGTACTCATGGGCTTATATGACAAAAACCTATTTAATGGTAGAATAAAGTGACGTTTCAGTTGTCAACTTGCGACCTTTATCAAGCAAAACATTAACAATACTAACAAATAATTCACATATATATAGAGAGAAAAGCACTCACCTTGTATGTCACTAAAAGTCCCCAGTGATGACGTAAAAAGCGGACAAAGGAGAAAACAATAGAAAAAGCCGGTACCAAAGAACCCATAGCGCCCCAGATGAGAATGACACCAACAGTGACACCCTGTGTTGAAACAAAGAATAGCGAGAAACAATTGCATCAGTTACACAAACCAGTTCAAAGTGTAACATTATAGACATAATAGTAACATAATTAATATACATTAAGGAGGATACATGAGAACATTGTTAATTAACGTTCAGATAAAAAGCAACTGAATTGGTTCCTTTCATTCAAACCATATGGATTAATCATTTTTAGTTCTTTGATCCAATAACACTCTCTCTGTAGTAATATTTTGGCTCCGTCTCCTCCTCGTCTGGGGATAGGAACATGCTCAATTCCTATAAAACTGAAATTTGTAGCTGGATGTTTAACTGCGAAATAGTGTTTAGCCACCGGTTTGTCCGTACTGGAATCACGTATAGCAACTTTAATTGCAGATCGGTGACCAGCCATTCTTTCTCTCAGGGTCCTCTCTGTCTTCCCCACATGGGCAAATAAGAAGATATATCACATGGTCCCTAGTACATGTAATCCTACTCTTGATGGGATATTTTTTATTATTGTGAGGATGTGTAAAGAATCGACCTCTGCGCATCGATCCACATATGGTGCAATCTGAGCACCTATAGGAACCTGGAGGGGCCGTTGTCAACCATGTCCTTCTTTTAGTGGTAGTATAACCATATCTAACACATTTCTATATGAAGGATTATGCACCTGGGCATTTATCTATTTTATATATATATATATATATATATATATATATATATACACTATTGTGCAAAAGTCTTAGGCAGCTGTGAAAAAATGCTGTAAAGTAAGAATGCTTTAAAAAAATAGACATGTTAATATTTTACTTTTATCAATTAACGAAATGTTAGTAAGTGAACAGAAGAAAAATCTAAGTCAAATGAATATTTGGTGTGACCATTCTTTGTCTTCAAAACAGCATAATTTCTTCTAGGTACCTTTGCACAATGTCAGGAATTTTGTAGGCATATAGTCAGGTGTAGGGATGGGCAAAACTTTCCGCCTCGAACTGAAATCGGCGAAAAATGGCACTTTCCTCTTGGCGAAAAATGTCCTGCAAAAAGTGCAGATTTTCCACTTTTTTTGCCCATTGAAATCAATGGGAACATAGACGTTACACACAACACATTACCAATAATATTTTATTTCCCAAAGGCATTGTATAAAAGGGCCATGAGGGTGCCTGTGTTGGTGTGGTGTGGGGAAAGAATCAGTTGGACAGGGAATGTTTTTGGGGGGTTGTTTACTGGGATTGGGGGGCACTTAATAAAAAATAAATCTTAAATAAAATATAATAAAATAAAAACCATAAGACATGGTATAAAGGGGTCTGAGGAGGGTGCCTGTGTTGGTGAATGAATGAATCATTTGAACAGGGAATTTGTTTTGGGGGGCTTTCTTGACTGGTATTGGGGGGACAGTTAATAAAAAAATAAATCAATAAAATAAAATAAGACATTTGTATTTAATGTAACAGAGACAGGAACCCCATGACATAAGTTGCCACTGGGGTGGACTGATACTTAACTTGACAGAGTATTTTGTAGTGGATGATTTGTTTGACTTGTTGTTAGAGGCCTTTGTAGGACTTAGACTTATTAGAGGCCCAAGCCCTGAAGAAACATCGATTTGTAGGACTTAAGCTAATTTCGCACAAGCCCTAAGGAAACATTGATTTATAGGACTTAAGCTAGTTTGGCACAAGCCTTAAGGAAACATTGATTTATAGGACTTAGGCTTCATAGAAACAAACACCCCCAAAAATTGTTTATTTTTTTGTAGGACTAGGTTTTTTTTTTGGGGGGGGGTTGTTTTGTTTTTTTTGCAAAACACAAGCCCTGAGAAAAAAATAAAAATGCCCTACTGGCCTAATGCCAGCAGGTCATGTTGGCCAGTGGCCACTGTCAAATGTCCTCCTGACTTGCAACTGCTGTTCGTAATGCTGCTGCTGAGTTGTTTAAGCAGCAGGATGATTAGGCAGCTGAAAGGGAATGGGATCAACAATAGCAGTAACATGGTTGATGGATGATGAAGGTTCCACTTGCCGCTACTAGCTCCAGTGATGAGCCTGAGGCAGTAGCAGAAGAATAAGTAGAAAAGAACAAGTTGACCATTAAATCTTCTCCACCTGCCCCTCCTCCAAAACCATCATGGGTGTGTTGTTATAAAAATGTGCACAGTGTGTGTTGTAAATATCATCTGGGGGCACAACTGTATCCAAACACCATGACACCTGAAACCAAGTACTGCTGCTGTCACTGTACCCCTTGTCCAGACCCCGCTAAGGACACATGACAGCTTGCTGACAGTTTAATAGTAATGATGAACCCTCCCTGCCAGAATCCTAGCATATTCTGCGGGATGGAATCTCCTCAGATGCCACCTGATGACCTGGTATCGATTCTCCTCCACCACACTGGCATGTGTGGTCAGTGCACCACACAGTGTGAGATGTTCTTGTTACCCTAAAGGAAGAAGGTGATGTTGATGGTGAGCTAGTTGTTTTGTTCGTCATGGAACTTGTCTGTCTGGGTTTCTTTATTCTTCCTCCTTTTTGATCTCTACCTTTCTTGAAAGTTAGGGGGTACAGTAACAGCTGTGCTAGATTTCTGTAATGGGTGTTTGGCTTTAACATGTTTGGAGTAAATGTCATGGTGTATTTGTTTCGTGTGTGTTATCAGGGCGGTTGTGCCAAGGTGTGTGTGTGTTCCCTCCTGTTCTGTTCTACCCTCCTTAATACAAGTCTCAGCTATGTTTCCGGAGGGGGCTTGGGCTGGAGATTCTCTCCCTAGCCACTGCAAGAGCGAATTCACCTCTAGAAACCTCACCTAGGGTTCTGCAGCTAAATTCACTAGCTCTGCCAGTCTGCAGGGGGCAGCATCCAGTTGTTCCTGCCTGAGTATCCAGGACCTCCAGATGCCAGGAAGTAGCAGGGCTCCAGCCAGCTGTGGAAAAGGGGCAGCAGCAGCGGTGGTTCAGGAACCAATGAACCTAAAATGGTCCGGAAAATCCTGGTATCATCACAGATACCATATTGTGGTCACTGCTAAATGTTCCTTTACATGTATATTGTTTATCATGTCAGAATTGTTTAAGAGCATTAGGTCAAGCAAGGCCTCTTTTCTAGCTGGCTCATCTACTAGTTGGGACATGAAATTGTTATTAATCATACCTACAAAATGTTTTTCTTTGTTGTGCTGAAACTCATATTTCTCCATTCAGTGTCAGGATAGTTGATATCTCACATTATGATTACATTTCCTGACTGAGAAGCATTTTCCATTTTACAGTAACAGTTTTGATTCCTCAAACTCCCCAAGATTAGGTGGCTTGTAGCAAATCCCCATTAACATCTTATTATTATGTATGTCCCCAGTGTGTATTTAAACCCACAGGGCCTCTACATTCTCACTGGACCCTTCATTATATATTCCCATATACTAGGTTTTAAGGCATGATTTACATATAGGCATAACCCCCTCCCCTTTTATAAACACTATCCCTCCTAAAAGTGAATAACTAGATTGACTGCCAAGTCATATGTACTATCTAACCAGGATTTCAACGGTATTCTTTTAAAAGGTCACATGCAAAAGAGAGTACTACCAAATTACACATTAACCATGTCGCCATCATAGAAATGGTGACAGGAGAATATCGGACTGTGCAAGATTCTCATGTCGTGTACTGAAAGGTCGCTTACCTTTAACCCGTTCATCCCCTCCAGAATAATTATAGAACCAGTAGCCGTGTGCGGCTCTTCCGTGATTCTCTTCATCTTCCAGTCACTCACCGGGTGCAAAGAAGAGGCTGTCCCGGACCATCATTATATGAGAAGAAAAATGTGTTTTAAAAAATCATTACTTTAGCTAAAAGCTGAACGACAAAAGTATTGCAATACAACTCCCACGCAGAGAAAGGGAGATGGAGCCGGGGAAGCACTCAGCAAGACCAGGATGAGGTTATTGCTTCAAAAAGAGCCTTTCCTTCTTCTCGGCGGCCACCAGATGGGTAAGGATGATGGGAGTTGTAGTGAAATACTTTGGTCAAATTTGAAGCCTATTAGCTCCAATGTGGTAACCTTGCCATTAGTCAGTGCTGGCTTCAAATAATATTGATCATCAAATCATATTTCAGGACAGCAGCCAAAAACAATTGATGCAACAGCAAGAAAAAGAAGCCTATTAACCTCAATATGTGTATCTAATTATTAAAGAATAGAGGTGGCTTCTGACTTGACTACATGTAATTGCTAAAATACCACGGAGCGGGAGCCTAACATAATAAGATTATAGGAGATCTTTGATCAAATGTGAGAGCCCTGTTTGGAAACTTGAAGCTGCCTCTGTTTTTCAACTATAAGACATACTGTATGCATCGGCAATGTCGCCATATCGGAACTAATAGGCTTCAACTGATCAGAATGGTATTAAATCTAATGTGTCTTATGAGATCTGTTGGTTAGATTTTCATTTTACTACTTTTGTTTACTTTATTGTATACATTTATTGTGGTTTGTGTATAGCTGTTTCTTCTTCTGGAACTCATAATGACTTATGTTTGAAACCGGTTCTGATTTATTATATCATATTTTGTATCAGCGCTAATAGGTTTCAGACAATCTCTAGTGGTATTTTGTGCCAACTCTGTAAATAGAGAATTTGGGTCAGAGAGCCTAAACAACAGAAACTCTCTTTAATCCCTTAAAGACCCTTGACAGTTTTGGCACGTCATGGTTTGAGGAGCCATAAGGACCCATGATGTGCCAGGACAGCCATGGAATTCAGAGCGCCCATGGCTGCATATCATTCGGGGAGCCCTGAATCGTGTTCTAAGAAAGAAAAAAAAAAACGGTCCATGGTCATTAACCCCTTACCGCCAGACGTCCCGAGCGGATGTCCCAGGTGGACAGGGGACGTACATGGAAGTCGTTTAAAAAAATGAAAAAAGAGTTTGGCGGGCGTTAAGTGCCGGTCACTAAGGGGTTAAGTGCCGTCCGGGTCCGCGATTGGGCGTTCCTTAAGGTGTTATGTCAATGACTAGATTTGACCATCTGGTGATTAGATATATGTGGAAATATATATATATCCTTTATTCTTATTTTAATTCGGCGATTTTTTACTTCTGATATAATAAACGTTACATTTTAATCCTTATCCCATGTTTTTGTGACTCAGGTAGAGAGAGGGGAAGTTGAAGGTGACAGCGAGTGCTTAATTTACAAGGTTTCTTTCTCTCTGTGTGTTAGATGTTTTAAAGAGGATGAAAAGAATATAGGGAAAGAGGGTCCCAGACCAGCACACTCATGTACTAATGCCAACAGTTCATTTAAAGTGTGGGAATATTGCATTGACTATGATGAATATTCATTGAATCAATATATGTTTATACCTTAATAACTGCACAGCTTCTTGTCTTGTGACCTCCTGCTCCTACTACTCCTTCTGAAACACCACTGCTCCACAACTGTCAGGACAGTTAATGTTTTCTCTAACTTCCAGCCAAGCTTCAGGGGTTATTTCGCTCAAAGAATTCTCCAGTCTACTCATAAAGCCTTATGGCAGAGCCCAGAGAGTAAAGTATGATTACATGTCAATTAAATTAACCTATGAATGGACAGGATTGATTCAAAAACACAGCAAAGAGGCTAAGCAGACTACCATTCATTTATCCAAAAGCCCATACATCATCTTATCATATTAGACTGTAAAATAGAGATATAAATTCAAATATACATATAAAATTGTTAGAACCATTTATGATCCTCATGGATCTGAGCAGTGCATATTACTTCTTCAGATTGCGCACTTCATCAGCCAGGCCCACATATCAAATCTTATATTATAAAAGAAGGACACCATTCTTCATGCTTGCCACAAACACCCAGGGATGACAGTAAAGAGGAGTTATTCAAATATCTTCTATACTGCCCTTCCTATAGGTGAAGGCATGGGGATTTGATTTCACAGGCGGAGCCAGGGCTGCAAGGATTCCTTCCACTTTCAATACACTTAGGCTCCCAATTCTAAATTCCTTACTTACATGCAAGGTCTCCAAACAATCTTTGTACTCTGACACCTCACACACAGAGGAAAAACATGGCCACTGTTGTGTCATCTCCTGTCTGCAACCACCTGGGATATTCCTGCTTTTGCCATCTACTAAATATTTAACCTTGTGCATGCAGTACAGTGGTATCCAATGCAATAAAATGCACTGCCACTGGTTGGCAGTGAGAGAATAGAAACTACTCCTTAGGCTGTCAGTGAGTGAGTCGGGAAGAGCTCTCTGGTTTGTCCATAAGGGAGGGGAAAGAGAACTCCCAGGTCAGGTACTGAGGGGAGGAAAAAGAGACTAAACAATTCCCTGGGATGTCAGACGGGGAATGGAGAGAAACCTCCCAATGATGCACATACCTAAAAATGCTCCTAGTTTGAAGATTGATGGGTGGAAATTACGATGTGGGTGGGTTGATGGAGGAGTGATTTATCCCTAAGAATCTGTTCTTGGCGGAGAGAGAGAGCAGATCATGTAGACCAGGCGACACTAGCCTACAAGATTTCAAGCTCTGGAAATTGCCCATGAGAAATTAAGTAGGAGAAAAACTGCCCGTGAGAGGTAGGAGGCCAAAGACGTAGGTGGACCATAAACTGCCTGAAATATGTATTAACCAATAACACCCAGCAATATGCGGGCTGACCAGAAATGGCCCACGAGATGACACTGGGTAAAAAAATGGGGTGCTTAGGTGCATCAACCCAGAAATAGCCCACAACAGGTTCTAGAGACTTTAGAGGCCCACAAGATGTTCAGAGGTGAGAGGCCAAAAACTAGATGGACGAGGTGTGGGGAAGCAGCGATAACACTAACAAACAAAACTTATGAAAAGAGGCAAGGCAAGTGGACACATTCTTCCACTGTCTACTTGTACTAACCTACACTGTCTGGCAGCACAGCCTTCTTATGCTGTCCTACTGGTAATCACTGACCCATACATTCACTGTTTGACACCCCACCTTATTTAATTGACCCAGAAGTAGTAACTCATCCACACATTCATGTCTAACACTCCAGCCTTGCCCTATTACCCACTGCTGGTAGCCACATTGTTTTGCAAGGTCAGCCTTCTCCAACTGTCCAGAATGCTTTGAAGGAGTCAGTGCTGTCTGCAGGTCAAAGAGATGGTGGGTACATATGTCTGTGTCTCCGTGTGTTTGAGCCTCCCTGTGCCCATGCCTGTTTCCCGTATCCCTATCCATGTGTGTCACCAACCATATTTGCCCCATCTATGTGTGTTTGTGCCCATGTGTGTCTGTGCATGTGTTAGAGAGAGAAATGTTTTTAACCTTTTCAATACTAGAAGGGTTACCAATGCCATCTGAAGCAATGCTTTCAATTCCACTCTTGCAGTCCAAGGGTTAGCCAGCACAGACAATTCCATGCAATATTGCTTGTATTACATTAAAACAAAGAGTTCTATCTGTGCAATCAGACCCTTTAGATGAATAGTGTTTAGATCAAAGAATCCTTACAACACATAAGAGATGGGAATGGTAATCACACATCTATAAAGTACATCGGGTTCAAAGACACTGACTACCGATCTGAATTATGAAATGAGCAGACCATGTTTTATTTTTCTATTAGCGGTCTGTTTATTAAAGTGGACATAGGCTCAATAAGAAAAAATGCAAATATATAACTATACAATTTTAATCACCTATTAAACAATCAAACTTCTTAATCACTTGGATGCTGCAAAGGTCTCCAGTACATGGCATTGCCAGGCACTGCTGATCTCTGTAGCACCCAAGGTGTTAATCAAGTGTATTACAATGCTAACTGGTACCAATGACATTAACACCTAAAAATGAAATAGGTCCATATAACTTGAAATATCATTTGATTACAGCTAGCACATGTAGACATTAATTATGTCTGTAAATGGGTATAAAACTGGTGCAGGGACATTGAGATTGTTCTGGCCACACCCATAATTCATAATATGGGTGTGACCAGCACCACTGAGGCATCTCACAAAATTTGGCTTACTATGCCTATTGGGAAATCGGAGAGGCTAGCATGAAGTACATGATATTTAGGTTTATATATCATCAGTTCAGGTATTAGTGATCCTTTAAGACTAAATTATTAGACTAAAATGTATTGTGTAACAGAGTTCATTTAACTCCAAAATGTTTCCCTAGACGTGGATATATTATGGTTTTTATTACAAGGTAAATCTAACAGAAAAACACATTTGAAATTCATCAGTTATCCACAAGCCCACGAGTTGTTATAGAACCATAAATAACTAATGGATTCTCTAGCATTGGTCCATCCTTCACCCTGACTTACCCTTGGTCTGTGGAACCCCTTGTTCTTCAAGGAACCCTGAGGTTCCACTGAACACCATTTCAGAACTTCTGCCTTAACTCATTTTAGCAACAGTCTAAGACAGGCCTATTGTTCATGTATTTACTAAAGACCTAAACAATAAAATGCATTAAGTTATTTAAAAAAAAATTCTGAAAGCTGAAAAAGTTTAACTTACTAGTCCACGTTTGCACCTTTGTATTTGCATGGTTTTGAAGTGTGATGATTTGGGTATACTTTACTACCTTAGGACCTGGACGGCTTTGCATTATTGTTGCAACCATGAATTTTGCATTGTATCATAGGATTTTGGAGGAGAATATCAGGCCATCTATCCATTTGAGTGCTGAAGCTGAGCAGAATAGCAGGCCATCTATCTGAGAAGATAAACACAGGGCTCAAAATTTCAAGTCCTGAGCTACTAGCCAGGCCTGAAAGGTTACTCTCCACCAATTTCCATGCCTAGCCCCACCCATATCACCACCTTTAACCCCACCCACCCATATCCTTCCACATTTGATAACCAGTAATCCTCCAAAGGTAACTCTTTGCAACATACCCAATCTACAAAGGGAAATCAAAGGGAGCAAGTAACTGAGAGACTTAGAGCAAGTGAAAATAACAGAACTCCCAGTATAGAACTCAGAACTGTTAAGGCCATAAGCAATCATATGGTAGATTTCCCCACACTCAACACTGATGGCATCTATGGCGTCTTTTTGTAGTTAGTGTGCCCATCTTCCCCAGCCCTGGTCATCCCTTCTCTTATGTGGATATATCAAGGGACCCTGAAAAAAGACGAAGTATTGCAAGACCCTCTGGTGACCCTTCAGTCCATCTCTGTGTCCCCTTCTCACATTAAACAGTTGTGAGGAACAGGGAATCTGGATGTGAAGAACCACATGATACATGGCAAAGACATGCTGCGATTCTGTTCATCTCACAGGGAGCAGAGCCAGATTAAGTCTCCACATGGCCCTAGATAGAATCCAAAATTGAGGCCCCACAGCTTGCCTCCACCACCACCACAAAGCCTTTGATGCTGTGGTTAGAGGTATTCGTACCAATGTAATAAAGACAAAAATGAATGCTTGATCACTTTAGATGCCTTAGAGGTGACCAAAGCATTGCAATTCAAAGCATTGGGCACATCCCTGAAATCCAAGGGATTAAATACATTAAAAACGTACAGCATGGTTTATAATTGAAATTATGCTACGCAATTGATTCCGCACAGCTTACATATGAAATGGGACTACAGAACTTACAATTAAATTATATCTACACTAGTGATACCAGAGAGCTTTCAATTAAACAGGATCTACACTAGTGACACCACAGAGATTACAATTAAAAGGGAGCTTCAATACTGATCTTCGGAGCAAAACAAGATACGCAACAGTGTTTGCAATTAAAATGCAATGATCCACTTGATGCCATACATCATGAGGTACTTGGGAGGGTTACTGATTATTGATTGTAGGCAGAAATTATTGCTTCAAATTTCTATTAAGAAAGGGAAACAGTAAACCTTACTCAGTACAAGGCATTGTGCATCATATAGCATACTATTGGTACCTGTGGAGACCCTGCCAGGGAGCACACACACTCTCTCTCTTACTCACACACACACTATCTCTCTTACTCACACACACTCTCTCTCTTACTCTCACACACACTCTCTCTTACTCTCACACACACACTCTCTCTCTTACTCACACACACACACACACTCTCTTACTCACACACACACTCTCTCACACACACTCTCTCACTCACACACACTCTCTTACTCACTCACACTCTCTTACTAACACTCTCTCACACACACTCTCTCTCTCACATACACTCTGTGCTGCTGTGCTGCTCTGCAATATAAGGAAGAGGGTTATGTCGTCCTGATTCTCAGCACCATCAAAACGGCACTCAAAGGGTTAAGGTATACGCTGTGCCTTTTTTTTATAGTGCTGAGAATCAGGCCTAAAAAACCCTCTTCCTTATATTGCAGAGCAGCAAAGCGCTGAGTTAGGCACACCGCATTGTGTAATTAAATACCACGTCCGGATGGACTATGCTATCCTCTTCTCCTCCTGGCGGCCTGATGCCTCCGGTGTCATTGGACTGAGGCCAGGCATGGAAGACAGGCACTAAGGCAGGCGGGACAGCGGGGCTTCAATTTCCACTCGCCCGCACTCAATTTCTACTCGCCAAATGAGAGGAGGCAAGTGGAAATTTTGAGCCCTGGGTTCAAGGACCACAAATGTCACTCATTTTTAGTCAGTTTCAGTCCGGGTGTTTAACACTACTATGGAGGGCCATATAGTGGTTGTAATTTTGCTTAGAGCTGGTCTATAGCGGATAAGAATATTGAAGGTTTAGTCTCCACAAAAACTAACACCCACAGTTTCATATTTTCATTATGGCAGTCATCTTATCATTATTGACTTTCCTAATTACAAAAGACACTTCCTTAAAGGTACTCTATCAGTAAATAGATGGGGTGACAACCTATTATTGATTAGAACCTGATGTTGGATTACAATTCCCATCATCATGCATTGCTGAGGATGATGTTACTTGTATTATAACTGCAGTGATAAATCCACTAGTTATACATCCTATGTACAATGTAATTATGCTTGGGATAAAATGGGAGTAGTCTGCCTTTGGGTGTCATAGTAGGTGCAAGTCGCCTTTGTTAATATATAGGAAAGCATTCAGTACTGGGGATTTAGAATATATACTCACTAGGTGTGTCACAGTCAGAAGGTCAATCGGTATTACAGTATATAAGTTTTCAGAGCCTTGTTTCATACAACTATGTTAATTTTATCGCAGTTTTCTGAGAGGAGTATTTATTGGAGGCCAAGCACTTTCAGATCTAAAGTATTAGATATGTCTCCCTGGTGACAGGTTAATATAGCCCTTTGATCACCAGTGGGGTGAATAACGCATTGCAGAGCACTGCATCGCTCACCTTTCTCACGCAGAGGGTAAATGGTAGACCGTTGTCTCTTTCCAGTGTTGATCCAATGGTGGAGACAGTGGAACAGCTGCTCTAACTACATTTTTAGCTCCATGGCCCCCTTTCTCTGGATCAGAGGTATCCCTTCATAGTAATCCCTGTGCTGTCAACTCGGCCTTATACACACAATGTTTGACACAGTCTCAAACTGTTGTGGGATGGTCTAGAGCAGTGGTTCTCAACCCGTGCCCTCAGTAGCTACTAACAGGTCAGGATTTGAGAATTTCCTTTTAAGAGCACAGGTGAGTTAATCAATGTGAATGATCTAGCAGGGAGACTCCAAAGTCCTGATCTGTTAGTGGCCACTGAGGGCATGGATTGAGAACCTCTGGTCTAGAAACAGCGAATCTGTGTCTATCAGCAGCCTTGCCTGGGCTACACATCGATTGGGGCCCCAATATTTGGGATGTGTCAGGATGCTGAGCTGATTGTGTCCTGTTTTCGTGTTATGTTGCCTTTTGTTTTTTCACTTTGTTTTTTTGCTTCTTATCTGACCAGCAGATGGCACTGTGAGTCCTGCGGCCTCATCTTGTTAGAGAAGATGTGGATGTCCTATCGCAGGCCTTAGCAAACGCTGGCTTTCCAGGCACTCTTCAAAGCAACTTGAAGTATCCCTAGTATAATTATTGGAGTTGTACTCCAACATCAACATGAGAGACACATGTTTGCATATCTTGATCTACTATTTATATGTACTTGCTGGTGTATTTCTGACTGAAACGCAGATCGCTAACTAGTAATGCTAGATCAATGTATTGATATTGGGATCCGGGCGTTGCAGGAAGTTTGGAGTGCACAGCTTCCTCTAAAATCTACACACGTCATGTGTCTTTAAATATTTTGTTTTGAAATAGATCTAAACATATGGATTATTCAACAAGCTTTGTCATACAAGAAAATCTGTTCTTGCTTTAACTCTTTCAATGCCAGATGGGTATGCAATGTGTTGCACACCCTCTGGCACTCAAAAGGTTAATGTTATATATGCAAAAAAATTTTTTAATTTGCATTTATTTTAACAGATTGGATGTTGGTGAAGTAATGAATGCATTGTACAGCAATCTGCAGAAGATCTCTTGCATTCAGTTGATATGCTGAATAACACAGAACAACAGAAAGAGAAATTGAGATGGGTGGGGTTAAAGGCAGGATATAGGTGTGGTCAGAGGTGGGGATATGGGTGGGGCTAGGCGTGGAAACTGGTGGCGAGTAACTTTTCAGGCCTGGCTAGTAGCTCAGGACTTGAAATTTTGAGCCCTGCTTGAACCCATCCATCAGCTCACTGATCTTTACTACCTGGTTGGGGATCAGCCGCTGTTATCCAAAGATCGGTGCTTCAACAAGCTCTGCTCCTATCTCTTCCACTGCATGTCTTCAACTCAGGAAAACAAGCTGCCGGGTTGCAGGGGGAGGTTCTCATCTCACTTCTTTTAACATCACTTCAACCCAACCCCGCAGGTGAATGCACGTTATTTGCCACGTACAGTAGTACAGATGTGTGCCTCTGCAGGGCCGGTGCAAGGATTTTTGTCTACACGGGCAAAGGTCCATTTTGACGCCCCGCCCCCGCTGCCAATCCAACACAACTCTCCACACACTGTCCACCTCCACACATTGTCCACAACCTCCACACACTGTCCACATTGTTGTCCACCATCTCCATATTGTTGTCCATCACCTCCACACACAGTCCACGCTATTATTGTCCATCTCCACACTGTACGCATTGTTCTCCTCCACATTGACCCCCCCATTGTCCATCTCCACATTGGCCCCCAATTGTCCATCTTCCATCTCCACATTGGCCCCCCACTGTCCATCTCCAGATTGGCCACTTCCACATTGCCCATCTGCATATTTGCCCCCCGTCCATTTCCACATTGGTCCCCCACTGCCCATTTCCACACTGGCCCCCCACTGTCCATTTCCACACTGGCCCCCCACTGTCCATCTCCAGATTGGCCACTTCCACATTGCCCATCTCCACATTGGCCCCCCCACTGTCCATCTCCACATTGGCCCCCCATTGTCCATCTCCACATTGGCCACTTCCACATTGCCCATCTCCCCCACTGTCCATCTCTACTGTCCCATACTGTACATCTCCTCACACTGACCCCCACTGTCCATCTCGTCAAATTGGCCCCCAATTTCCATCTTCACACTGACCAGGCCACTTCCACATTATCTCCACATTGCCTATTGAGTCTCTATTGTCCACCTGCAGATTATTCACCTTCACACATTGTCCACCACAGTGGCCACCTCCACATGCAGGGGCTGTACTGCTGAGTTGTGCTTCTGGCTCAAGATGCTTCCGGCACGCTCTGCCACAGGCTCCCCATGTATTTTGTTTTCATCACACACAGCAGCGTGATGACATCCTGCGCATGGAGCGCTGCACACGCACGCTCCATTAGGAAATGGCTTCACTTCATTTTTGTCCCAATACACTCAATGAAGAGACGCTTACTGTCAGTGCCATGGTGGGCACACGGAGGGGGGGCAGGCATTCTCGTGTCCCAGCCTCGCAATGCTACTGGAGCATAAATCAGCACTCCCTCGTGGCACTGTGGCATAAAATATAAATGGGGAAAAAAAATTCTCAAAAAAAAAAAAAAATCCCTCCACTGTGGCACCCTTATGCTAGCGCCGGCCCTGTGCCTCTGTGTGTGTCATTCATTGAATCGAAAGCTGCCCGATAAAACAAATGCATATTAACACTTTTGGCACAGAAAGGGTTAATATGCATTTGTTTTATTCGGCAGCTTTACTTTCAATGAATGACACATATCTGTACTTCTGTACACGGCAAATAACGTTGATTCTGCAGGCTTGGGTTAAATGCTGTGGGGTTGTCAAACTTCTCTCAAGATAGGCCTGCCCTGCATCACGCCTGCTTTCCGCTTAACCACTCCCCCACCACCAACATCCATCAATTATGTCTGGCATTGTGTCTAACTCCCAAAACATGACCTATTTCTTTAACATCCCACCCTGTAATGACACTTCCTCCCCGTGCTCTCACCTCTCTCCGATCACCAGCTGTCCCTCTCCATCAGCTTCCTGCTCTGGTTAGGACTCTAACCAAGGTACCTGCAGCTTAAGAGTAGCCTGCTCCAGGCATAGGACAAGTGTCACGCACTGCACAGGCAGCCAATAGGTGGCACCGGCCTTGCATACAGGTCTTCAATTTCCACTCGCCCTTACTCAATTTCTACTCGCCAAATGCGAGGAGGCAAGTGGAAATTTTGAGCCCTGGTGGGAGCCAATTTGTGTCCAGGTTCTGGAGGGCATTCTGTGATCAAATGGCCATCCAATTGTCATTCTCATCTGCATAATGGAGCCACTGAACACTCCAACCAGGGATTGGAGCAGTTTCTATGTTGTTTCATCTCCAATTATCACAATAACTGGGCTGACTTGTTGCCGTGGGCAGAGTTTGCCAGAAACTGTGCCGTCTGCTCTTCCCCCGGGAGCTCACCCTTCCTTATCAACTATGGGTTCCAACAATGCTTGCTCCCAGACACCTTCCAAGCACAGCAGATTCCAGCTCTAGATGACTACATTAGGCAACTTCGCTCCACTTGGACACAAGTCCAGAATTTCCTACGTGATTCCTTTCTGCGAGTTCAGCGACATGCCAATAACAGAAGGTTGCCAGCTCCCGTATTCCAGGTGGGGGACCGGGTGTGGTTATCCTCCAGGAACCTCAAGTTGCAGGTTCCATGTGGTAACATAGTAACATAGTAAATTAGGTTGAAAAAAGACACAAGTCCATCAAGTTCAACCTTCGCCTCATACCTCAGTAACTGAGAATTTTATAGCTTTCCTGCTACCAATTAAATTAGTCTTTATCAGACCTTCCTGATCAGCCTACTGATAAACAGTATAACTCTGTATGTTCCCTTTTGAAAGAAATGTATCTAATCTTCTCTTAAATGTATCCATTGTATCTGCCATAACTACCTCCCTGGGCAATGAATTCCACAATTTGACAGACCTTACCGTAAAAAAACCCTTCATCTGCTGAAGTTTAAACTTCCTTTCCTCTAATCTCAAGGGGTGTCCCTTGGTCACCTGATCAGGCCTTGGAATAAATAGCTCACCGCAGAGATCCTTGTATTGACCTCTCATATACTTGTACAATGTGATAAAGTCTCCTCTTAGTCGTCTTTTCTCTAGAGTAAATAAACCAAGTTTGTTTAGTCGTTCTTCATATGTCAAGTCCTCCATTCCCTTAATTAATTTTGTTGCTCTCCGCTGTACCCTCTCTAGTTCTAGTATATCCTTTTTCAGAACCGGTGCCCAAAATTGCACTGCATACTCAAGGTGAGGTCTTACCAATGATTTGTATAATGGCAAAATAATGTTATCCACTCTTGCTTCAGTACCTCTTTTTATGCAAGACAGGACTTTGTTTGCCTTTGCTACTGCTGTTTGACACTGGTCACTGTTTTCAAGTTTGTAGTTGACAAGGATACCCAGGTCTTTTTCTAGCAACGAGTCACCTAAAATTATTCCATTAAGTTTATAAATAGCCTTGGGATTGTTTCCTCCCAAATGCATGACTTTACACTTCCCCACATTAAACTTCATATTCCACATGTTTGCCCAATCTGACATTGTATGTAAGTCCCTCTGTAGAGAGAAAATATCCTGTTCTGAATTAATGACTTTGCATAATTTAGTATCATCTGCAAATATTGATATTTTGCTTTCTATATCTATTTCCAGGTCATTTATAAACATGTTAAAAAGCAGCGGACCCAGTACTGAACCCTGAGGTACTCCACATGGTAAATTGGCTCCCCGATTTGTGGGTCCGTTCCGAGTACTCCACAGAGTTAACCCTGTCTCCAATTCTTTGGAATTACCTGGAATTACCTCTATGAGAATACATAACGTGTTCCATGTGTCCCTTCTCAAACCCTTGGTGTGTAACCACTATACCACCTCTTCTGCAGTCCCATCTCCAGTGCGCATACAAGATCATGACAAATATGAAGTGCAGAGTATTATGGATTCACATAGATTCCGTGGACAGATCCAATATTTGGTGCACTGGAGGGGTTATGGTCCAGAGGAACGCTCATGGGTGAGCCACTCTGACATTCATGCTCCACTATTGTTGCGCAGATTCCATGTTAAGTTCCCGTCTAAGCCTAGACCTCCCTCACAACAGGAGTGGGGTCGTTGAGAGGGGGGTACTATCACGGTGCCCGTGATTCCTGCTGCTGGGCGACATTGTTACTTCTGGGTTTACCATTGCCTTATTCTTATTGGCTTTGGGATTCTGGCCACTCCCAGGGCTTGCCTTTATAAACTACTCCTGTCATCGTTACAGTGCCCTTTCGTGGTGTACCCGTGCCTAGTGTTTATGACTGCTTGTTCCTGTTCCGTGTATGAACCGGCTCGCTTGACTACACTCCTGGTTCCTGACGCTCCTGTGATCCGATTCTGTTGCTGACTTAGGACTGGCTGACTAACTCCATGTGTACCGACCTGGCTTGGCTGAGTATCCGATTCCATTACTGACTAGGACTGGCTGACTAACTCAGTGTGTACCGACCTGGCTTGGCTGAGTATCTGATTCTGTTACTAACTAGGACTGGCTAACTAACTCCGTGTGTCCGTGTTGCCTCTGTTAACCCTAGTGTTCTAGGGTCAGGTCACTGCCAGAGTCCTGTCCGTGTTGCCTCCATTAACCCTAGCATTCTAGGGTCAGGTCACTGCCAGAGTCTTGTCTGTGTTACCTCCATTAACCCTAGCCTTCTGCGGTCAGATCACTGCCAGTGTCCTGCTTGTGTTGCCTCCGCTATCCCATGCCTCCTAGGGAGCTGCCCTGCAGTCACCCATCACCCTTTCTCACCTAGTTGCGGTGTGGGGCTGACTAACTCCGTGTGTACTGACCTGGCTTGTCTGAGTATCCTATCACGTCGCTGACTAGGACTGGCTGACTAACTCCGTGTACCGACCTGGCTGTGTATCCCGTTCTGTTTCTGACTGGACTGGCTGACTAACTCCGTGTGTGCAGATTGGGGCAACACTGGTTTCTGATCTGTCAGGGTGCGCACCCTGTATTCCATTCCACCTACTCCCACTTGCTATATATCACTGTCCCCGTGTCTTTCTGTCAATCTATCATGATGTACCTGTGCATTGGTGGAGACTGATTGGCCCGCCCAGGATGTGCCGTTATATGCTGGAGCTTGGGCAATTGTCAGTTGCCCTTTCGTGGTGTTCCTGTTGCTGCGCCTTGTTGCCATATTCCAGTGTCTTCTGTGTACCGACCCGGCTAGTCTGACTCTGTTCCTGATTCTGCTCCGTGATTTGACCCGGCTTTGGCTGACGACCCTGCTCCGTGATTTGACCCGGCTTTGGCTGACAACCCTGCTCCGTGATTCGACCCGGCTCTGGCTGATGACCCTGCTCTGTGATTGTTTCCGGCCTGCCTCTGTTCCAGCATTGCTCCGGACCTGTCTGCTGTTCCAGTTACCGCTCCGGTTCTGCCTGCTGTTCCGGTTGCTGTGCCGGCCTATTTGCTGTTCCAGTGATCGTTCCAGTTCTGCCTGTTGTTCTGGTTGCGGTACCGGCCTGTCTGCTGTTCCAGTGATCGTTCCGGTTCTGCCTGCTGTTCCGGTTGCGGTGCCGGCCTGTCTGCTGTTCCAGTGATCGTTCCGGTTCTGCCTGCTGTTCCAGTGTTCTGTCACGGTTTATTATGACTCTCAGACACAAGTTTTAGGTAAAAATCAATTTTATTGAAATAATAAATTGATAATGTAGGATGGCATTCACATACATACAGATATATACAGAATATAACAAAGACAGAAGGCAGACTCTACCGGTCCTGTCAATATACCGGACAGGACAGTCTGAAGTAATAGAATGTTAGGCTCTACCGGCCTTGCCAATACCGGGTAAGGCAACCTGCAGATGGAATAGCATAACTGTTCTACCGGCCTTACCAATACCAGGCAAGGCAGCCTCAATAGATTTACAATGTAGGCTCTACCGGCCCTGCCAATACCGGGTAAGGCAACCTCAGATGGAATGTGGCAAACGGTTCTACAGGCCTTACCAATACCGGGCAGGGCAGCCCAGAGATAGTAGCAGCAGTCAGATGGTAATGGCAAATTGACAGGATCGTAAGCAACCCAGTGTACACACACTGAGACCAACCGGGGAATCGTAAAGTCGCAAGACTTTGGAGCAAACCAGTGTCTGCACGCTGGGACAAACACAGAATTGTATAGCTGATAGGCTTTGGAGCAAACCAGTGACCGCACACTGGTGTAACAAGCAAGTTTGTATAGCCGCAAGGCTTAGGAGCAGACCAGCGTCCGCACGCTGGGACCAACACAGGATTGTATAGCCGATAGGCTTTGGAGCAAACCAGTAACCGCACACTGGTGTAACAAGCAAGTTTGTATAGCCGCAAGGCTTAGGCGCAAACCAGCGTCCGCACGCTGGGACCAACACAGGATTGTATAGCCGATAGGCTTTGGAGCAAACCAGTGACTGCACACTGGTGTAACAAGCAAGTTTGTATAGCCGCAAGGCTTAGGAGCAAACCAGCGTCCGCACGCTGGGACCAACACAGGATTGTATAGCCGATAGGCTTTGGAGCAAACCAGTGACCGCACACTGGTGTAACAAGCAAGTTTGTATAGCCGCAAGGCTTAGGAGCAAACCAGCGTCCGCACGCTGGGATCAACACAGGATTGTATAGCCGATAGGCTTTGGAGCAAACCAGTGACCGCACACTGGTGTAACAAGCAAGTTTGTATAGCCGCAAGGCTTAGGAGCAAACCAGCGTCCGCACGCTGGTGTAACAAGCAATGTCGCCGACGCAACCAGGCAGGAGGTCGCCAGGATACAGGAGACAGGCGATGAGAACACAGGAACCAGCAACGATCAGTCAGGTCAGGAAACAGCAGAGAAGAAGTTCAGCTGGAACTGCAACACCAGAGACTAGGCCGGAACCAGGACTGGAAGTACTCAGCATGCAGGAAACACTGGAACAGCAGAGATCAGGAACTCAGGAACACATGAGATCAGGAACTCAGGAACACTGGAACAGAGGCCCAGCTATCACTGGCATAGTGATAGCAAGAAGGTCAGAAACAACACGAAAGGGCACCCAAAGGGTGCCCAATCCAGGTTTAAATAGGCAATGAAAGGCGGGCTATCTGCAGACAGCCAATAGCAGCCCCCTACTGGTGACAGACAAGGAACTGCAGCAATCACGGGCACCGTGATATGTTCCTGCGTCATTCCAGTCGCTCGGCGACATTCTGAACTGTATATCGACTCACTGTTCCTCTCACTTGTCAGTAGCTGTAGCCTGAGGTTGCTTTGCCTGCTGTTGGCTGCCAAGGTATTCGCGTGTGTACAGAACCATTTAACCCTTGCAGTACCTGTAGTCTCCGGTCTGGTGCCTCCGATACTTCTTGCCAAGCATACATTTCTCTGACATAGCCTTTTACTCTGAGTGCTTCTGTGTGTCTCTTATTCCATCAGAGCCTTGTCAGTCCGTGTTCATTCTCTGGCTCAGGGCCACAGACGTTGAAGGTACATTCCCATTGCACTTCAGAGGACATTGGCTCAATTACAGCTTGTGCAGTTACCATCAGTACAGCACCCAAGGGGTGTATGGGCATATCCTAGTGGCACATGCAGGGTTATTACTTTTCTAGTCAAGGGCGATTTCGGTTCTGATCATTACAGCGTGGCAATAGCACTCCTCTGTAGCCCCAGGCGTGGGTACCGGCTCAGCTCTGGACTTTGGGCTCTAGTATATCAACTTGAGAGTGTATTCAGTGCAGTTACTCCACTATCCTGCTATTGAGAGACTGTGTCCACTATCCTGCTATTGAGAGACTGTGTTCCAGAGACTGCTATTTATCCTGGGCGTTGGCCAATCTTGTATATCTCACCCATTTCAGTCTTTAACCCTTTGGGGAACATTCCCTATCTATTCTAGCACTTGTCATTATCATTGTGTGCATTCTCTTTGTTATTTTTGCCATTGTTGCTATTTATGTGCTGGCCTCTAGGGGCCTTGTTTTATTTTCAATAAAACTGTGTTTTTACTTCACACCCTGGTCTGAGTGTCAGAAAACCGTAACAGTACGAAAGGGCCATGACCTCAGACGGGAAAAGCGACAGTATTACACAGAACCTCCATTGGAGGATGGATGTGCACGAGCAACGCCTAGACCAATTGGCACTGGCCATGCAAACCTTGCTTGAACGTACGGTACACCTTGAGAAACCGAATCAAAATCCGGTGGTCCCCCCAGTTATGACACCGGATAATAATACTGGGCAATTGTTGGCACCCTCTCGTAGTTTTATGGCGGCGGCGCCGTTACCATTAAGATACGATGGTGAACCCACTCTCTGCAGAGGTTTCCTGAATCAACTAGAGATATTCCTAGAACTCACACCCCATGCTTTCCCAAATGACCGTAGCAAGGTGGGGTTCATGATATCTCTACTAACTGGCAAAGCCCTGGCATGGGGTAATCCTTTATGGGAGCAGGCTAAACCCTGTACTCAAAACTTTCGCAGAGTATTTGAGTTACCTGGGCGAGCTATCTCTGCGGCAAAAAAATTGATGGTAATGCAAATGGGCGACCGCACTGTGGCAGAGTATGCTATAGAATTTCGGATTCTAGCAGCTGAAGTAGCCTGGAATAATGAGGCACTCCTGGCAGCCTTTTCACAGGGCCTATCCTACTCCATTAAGGATGAAATTGCTGCCAGGGAGGGGCCTGCTGCCAGGGAGAGGTCTTTTAACCCACCCTCTCCTCCCATTCCTCCTGACTGGGCGTTTGAGACAGGAGAGCCTATGCAGATTGGCTTTACCAGGTTGTCTAAGGAGGAGAGGGCTCATCGCAAAAGACATGGGTTATGCCTATATTGTGGCAAGAAAGGGCACCTATTAAATACTTGCCCGGTACGTCCGGGAAACGCATGCACCTAGGGTACCTTGGGGGACAGGCCCTAGGTGGTGTACAACCGTCCTCAGATACTGACTACAAGAAACCCACCATTCCGGTGAGTTTTCTCCTAAGCGACCAAGCTGTGGAGGTACTAGCCCTGGTAGATTCTGGCGCAGCAGGCTATTTCATGGATCGAACATTTGCAGAAAGACATAATATTCCTTTGTCTAAAAGAGATACTCCGCTAGCCATTGAGGCTATTGATGGCAGACCCCTCGAACCAGCTCTGGTTACCATGGAGACTACTCTACTCTGTATGTCAGTTGGGGCCCTCCATAAGGAGGAGGTTCGTTTTCAGATTATTAATTCACCACATCATGCAGTCATTCTGGGGTTCCCTTGGTTAATGTTGCATAATCCCCAGTTTGACTGGCAAACATGTGAGATTAAGTCATGGTCCAATTATTGCTCTGATAACTGTCTGTCTCATCCTATCAGGATATTGTGTACCTCTCCTTCTGTGCCAGCAGAATACAGCAACTTCTGCGACGTATTCAGTAAGGGTGAGGCCAGCGCATTACCACAGCATCGGGCATATGATTGCGTTATTGATCTGCCCCAGGGAGTGGTGCCACCGAGGGGTAGGACATACCCATTGTCCTGTGAGGAGACTAGGGCCATGGATGAGTACATTGAGGATGCCCTCAAAGAGGGATTATTCGTAAATCATCCTCCCCGGCAGGTGCAGGGTTCTTCTTCGTAAAGAAGAAGAGTGGCGAGTTACGACCGTGTATTGACTACCGTGGACTCAATAAGTTAATGTACAAAAATGCGTATCCCATTCCACTCATCACAGAGTTATTTGACAGGTTGAAAGGCTCCTCTATCTTTACAAAACTCAATCTACGTGCCGCCTACAACCTAATAAGAATCAGGGCCGGTGATGAGTGGAAGACGGCATTCAATACTAGGTCAGGCCACTACGAATATCTTGTGATGCCATTCGGATTATGTAATGCACCTGCCGTATTCCAAGAATTCATTAACGACATCCTCCGCCACTTGTTACAGTCATGTGTGGTCGTGTACCTGGACGATATATTGATCCATTCTGCTAGTTTAACCCAACACATCCAGGATGTGACCGAAGTATTACTCATATTACGCAAAAACAAGTTGTTCTGCAAACTAGAGAAATGTGAATTTCATTGTTCCCAAGTACCCTTCTTGGGTTTTGTCATATCTAAGGATGGCATTGCCATGGACCAAGAGAAGTTGGCCGCAGTCCTACGTTGGCCAAGACCCAAGGGGTTAAAGGCAATTCAAAGGTTCCTAGTCTTCGCCAACTATTACAAAATATTTATTCAGAACTTTTCTACCATTACTAAACCATTGTCTGACCTGACGCATAAGGGTGCGAATCCCTCTCAATGGTCTGAGGCAGCTGAGATGGCCTTTGAAACCATCAAGAAGGCGTTTGCATCTGCTCCTATATTATCCCACCCTAACCCAGCCCTACCGTTCACACTAGAGGTTGATGCCTCCGAGTTTGGGGTAGGGGCAGTTCTCTCCCAACGCCCTAAGGAAGGGGGTAACTTGAGGCCGTGTGGATTCTTTTCCAAAAAACTGCCTAGTGCCCAGAGCCATTACGAAATTGGTGATAGGGAGTTATTGGCTATCATCTTGGCATTAAAAGAATGGCGACATCTTCTGGAAGGCACAAGGACCCCAGTATTAATCCTCATGGACCATAAAAACTTGATTTACTTGTCCGAAGCCAAAAGGCTGTCATCTCGCCAGGCTCGATGGGCTCTATTTCTGTCCAGATTTAATTTCATAGTGTCTTATCTGCCTGGCTCCAAGAATATTAAGGTCGATGCCTTGTCGAGACAATTCTGCACAGACATTGAGAGGGATGAGGCCCCGGTCCCCATAATTCAGCCCGATAGGATTCTGGCTACTATTCGTACCAGCATCACTTCGCCACTGGGAGAGCAGATCTTGGCATCTCAAGGGCATGCACCTCCGGAAACCCCTGTTGGCAAGTGTTTTGTGGACGAGCCTTTCCATACCAAATTACTTGAGACCTATCACTCCTCCAAGGCAGCTGGGCACATTGGCAGAGATCAGTTGGCATGGTCCTTATCTCGAACATTCTGGTGGCCCTCTCTGAAGGCCGACTGCTCTGCATTCACTGCTGCTTGTACCACCTGTGCCCGTGCCAAAACTCCTAGGCATCTCCCAGTGGGACTGCTCCAACCTGTGCCTAATGGTGACCGTCCTTGGTCCCACATTTCTATAGATTTCTTGGGAGAGCTGCCTAATTCTAAGGGCTATACTTTCATCCTTATGGTGGTGGATAGGTTCTCAAAAATGGCTCACTTCGTGCCCCTTTCTGGCCTTCCCTCGGCCCAGGAGTTGGCATTAATTTTTGCCAGAGAAGTATTCCGCTTGAACGGGGTGCCTAGAGTAATAGTGTCCGACCGGGGGACTCAATTCGTGTTGAGATTCTGGAGGGCTTTTTGTGGCCAGATGGGCATTCAATTATCCTTTTCCTCCGCCTACCATTCCCAGACCAACGGAGCCGCTGAGCGTGCCAATCAGGGACTGGAGCAGTTTTTACGCTGCTTTGTGACTGATCATCATGATAACTGGGCCGACCTGTTGCCGTGGGCAGAGTTCGCCAGGAACTGTGCAGTTAATTAATCGTCTGGGAGCTCTCCGTTCCTTATTAATTATGGGTTCCAACCCTGTCTGCTCCCAGACTCATTTCAGTCCCAACAGATTCCGGCTCTGGATGAGCACATGGAGCAGCTCCGCTCCACTTGGGCACAGGTGCAAAGGTCCCTCAGTCAGTCCTTCCACAGACATCAGCGGCATGCCAATCGCAGACGACGGCCAGCGGTTTCCTTCCAGGTTGGGGACAGGGTATGGCTCTCCTCCAGGAATCTCAACTTGCAAGTGCCTTCGAATAAGCTGGCCCCCCGGTTCATTGGACCATTTAAAATTATTCGCAAAATCAATCCTGTGGCATACGCTTTGGAACTTCCTAACAATATGCGTATTCACAATGTGTTCCATGTGTCATTGTTAAAACCCTTGGTTTGCAACCGCTATACTACCACTCCGGTGGTTCCTGGGCCGGTGGAGGTGCAGGGCCAAGAGGAATACGAAGTTCAGAGTATCATTGACTCCAGGAAATTTAGAGGCAAGTTGCAATATTTGGTCCACTGGAAAGGGTATGGACCTGAGAAGCGCTCTTGGGTTGACCATAGGGACCTCCATGCTCCACGTTCGTTGTGCAACTTCCACTCCAAATTTCCGCAGAAACCCAGAACCCCCAGCAGGGAAGGGGGTCTTTGAGAGGGGGGTACTATCACGGTCCCCGTGTCTTTCTGTCAATCTATCATGATGTACCTGTGCATTGGTGGAGACTGATTGGCCCGCCCAGGATTTGCCGTTATATGCTGGAGCTTGGGCAATTGTCAGTTGCCCTTTCGTGGTGTTCCTGTTGCTGCGCCTTGTTGCCATATTCCAGTGTCTTCTGTGTACCGACCCGGCTAGTCTGACTCTGTTCCTGATTCTGCTCCGTGATTTGACCCGGCTTTGGCTGACGACCCTGCTCCGTGATTTGACCCGGCTTTGGCTGACGACCCTGCTCCGTGATTCGACCCGGCTCTGGCTGATGACCCTGCTCTGTGATTGTTTCCGGCCTTCCTCTGTTCCAGCATTGCTCCAGACCTGTCTGCTGTTCCAGTTACCGCTCCGGTTCTGCCTGCTGTTCCGGTTGCTGTGCCGGCCTGTTTGCTGTTCCAGTGATCGTTCCGGTTCTGCCTGTTGTTCCAGTTGCGGTACCGGCCTGACTGCTGTTCCTGTGATCGTTCCGGTTCTGCCTGCTGTTCCGGTTGCAGTGCCGGCCTGTCTGCTGTTCCAGTGATCGTTCCGGTTCTGCCTGCTGTTCCGGTGTTCCTGAGTCATTCCAGTCGCTCGGCGACATTCTGAACTGTATATCGACTCACTGTTCCTCTCACTTGTCAGTAGCTGTAGCCTGAGGTTGCTTTGCCTGCTGTTGGCTGCCAAGGTATTCGCGTGTGTACAGAACCATTTAACCCTTGCAGTACCTGTAGTCTCCGGTCTGGTGCCTCCGATACTTCTTGCCAAGCATACATTTCTCTGACATAGCCTTTTACTCTGAGTGCTTCTGTGTGTCTCTTATTCCATCAGAGCCTTGTCAGTCCGTGTTCATTCTCTGGCTCAGGGCCACAGACGTTGAAGGTACATTCCCATTGCACTCCAGAGGACATTGGCTCAATTACAGCTTGTGCAGTTACCATCAGTACAGCACCCAAGGGGTGTATGGGCATATCCTAGTGGCACATGCAGGGTTATTACTTTTCTAGTCAAGGGCGATTTCGGTTCTGATCATTACAGCGTGGCAATAGCACTCCTCTGTAGCCCCAGGCGTGGGTACCGGCTCAGCTCTGGACTTTGGGCTCTAGTATATCAACTTGAGAGTGTATTCAGTGCAGTTACTCCACTATCCTGCTATTGAGAGACTGTGTCCACTATCCTGCTATTGAGAGACTGTGTCCACTATCCTGCTATTGAGAGACTGTGTTCCAGAGACTGCTATTTATCCTGGGCGTTGGCCAATCTTGTATATCTCACCCATTTCAGTCTTTAACCCTTTGGGGAACATTCCCTATCTATTCTAGCACTTGTCATTATCATTGTGTGCATTCTCTTTGTTATTTTTGCCATTGTTGCTATTTATGTGCTGGCCTCTAGGGGCCTTGTTTTATTTTCAATAAAACTGTGTTTTTACTTCACACCCTGGTCTGAGTGTCAGAAATCCATAACACTATACTATACAGTGCCTGCCTGGCCTGTCTATCCCCGTAGTCACCAGGGGTCTGTGGGAGTCTGGTCACTTGCCAGGGTCTGTGTTGCCTCCACTAACCCTAGCGTTCTAGGGTTCGGTCACTGCCAGAGCCCTGTCTATGTTGTCTCAGTTAACCCTAGCGTTCTACGGTCCGGTCACTGGCAGAGTCCTGTCTGTGTTGCCTCCGTTAACCCTAGTGATCTAGGGTCAAGTCACTGCCAGAGTCCTGTCTGTGTTGCCTCTGTTAACCCTAACGTTCTAGAGTCAGGTCACTGCCAGAGTCCTGTCCGTGTTGCCTCCGTTAACCCTAGCATTCTAGGGTCAGGTCACTGCCAGAGTCTTGTCTGTGTTGCCTCCATTAAACCTAGCGTTCTACGGTCAGATCACTGCCAGTGTCCTGCTTGTGTTGCCTCCGCTATCCCTAGCCTTCTAGGGAGCTGCCCTGCAGTCACCCATCACCCTTTCTCACCTAGTTGCGGTGTGGGGCTGTTGTGGTTCTACTTGTTCCTGTATCTGTCCACGGATCAAGCCTACAGAGTCCTATTGTTGATTACCACTGTGATATCCATACATCCTGACCTGAGTCAGATATGGAAAGTATTCGGTACGGACCTCATCTGGACCTGAGTAGGGTGATTGTTCCATTTATTTTCAATAAAGCTTTTAAACCTTACCTTACTGTCTGAGTGTTCTTACAAAACCGTGACAGTTCCCGTCTTTTTCTGTAACCGATTTTCAAAAGTTGTCAGTGATCGATTCCTCCATTCTTTACTCAGCCAGTGATGCATCTGTTGAAGGCACCACCATGGCGCCAAGGGGTACGCAATAACAACTTTCAGCCTAGCGAGGGATGGCGGGACCACTTAGGGCACCTAATGTATCAAGGTTTCTCAGTCTCAGTGTATGAAGAAATGAATGTTCCAACCCTGCTGGGAAGCACGGGTTACCCTAGACCGACTGCAATGCAGATGGGGTAGGAGCAATATCAGGGGAATCGCGGATGTCGTCCCATATGAAGAGTACAGGACCATAAACTATATAAGCTGTCTCTGCAGAGGGGCTAGTCGATTTCCTGGCCAATAATAAATGAAGGGGATCATTTGCACCCAGGGAAGGGTTGAGAGTGTTGACCCATCTTAACGGTGGGTCCTTAGTTTAATCAAAAACTTTAGCTTGTGCAAATGCTCTGTAATAATCATATATGTCCGGTAGACCTAAGCCACCCTCTGTGATGGGTTTAGTCGAAATATCCCGCCTCAACCTGGGAGTCTTATTCTTCCAGATAAGTGGTTACCATACCGTTCAGTGCTATGAAAAATTTATTTGGAATGTGAATCTGCAAGGCAGAGAATAGGAATATTATCTTGGCTCATTTTCATTATGTTAATCCTTCCTATCCAGGAAATGTGAAGGTGATGCGATCTATTGATTTCAGTTGTAAGAGTAGAGATGAGAGGGGTGATTTTAATGTCGGGTAAGGAGTCTAATTTCGGCGAGATCTTAATACCCAAATACTTAATTGAGTCTCTTTCCCACATAAAAGGGTATTTGGCCTTTAGGGAAGTGACCTGAGCCTGCATGAGGTTAATGTTTAATATAGTGGATTTTGAAAAATGTATCTTAGCTTGGGAAAGTGTGGAATATTCATCTAGCAGACAAAGAAAAGGGGGAAGAGAGGATGAAGGGTGTGACAAATGGAACAGTGTATTATCTGAGTATGCAGAGATCTTGAGTGTCATGCTGCCATGACTGAATCCAGTAACATCCGGAGATGATCTTACCAGATTAAGGAGTGGTTCCAAAGATAGAATAAATAAAATAGGGGATAGGGGACATCCCTACCTTGTGCCATTGTGTATGTCACATGGGGTGGATAGTGTGCCATTCACCATGACTCTGGCTGTTGGGCTGCTGTATAAACACTTTATGCCTGTCATCAATTTACTCCCTAACCCGAATTGTTGAAGAACCCCGAAAAGCTAACCCCAGTGCACTATGTCAAATGCTTTTTCCGCCTCCATAGAAAGAAAAAGCAATGGGACGCCATGGGCAATAGCAAATTGCATGGCGGAAATAGCAAGAGACGTGCTGTGTCTGACCTCTCTGCCCGGGGTGAATCCATTCTGATCTGGATGTATCAGTTTTGGCAAGTGTTTTTTGAGCCTTTCAGCCAGGATCTTGGTGAATATTTTAGGTCTGAATTCAGTAATGAAGTGGGGAGGTAGCTGTCACAGTCTAGGGGATTCTTACCTGGTATGAGGATAACTACAATGTGTGCCTCTAAAGACTGAGAGTGAAAAGGAAAACCTAAAACCGCATTAAATGTGTTGCATAAATGTGGGAGCAGAGTTTCCAGAAAGGTTGAGTTTTAATTGAGGGAGAAACCATCTGGCCCTGGGGACTTTCCTGATGCTGAGGATATTATGGAGTCCCGGATCTCTGCTTCCGTGATAGGGGATTCCAGATTTTCGACTTTCGCCAGGAACAGGGGGGGAAATATTTTTAAGTACAAAATTACTGATATATGTTGCTTGCATAAGTATTCAACCCCCCCCCACCACAAAAATAATTGGTAGAGCCACATTTACCTGCAATAAGAGATTTAAGTATTTTGCAGTAAGTATGTACCAACTCTGCAGACAGGGTAGACATGATTTGGGCCCATTTTTCTTCACAGATATGCTCCAGATTGTTCAGGTTATTTGGACATCACTTGTGGACCACATCCACAACTTTCAGTTAATGACACAGATTCCCAATAGAGTTGAGATCAGGGCTTTGACTGAGCTACTGTAGGACATATATCTTTTTGTTCTTGAGCCACTCCAATGTTGTTTTGGCCTTGTGCTTGGGATCATTGTTCTACTGAAAGATGAATTTCATCTGAAGCTTCAATTTTTTAGAGGGCTGAAGAAAGTTCTATTGCAGTCCACAAGTGATGTCCAACTAACCTGGACAATACAATTTCCCTGTATTCTGCTCCTCAATTTCTCCTTCAATTTTAATAAGATGCCATCATCCAGTTACTGCTGATAAGATGCAGCATGATGCTGCCACCACCATACTTCACTGTGTGGATGGTGAGCCTGAGGCATGTGCCGAGTTCTTTGAATTTTGATCAAAAAACTCTAGCTTAATCTTATATGACCACACAAATCCTTTTCCCACATTGCAGTTGAGGCACACTCATGCTTCTAGGCGAACTCTAGATGTGTTTTCAGATGGTGTTTTTTTTCTTTGTTTTTGTTTTTTGAGTAATGGTTTCTTTATTGCCATCCTCTGCACTGTATGATTAAGTATAGTGCAAAACGAGTTAGACTATGGTATTATGTGTTAAGCATCTTACCCATATCTTTGGAATAAAGGCTGTTTTTTTATCCTATCCCTCTATTTGTGGGGTTTCTTTTCTTAGTACCCTCCAATACAGGCCAGTGTTATGCAGAGCTCTTGATTTACATAGAAGGAATATAAAGAAAGTAAGGCATCTCAAACTTATTTTAAACATATTTATAATCCCTGACCTCTTAAGTGAAATATGGTGTCAATAGGTTGCCAGCAAAGTATAACAGAAGTGGAATTATTTAGTTTCATAGTGATTAAAGTATGGAGATTTGGCTATATGATAATCACCAAGTAAGAGCTAGTGGATGTGTGGTATAACATTTGGGGAAGACCAGAGAGGTCCAGGTCATACATTAGTGCTTGTTTGCAAGGTAGGGGGTCTGCTAGAGTCATGAAGACAAATTCCAAAAATGCAAATATCACATTACTAGCAATTTTGGCACAGCTTTGCCCATGTGGTTAATAAAACACATTTTTTTAAAAATCCATAGAACACAGAATGTGATGCATGTCTAGCACTAATAGGGTTAAAAATGAAAAGTGGATGTACGTGTAGGAGTATTTTCCCCTGACATCCAGGTGAATCCAGAAAGGAAAGAATATTTTTAATGACTGGAATGTAGAATTTTCAGAGCTTAGCCCATTTAACTCTAAAATGGTGTGCAAAGCAATGCAAAGTACTGCATAGCATAACACAACTCTCCATCAATGAGCATGAGTGTCTGTGTGTCTGTGAGTTAGAATGAGAGCATATGTGAGCAAGAGTATATTAGCGTATGTGAGCATGTGCTTGTTTTTTTTCATGTGTTGTGTGCTTTGAGCATAGCATGTGTGTTTTGCATGTAATGTTTTGCGTTTTGAATATTGCATTTTGAAACGTTTTGCCATAACATTTAGCTTTTTACGTATAGCGTTTTGCATATAGCATTTTGTGTATACCTTATTGCATGTAGTGTTTTGTAAATTATATTTTGCATATAGCATTTTTCTTTTAGAATTTTGCGTATAGCATGTTTTGCATGTTGCGTACAGCATATTGCATATAGCATTTTGCATGTTATATTTTGTGTATAGCGTTTCTCTTATAGCATTTTGTGTACTGGGTTTTGCCTATAGCCTTTTGTGTATAGTGTATTGCACATAGTGAATTGCAGATAGCGGTTTGAATATAGCACTTTAAGTTTTGCATATAGCTTATACCATATTGTGTATAGCATTTTGCGTATAGCATATTACGTATTGCTTATAGCGTATAGTATATTGCATATAGTGTATGGCATACTGCATTTTGGGTATTGTTTTTTTGATCAAAGAGTTTTGCATATTGAATCTTGCATTTTGTGTATAGCGGTTTGTGTATAGCAGTTTCCATGTAGCGGTTTGCATACAGCGGTTTGCGTAAACTGTATTGTATATAACATTTTGTGTGTAGCATTTTGTTCATAGCATTTTAAGTATTGTGTGTGTTTTGTGTACATTGTGTGTGTTTTGTCTGTGTATGCATTCTTTTTGTGTTTATTGTGTTTATTTTTTGTGTTGTGTGTGTGTATCCTGTGTTTGAGTGTGCGTGTATATTGTGTTTGTGTGTGTGTATTTTGCATGACTGTATTGTGTGTGTTGTGTGTGTGTATTGTCTCTGTATTGTGCATGGGTGTAATTTATTGTATGTGTGTTGTGCCTGTATGTATTTTTGGTGTGTTGTGCGTATGTGTATTGCGTGTGTGTGTGTTTTGCTCATGTGTGTGTTGTGCATGTGTGTATTGCACGTGTGTTGTATGTGTTGTGCATGTGTGTATATGTTGTGAGCGTGTATTGTGTGTTATGCATGTGTGTGTTTTGTGGTGTGTTATGCATGTGTGTATTGTGAAAATCACTCGTCCATGAATCGACCTATGGGAGCGCCGGTATAGAGGAGATTTCAATAACTCCTCCTTATTGCCGCCCCTGGGGGTGTGTGTGTGTGTGTGTGTGTGTGCCAGGCAGACGGAAGTCTTCTTCTATATAAACAGATCAGCATGGGATGTTCAGATAATGTCATATCTACCATAACAACTAAATGGAATTTAATTATGGTATTAGACCTCCCCATGGCACTCTTGCATGGTTTTATAATGAATTTCATTAGATGCTATATTATATGGTAAGAAATTTAAAGGAACAGTTTCGCAAGAGTCTTTGCAAGAACTACCAAACTACCAAAGTGTCTGCTTTCTTGTTTACCATAGGAGGGAAACCCAAAAGCACTGGGATGAAAAAGCATTTAGAACATAGGGACATTCAAGCAATCCAGGGGTGTCTAGTTATGGATACAAATGACACATTGAAAAAATCAAGTAGCCAGGGTTATTGGTACATTGTCTCATCAGTGTAGTTTGGCGATGCTAAGCTATCACTTTTCAGAAGAGGAGGACTCTGCTGCTCATGAGGCTGCAATCTGAACACATCCTCTACACTTCCCCACTTGGCCTCACTAACACATTTTCAGCATTATACCAATCTTATATGCTAATGATTAAACTCTCTCTACAACCCCTTAACAGATAATTCTTAGTTCATATGGTGATGTCTGCTGTATTCTCCATGGCAAAATGATCGCCACACATCCCAGACCCACCACTACATCGAACCTTTATGCATCTACCCCAGAACTCCAAACTCCTCCTACTTATACCTTTCTAATGATACTACAGTGAAAGAACTTAAAAAATCATGTTCCTCCATGAACATAATAATTAGGCTTAGTTCACATGGACAACGTTTTTGCAACAGTATATTTCATGGGCTAGATCACAACGTTTTTTATGGTGTAGTTCATCAAGGTTTTCTGCAAAAAAAAAATACCCATTTGAATGCAGTTTTACGATTATCTGCCCAGATTAAGGTAAAAAGGAGTTTATTATCATCTGTTTTTGTTCATTTAATCATCTCATAACAGTGCTGAAATAATTAGGGACATTGAGGCGTACTTACTAATAGAACTGGATGATTTCTGGGGCAAGTCACTGCACCACAGTAGAAAAAAAAAATATTCAAATTCCCACTGGAGTAAACCAATGGGAAATTGTATTTGTCCCCTATGGTGCATCCCTTTTGCCCCAGAATTCATACAGTTCCCTTAGTAAATCAGCATAATCACCTAAAAAAGTCATACTCTTTTTAACTCTTTAATGGTCAGGAGGGCATGCATAGGCCTGCCATTTTATCACCTTAAGAGTTGTTTATGAAAAATTCATGCTGTATGGCTGTAGCAATTATTACTGGTCTGCAGTGGTTTCCATGAATCACTTCAACATGCATTTTCTTTAACCCTTTGAGTGCCAGGGGGTAAGGAAGGCATTACTTTGCAATGTATTGTGTTCCCCTCTGGCACTCAGGAGGTTGTGTCCTTCTTTAACCCTTTGAGTGGCAGAGGGGTATACAACGCATTACTTTGAAAAATGCTGGATACTACTCTGTCAGTCAAAGGGTTAAAGGGAGGATCTGGCAACCTTTGGTGCACAATGCATTGTGAAGAAATGTGCTGCGCGCCTCTCTGGTCCTTAACCCCTTTGCATCCGATGACGTACCCGGACCGTCACACTGGTCCAGCACTTAAGGACCAGTGATGGTCCTGGTACGTCACGTACTTTTACTCACCGTGCTCCTGCAGGAGCGTGGTGAATAATACCGGGGACTGAAGTTGATCGACACAAGACCAGAGCAATCTCTTTCAGTCCCTCGTTTGGCATGCCGGCACACGTGATCAGTTGAACTTCCCTATCTGGTCCTTAAAGGACCACACACCCCAAGGACCACTTATCCTTAAGGGGTTAAAGGGTTTCAGTAACATGTTCTGTGAGCTAGCATTTGTAAACGTTATTTCTTAGTTACAAAAGCCCCATAATATGTGATAAATGTGCTTTCTCTACAAATGTGTAGGAGACTATTTGTCCATTTCACCCCGGTTTACTTACACAAGCTCCTAATAAGTGATAAGTTTGATGAATATCATAATTCAGGTAGACAACCAAGGGGGGGACTCACTAAACTGTGATAAAGAGGTGATAGAGTAGAGATGACTTCTCCAGTTTATCAATTCTCCAGTTCCTATGTTATTCTATGGAGCCTATGCACTAAGATTTCTTCCACTTTGGAGATCTTAGTACATTGGTTCTATTGAATAACATAGGAACTGGAGAATTCAATGAACTGGAGAAGTCTTCTGCACTTTATCACCTCTTTATCTCCACTTAGTGAATCTCCCCCCTAGTCTCTTTGATCTGAAAAGGGACGTATTAAAATGCAAAGCAATAATCTGTTTTAGGTTTGATCATTTTTTTAACAAGATTGATAAAAGATGGTGTTAATGAAATCATCAAAAGTATTAACATAATCAAGAAAAGTAATACAAATGTGGCTACTAACCATCCTACATGTTCATTCATTTTACAAGTATTGTACCAAAAATAGAATTTTAAAAAATGCTATCAAGAATGTTATGGTCTTTACATGAATATGAACCTTTTTCAGTTTTTGCTGATACTGTACCTTTAAGAAAAAAGTTTAGTTTTTTTTCTTCCTTAAAACCACACCTCTGCCCGATACAGCTGAGAAAAAGTTCAGTTGCAAAACTTAATTTGATTTCCTGTCTCTTCTTTAAGGTCCTTTCTAATGTGGTGACAACATGACAAAGCTCTCTCATCCCAAAACTTGTAACAAAGTAGGTAAGCATTGCAAAAATATGTCTATCGCTTGCTTAATTTTTTAAAATTATAATGTTGTTATATTTGCATTATGGTTGAGGCTTGTTTGATTGCTAGCTACTAAAGGAAAATTGATTAAATAGAGGTTGTAAATGTATTGAAAAGCGATGCAATGGTGACCTCTTAAACATGCAAAGGGTTAAGACCATTAAGGCAAAAGTGAGCCCTTTAAACTGCACCTGTATAAAAGCTAACCAGAATCAATGGAGTTTGTGTTTAATTTTACAAACAGGCTCATAACTGCACAGCTTTACCATTGGTATTTTTATCTCAGCATTCAAACAAATACACAACTTACTTGCTTGTATTACTAGGATGTGTAGAATGTGTCGTAACTCATGCATCAATGTGATACATCCTAATTGTGCTTGACCACAACCAATCTGATAAACTAAGAGGAACTGGATTAATTATGCAGAACTTAAATGTACCATAGGGGACAAATAAAAGTAATTGTTTTAGATGGTGGTTTTTAACCTCTTTAATGTTAGCTAGGTCTCCAGCACATTGATTTGAAATGCACTGAAGGTCTTTCTAGCATTTAAGGATTTAAAAGACCCTTTTTAATCAACAGCAATTTGGGGATTTTCATTTCTCATCCACTATGGTACAGGTTTCATCCTTACTATCAATAATGTGACCAGACCTCCCCTTTAACTCTGTGAGTGTCAGAGAGCTATCCAGTACCTTGCATTGCAATGTACTGTATACCTCTCTGGCAATCCAAGGGTTTTAATGTAGCATGGCAGAACATGCTTACTTGTTACTGTGCAGCAATGACAAATTATTTTCAGAAGAATTCTGCATAACACATAACTCTCTCACCCTGAGAATTTGGCCCTTGAGATTTGGGTCTATACGCTGAGTATACACGGGCCAAGGTCCGAGTAATGTTAACCCTTTGAGTGCCAGAGGGGTACGCAACACATTGCTTTGTGTTGCGTACCCCTATGGCAATCAAAGGGTTAAGCGGTCGCTACCTCACTGCTCCATGTGATGCAGTCTTGCACAGTAGAGACTGTCCGAACGTGCTCAGTCTCTACTGCGCATGATGGCTTCTGACAAACATCGCTAGCATTTTATTATATAGGATATGCTAATCATTGTATGATGTGCAGAGACTTCCTCTCTTGGCCTGACCTCCCCTACTTACTGACACTGCTCAGCAATGCACTGCCTACCTTCTCTGGTTAAGTGTCAATGAGTGGTGGAGACAATGTAGAGCAAAGACATAAAGTCCTTGCATGGCATGCGTTAATTAGCATCAGCTATACATCTAAATAACTCAAAAACTGGTTTTGTAAATAAAACATGGCTAATAAAGCACAAAGCTATTTCAATATCACCAAACGTTTTAGGTGATGCTATCCCTTTAAAGGATCAGTAAACTTTTTTATGGAAAAATGTATATTAAAGGGCATTTCCTATTGAGTAAAATAAGGGTACTCCCACTACTGAAAGATGCATATTTCTAGAGTTATTACAGTTAAACCTGTGTTTTTTTAATTAGCAGTGCCCTCTAGTAGTCAAGTTCCAATTAGTAATTCTGTTATATTCTAATGGAGAAGAAAGTCGATGACATACAGTTCTCCACAGAATGTGATTGAAACTGCTGAGACACTTCCTGTAGTTAGAATTAACAGGAAGTAAACACACAGTAAATTCACTTCCTGATTATTTGAACTTATAACGTTTGAACAAAACAACTGACAGCAGTGAAAGTACCCTTGTTTTACACAGCAACAAAATCTCAATAACATACATTTTCATTAAAAAAAGTTTACTGCTCCTTTAAAGGGGAGGTCTGATCACTTTAACTGTCATAAAATACAATAATAATGTGCAAGAGATGCAATAAAAGATAAACCAATTACATAACATGTATCAAAGAAACAGGCACTTTAATCAATTAGATGTTTTATTAATTGTAACGGAAGCTGGGAAGGGACCGGGTCGCCTTCCGCCGTCTTTCCCGGGTCTCTCCTTCTCGACGCAGATAAGCGCCGTCGGATGCACCAGTTGAAGTATGGACAGTCACTGGAAACAGCCGCAGGATTGCTGGAAGCAGGGAAGCAGGGAGGAGTCCACGTCGCCGCCTGACAGTTCACAAAGTTGGGTCGCAGGAAACTGGCAGCAGGCGGTCGGCGATTCAGGATACTTGGCGCAGATGGGTATCAGAGTGGATACTTTAGACCATAAGCAATACAAGACTCCAGGACTCCTTGTTCACTCCAAAACAGAACTCTCTATATTGTCACAAACCACAGATATTTATATACAGTACAGTACATTGGATCACATGGGGAAACCTGATACAGTAGGGAACATGATTAAATCATAACACATCAGACAAAAGGCCAGCAGCCGATGGTAAGGGCTGACACAATGGGAGCATTCACAGAGGTAATCAACTCACAACATTTAATACAAAGGGCTGGCAACAGAGTTTCAGGTTATACAATAGGTGACTCACAGACTGAGGGGTGTGAATGGATTAACACACACAGCAGGGGGTCTCAGGACAGTTCTCACTCCAAGGACTTGAGTGGCTAGAATATACATTCCCTTAACAATGGCCAGGGGTTGAATAATGAAGGCTTGGGAGTCTGCAATACATATTGAAATAATTAACCCCTCACTGCCTATTCCCTTGGAGTAAACCCTCAAACATACCACATACAATAACTAAAACGTTCGCCATACATTAAACATAGTATGTGATCCAAAGTCTATGAATTTAAGTCTTTCTCTTAGGGAATAGCTGGCCAGTTTGTACGCCAAGGCACAGCACAGAGTTCAAACAGTAATAAATGTCCATAGTCTTTGGATAAATAGTTTGAGGTCCGGACAAGGGCTCAGTAACGGGTAGGATCCGTTACATTTCTCCACCTTTTTTGTACCAAGCCAGCGGTTGCAGTAGTAAATGCTGGCTTGGAACTCTAGAAGAGCATTACTGTTGTGAGCCGCTTGTCTGGACAGTTCGTTAGTCCCCAGGCCTTGGTCCTAGGCCAGACACAATTGTAGAGCCCCTTGTCCTGGGCCAGTGAAACAATAAACAAGTATGCCCCTTGTCCGGGCTAGGAACAAGAGTTGGGTCCTTTGTCTGACCAGGGGAAAACATCAGTCCCTTGTCCGGGGCAGGAAACAGCAAGCAATCTTTTTGTCCGGAGCCAGGAGAAAACGTGAGCCCTTTGTCCGGGTCTGGCAATAGAAAACAAGGCCCTTGTCCTGGGCCAGGGAAGCAATGATCAGACCTTTTGTTCTTAATTCTGGGCCAGGGAAATTGATGCCTGGTTCTCCTGTCAATCATCAAATTGGGTGGCCTCCCCTGGGCCATGACCCATGCAGAGCTGGGGTTCACTGTTCCTGGGTCTGGGGCCCGTGGCTCAGGGTCCAGAGCCAATCTATACGGGGAATCTCCCTGGGGCAACTGGGTCTCTGGATCCTGTGCATCAGAATGTGGGGAGAGGGGCATATCTCCCCCTTTTAGTTGGGCCATCGCCCCAGAGGAACAGGAGAGGATGTTTGTCCCACTCCCCTGTGCTGGGGCAACGTTCTGGGGCACATTCCCACCCCCCATGCAGAACTCAGGGAATCCAGGGGCCCCAGTAACATCCCTGTTGAGGACTGTGGTCCCTCTCACCAAGTCAGGGGCCAAAGGGGGACTGGTGGGGAGCGCCTTCTTGGGGCTGCTGGTGCACTTGCTCCCATTCACCAGCGTCAGGTCAAAACAAGGGGTGGTGTGCTCACGCCTACACACCACAGCAGGGAATTCACAAGGGTTGATGGGGACCGCATTCCCACCCATCAGTTCATACAATATTTCCTCTGGCGGGCCAGTAGTACTGCTTTCTCCCAGCCTGCTGGAGTCTTCCTCTGGTAGGCCATCCTTAACAGTCCCTTTTCCTGCCTTGAGGGAGACCGCAGTCCCATCCCTCAAGGTGGCAGCATCCATGACCCTGGGGAGCACACACGGCTCTGCTCCCAAGGCATTCTCCAGCAAACCAGGGACCATCTCTTTAGGGCTGCTGGTGAGCTTGCTCCCACTCACCTGCGTCAGGGCACAACAAGGGGTGGTGTGCTCGCTCCTACACACCACAGCAGGGGATTCACAAGGGCTGATGGGGACCGCACTCCCACCCATCAGTTCACAGTCCATATCTTCAGGAGGGCCAGCGGCACTGCTTTCTCCCAGCCCGCTGCGGTCCTCCTCCTGTAGGCCATTACACACAGGCCCTTCTTCTGCCTTGAGGGAGACCACAGTCCCATCCCTCAAGGTGGCATCACTTATAATCCTGGGGAGCACGCACGGTTCCGCTCCCAGCACATCTTCCACCCCCACAAGGGGCAACATCTTGGGGCTGCTGGTGGGCTCTTTCACACCCACTACAGCAGGGGGCTCATGGGGACTGATGGGCTCGCTCCCACCCATCAGTTGGGGCACACAATTGCTGCTGGTGGGGACCTGCGTCTCGTCCACCGCAGCTGGGAAAACAGGGGAAGGGGCAATATGCCTATCAGGGGAGACGTCCGTCCCATCCCCTGATGCAGAGGCATTCTCTTCACTGAGGGGGAATGAGTTCCCACCCCTCAGCTCAGGCAACAAACAGTCCAGGGGTAAAGGGGTATCAGGAAGGACAATTTTCCCACTTCCTGATGCAGGGGCAACAACAGGGGCACTGGTGAGGAACAAATTCCCACTCACCAGTGTGGAGTGAACAGGGGTAACATAATCCTGGCCCTCAAAGTCGCTGAAGTCCTCCTCAGATGCATTACCCCCCCATTCTTCTTCCTCTTTTTGGAATTCCCGGACCTCTTGAATGAACCCAGCATATAGTTGCTCCAGGTCCCATTCACATCCTGCCAGAATATCCAAATTTCCCTGGCAGTCCGCAGGAATGTATCCACCAAAACGGTCCTCTCTTTTGTCCCGGATCTCCCAGTATCTGCTGGAGTCAGGGCACCCAAAAGTAGAGTCCATGTGGTAGGCGTTCCATACCAGCCCTTGGATGTCCCATCACAAGCGGGCTGGGCACCAGTCGAAAAGGCCCTCGGATCCATATTCCTGGTCCAGGTATTTAACAAAGTCCCAGTACTCCTCCTGTACTCTGCACGCATCCAGCTCTGGAACGAAGTCGTAGATAACATCGCCCAGCCGGGTCCACCACTGTATTCGGATGGCTCTGTAGCGATCCTCGTATGCTCCCAGAGTGTCTGCCAGCACTGCTTCGTCTGCCATGCCTCAATTGCTGCACCCGATATGAAGGAGAAATCCCACCGCTATGCCACCAATGTAACGGAAGCTGGGAAGGGACCGCGTCACCTTCCGCCGTTGTTCCCGGGTCTCTCCTTCTTGACGCAGATAAGCGCCGTCGGATGCACCAGTTGAAGTATGGACAGTCACTGGAAACAGCCGCAGGATCGCTGGAAGCAGGGAAGCAGGGAGGAGTCCACGTCGCCGCCTGACAGTCCACAAAGTTGGGTCGCAGGAAACTGGCAGCAGGCGGTCGGCGATTCAGGATACTTGGCGCAGATGGGTATCAGAGTGGATACTTTAGACCATAAGCAATACAAGACTCCAGGACTCCTTGTTCACTCCAAAACAGAACTCTCTATATTGTCACAAACCACAGATATTTATATACAGTACAGTACATTGGATCACATGGGGAAACCTGATACAATAGGGAACATGATTAAATCATAACACATTAGACAAAAGGCCAGCAGCCGATGGTAAGGGCTGACACAATGGGAGCATTCACAGAGGTAATCAACTCACAACATATAATACAAAGGGCTGGCAACAGAGTTTCAGGCTATACAATAGGTGACTCACAGACTGAGGGGTGTGAATGGATTAACACACACAGCAGGGGGTCTCAGGACAGTTCTCACTCCAAGGACTTGAGTGGCTAGAATATACATCCCCTTAACAATGGCCAGGGGTTGAATAATTAAGCAAAAGGCTTGGGAGTCTGCAATACATATTGAAATAATTAACCCCTCACTGCCTATTCCCTTGGAGTAAACCCTCAAACATACCACATACAATAACTAAAACGTTCGCCATACATTAAATATAGTATGTGATCCAAAGTCTATGAATTTAAGTCTTTCTCTTAGGGAATAGCTGGCCAGTTTGTACGCCAAGGCACAGCACAGAGTACAAACAGTAATAAATGTCCATAGTCTTTGGATAAATAGTTTGAGGTCCAGACAAGGGCTCAGTAACGGGTAGGATCCGTTACATTAATATATTGCAATTATTAAACAGCGAATTGCTCCATTGATGTCTTCATTCATATACCCCCCAAGGGGCACATTTGTGAAACTGGTACAGGCGTGACAAAGATCATATGTAGCTTTCTTATGAAGTGCAGCTTCGTATTTCTCAGCCAATTAGCAGGATTTATCATCCTGCCCTGATGTGTCTGAAATCAGAAATTTGTCTGCAGACTGTGGTGATAACCACCCACAGTGGTTTAGCAAATGGTTAGTGTTTATCAAGCAGCCGTATTAACAACTTGCATGCTAGGAATGTCTCCACCATATTGATTCACAGTGTGTTGGAGAAGTCTTTAGTATCCAGTGAGGATATTTTTAATTTATTAAAAAATTTTTGCAACCCTTTCAGTGCCAGAGGGGTACGCAACACATTGCAAAGCAATGAGTTGCATACCCCTCTGACACTGAAAGGGTAAAAGTTCTCTGTATGAAAAAAAATACAGTGGGCAAGTGGCATTCAAAGGGTTAAGAAATATGAAGAACTCCATGGACTTTAGGAGGGGAGGCATGTCAGAGCTGGGGTTGGGTTAGAGAAATAAGGGGTGGGATTTTAGAGAATGTAATCAGGGTACGCCTGAGGAGGTGATATAAGGGGGCTCTCACTTCCTGTTGTGTGGCACAGCAGGTTAACTGGAGAAGAAGCAGTTCCCCTCCCTCCCTCCATGTTTTTATAAGGATTGTTATTAGCAGTGATATTGAGAGGTACTGTGTTAATATTTGGTTTATTATTGTTAAATTGTCACAGCTTTTATTTTGGCGGCTTGGGCCCTTGCCAATGTATAGAGTGGTAGTAAGATGGGGGAGGTTATGGGAGATGGTAGGCCAGCGGCCTATGTCTAAGGACACCCGGACTTGGTCACGGGTTAGACGCCGGTCTCATTGAGTTGCATTGACCAGCTAATGAGGTGCGGTTAAGGAGAAAATTTGGGTTTTTTTTGGAGTTTTAGGCTCAAAAAGGTGGATAGGCTGGTTTAGACTATAAAAGATGGACATTGGCAAGGGCTCAAGGTTGGAGGGAAAAGGTTAATATTTGTGAAGATGTTAATTTATTATTATAATGTTTTTATATAATAAAGCTGCGGCCTATTTCAAATCCATAAAAGGTGTGTTGAGTATTTCTTGGACCTATACCCCATGCTCAGGACATGTGCTTCTATTCTAATGACGTAACACTGTAACAGAGATTATCATTTTCATGCCACTGAGGCTGACGTACTAAGAGAAATTGAAGTAATTGTGGGACAATCCAAGTGCACCATAGGGGACAAGTAAATATTCCCTTTAACTTAAAGAAGCAGTAAACCTTTTTATGAAAAAATATATATTGTAGGGATTTTCCTACTGAGTAAAATAAGGGCACTCCCACTGCTGAGAGATTTATACTTCCAGAATTATTACAGTTTAAACCCGTTTTTTTTTTTTATTTTTTTTTTTTTACATTAGCAGTGCCCTCTAGTGGTCAAATTCTAATTAGTTTTCCTGTTAGACTTGGAGAAGAAAGTCGGGAAAGTCAGAGACATACAGTTCTCCATAGAATGTGATAGAAACTGCCTGTCACTTCCTGTCAGTTAGAACTATCATTTGAACTGCTATACATTTAGAATAAAAAATCTAACGTATGTGTTTTCATAAAAAAGTTTACTGCTCCTTTAAATGCGTGTTAGGGTGTTCTCCAATACAATGCTTCACAATGGGTTGAAGACCTCTCTAACAATCATACAAGCCCCCTTTAAACCAATAGTAATTTGGTTGATATTTTTTTTAATGTCCTCTATAGTGCAGTTGGTTTGTTCCAGAATTACTCTGCTTCTCCTTAGTATGTCAGCCTCACTGTCTCTAATTTGAGCCTTGTAGAAGAATAATAAAAAAAATACTTAGGAAAATCTGTAGTTCAAATATTGTAATACACATGCCTTTTCTATACATAAATCATTGTATGCTAAGGTTTATTTGAGTTCAGATATAATGTTTGACAGGAAAAGCAACAGTTAAATGGATAGTGATACTTTGTTTTAACTTTATTTTATTTTGTTGCATTAAAATATAAGTCTTATCTCTCAAACCTTTATGGTTTAAGAGATATTCACAAAGTATCCCCTCCCGCCCCTTCTACCTAGTGTAAGCCATCTCTTCTCAGATGGGGAATCTGGTTGTATGACAGGACAGATAACAGCAGGGGACAATCTTCTTACAGTGAAAACAATGAAAGCCCTGCCCCCCTTGACAAGTTTTTCAGGTTTTTCCCTTATCTTAATTGAAGATTGTCCCTCTCTGCAATCTACCTGGGCACCTCCCTTCTGCTCTGGCTGAGCAGTGTTACATCAGTAAAAGGGGTGGGAGGGGGACACTTTGTCATTGAATTACTCTTGAACTATAACTCTGACAGAATTGAAATAACACTCTCCAAAGTCCAAATACTATGATGATTAATTAGAGCTGCTTTTATTATGAAACATTACTATCCCTTTAAAGGGGAACGCTAGGAATAACCTTCATCTGCTTAATGGGAGCTTTTACGCAGGTAGGTTTTTTCATACATCAGTCTGTTATATCTATGTATGTATCTGACAAATGCAAGTGACCCTCATGAGCCCATGAAACAGGTCTTCTCCAAAATGCTATATTTGTACAGATTGCTTGTTCACTTTGCTGGTATGGAAAATAATTTTATGCCACTTTAAATGGTGACAATTCCCTGTAAATCAGTGGAAATGTGGGGAATTTTTAGATGTGCATTTATTTCTGAATAAGCCACTTTTTTAACGTGGAACTGTACCACACATATACTACACAGGGGAAACAAGAGTCCAGAAAGGTCAGCATGGAGGACATGGGTACCACGTTACAAAATAAGTGGGCAGCATTCTATATAAGGTACTTCACCCCCCCATCACATGGCATGTAAGTTTCAAGCTGGGGGAGGGTGTTATTTAGGATCTTATATCCCCTTTAACCCTTTGAGTGTCAGAGAGATATTCAACGCATTATGTTGCTATGAGTAGCTACATCTCTAGCACTCAAAGGGTTAAAAACTTCTTGTGCATATCCCTAATTTGTTGAAGCAAGTGCAGTAAGATCTGTAAACTGCCAGAGCTAAAATAACATGTTTTGTGAATAGACGAGGACTGGGTACCAATATACATGCCCTGAGCACTCAATCCAGATTGCCCAAACAAAAGTAATCACTCTGTGGCTATTTTGATAAAGAGCACAGGTTTCTAAGCATGCACTGGAATAGGAAGTTTAAGATTAGATTTTAACACCCTCTGGCACTCAAAGAGTTAAGAATCTAGAATAAAATATAACAGGTTCTTTAACTGGAGTACACATTATTTACATATACAGTAGATAACACTGTTTCATTTTAGCTGCTAGTATTCCTTTATGTAAATCTCGTGCAACTCTTTGACCCAGCATTTACATGGGAGATTTTCTTAACACCTGTGACGCTAGAGATGTCTCCATTGCAATGCTTCTTAATGCACTGGAGAACTATCTACCAACCACAAAGTTATCCAATTGAGCATTTATGGACACTCGTTTCGGGGCTATGCTGAGGTTGGTGCAGGATTCCCTGGCCGACTCTACGATGTCAGCCTACAAGTCAGTGTGGTTGGAATGGCTGGTTTTGGCGGAGCGTGAAGGTCCTTTGGAGGATGAAAGGGGTAGGGAAACAGCAGTGTTGCTTTACCTTTCTGATCTTCGAGCAAGGGGGGTGGCGGGTAGCACTGCAGTGGGTAAGATGTTGGCGTTATCCTTTTGGTTTCAACTATTTGGTTGGGAGGATGCAACAAAATCTTTCATAGTCAAGCGAGTATTGAAGGGGTGGTATCATGGTGCCCGTGCTCCTGGCTGCAGGCGGCGACATTCTGATTCTTCTATTTTCCTTATCTCATTTCTGATTAGCCAGTATCTTTGTCGCTGCCCAGCGATAGCCTTTGTAACCTCTGTCATGTCTACACTAAGGTGCCCTTTCGTGATGTACTAGTTCCTGACTTTTGCTCCGTTATTGCTGATCGTGTATGACCTGGCCTGCCTGACGACGTTCCTGAGTTTGCTGTACTACTGTGGCTCCGTTGATGACTGTATCTGGCTGAGAACCCTCTCTGTTGCTGACCGTATCTGGCTGAGGACCCACTTCCGTTACTGACTGTTTCTGGCTAAGATCCCGCTCCGTTGCTGACCGTATCTGGCTGAGGACCCGCTTCCGTTACTGGCTGAATCTGGCTGAGAACCCGCTCCGTTGCTGATCGTATCTGGCAGAGTACCCGCTCCGCTACTGACCATACCTGGCTGTGTATCTATTCCGTTGCCATCTGTGTCTAGCGTATTGACACTCGGTTGCCATTCGTATCTAGCCTACCGCTTAGCTGCCTGCGGTTGCTCCAGCTAGTCTTGCTGTGGCTTTGTCATTACACTAGTCAGTTGTGCCGCGTGGCACTATTACTCTGTCGACCGTTAGCTAAGCATTCGTGCTGTAGCTACTCTCCTTACTGCAGTTGGCGGTGTGCACACGCGAAGTACCGGTACAGTGTTCATAGCACTGACTGTGTTACTCTGATCTCTCTGTGTCCACCTCCCTTACAGTGCTGGGCTCACTCCCTTTGGGAATTGCAGTATATCTCAGGGCGTTACCTATTGACTCTTTGAGTGCCTGGACTCTCCAGGCAGGGTTGTGCTTATTCCAATCTGCAGTAGCCTTGGGCTCAAGAGCCAGCGTTGCATTGTTACCATCCTCTATGAGAGGGGACACTGGTTGCCTACAGAGCTGCCTTATATATATCTACACTGTATTACGATCCACCCCTAACGTTCTAGGGCTTGCTTATGAGAGTTGTCTCTGTCTATTGGCATCCCGTGCCAGGGTCAGTGTTGCCTCGCTCCTTTGGGTTCTGTGCCTCCCAGGCATCTGGGTTGTGCCAGTCATCTCCTCCTGGACCATCTGTCACCAAGGTCCTGTGGTCAGTTCTCGGACTGTGTTGCCCGCTGCCTGTTCAGTTCAAGCCAGAACCTCCATTGCCAGTGATTGTTATCATTCATACCTTTATTCTATTACTGGCTTGCTATTACAGTATATACCTGCATATATTTATGTTCTGTTTGTGTGGGCCCAAAGGCCTAACTACGTGTGTGATCTTTATCGCAATAAAGTCATTTTAACCTTACCAACTTGGAGTGTTCATCAAAAAACCATGACAGGTGGTCGCGTTCGCAATTAATTCTTACAGACACACGTAGGCCTTTATCATTCTCTCTACTGGATGGTTTGGTTCACCTTTTGCCGTCGGTGTGTAGTGACTCCTTTGAGATGTCGCTTTACCATTCATTTTTTTCTGTGTCGTTTTTTGGGTTGGTGAGGTGGTCTCTCATAGCAGGTATCGTTTTGGGGGTTTTAGTTTTAGAGATGTTCTCCCGGGTCCAGATGTACTTAATTTCCATCTCCGTACCTCGAAGACGGATAGATAAGGGAATGGAAAGTGGGTGTCCTTGATGGCGACGGGAGGTACTTCTTGGCCGGTGGCGACCCTGGCTTTGTATTTGTAAGTTCGTGGCACATCGGACGGGCCGCTTTTTGTGCATGAGTCGGGAGTTCCGCTTACATGTTTTCAGTTTCAGGCCATGCTGCGTAGAGGCCTGGCGCAGATGGAGGTGAATCCCGTGGATTATGCCTCTCACTCTTTTCACATTGGCCCAGTGACCACAGAGGCTACTGCTGGTTTTCCCTCTAGCGAGATTCAACGGTTGGGTAGATGGGAATCTTCCCGGTATCGCACTTATGTGTGACCTCACCTTTTGTTTTAATGCCTTACAGGTCATCAGCCTGTCATAGTGTGGGATATTCCTTCATCTATTGGGCTGCACAGCTGGAGGAGGAGAGACCGTGATTTGGGGTTCTCCCAGAATGTGGCTCGTCTATGCTGGTGGGGGATCAGGGGTCTCAGCTGGGTTAACACCACACAGGACTGTCTTGGCATGTGGGGTGTAGTCTCGGTGCCCACCATTTTGGTGCTGCACGCCGCTGGGGGTAATGACCTCGGCGAGATTCGCACTGTAGTTTTGATCAACACCATCAAACAGGATATCACCAGATTGATGGCATGGTTTCATATTTTGGTGGTGGTTTGGTTTGGTTTGAGTTTGTCCCTAGACTGTATTGAAGGGGTGCTTGGGATACTCGTGCAATCGAGCGGTGTCGCAGGAAATATGGCGGTGTCGAGTTTAGCTGCCAGAATCAATGGGGTTGTAATTTGTCAGTTTTGCTCAGAGGGGATGGTGTCCATCTCAACCCCAGTGGAGGAAGAAATAGCACTTGCCCATCAGGGCTTTGGGGAGTTAGACCTTCACCCGCTGGCTAACGGCACGGGGAGGGCAGAGATTCTGGTAAATTGTTGTTTTGATCGTGCCCCCAGCCTGTTGTCGGGGCTGGCACACTGTTATGTTATGTTGATTAATAAATGCTGTGGCCTCTTCTCACCCAAGCAGGTGTCATGTGTCTTTATTGGGTGGAAGGAGTCAATTTTTGATGGGGTCTGTGCCCCTTCCTCAGCAGTCTTGTGAATCAGTCATACACAGTGACACAGATGTATTAACAAGAGCAGTTCTGGTGCAAACCAACAGCACTATAAGTGACTAATAACATTTCCCCAAATCCCCATTGGTTTATTTGGGGCTTGTAACCACTTGAATGCTACATAAGTCTACATAAGTCTCCATTGCTTTGCTTCACAATGTGTTGGAGACCTCAACAGTATTCAATTCGTTAAAAGTCCTATTTGAGTGCCAGAGGGGGGAGCAAACCACTAAGAATTAAGTATGCAAGGGGAGGAGAGAGAATTTCCTCATTAGCATGCAGGTTTGTCAGACTGCTAGTGTAATGGATGCCTTCACTTACACATTGCCATCAGTACGACAACCCTGAAGTCGGAGAAAATCACTCAGTCTTAAACAACATAAACAGCATAGCTGCCTTAACCCATTCAGTGTCTTTGGGGTGTCCATTCTGCACCCTTGTGGTACTGATGGGGTTACAACATTAGGAGATACTGCCAGCATTCATTTATCATTGAGAGAATGACAGAGAAGCTATAACATATAACAACTTTTCTGCCATTCTCTAAATGATAAGTTAAAGTTGGAAATATCTGTTAATGTTGCACCTCTTACAGTGCCACAGAGGTGTGCAAATAAATATCCTTAAGGCACTGAAAGGGTTAAAGGGCAGCAGCTGCTGTGCTGTCTCTGCTCTCCAGTAGAGACAGCATGATGCCATCTGGTTCCATAGAAATCTATAGGGAGATCTCAACATTGCCATCCTTAGGTTGGCAGTGTTTGGACTGTGAGCTCTGATAGTAAAGGCTGCTATCCGAGATTAATGCATGTGGCGATGAGCCACATTCAATATAAGCACACTTATTGGAATAGGACAGTGGCTCATTAACATGCATTTCCTCATGCAAATGAGCCATTGTGAAGCAAAATGGTAATCCTGTCAAAGGAATGGTGGATTCATGAAGATATTGGTGGATTATGTCAGATTAGTAGCAGATTCACAGGGATATGATGGTAAAGACACCTTAGTGCATGCTGTAGCTATGTTAACAATACCACTTCACCACCATATCACCACCCTGGCCCCTTTTCGCCTCTTTGTGCATATCCTCATGGTGTTCAAAAGGCAATTGGGTCTATAAACCTATGGAAGAGCTTGAGTCATTAACTGTGACTCTACAGATTAAGTGACAGAAAGAACACCACCCGGTCACGACAATATAAAATTGCAGTTTGAATTAAAAATCTCTTAGCAGTGGCAGTACAATGTTTTTACTCATTAGTAACAGATATTTTCATTGAAAATGTTTTGAAATACAATATATATTTTATGTACATGAGAGATGTGGCATATGTATTTCTTCAAAAATATACTTATTTTGTGTTTCATACTTTCAGTTCACTGAAAATATCTCTGCCACCCAGCCTAGCAGGAACACATCGTAAAACACTTTCTGTTCCTTTTTCTGTTCTTGATGAAAAAGTTGTCACCATTTAGATGTTGAGCTTTCTGTGTCAAAGACACAGAAAACCTCAGAAAATGACTGGCATTAGCAAAACGTAGCACCACCTAATAACCTCCACACACACTGTTATCTTACTATGACTAGAACATCCTAATGACTCCTATGAAATTTTACTTTGTGTCTTTGTCCAAGAGAAAATATTTCAGTTCTGGATGTCAGGTGCATGGTGACAGACAATCCAGCTACTAGATGGACCAATGGACTTAAACCCCACCCACTGCACATGCTCATGCTCTCTGCCTGCTACAGCTGGAAACACCACCATCAAATGTCATATCTGCTTCCATGAAAATGCCCTCCAGGACTGATTGGAGATGCTATCTCTTGAAGTAAGGCACAAGGGCAAAATTCATAAAGAGATAAATTATTATGGAAAAATAATATAACCAGGTTATGCTTGGTCAATGAACCAGTGCTTTATTCAGGGCCGGATTTCCCTTTAGAGCTCCAAATTTTGAGGGGTGTCTCTGCTGAATTCTGAACCGTGCATGTGGCTAGAGTAATGTCAGTGTCCCTTTACCAGTTTTATAGTCCTTTACTTTAACCCCATTTAACCCCGATCTCTCTCCCAAAGAAGGGGATAAAGCACTTTTTTGTCCTTTCTTGTTATAGGATAAGGATATTTTCTGTGCCAGCAAATAGTAAATGTGACTGGGGGCGGGGTCATGTGAGGAATGTGGATGTGGCTATGGGTGGAGCTAAGGGCAACTTGACTGCCTTGCCTTCAGACACCTGTGATGTAAATCCAACCCTGGCTTTATTATTTTTATAATACAAGACCATCAGGACAATACAACATCAAATTCCCTCAGCTGAGCAATGCATGAATGCATTAATGATCGCAAATAAGGGTTTATTGCTTCACTGCTCCCATGTAATGGTGCATTGCCCCAATGATATCATGTAATATTCTGCTTTTCTCAAGTAATAGTGTAATGACCTGCTGATATTATTCAGTACTCTACTATTATTATATCATTGTGCATAAGCAACAATTAAAGTTTTTTGGCAGAGAAAACCACAGCATTTCCTCCGCCATGTAAATAGCTTACTGAGGACAAAGACCAAAGGCAACTAGAAAAAAATAATGTGAATTAAGCTTCTGGACTGCATACACCCAAAAATACTTAGGGAGCTTAATTCAGTAATCGCAGGTCCATAACGCTTAATTCTTGTTGATTCATTCTTATCAGGCGTAGTGCACTGTGGTTGGAGGAAGTTAGATAGATTTAGCACCATTATTCAAAAGGAACGTAAGATCTAAACATAAAAATTATGTGATGACCAACAATATCATTAGTAAGAGTCAGCATGGTTTTATAAAGGACAGATAATAGATAATATCAAATGAGTTTATTTGCATTCACTGTAACATGGATAAGAATATACTAGGGATGTAATATACTTGGAGTTTGCAAAAAGCCTTTGAGACATGCCTCACTAGAGGTTACTACAAAGGCTTTTGACTTGGGAGGTTAAATCTGTGCAAGAACAGAAATCTGATTAAATGATAGAATGCAAAGAGTTGTAATTTTACCTTTTTCAAATTGGTCTAAAGTTGTAAGTGGCATATCTCAGGGTTCAGTCACGGATCCAATATTTTTTTCAGTGGCGTAATAATAGGGGTCGCGCCTGCGACTGGGCCCATCACTCCAGTGGCCTGGCTGCCCCCTGCAACCCCCTCCCCGCCCAGTGTTACAGATCTCTAACAGAAGAGCTCTCCTTCATCAGCACTCTAGTAATGCAGAGCTCTGGGAGACTACATCATCTCCCAGCCCTCTACATTACTGTAGAGAGGACCGCACGGGAGCTCCAGCTCTTAATAGAGGTCTGTGCTGAAGGAGGCACAGACTTGTCCTGCCACACCGCTGGACCACCAGGGAGGTAGGAGATGGTCAGTGGGGGCTATGTAGAGTTGGGGGCAATGTGGAGAGGTGGACATTGGGGGCAATGTGGAGAGGTGGACATTGGGGGCAATGTGGAGAGATGGGGGCATTGGGGGCAATGTGAAGATACCCAATGGGGGCAGTGTGGTCGGTGGGGACGGGCAATTTTTGCACCAGGGCCCGGTGACTTCTAGTTACACCTCTGGCTTTTTTATTTGTTTACTAATGATCTTGAATTGGGTAATAACCCCTTAACGACCGGTGACATTCCAGGACCGTCATAGTTTTTTTTTCCTGGCCCGTCACATACTTTGTGGTTACAGCGCTCCAGCAGCACAAACGAGGTCTGAAATTGACCTCTCCAAGACCGGTGCTGTCTCTCTCAGTCATGTGTGCCGGTGCACCAAGTGATCAAAGAGGTCCTTAAGGGAAGGCAACTGGTCGTTAACACCTTAACGACCCTTTGCGGTCCTGGCATGTCATGGGTGGATTTGTGTTAAGGACCAATGACGTGCCAGGACTATCATGGAATTCCTGGCTCCCCACGTGGCTTCACACCGTTCGGAGAGTCAAGGTTCGTGGTACTTATGTGACACACGGACGGTCCTTAAGGGGTTAAGAGGGTAAAAGTAGTGTCTTAATGTTTGTTGATGAACTATGCAAGGAAAAACAAACATAGAGAAGTATGTCTATCTCTGCAGAAAGATTTGGATACTCAGTGATTGGAGTGAATGAGTGACAGATGAGGTTTAATACAGATAAATGTAAGCTTGTGCATTTGGTTTATAGAAACATACATATTATATATACACTAAATGTATAACTACTTGGGGAATCATTGCTAAAGAAGTATTCAGGAGTCCTTGTAGACAAAATACTAAACAAAAGTGTGCGGTGTCACTAAGCTACTGCTTGGTAAGAGCTAATCTACTTGCCCTAAGACCTTATTTGCATATATCTATGTATAAAAATCTAAGGGGTTTCTTGTTCTCTGTCTTCTCCTCCCCAGAGTGGCAGGGAGGTGGAGATCGGCCGCATGCAGAGAATCAGAGGCAGCAATTTTCACAGGTGTGGACCAGCTATAACATAGGGTCAAATGAAACATTTTTTTATTAGAATGGGACTTTTAATCACTTTTATATTAGAGAAGTCTCAGTACATTGCTTCACAATGCGTTTTTGACAGCTCTAGCAGTCAAGGGGTTAATTCTTTGTGCACCAAACACTCAAAGGGTTAAACATCTCATTTAAATTAATCGAAAGGGAGTTTTTATTCATCCCAATTGGTTTGTTCGAGATTTGCTCTACTTCTTTTAGTTCATTATCCTCCGTATTTTGTCAAGCTACTGTGGTAGTAAATACTTTGTATTGTGTGATGGACAACTATCATGTTTTAGTGTCTGATCAAATTAGTTATTTGGAGAAACTGATCCCCATTATTGGCAAAAGGGTAAACAACAGGAGATTGGAATCCCATAAATGCTAGCATATGGAAGTTCATTCTGCCTCACAGAATATTCAGTCTCTCTCACAAGAAATGCCCCAGAGCACCGTTGTCACTTTTCTGACCCCTGATTGGCACACCGGTTAATCTGACAAGAATCACCATGCAGTCCCAGTCTCCAGTGAGAAGCTTACAAACCTGACACTAAGGGTCTGTGGAGGCAATAAGCACAACCCAAAATGTTTGTGGCGGAGAGCCAGAACATTCTGCCTGTGTTCATCCCACTGCCAGCTGCAGGTGATAGTTTTTCAAGGATGAACAGGTTTTTGGGGGCTGCACAGTGCATCAGTGGGCTATTTACTAAGTCTTCTCCCATAGGAACAGACTTAGAAAAACATTATAATTGTCCTTTAAAATGCTTCTAACTATAGACCACAGGTAGTCATTGTTGAACCACCAGCAGTTGGGGACTAAAGTTCCCATCATTGCCAACCATCCATTCACTGGTTGGGGAGGATGGGAGTGGTAGTCTCAACAGCAGGTGGTCCAACCGGTGACTACTATGTCTGCTGTTGACCAATGCACTGAAAATTAGACAAAAACTTCCAGTGAGGCTACCTTACCTTTCATCAAATTAAAGAACGAGGAAATATTTGGAGGTTGAAAAAGACCATAAAATTAAACATGACACAGACCCCCTTTTTATTGGTTCAGTCAAACAATATTGCCTAAAGATAAAAATGCATAGATCCAAGCAGCACTAGAAACAGGCTTCAGTTCATAATGACTCACCGATACGTTCCCTATTCCGGTGCAATAGGAGAAAGATGGCCTGAAACATCCAGTACAGAAACTTGAAAGACGAATCCTCTGCACTCGTGAATAGTAAAATCAAATCTTTATTGTGAACAAATGGACCACGGAGCAAATAGTCTCACACGTTTTGCACACACAGGTGCTTACTCATAGACTGACTATACTACACACAACATCATTCTTTATACTGAGAACTCTTAACGGCTTTCATTCAAAACAACCAATCACCAATAAGCTATGCTCCTACCTGATTAACAGTAATTATCCAATCAACTAGATTTCAAAGTCCATACAAGGGATTAACCCCTCAAGATCAGACTCTATTCAAATAGCATGCTTCATTATTGAATCAATGGTATGTTCCGAATAAAGTCCTTTGGCTCTCAGTTTCAATCCAATTTAAAATATATTATATGACAACAACATTACAAAACATAAATTTAAAAACATTCTCTGTATGGATATTTGGTTATCTTTATAGTGACCATAATTACTCAAAATAAATCACTCGACATTAGATCATATATTTCTAAATTTCCATGTCAAATGAACTAATATAAATTCGAGTTAGACTAAGTCTCTTAACAACTGTCAATTGTCATCACACAAATATATCAGCATAAAAAAAAAAGTGTTGGTATAGAGACACACTACTACTACCTCTGCCAATATTAACCCCTCGTGTACCAAAGCGGCATGGAATGCACAGCTAGACAAAGCACTCCGTACCACCACGGAACCCAAAGGGACAAACCACTGAAAAACAACAAGGGAAGATAATATTTAATCTAATATCAAAAGATCTACCCTTTCATCACCTAAAGAGCCAGAACAAGCACAACATACCACAAAAGTGATACTCAGCGCTACAGTCCAGCTTCCCAAGATCAAATCACTCCAGATACTTTCCATATTCATTGAAAATACAAACTAGACACAATAAGCAACATCATATGCCTTATTTAGACCTTTAGGCATTCTTGTCGAGAGCGTAAATATCCAGTACACTTCCCTATAAGATAGAACCCTGGACAAATCTCCACCTCTTATTTTCTTTATCACTCTCTCTAAGCCTTGTACCTTTTATGTTCGATGGTATATACTATCTCCAGAGATGTGGGACATCCATGGGGGCAAGATTTGCCCCATCGTATGCCAACCTTTTTATGGGTTGGTGGGAGGAGTCCCACATCTCTGGAGATAGTAATCCTTTTGTTCATTATCTTTATTCCTTTAAAAGATATATTGATGCTATATTAATCATATGGAGGGGTCATAGATCTTTAATACACTCTTCTTTTTTTGAATTATCTTAATGATAATGTTTATAACTTAAAATTCACTATGGTTAGCCACAACACTAATATTATTTTTTTGGACTTGGAGATAAGCAGTTGTTCACTGACGGGAACTATTTCCACTAATGTATACCATAAGCCCACAGCTTCGAATACATTATTGAGAGCAGATAGCTGCCACCCGCGCCATACGGTGAGGGGCGTGCCGGTGGGACAGTTTCTAAGATTGAAGAGGAACTGCTCCACTGACGCGCTCTTCGATGTTGCATGTGTAGAGATTAGAGGTAGATTTTTGGAGCGACGCTATCCTGAGTGGATGATTAAAAGAGAGGAAGAAATCTCAAGGAGACAAAGTAGGAATTAACTTTTGAGTCCTCATAGTACAGGTAAACCTGAAGATGTAGGAGGCAACATTCATGAACAAGATGAGAAGGTAACCTTCCTGACAACATATAGTTGTGAATATAATAACATCAAAGCGATAGTCAAAAAACATTTACCCATATTAATGGGGGACAGATATCTCCAACCTATATTGGAGAAAGGGTGTAGGTTTGTGTCTAAAAGAGCTCCTACTCTGGCCACAAGGCTATCTCCAAGTATGTATTGTAATAGGAATATGAAATCTAAGATTTGGTTGGATACAAAAGGTACCTATAAATGTGGTAGTAATAAATGTAAATATTGCAGGTGGGTAGTATGTACAAGTTCATTTAGATCTTCAGTCACAGGAAAGGTTTATGAGAATAAACAATATATCAACTGTGCTACACGAAATGTGATTGATTTAATTACTTGAAGTTTATGAGGGGTGCAGTATGTGGGAAAGACCTCCCGAAACCTCAGAGAGCGTATCCGTGAACATATTAGCAACATCAGAAATGGGGATCTGAGGACGGGGGTGTCTTCCCATTTCTGTATTACGCGTAGCTCTGCAATGGATGGATTTGAGGTACAAGGCTTAGAGAGAGTGATAAAGAAAATAAGAGGTGGAGATTTGTCCAGGGTTCTATCTTATAGGGAAGTGTACTGGATATTTATGCTCTTGACAAGAATGCCTAAAGGTCTAAATAAGGCATATGATGTTGCTTATTGTGTCTAGTTTGTATTTTAAATGAATATGAAAAGTATCTGGAGTGATTTGATCTTGGGAAGCTGGACAGTAGCGCTGCGTATCACTTTTGTTGTATGTTGTGCTTGTTCCGGCTCTTTAGGTGATGAAAGGGTAGATCTTTTGATATTAGATTAAATATTATCTTCCCTTGTTGTTTTTCAGTGGTTTGTCCCTTTGGGTTCCGTGGTGGTACAGAGTGCTTTGTCTAGCTGTGCATTCCGTGCCGCTTTGTTACTCGAGGGGTTAATATTGGCTGAGGTAGTAGCAGCGTGTCTCTATACCAACACTTTTTTTTTTTTTTCTTTTTTTTATGTTGATATATTTGTGTGATGACAATTGACAGTTGTTAAGTCTAACTCGAATTTATATTAGTTCATTTGACATGGAAATTTAGAAATATATGATGTAATGTCGAGTGATTTATTTTGAGTAATTATGGTCACTATAAAGATAACCAAATATCTATACAGAGAATGTTTTTACATTTATGTTTTGTAATCTTGTTGTTATATAATATATTTTAAATTGGATTGAAACTGAGAGCCAAAGGACTTCATTCGGAACATACCATTGATTCAATAATGAAGAATGCTATTTGAATAGAGTCTGATCTTGAGGGGTTAATCCCTTGTATGGACTTTGAAATCTAGTTGATTGGATAATTACTATTAATCAGGTAGGAGCATAGCTTATTGGTGATTGGTTGTTTTGAATGAAAGCCGTTAAGAGTTCTCAGTATAAAGAATGATGTTGTGTGTAGTATAGTCAGTCTATGAGTAATCCCCTGTGTGTGTGAAACGCGTGAGACTATTTGCTCCGTGGTCCATTTGTTCACAATAAAGATTTGATTTTACTATTCACGAGTGCAGAGGATTCGTCTTTCAAATTAAAGATAAAAATGGTTAATTTTCTTCTTGGATAAACATTCTACAAGTGTTAATATGTGTTCCTAGTTCTGAAGGACATTATTTGCAAAAAATAAATAAAACATATTTTGTGATGATATCTACTGCTTACGCCCATACCCGGAACCTTTCAAGACAGACTGAACCTGAGATCTTTTAAACTTTAATCCTTAAAGGTCCCCAGAAAGTAGATTGTAGTGAATATATGTTCTTAATGACCCTCTGGGTATTTCTGCAGGAATTAAATAGGGTAGAGACACGTATTTGTACCACATTGCGACACCAAAAATGATTTATTTCCTTGATATAAAGACTGAACAGTTGAGCAATGAGTTTAATACATCCACGAAAGTCACTGATCATAATATTTTGCTTAGGAGAGACTTCTCATATAGAAAACATATCTGAGCATCTGTATTGACTCAGATTATTTCCAGGTACAAACTGTGAAAATAGGAGTGAGATTTAAATAGAGGTTAAACAAACAAAGTATTTTATTCAAAACCCTCCTCATGGCACAAAACCCTAGATTAAACAAAAATTTGACCAAAATTCCATTTGTTCATAGCTTTCATCAACTTCAAGTGTTATTGCTTCTAAAATTAAAAAAATATTGGACAATTGTGGTATCTGATGACTAACTCTCTGAGGAAGTTAGAAGGCTGTTATATGGATATACAGAAAAATATAGGATGTGTTCAATAACAATATTAAAAGACTGCCTTCTAGATACAAGTAGAGCACTTTATTGATGCAATGGCTACCTAATATGCATTAGTCTAATTGAAAGGAAACTTTGTGACACCTGTCTATGGGTAAGCATTTTAGACTTTCTATTTTTGTTTCATGTCACACCATTTTCTACATGTACACATTGAAGTATATATGAGGAAAGTTGTATGTAGGACAGATTAGTAGACCCGCTTGGGCAGCATTAAATGTGCCAGGTCCCAGACGTAAAGTTGGAAAATGAAGGAGTCAGATCGTGTGGCATTACTTTTTTGGAGTTTTGAATTGATTGAACAAGTGCCCATGCTCAAAAGTGATGTGGATATTTCCAGATATCTTCTAAAGTAGGCATACTGGGTCTATACCTTGCAAACCATGATACTAACAAGTATTATTATGTGATGATACCTTGGTTGTTTCATACATGACTGATAAATAATATGCCTTGATGTGTGTTGGAGCCTGTATACTAATGTATGCAATTTTTTATTGTGTTCACATAGCTTCAATCCTCTTTAAACAGACATGTGGAAATGTCTACTATCATCTGGAACATTTTGTGGTTATATACTGGTTGCAACGTCACAAACAATATTGATGCATCGCTAAACATAAGTAGTATGTGAATAGTGTTTAACTGGAAGATTATCTGTTTATTTTATATCACTATGGTTATGGTGGTTTGTTTAATGTTAGATGTTGCTATTTCTGAGATATGTAACCTGATTGGATTATTACAGTCTTCGTGAAGATATATATGTACATGTATGGTATGTTGGACTCAAGTCGTAATTTTTATATGTCCTGATGAAGGCATCAGCCACATGACTTTTCACACTGCCTTTATATATACAAATGTAATCATGTTTGGGTGCACTCCCTGTTAATGAGACAGATGGGTGCACCTCAAATTTTTAGTAAGACATACAGTTCTCTTGTGGAAAGATAGTACTCATAAAATCCTTTGCTGGTTAAACACAGATTATTCAATAAACTTGTCTATGATTCACCAGCAAAGGAGCCCATGAGTGCTATCATTCCACAAAAGTACTCTCTCTTTCTCTATGTGTGTATATATATATATATATATATATATATATATATATATATATACACACATTCATATATACATATATATGGACAGGGCTCATGGGCTGAGAATGGACATGTTTAAATTCATGAGAATTGCTTCTCATGTGTGTAGGCCTTAATTAGCTGAGTGAAGCTTAATCATGTCTGAGAGGAGAAACAGTGGGGTTTAATATTAGAATGGGTGTAACAGGCTGGGAAATAGGCAGAATGAAAAGGAAGTAGTTGGGATTAGCAAGGAAACTCTCCAAAGCCTGAGAATAAGCTTTGTCCCCAGAGACCTGATAACTAATACTGAAAAGTGGAGTCCCCAGGACAGATACAAAGAGTTCTCAGGTGTGTGTGTGTATATGATATATATATATATATATATATATATATATATATATATATATATATATATATATATTTATAAAATAAATGCACACAGTACTGTGCAAAAGTCTTAGGCAGGTGTGAAAAAATGTTGTAAAGTAAGAATGCTTTCAAAAACACGTGTTAATAGTTTATATTTCTCAGTTAACAAAATGATAGTAAGTGAACAGAGAAATCTAAATCAAATCAATATTTGGTATGGCCACCCTTTGCCTTCAATACAACATTAGTTCTTCTAGGTACACTTGCACAAAGTCAGGGATTTTGTAAGCATATAGTCAAGTGTATGATTAAACAATTATACCAAACAGGTGCTAATGATTATCAATTTAAAGCCGAACTTTCAGATCTTACTAAGTTGCCATGCTTTCATTAAGCGCATAGCGACTAGCTTGGAAATCCATGTTTTACCTTTAAAAAATCACAGATTCTAAAGAAATCTTTGCCATTTGGAGACTGGCAGGCAGGTTAGTGCAGTCTGCGCACCTGCTCCGTCAGTCCCTTCCGATTACATTGTGGCACACTGCAGTGCTACTCAATGGAGACCGGGACTGACAACGCAGGTATGCAGACAAGACGTCTGCGTTGTAGCCTGGGTCCCGGTCTCCAAACAGCAACGGTTTATTTAGAATCTGCGATTTTTTTAAAGTTAAGACATGGATTTCCAAGCTAGTCGCCATGTGCTTAATGAATGCATGGGGATTAGTAATATCTGAAAGTTTCACTTTAATATGCAGATTGAAACACAATCATTAACTAAAACAGAAACAGCTGTGTAGGAGGAATAAAACTCATTGAGGAACAGCCAAACAGCTAACAAGGTGAAGTTGCTGAAGACAGTTTAATGCCAAAAGTCATACACCATGGCAAGACTGAGCAAAGCAACAAGACACAAGGTAGTTGTACTGCATCAACAAGGCCTCTCTTAGGCAGAAATTTCAAGGCAGACAGGGGTTTCCAAATGTGCTGTCCAAGCTCTTTTGAAGAAGCACAAGAAACATGCAATGCTGAGGACCATAGACACAGTGGTCTGCTAAGGAAACTTGCAGCAGATGAAAGGCACATCATGCTTACTTCCCTTACCAACTGGAAGATGTCCAGCAATGCAATCAGCTCATAAATGACAGAAAACAGTGGGATTCTGGTATACCCATCTACTGTCCAGAGTAGTCTTCTTGGAAGACTTGTGGCCAAAAAAACATACTTCCGACGTGGAAACAAGGCCAAGTGACTCAACTATGCACAACAGAGGATATGGGTTTCAGAAAAATGGCAGCAGGTGCTGATGAGTCAAAATTTCAAATATTTAGCTGTAGCAAAAGGCAGTTTTTTCACCGAACGGCTGGAGAGGGGTACAAGAATGAGTGTCTGTAGGCAACAGTGAAGCATGGTCGAGTTTCCCTTTATGTTTGGGGCTGCATTTCGCAAATGGAGTTGGAGATTTGGTCATGCTGCCAAATGATATCCAAAGAGTCATACAGCAACTTAATAAACTCAAGGGTGACAGTAGTTGTCACTGTTGAATCTGTTAACTTGCTGTATGACTCTCCTGACAGCATTTGTCAGCATGCAGTTTATAGTGTCTCACTGTGAACACAGTATGCATTGTAGTTCATTAGCTGCAGCAATATCACGTTCAGCGGTAGTGTGCTACTGTGCTTGGCACCAGGTGGTCAAATAATGCTTGACATGGTACTCATATGTTTGCCTCCCCACTTCCTTAAGGGTTCCTTTTTGGAGTCCCCACAATGATCCACCTCTGACATCAGCCGGGTCGGCCTGCTGGAATGTGGTGAGAGCTGTGCAGGGGTACAGGAAGCAAGCCTGATCATAGGGGCTGTGTTGGATTTATGGTGTTTATTTTCTGGGGAGGTGAGTGCTGCATGTATTTGGATATATGGTATTTTTTATTTTGTGGTGTGTGTGTGAGTGGGGTATGTGTGCATTTGTCTTTAGTGAGTGTGTGTGTCAGCCATGTTTTTTTGTGCTGCAAACGGATGTTGAGGGAGGGCTAACTCCTTGAAGAGATTTTGACAGGAATGGGCAGGGGCCTTCTGTCAACCCCCCCCCCCCCCCAGTATCTCCAGGACTGGCAGTATAGAGGAGAAATGAATGTAAAAAATATAAATCCAGCACTCACAGGACTTTTTACAGAATATTTGAATCTTCAATAGGTTATCAACATTTTGATCCCCCTCGGGATCTTGGAAAATCACTATATCACAATGTCAATCACTAATTAAAGCTTCACATGTTATGTAAAAAGGCCTGTGAGTGCTTAATCTATATTTATATATAACACCCAGGCCGAAGTTATTTTATAATTATATACAATATAATATATATAACAATATAATTATATATATTAATATGTTTATAACTAGTGATGATAAACTTAATACCATTTTAACACTTATTTCTATTAACTCCACTGCTATAAATCTCCCCCATTGAACTTACTAAAACATATCACTATTTCTAATCTTAGTAAACTGTGTTTTATAATGTGGCACAAAACCACTTTTGATTGAACAGTAATCCAGAAGAGTTATCCAAGGTGGATTCTGTAGGGTCGCTTTTTTTTAAGTGTTCATCTCTTTGTAATGTGTTGCATACCCCTCTGGTACTCAAAGGGTTAACTCTTTTCATCTCTTCAGTCACCTCACTGTCTGTTTTCAACTGTCACTCCTCCACTTCCTCCTTCCTAATTCCCGCCCTTTCTCCTTAAAGGGAGAGAGATGCTTTGCCTCAAACACCACTTTCTATTTGATCCCTCAGCATATTGCTACGTTGCCTCAACTGAAGAGCCACTGTGTGTTATATTGCTATGTTACCTCAGCTTAAGTAAGGAGTTACTGTTCCCATTAGGTGATTCAATGGAGGAGTGATTTAAATTATTCAGGGAGTTGGCCTGCCCCCACTATCCAGCCCGTCCACCACTATCCAAGTGACTGAAAAAACAAAATGGCTGCCACTTGCTCCTACACCACAGACTCACACACAAGCCACACACACACACACAAGCCACACACACACACACACACAAGCCACACACACACAAGCCACACACACACAAAAGCCACACACACACACAGAGTCACCAGGGGTCCCTCCACCAACCTGAGGCACACAGTGAGCTGAGCATTGTGTTAGCAACCTGGCACAAAAAATATACATGCCGCACTATAGCTGCTCCAACAACACACACCATCCCTGCTCCAACCACACACACCATCCCTCCTCAGTTTCTGCTCTCGGTGCCCGGGCTGCATCCCTAGTAACGCTCTTGGCAGAGGCCTGGGGCAAGAGGTGTCTTCCTGGCCAGGGAGCCGGGTCGGCGGTTGTCTGGCAGCCTCTGAGTGTGCATGTACAGAGTCCACTTCAGGGACTGTGGACTCCCTGACTCTCGCTACATATTGGGACAGCTGGTTAACCCTTTCAGTGCCAGATGATTAAGCAACACAATGAACAATGCCTTGCCTACCCCTCTGGCACTTACAGGACCGTAATAATATCTGTATGTGTGTGTGTGTGTGTGTACGCATGTATGTACGTGTGTATGTATGATCAATGTCTGTATATGTCACTGTGTGTGTCTATGTATGTGTGCAATATGATTCAAATTAAAAAAGTTGCAGCGTACCTCCATATTTACAAGGAGAGGCTTCAGTCATGGAGCGGCAGTAGAAACATTCTAGTGGCATCCCACCGATCAACGCGTTTTGCAGCTATACCGCTTAATCATGATCAGAGACGACGACCATAGGAACCACTCAAGCTTTTAAATTCTCATCGTCCAATCTCTAGGGACCGTGATGTCACAGTGCAAGACAAGATCACATTACTCTGAAAGCAAGCCATACTTCTGCCTCTAAAATGCATAACCCCTTCAGTGCAACCCAGAAATTAAATCAAGGAGCTAAAAAAAAAGTATAAATCCCATGCTTCTGTTTCTAAAATGGTTAACCCGTTCAACACATCTCAGAAATGACATCAAGGAGCTAAAAAAATAAATGAAAAATAATGAATATAGAATATACATAAACTATGTGAAAATGTATACTATTATTCATTACGTCCAGTGGTGAAGAGCCCAGGGCTCTGCTCCTCATCTTATGTCTAAAAATTGATCTTTCTGCTGGATGGACTTGTATATTGATATATTGGTTATGGTATTAATGATTCATTTTGGTTCCATCATTAGAATGATCTAATCTTTCCAGGTCAGCTATTTGTTGTCCTGTGAGTTTGCTAAAGAGAGGATCTTTTGAATTTGATATAATACATAAAATTTTTTTAACTTGGTCAACAAATGGGTCTTCATGATATTGTTTTTAAACAGTTACACTGCGATTTCTATTATTTAAGAACTAGTTGAAGAGCCCGTTACATGGGCCACAGTGCCACTGTCAGCCGGTCGTGGAGCAATCATGCACAGTAGAGACTGCCCATGCTGCGGCCGATACAGTGCCAGCCGGTCGCGGTGCAGTCATGTTCAGTAGAGACTGCCCACGCCGTGGTCAATACAGAGCGAGAAGCTCCTTCGGAGCGCCCTGCTCTGTATCAGCCTCATCAGGGGCAGTCTCTACTGTGCATGACTGCAGCACTCGCAGAAGTCTCTACTGCGCATGACTGCGTCGTTACAAACTTTCTAGCGAATTATTATATAGGGTTACTTATCTATTGTTTAGATACCATTGACCGGACATTGGTTAGCTTGGACTTTTGTTTTCTCTTCATCTCTTTTTCTCTTTTGTTTTCTCAAACATGGTTACATAGAATAGTAATTAGATATGATATTCAATTTGTCAATTATTGTTTTCATTTTTATTTTATTTTGGTTATCATCTTTCTTTCCTACATCTATATTTAGTATTACACATATATTACACATATTTTATATTGCAGTCTCACTGGAAGAGAGATGTTCGCTATTGTGTTGGACGTAATGAATAATAGTATAGATTTTCACATATAGTTTACGTATGGTCTATATTCATGAATATTAGGTATAGGTAATTATATAGTTATTTTTCATGTTTCAATCTAGATAGGGCTCACAAAGGGTATATATTGATATAACACCGATACCATGTCTATTTTTTTTTTAATGGGACATTTTGTATCAAATAATTCATTAGGTTTATAACTTGATGAGATTGGTGTTTAACTTTATGGCATCTATATATTTTTATATTTTTTTTCAATTTTTTTTAGTTGTTTGATGTAATTTCTGAGATGTGTTGAAGGCGTTAACCATTTTAGGAGCAGAAGCATGGGATGTATACTGTTTTAGTGCCTTGATTTAATTTCTGAGATGCGGTGAAGGGTGTTAATCTTTTTAGAAGCAGAAGTATGGCTTGCTATCAGTGCAGTGTGATCATGTCTTGCATTGTAATGTCACAATCCTAGGAGATTTGATGATAAGAATGTAAAAGCTTGAGCGGTTCTTATGGTCAGTGTCTGTGATTATGATTAATCGTTATAGACATGAGACGCATTGATCGGTGGTATGCCACTAGAATGCTTCTACTATCTGACACTCCATGACTGAAGTCTCCCCTTATAATATTTGAAGGCCAGATATGGAGGTACATTGTAACTTTTTAAATCTGATTACTGCAATAAAGCTTTATTGGTTTTATCATTGCATACTATATGTCTATGGTTCTGAGAGTTTTTGGGTTTTGGATATATGCATTTAAGGGAGTTTCTCACACCCATAGCAATATTGTATCTCTGTGTCAGTGAAGATTGTTCTACATGGTGTGGAGAGGTGATTGTGAGATTCGAATATGATACCACGTATCCGTGAGAAGACCTTGATTACTCACAGTTGAACTCGTTATAAGTGGAAGTAAGAGCTGCTGAGTCCAGTGTTGTATGTGAAAAATAATAATTCCCAAGATTCCCATTGATTAAAGCCTTTGAGTATCCAGTGCAATGCATTGAATACCTCTCTAGCACTCAATGGGTTAAATGGATAATTTAACCCCTTGAATCTATGGTGCCAGTTGCACCATAGAGAAAAATGAAAATTACAAGAATTCCCATTGACCAAAATCAGGATTTTAATCCTTTGAGTGCCAGAGGGGTGCCCGATACATTGCAACGCACTGAACTTATGTCTCCGTGCATTCACTGGAGATGCACAAAGATTTTAAGAGGTCGATGCATCGCCATATAAGTTCTCCTCTGTTGTGCAGTCAGTTTGTTGCAGAATTCCTCACTTTTCTTTTGAAAAAACGGCCCATAGGAATGAATTTTATTCAATGAGGAGTTCCGCCTTTTTTTAAAATATGTCTGAAGGGCAATTACTATTGAAACATTAAAAAGTATGTTACTAGTCATTCTATTAATAGCTATTTACTGTTACTCCCACCTCTGGTGACCAGACAGTTCACATTCAGTTCACCTGAGGGTGTATTCTATTAGGGCTGCAAAAAAATCATCATCATCAAGGTAAAACAAATACCGATCAGCAAATATACCTTTTTCCATGAGGTATTCTCTTATCTGCCTGTTGGGATCAGCAATGCATTGTGCAACCCTCTGGCACTCAAAGTATTAAAGGATTATGACTACCAGTGGGCGGGGAGGGGATTGTATACTGGGTGGCATTTGTGTCCTGTGGTCCAGATGGCAACTGTCATGTCCACCTCCATTGATATAACATCCAAAGTTTACTGAAGGAGTTATCACTTGAATAAAGTCACAATGGCAAATTCATGTTGGCCATTGGGAGTTTTTAACTTAAGTGGGGGGTTATTATAAGGAGGTATTACTTCTCCTATAATGAAGCTGAATTATTAAAATGTATGTGATCTATAAGTAAATATATTGGTAAACATATTAATTATCATGTTTTCTTATAGAATTCTTTGTGCTTTTATTTGGGACTGAACACATCCGGTTGTTTGTCTGAATAGCCTTTAAAAACATGAAATTAATCACATTACTTTGATCATGTGCCCTGGAAGGAAATTTGTTCAGTGTTAATGTCTTGTTTTACATTTTGAGGAAATGGTTTGCATTAAAGAGATGGTGATGCTTATAAACAAGTTGTTCTTTTATGCCATAACAACACAAGTTTTGGCTGATCCAGACCAATGCAGATTATAAGAGACCATGTTTAGATACACCACTTGCATTTTTAAGTGATCTATAGGCTAGGAATAAGCAGTGATTTGTTTAGGCTTTCTGCTATCACATCAATAGGTTCATCATTATTAACCCTTTGAGTGCCAGAGGGGTACGCAACATATTGCAAAGCAATTCATTGCATACCCCTCTGGCACTTAAAGGGTTAATCCTTTACTCTGCAACATATTGCCTGCAAATCACCGCTGCATCAAATATGAGGCTTTATTCACATAATATGTCCAAAACTTTCCACCATGCCAAGGTACCCCATTATAGGCAAGTCCTAACCTAGCTCATAGGACAAAGCATTAAAGGGACAGTAATGTCCCATAACAATTGTATCCAGTTTTGTAGAGTTTTCAAAGTTCCCCCCTCCCTTCCCTTCTTCTTTACAGCTGACAGTAGGAGATATGAGTTGTACCGCTTTAGGAGGCTGTGCAGCACAGCCAAAGTCGCGTTATTGCTAAAGAATTACTTAATTGGAAAGGTTTACAAAAGTGTGCTTGCAAGCCAGGCACACTTTGTAGACCTTCCCAATGAAGTAATTCTTTTGAAATAACGAGATTTCGGCTCTGCTGCAGAGCAGCAGGCTGGTCCCCAGTAGGGATGGGTGAAAATTTCTGCCTCAAACTGAAATCGGCGAAAAATTTCCCGCGAAAAGTGCAGATTTTCCTCTTTTTTCGCCTAGCTCATTCCATTGAAATCAATGGGAACATAGAAGTTACACACCATACATATAAAATATTATTTTAGTTCCCAAAGGCATAGTACAAAAGGGGCATGAAGGTGCCTGTATTGGAGGGGTGTGGGGAAACAATCAGCTGAACAGGGGATGATTATTTTGGGGGTTGTTTACTGGGATTCGGGGGCACTTAATAAAAAATAAATCCTAAATAAAATAAAATAGAAACCATAAGACATGGTATAAAGGGGTCTGAGGAGTGTGCCTGTGTTGGTGAATGAATTAATCATTTGAACAGGTAATTTGTTTTGGGGGGGTTTCTTGACTGCTATTGGGGAGATAATTAATAAAAAAATAAATCAATAAAATAAAATAACACATTTGTATGTAAAGTGATAGAGACCGGAACCCCCTGACATAAGCTGCCACTGGGGTGGACTGATACTTTACTTGATAGAGTATTTTGTAGAGGATGATTTGTTTTATTTGTTGTTAGAGGCCTTTGTAGGACTTAGACTTATTAGAGGCCCAAGCCCTGAAGAAACATTGATTTGTAGGACTTAAGCTTGTTTGGCACAAGCCCTAAGGAAACAATGATTTGTAGGATTTAGGCTTCTTAGAAACAAATCCCCCAAAAACTGTTTATTTATTTATTTAATTATTATTATTATTATTTTTTTTTTTTACTTCAAAACACAAGCCCTGAGGAAAAAAAAATAAAAATGCCCTACTGGCCTAATGCCAGCAGATCGTGTTGTCCAGTGGAAACTGTCAAATGTCCTCCTTAGTTGCAACTGCTGTTCGTACTGCTGCTGAGTTGTTTAAGCAGCAGGATGATTAGGCAGCTGAAAGGGAATGGGATCAACAATAGCAGTAACATGGAAGATGGATGATGAAGGTTCCACTTGCCACGACTGACTCCAGTGATGAGCCTGAGGCAGTAGCAGCAGAATAAGTAGCCCTCAGTATATGTGGAGAAAAGAAGAAGTTGGCCATTAAATCTTTTCCACCTGCCCCTCCTCCAAAATCATCATGGGTGTGTTGTATTGTAGAATATATTCGTTCCCCTAAGAGCAGGAACAGTGGGTCTCATCAGCAACTGCAATGTGCACAGTGTGTGTGTGTGGTAAATAACATCTGGGGGTACAACTGTATCTAAACACCATGACACCCGAAACCAAGTACTGCCGTTGTTACTGTATCCCTTTTCCAGCCCCGCTAAGGACACATGACAACTTGCTGCCAGTTTAATAGTAATGATGAACCCTCCCTGCCACTATCTTAGAATATTCTGCTGGATGGAGTCTCCTCAGATGCTGCTTGATGCACTGATTGCGAATTCTCCTCCACCACACTAGCATGTGGTGTCAGTGCACCACAAAGTGTGCAATGGGTAGAGATGAACTGCCACATCCTAACATCAACAGAGTGGCTATCATTTAGCGGGGGAGGTAATGAACGAGGTGGATTGGCAGAAAGTGTAGTTACCCTAGAAGGTGATGGTGAGTTAGTTGTTTCAGTTGTCATGGAACTTCCAGTCTCTGCCTGGGTTTTTCTATTCCTCCTCCTCTTTGATCTCCGCCTCGCCTCTTGTTGCCTTTCTGGAGAGTCAGGGACAGCAAAAGCGGTGCTTGATTTCTGTGGTGGGTGTTTGTCTTTAACATGTTTGACGAAAATATCATGGTGTCTGTGTTTCATGTGTGATATCAGGGTGCTTGTGCCAAGGTGTGTTCCCTCCTTTCCTCTTTTCACTGACTTGTCACAAATTGTGTACAATGTCGTTGCTGATGACTGCACTGTGCCTGCTCCAACAGAAAAATAGACCCACACCAATGATTACTTCAGGGGGAAGGGAACAGATGGAGAAGAATGGTCTCTTTCTTCTTGTCCTCCACATTCCCCTTCATTGTCTGTGGCAGCGGATAATGTTGCTGCTGTTGCTGCTACTGACTCAGATTCAGCACTGCAACTAGGATCAGGAGTATTGCTACTGCTGGCAAGTGGAACCTGTCCTAGTCCAGCATCACTTGTTGACCCCATTCCCACTGTGTCCACCATGGTCTGTAGCACACTAGCCTGCTCCTCAGCATCCTGCTGCCCTTGCATCCCAGCATCAGAAGGAATTAGAGCAGTTGCAAATTCCTCTAATTCCAAAATGTCACTGCTAGTGGTGGTGGTGATGCCCACCATCATCCCTGTCTCCCATTCCTTCTCAGTTTCTGCTAAAAAGGTCATCAATGTCTCTTCCACCCCAGCTTCTCCAGCATCATCATCATCACCACCACCACTAGTCCCTACATGCTGTTGTTACTGCTGCTCTATTCCAGACATCTCACTGCTGCTTGGAGGAGGTGACAAGCAATGTGACAGAGGGTCCCCTAATGTCACACTTGCCATTTCCTTTTGACCTGATGAAGAAGGCAGACTAGCACTAGCAGCAGTAGCAGCAGGCACAGACAGCTGATCTGTGCCCCTGCTGGTGGTGATGGTATTAATTCTGAGCCTGCTCTCCTCCAGCACCAGTTCTGGCCTCTTAAGGACCATGTTCAACTTAGACACTGTAGTGAAGGAAAGGGGACTCCAGGAAACAGAGGAATGGTGTGGGCTCCCTTGACCGCTAGTCTGGATGCTCTCAAATGTTTCCCCTACCACTCCATCTGCTTCACCATTACTGCTACTACTACTAACACTAACCACATCAAGTTCAGCCGCAAAGTCTTCCTCCTCAGTCTCACAGTCACTAGTAATATGAGGATATTGTTGATTACCCCTCCTTCACTCCTAACGCTAACAAGCTGCTGGACCTTAGTAGCAGTACTACTATCACTGGCAGGACTGCTTGGGAATAGCAAGTGTGATTTAGGGTCCATTGCTGTCACACTTGGCATCATTTTCTCCTCCCCCCCTGAGTACTACAGGAAACACTAACAGCGGGCAAAGTACTGGTGGCAGCAGGTTCAGCACTGGCAGCAGGTAGAACACTAGTGGCTGCAGGTACAGCAATGGTGTCACTGGCAGCAGGAACAGCACATTTGGCAGCAGGTACAACACTAGTGGCTGCAGGAGCAGCAATGGTGGTGTTGGCAGCAGGGGCAGCACATCTTGCAGCAGGCACAGGTAGTTGACCTTTCCTGCTCTCACTAGTACTATCCTTTTCTCCCTTCTTTCCCATTCCCTTTTCTCCCTTCCTTCCCTTTTCTCCCTTCCTTCCTATTCCCTTTTCTCCCACCCTTTTCATTAAATTCCACAAGATCCCTTGGGGTGATTTAGGGGGACTGGACAGCATTGGTTGAGTACTGCTAGTCACTTCCTCCTCCTCCTCAGACTCAGTGGACACATAATAAGGGTCCTTCCAGTTCCTCTTTTTGCTGCTCATAGTGATAGGAGTCACTATGAGCCTCTCTTGTTTTTGCAAAATATCAGAGCAAAACAGCACAGCACGTCTATCTCGCTCTGTAGCTGCCTCTATTGTGCCTGCCTTCAGTGAAAACGGCACGTTTTTATAGCGGAAGTGTGAAAACAATGTAAATCAATGGGTGAAAACTTTATAGCCATTGAAAAAATGGCAAAAGATTTTGGCCAATGGGTGAAAGATGCGAAAATTTTAACCACTAGTTTTAAAGCAGATTTTCCAGCAAAAAAGTGAATAACAACGTGGTTTTTACAAAATTTCTCACGGGAACACAGCGACAACTTTCGCCCATCCCCAGTCCCCAGACTGGGATCTTGTGCTGTCGGCTAGACACTGAAGTCAGGAGAAGGGGAGGGAGAGGGAAACTTTCAATGCCTATATCTCTCAAACCACAGCGGTTTGAGAGATAGGGTTTGGAGCATATTGTTAATTATTTTAAACTCTATAAAACTGGATACAATTTTTGTGGGACATTAGTGTCCCTTTAAGGTTAGGACTTGCCTACTTTTTCCTTGGGTGTGCTTACTACACACACTTCATAAATTTTAAAAAAAGAGATTATTATGCCTTGGTGCTACATAAACAATTCAAATAATCTGTGAGTTGATATAATAACAACCAAAAAAAATGAGCACACAAATTGACTTTTTAAATTATGGATTGATATGAAGTTTTATTATCAAAATTTCAGCACCCTGGAAGGGCCTTTCTCAAGGTCTATAAAAAAGGCCCTTCCAAGGGGCCAAAACATTGACAATACAATGTCCCATCATACCACCATAAGTACAATTTTTTTTACTTGTTGTTATTATATTGACTCACAGTATATATATGTATATATATATGATATTCATTGTATATACCCATAATATATAGAGTCAGTGGGGCTTGATGTAGCTGGAGTAGCTGTCATGGACAATTGAAAATATATTATTCTCAATTAAATTAGCACATTTAATGCTTCTGCCTAGGTCCAGTCCTAATTGGCCTGGGACTAAATACTGTACTGGGAATAAGTCCTTCTTAAGATGTTCAATACAATAAATCATTAATACAGCAGTCAGTTATTCTGTCTAAATATTTGTTGCATTATAGCTACAGATTCTGGTATATAGTGATCTCTATTAAAGCCTGCATGAAGGTCACACATCTTCACTGAAAACAATGGGCTTAAGTAGACCTCAATGAGTTGAAAGGTTTGGCTGTTACTGTGCCAGTTTAATTGCAAGCTGTGCCTGCAAGTACAGAGGACCACATGGCACAGTGCATAACTGTTCAAGACAGGATGAATAGGATTACTACTCTCCCATTGGCTGCCTGTTTACACAGAGTAATGGCAGTTATGTCTTGCTCATAGGAAAGAACACAGGGCGAGATTTATAAAAAAAAATGTTCTTACTACTTTTTAAAGAACTATCCTTAAGGAATGGCAAGTGTGATTTATAAATGATTAAAGGCATCTTTATAAATATGGCGATAATACCTGAAATACTTAAGGACAGCATATACCTGGCATTAAGATTCTGGTGAAAATTATGTTGCAAAATTGTTGCAAACAGTGAGATTTCTTTATAAATTTGCTGCACAACTTTTTACAAACGTTACTAAATACAAAATAGGAGATACCAGGACCACCTCAATTATCATAGGAAAACACCCATCAATACACAACAATAGGTGAAGGTGCCAGTAGTATAATAAAGTACATAAAAAAGGGAAAAAGAAAGATAACTACTTATAATGGCACTCAAACTTTCCTAATATAATAGTAAGGCCATTCCAATAGATCCACATCTTAAAATCGAAATTCCTTTATTGGAGGATTTTGAACAAGCATATCCTTGTATTGAAAGGAGATCCAAATTTGAAGAATGTGGTGGGTGATCGGATCCCAATTACATTTAGGAGGTGTCCGACTTTGAAGGATAGGTTGGTAAATAGTCATTACTGCAGACCTCCTAAAAGTCCTCTGGTCATGGGTTCATATACGTGTTATGGCTGTAGCAAATTTATGGTAAAGAAACATGAAATAATTGATCGTTTTACGCATGTCCATAAAATACGAGAATACATTAATTGTAAGACAACTGGAGTTATCTGTTACATCCAATGTGGATGCAATATGACATATGTGAGCATGACTAAACATAGCCTACATGTTAGAACTATGGAACATTTACGGGACATCAGAAATTCAAGGAAAGATCTTAGTAAAGAAACTATCACCTATTGCGAGACACTTTTTAGCGAATCATGAGAGTAAAACTGACTCTTTCCAAATTTGGGGACTAGAAAGGATCTCATTGGGAATTAGGGGCGGTAATATTGTGGAGACGTTACTTCGCAAAGAATGCAAATGGATTTTTAACTTGAATAGCCTACATCCGTATGGTATTAATGAATCTTTGAACTTTGGAGTTTTTATTAAGTAAGTTTTGATGTATTCACTAATGTGGTTATTAGGCAATCCATCGATTCTGAAGTATCGTCCTTTAGTGTGAGTATTTCTTTGAATGGAACAATCTCAGACTCTGATTGGTGTCTGTAATGATCTCATAGTGAGTCATTTTCAGTTTAAATTTACATGATTGGTTCTTTTTCCCACACATCAATCGGTGATTGCTGCCGATTGAAGGATTAGTATAGTTCCTTATAATTGGTGCAGATGAGAGGAAGGGAGGGACTGGACAAATTTAAATTGATGTCCAAATCGTAAGTAAACATTTGCCTCTGAAGAATCTCAGTGAAAGGGCGAAACGCGTTAGGCTTTTATATCATCAGGATGATGATATTTTTAACAGTAAAGTGACATTATGTGGACTTCCATTCATCTATTAGTGATTGAGTATGCTAGAAATGGAACGCGGCTTAGTTCCTAATGACTAGTTTGTGAGATTTACCTATGGTTTTCCTGATATGATAACTTGTATGATATTTTGACTCAGGTCGTAAGACTACATGACCTGCTTTGTGGCACAGATAATGCACACTTAGCTGGTGGAATGTAGCAGAATGAGCATCTACCAGTTGTGCCTATGGGGGCTTAATAAACCTTTTTTTACTTAACCGCCTTATAGTTAACTGAATATCTTAACCAGTGGTTACCATTTGACTATTATTAGGTTGGATTAGGATGATTGTTACTTATTAGAGCCTACTTCAAATTGGGGGGAGATTCATTGGAGCGTGGGTTGCGTTATAGGGTTATATTAGACTTAACAATTCCTTTTGCACCTGTGCTATTCTACTCACCCTATTTTGGCAACCGGCTTGATATCTGATACTCAGGTTGTAAGACAACATGACTGTTTTTTTGCTATAATTGATGTATATTAGCTGGTGGAATGTAGCGGAATTAGTATCTGCCATTTGCACGTATGGGATCTGTATATAGGTATTTAACTATACACATCGGTCATTCATAGGGTTAATCTCGGGCTAGAGTGACTCCTTATATGCAGATGGTGTAATACCATAGATCCCATGTTCTCCATTAGTGGATTTAATGGTGTAATTAATATCCTAATTATATCCATCTGTGAATCGAATACGGTGAACTGACACACGGGATTTATCCTCAGAAGTTGCTTGGCATCGACTTCTAAAGGGATTAGAATATTGCATTGGAAAGCACACATTTGAGTCACTTGTGTGTTAAATGTGTTTTTATACCCCATATACAATCCTATTCGTTTTTTATCGTATTTACCCAATAAAGGAATTTCGATTTTAAGATGTGGATCTATTGGAATGGCCTTACTGTTATATTAGCAAAGTTTGAGTGCCGTTATAAGTAGTTATCTTTCTTTTTCCCTTTTTTTTTTTATAAACATTGTTACTCCACTTTACAAATAAAACATGCTACACGCCATTCAGTCTTCTTAAACTGGCATTTTTAGATTACTATCAGACACTCTGTCACAACCATTTTAACTCTTATTTTCACTTAGCACTACTTTTATAAATCTCCCCCACAGTACTTTTAAGTTAGTTCTAAGCAGCAGGCGTGATGCCAGGGTCTCTAGAGAGCAGCAGAAGCTGTGTACTCAATCAGAAGCACAGGCCCATCATAATTCTCAGCTCCAGACCCATTAGGCTCTTAATCTGGCCCCCCTGATAAGGGGCACTAGTCGTTATCAGATTGTAACCTAAGACAACTAGCAGTGAGCTAAAACAGCAATAAAATGAAAATGATAACAATACATAAATATAAACGGACTCCTTTTTGAAAATCACTGACTTAACTTAGTTCCTCTAATAAACAAATTTAGTGTTGCTTTTTTAGAGTTGTGCGCTAAAGCTATTAACCAGTTACTTTGGAATCCATTTGCTTGTACACACAAACTACTACACATGGGATGGAAGTCACAGGCTGGTTTATTGCCAAAGAGTTGCAGTTTACGCCAACACAGTGGGATAACGAGCAGCAGCCTTATGTTCTCCTACATCAAGGTTCTACTAAGTCTTTAAGACCATTATGCTGATTCTATATATTGATTTTATACATTCACATGATTACTAAAATCATGACTCTGGAATTGGAACAAGTACAACTCTTTAGAAAAACTGGTAGACAGAACCAAATGCCATTTACTGATAAGAAAGATAGAGGATGTTGATATGAATGAGATGGAATGGATAAAGGAAGATTCATGTATGCTAGACTTCCATCCTACATGTTTTGCTAGAAAGACAGGAAGTGATTTAGGCCAGCAGTGTTTTTTCAAAGTTAATTGATATGGTCGCTGTTCTTTAACCCTTTGAGTGCCAGAGGGGTAGCAACGCATTACGTTGTGTATCCCTCTGGCACTCAAAGGGTTAAATGAACACTACCACTGCCTAATAATAAATCCTACTTATATTAATCAGAACAGAATCACTGAATTATGTGTACTGCTCCTCCACAATTAACATTTAAGTAGTAGAAAGTATCATATCCACAGAAGCAGACATGGTTCTTTGTTGTTTGTCTCAAGGACCCCAAACTCCTCCCATGGACATCGTCCTTCCTAAGAATATTCGGTGGTAGGAGTCTAGCACCTCGGAGTCCTGAATAAAACAATAATATCTGACTCATTGAATATATCCAGTACTGAGAAAAGATCCATTTTGGAGAACCAGTCCACACAGAGCAACTCTAAGTTAAACCGTCTGTACTATAGAGGACACAGAAAAATTCCCATTGAGCTTAATTGGTCTTTTAAACCTTTGAATGCTAGAGAGGTCTGCAATGCATTGCTTTGGGAATTTTGAGGAAGTACATTTCTTCCCAATGATGCAGTTGGTTTGACCCAGAGTTTTTACAGTTTCCTTTTATATGTAAGGCCTCTTATAGTTTGGTAATATCTTTATCGAAGGAGACTGGTAGAGTAAAAGTGATACCTTTATTGGCTAGCTAAGTGCCACTTAGCCAATAAAAGTATCACTTTTATTCTACCAGTCTCCTGCTTATTTCTATAGTTAACACGGTACCACCTTTTACCTATATCCAAGTGATGTTAGTATTGCAGGAGCACTCAGGGACACCATAGCTGTCACATTAGAGGGGTACAATTATAAATAGATGCATTCAAGGTGTTAACTGGTGCAATTTGGTTTGTCCCAGAATTGTCTTAGTCTTCTTAGTACATCAGCCTCAAAAATGACCCCCAACTCTTTGAGTGCTAGAAGGTTCTCCAAAGCATTGTTTCACAATGCATTGGGCGCCCTTCTGGAACTCAAAGTGTTAATGGCTTATCCCTATAACAGAAAGGCAAATGTGTGATCCTGTTCTCCAGGTGCCCAGTCTGTATTCATCAGAAAAAAAGGGAAAGTATACCCCACTTCCATTCTCTTCAGACACTGACACACAGAGTGGCCATTTTGTAGACAGATACGAGATATTTATGCAGATTAGAGAGTACCAACAGACATGCCTGTGAAATATTAACATTCCACACTGCTCTCCTTCCTACCTGCCACTCCCTGCTGACCAATACGACTTTTGCTTTTGAAAGCATTATTAAAATCATGTGTGTTTATATAAGGTTTTAGTCTCACTTTAAATCTTTGAATGCCAGAGGGGTTGCACCCCTCTGGCAATCAAAGGGTTAACCGTCAAAAACATAAAATCTACATAAACAGAAAGGGAAAATACATTTTCAAATGCATGCCACAATAGAATGAATGTTTTTATAAGACACCAAATTAAGTACATTTTAGTAAAACTTTATTGTATTTATAGTGGCTTGTGACGGAAATCTGTTGTTCCTGAAGACTTGTAAGAGTTCGACCTGATCAAGAATTAAACATAAAAAGGTACATTTTCTATCTTATTCACAGTGTTAATCATAACATCTCTGAGCAAGTTACAATATATTTCCTGACTGCATACCTCCCAAGTGTCCCTCTTTAGGAGGGACAGTCCCTCTTTTAGACATAAATCCCTCTGTCCCTCTTTCCCATCCTGATGTCCCTCTTTTTAGGAAATCAGATTGTGTGGTGTGTATATAAGTGTATCACATTGCTCCACAGCAATAAAACTCACATTATTGTTTGTTTAAATTTCAGGATATGTGTTTATAAATTAGTATGTGTAAATAAAATACTTTAGTCTTGTTATAAGTCATTTATTAGGTCACACAAGGAGGTGTCAATAGGTCATGAAATAGCCTAAAATTTCTCAGTAACATCCCACCCACCAGCCATGCCCCCGGCAACACCCCCTAAAACACAAGTGTCCCTCTTTGGCAATTTGAAATGTTGGGAGGTATGTGACTGTGAGCCATCAATGCAGTCTGCATAAAAGGATATCGTTTTGTCTTCCTCACAGTCAGCGATTAACCTAATGAACTATGGCCCTGGTGCAAAATAATAATTTGGACCCCCAATTCACTGCAAATTAATGAAAAGCCCTAAACATTTTTTTTTGTTTAAAACATTCATTGGTCCCCTACAATTGTCTGGTCTCCAATACTTTGCATCTGCGCTCAATGGTAGTTTCACCCCTAACCACACACTTCAGTTTCTATTTTAATCCTATGGGTCTTGTATATAAAAGCAAACTGGAGCAATTCTAGAGAAAATCAGCTGTGCAGTATGGGACAAATACAACTTTTCATGGATTTAAATGAAACATTTAACCCCTTGAATGCTAGAGAGGTCTCCAACACATGGTAAAGCAATGCTTTATTTAAGGATTTAAGGAATTATTATTTCTCCCCTCTGGTGCAAATAGCTTGACCCAGAATCATACCTCCCAACATTTCAACAAACTGGAGTTATTTTGGAATAAACCAACTTACCATATGGGACAAATAAAAATTCCTAAATTTCAACACAGGCTGGTTTTTTAACCTCTTAAATACGAGAAAGGTCTCCGATACATTGCAAAGGGTTAAAAGCCCAGTTTAATTTAGCAGATTTTTTTAAATTGGTTTACTGCAGAATAACTCTAGTATGCTTTTATAATTATTGGCCATAGCCTCTGTATAGAAGCTTGAATGAATCATTCCACAATGCATATAAAGAATATATTTTAGGCCTCAAGTTATTTTAAATGTTGCTAGCTTTGATACTATAAAACTCATCTCTAAAATAAAGAGCTATGTTTGTGTTCAGTGTCTGCTTAAAGGTATAGTAATGTTTCACAATAAAAGCAGATCCAATTAATCTTCATTGTATTTGAGCCATGGAGAGTGTTATTTCAGTACTGTCAGAGTTGTAGTTCAAGAGTAATTGAATGATAAAGTATCCCCCTCCCTCTCCTTTTACTGGTGTAACACTGCAAAGCTCAGAGCAGCAAGATTGTCCGAATAGATTACAAAGAGGGACAATCTTCAGTGAACATAAGGAAAAACCTGCCAAAACCTTATGCTCACAGTAAGAAGATTGTCCCTTGCTGTGAGCTGTCTAGTCCCAGGACCAGATTCCACATATGAGGGGAGGAGGCTTACACTAGGTAAAATGGGCGGCAGAGGGAAACTTTATCATTCAATAACTCTTGAACTACAACTCTGAAAGTATTGAAATAACACTCTCCATGGCCCAAATACTATGAAGATTAATTGGAGCTGCTGTTTTTGTGAAATATTACTATCCCTTTAACACTTATGTCCCAAGCTTTTTGCACTTTCTAATTGCGGATGCTAAAGAGATGACATTCTGGAGCAAGCCACCTAACCAATAGGGGAGGAATAAACATTCCTAAAGTGTCTGTTTATTTATATACGTCTTTAATGCATTGAATGCTAGTGAGGTATTCAGCACATTTATTCACAATGCTTTGAGGAATTTAAAATGCAGTTTAAAATAATGGGATGTTTTGTGCACTGTGGTAAAGCTGGTTTGCTCCCGAATTGCACTTCATTAGCTTTCTGAACTGCACCTCATGTACAAACTGGGCACAGTACAATATGGGTGGTGTTAAAGGTTTATTTCATCTGTAGTTAAGCATTACCCCTCTGGCACTCAAAAGGTTAAGAAATTATAAAATATATATGTATAGCTCAAACTCTACTCCAGATGTTTCCTACACCCCTTGTTTTCAAGTCTATATAATCAAATTATACTTTTAGGTCCTAGTGTTCGTTTAAGACTAATAAAAGCTCCCCACAGAGCAACAACTGGTCCTTATCCAAGGATCTAGGAAGGAACTGTTTCTAAGTGTTGCACGCTAGACACTGTGCAGCCTTCCGGGACAGTTGCAGTTAAGACACATCCTGATGTAATGTCATAATTCCTGTGTTAGTACTGGTTTCCTCTACTTTCTGAAACTACCAAAGAATGGGTTGAAAAACCGTTTAACCACCAGTGACAAATACTCAGAAAAAAGTAAAATCAATGAAAAACTCTAATAGAATAGTAATGTGGAACTTTTCTTAATTTAGCAGTATATATTAACATGTCTGTTAGATTGTGGAATTCTTTACATTGGGATGTGATGATGGCAGATACAATTGATATATTTGAGAGAATGAGACAGATTATGTTGAATAGGCAACCAGAGATATTGGCATCAGTAAAGATTATTAGTTTACATTTTCAGGGATAGACTGTGGCATAGGACATGTCTTCTTTTAACCTGATTTAGTAAATAGATTTTACATACTGGTTTTAGTTTTCATTGCTGTACACTTACACTGAAACAACTACTTCAGTACTCTTCTTTCTATTCTTTTTGATGTGAGCTCCTTCTACCTGCAATCTGTGAAAGCAAACTAAAACGTAACTCTTTGAGTGCCAGAGGAGTATCCAATGCAATGTTTTGCAAAATGTTGTATACCTCACTGGCACGTGTGCCTGCTCACCGAATGGGATCAAAGTGATCCATAAGGGGAATCCAGTCCCCAGGACCACTGTCATTCATGGGTTAAGCAATGCTGCCAGGTCAGCATTAATGTTACATTCCAATAAATAAACACTCTTTGCATTGCATTTTGTCTACGTGGGAAAATGCTTTAAAAAGTTAACTTCCTACTGCACTGCTGCTGTGTTTGGCTTCTGAAGATGTATCCCACTAGATAAAGCATATGTTTACAAAAAAAATAAGGAACTTGTTTTGTTTTTGTGTACTATTTATAATGTGGGAGATGTGTGCATATTAATCATCAGTAGTGTATTATGGGCATTGATCCAGAAAGTGTCAGCCTGCAAGTGTTCCCAATGTATAGGAGAAGTTCTGCTTTCAAATCCACTACTAACCCTTTGAGTGCCAAAGAGGTATCCAACCCAGTGCAAAGCAATGCATTGGCTACCTCACTGGCACTCATAGGGTTAAAATGCAAGAGGAAAGCACATTGGAATTGTTTGTATTCTTAACCCTTTGAGTGCCAGAGTGGTATGGACCACATTACTTTGCACTCAAAGGGTTAATGTATTTGGGCATGTGTGGAAATAGAAATGCAGTAATACAAAACTAAGCAAAATGTACGTTACAATAAAAATTCTCATGTTGAGGGTACATAATATATTCTACCGCCTAAAAAACATTGGTGATTTTTAACCTTTTGAGTGCCACAGGGTATCCAAATTATTGCTTTGCAATGTGTTGGATAAAGAGCTTTTGAAATTGCCTATGTGTATTAGCCATTTGTTATTTAGAAAACTTGTTTTAGAGTTATTTAGATGTATAGATTATGCTAATTAAAGCATGCCATGAGGTCACTTTGTGTCTTAGCCCTACATTAGCTCCTTCACTCTCTGACAGTTAACACTTACTTTACTATGGGAGGTAGGCAAAACATAGGGATAAACTGTCATTAAGCTTGATACATTGATACTCATTATATATTGTTACTACAAGTTTATATTTTCTTTAGCAGTGGTAAATTGGGATTAAAATGATACTTGTGGCAACTTGTCCCTACTAGTGGTACATGTTCATGACTTGTCACTACTAGTGGCACATGTCCATTAATTGTCCATTAATTGTGACAACTTGTCATTACTAGTGATCCATGTCCATTGCTTGTGGCAACTTGTCACTATTAGTAGTACAGGTATTTTACTTCTCACTAGTAGTGGTACATGTCAGTTGTCACTACTTGTCATTTCTATTAACGCATGTCCGTTGCTTGTGACATTTTCTTACTACTGATGCATGCTCATTACTTGTGACAACTTCTTAATACTAGTGATATATATTTACTCTGAAGGATAAGCTTTCATCATGAGTGAAATATTTCTACTACTGATATCTTAGTAGTAATACTCTAGGGAGACTGTAACAGTAGGATTCCATTCAAAAGCAGGCACTGGAATAATTTTCCTAGAAGTATGCCTACCGCACCAATTTCCTAAGCTACTTATTCTGGAAAGTGACTTCTTAATGCCATTTGCACAAAGAGAGGTGCAATAGATGAGTCTATCAGCATTCTGGGGCATTCCTTTACTAGACGCTTTGTTTAAACTCATGTATTAACCCCTTAACAACCGTCCGCCCAGATGGCGAACCATGGAATTTTTTTTTTTTGTTAAACTGATTCAGGGGTCCCTCAAGCAGCATGCGGCTGCACGGGGACCCCTGAATTCCATTACGTGCCAGGACTGTCATGGGTCCTTTACGCAAGTTTACCCATGATGGTCCTGGAACGTAATATCGATTTTTTTTTTAAGTTTTATTTCATGTAAATTTAACTTATAAAGTCGGTCCCGCAGCTACTTTCGCATAGACTGCAGTCCAACGCTCTGCCTCTGCTCTCCTACGATGACGGAGGCTTCTGTCTGTAAGCTGGAGCGGTCTCATTGGCTAGATATCGATCTCTGCAATGAAACTGCTCCGGCTTACAGACAGAAGCCTCCATCATCGGAGGAGAGCACAGGCAGAGCAACAGATTGCGGTTACAGAGCAGGTAACCGCGGTCTATGCGGAAGTAGCTACAGCCCAAACTTTATAAGTTAAATTTACACAAAATAAAACTGAAAAAAAAAAATGAAGACCATTTTAGTAGTATTCGATATGGAGCCTAACTATTTATGCTATGTTATACATAGGTGACACATCCACTATAAGGGATTAACAAGGTTCAGAGAAAATGGTGTAAACTGTATGACATTTTCCTTTGCATGCCATGGGGCATGTATACAGGATTTACTGTCATTAAAGTCTTAACAAAGACAGAATCTAAGTGCCAGTTTGCACTAAAATGACCACATGCTATACTGCATAGCTTGGGGTGCAGCCACTGGAGTTGGAGGTCTAGTGTTCATGGATTCATAAATTCACCCCATATCTTGTGTAGTGATTATGTGTCATTACTAGTGATCCATATTCAGTACTAGTGATACTTTGTAATTGTTCATTACATACTTTCAATTACATCCTCAGAAAATAATTAAACTTTTGCTGTTGTTGTTGTCTTGTAGACTAAATATCTGCATATCTCCCCAATATTGGTCTGCTGCTTTCCTAGTAATTTTAATAACGTTTTTGAGGAGAAGAAACAATATTTCAATCAATTAATTATTTTAAATTAAACAGATGACAGTGCCTGTGCTTGCCTATCATCCTTGACAGATCTTATAATGTTCACATGATGTGAAATAAAGTTGTCACAGATAAAATAAAAAAAAACAAAGGCCCTTAGAAGAGTTAATAAAATAACTAGCTTAATCTGCTAATGTGCAGTTGCATCTCAATGTTGTATTTCTTTCCTCCCTCTATCCTATAATTCAATTTTGGAGATTCAGTCAGAAAACAGACTCCAAAAGTTCTTTGAAAATAGCTCTTCACCCAAAAAGTAACTTATTTGATTAACTCCTCAGATGCTAGACAAGTCACCAACGCATTGTGAATCAATCTTTAGAAGGGGTTAAAGAGATACTGCATGGTTCGTAGCTGAAACACTTTATTGATACATCTGATTTTGTGATTGTTCTTTAAAGGTATGATTGTTTGCAAGTGATTCAGCAATATACTCGTTAACCTATTTGCTGAATTCATGTAAAGAGTTGGAGACTCTCTGGATCTGTCTGCAGAATAAAAAGGGATCAGTTACAAGAATAGGTGCAGTCTACAGGCCTCCGGGGCAATCTGAAGAGCAAGACAACATGCTAGTGGACGAGATTACCCAAATGGCAGTAAAGGGAGATATAGTAGTTATGGGAGACTTCAACATGCCTGATGTTGATTGGAATATCCCTTGTGCGTCCACATGTAGAAGTAGGAGCATCGTAGAAGCCCTGACGGGGATGTCCCTAAAACAGCTGGTGAAGGCGCCAACTAGAGGGGACAATATCCTAGACTTAGTATTCACAAATGGAGACCTGGTATCTGAGGTGAAGGTGGGAGAAAATCTAGGTTCCAGTGACCACCAATGTTTGTGGTTCGGAATCCAGACTGACTACGAGAAATCCCATTCTGCAACCAAAGTATTGGACTTTAGGAAGACGAAGTTTGAGGATATGGGAGAATATGTAAAGAAAGAATTAAAAGGGTGGGATAAAACACCGAGAGTGAGTACTCAGTGGAAGACACTCAAAGAAGTCCTCTTAAAGGCAACAAGATTACATGTTAGACAAATTAGCAAGAGGAAAAGAAAGAGAAATCCACTATGGTTTACTAGAGAGGTAAGAGCTATAGTGAAAGATAAAAAGTCTGCCTATAAGAGATATAAAGAGACTGGAAGTGAAGCGGACAGAGAAGGGTATAAAACTATACAGAAGAAGACTAAACAGATGATAAATGCTGCTAAAGCCTCAAAAGAGGAAGAAATGGCCAAATCTGTTAAGAAGGGGAATAAAACCTTCTTCAGATATATCAGTGACAGGAAGAAGAAAAACTGCGGGATTACAAAAATTAACAACGGAAAAAATCAGTATATAGAAGAGGAAAAGGCGGTCGCTGACCATCTGAATAACTACTTCTGCTCAGTTTTTTCAGACGGCGGCCCTCATAATCAGAAAATGGCTGAACACAGCATTGCCTCTAGTTGTATAATTTTAGCCCCAGTGTTTTCAGAGGCCGATGTTCTAGAGGAACTTGTCCGGCTAAAGTCAAATAAAGCGATGGGTCCGGATGGAATCCACCCTAGAGTTCTTAAAGAACTCCGATCTGTCATAGTTGGCCCCCTGACTAATCTGTATAACCAGTCCCTTCTTACGGGAGAAGTTCCTGATGATTGGAGAATGGCCAATGTTGTACCCATTCACAAGAAGGGTAGTAAAGAAGAAGCTAGTAACTACAGGCCAGTCAGCCTGACATCTGTAGTGGTAAAAATGATGGAGACTCTTCTAAAGAAGAAGATAATTGACCATCTAACAAAAAACAACCTGATGGACCCAAACCAGCATGGCTTCACTGAGGGCCGATCCTGTCAGACTAATCTCATTGATTTCTTTGACTATGTAACTAAAGTGCTGGATGAAGGTGGTGCTGTGGATATCGCCTACCTGGATTTCAGTAAAGCTTTCGATACAGTTCCCCATAAAGAGCTGATAGATAAATTATCAAGAATTGGACTTAACCCCTGGATAGTTCAGTGGATCTGCAGTTGGCTGAAGGACAGAAACCAGAGGGTTGTTGTTAATGGAGTGTATTCTGAGCAGAGACTGGTTACAAGTGGAGTGCCACAAGGATCTGTTCTGGGCCCTGTTCTGTTCAACATGTTTGTAAGTGACATAAGGGAAGGCTTGGCAGGGAAGGTTTGCTTGTTTGCTGATGACACAAAAGTGTGTAATAGGGTTGATGTTCCAGGAGGTGTCTGTAATATGGAGAATGATTTGGCACTATTAGATAAGTGGTCAAAACAATAGAAACTTCAGTTCAATGTTTCCAAATGTAAAATAATGCACTTGGGGACAAGAAACCCTCAATCTGACTATCGTATTGGCAGTTCTGTGGTAGCAAAGACTTCAGAAGAGAAGGATTTGGGGGTGGTCATCTCTGACAGCCTCAAGATGAGTAACCAATGCAACCAGGCGGTGGGGAAAGCAAATCGTATGCTTGGCTGCATAGCTAGAGGTATAACAAGCAGGAAGAGGGAGATTGTGATCCCTCTGTATAGAGCTCTAGTGAGACCACATCTGGAATACTGTGTACAGTTCTGGAGGCCTCATCTGCAAAAGGATATAACTAAAATTGAGCGGGTTCAAAGAAGAGCTACAAAAATGGTGGAAGGTCTAAAGCATAGAACTTATCAAGAACGACTCAGAGATCTAAATATGTATAGTCTGGAGGAAAGAAGAGAAAGGGGGGACATGATTGAAACCTTTAAGTATGTTAAAGGACTGAACAAGGTTCAGGAGGGAAGTGTGATTAATAAGAATCTGAATACAAGAACAAGGGGGCACAATCTGAGGCTAGTTGGAGGAAAAATCAAGAAAAACATTAGAAAATATTATTTCACTGAAAGAGTAGTAGAAACTTGGAACAAACTTCCAGCAGAGGTGGTTGATAAATCCACAGTAACACAGTTTAAACATGCCTGGGATAAACATGTATCTATCCTAAGATAACAATAAAGGAATACTAAAGGGCAGACTAGATGGACCAGGTGGTCTTTTTCTGCCGTCAATCTTCTATGTTTCTATGTTTCTAAAATCTGTTCTTACTCTTTAAAACAGGTGATCTGCATTTCCAATAAGAGACTAAATGAATCAAGAGAAAACAGCAGATGACATCCACAAAAGAAGAAGAAAGCTGAAGAGATGACTAAGTAAAAAGTTTGAAAATGTATTTTTATTTTAAGCTCAGTGCAAGGTGAGATAGGACTGCAAGTTACCTGCAACCTACAGCTGTTTCATGTGTACACATCACACTTCAATTGGTCTTGACAAAGTATGATGTATAAGCACTAAACAAACTGTCAGATAGAGCAGAGGTTCTCAACCCGTGCCCTCAGTGCCACTATTAGGCCAGGACTTAGGTATTTCGCTGCTAGAACACAAGTGTGTTGATCAGAGACTCAGTGATATTAATTAACTCACCTGTGCTGTTAAAAGGAAATTCTCAAATCCTGGCCTGTTAGTAGCTACTGAGGGCACGGGTTGAGAACCACTGAGATAGAGGTAACATATATCACCGTGAGCTTGAAATAAAAAGATGTATTTTAAGTTTTACTCAATGGGGGAGATTAACTAAGCGGTGATAAAGTGGAGATGACTTCTCCAGTGTATCACTTATCCAATTCCTATGTTATTCTATGGAGCCTATGTGCTAAGACTTCTTCAGCTTTGGCTCTACAGAATAACATAGGAACTGGAGAAGTGATAAACTGGAGAAGTTATCTCCACTTTATCACCGCTTAGCGAATCTCCCCCAAGAGTGTTTCACCTTTCTTCTTCTTTTTTTGGACGTTGTTTGATATCTTATAATAAGTTGAAAAACACCAGGTAATGAGTGGATGGGTAGTGTAGACATGGATTCAATTTGCATGGATGAGGAGACGAGGCCTAGAGCAAGAGTGACTCACTCCCATCCACCAAGTTACAACCTCGTGACAGAGGGAGATCAGATGGCTGCAAGCAGGATGTTCAACCATGGCCATAAGGAGAGTGTGAAGGGCAACCATTTGTTTATTTTTTTAAAGACAACAGCCAATAACATTTTGTTTTTGAGATGATCACATGACATCTGCTTGACTAATTAAAGGTACAGTAAATCCTTGTTATATACTTTTTACAGTTCACTAACATCTCTTTTTAATGTTCAAGATGTATTTTACTCACTATCAATATGGTGCAGCGTAATTTTCTGTTTTATAATTTTGTCAGTTTGAATACAATTTAATTTTAGATTGCAATATTTTTGTTCGATTATCTCTTTCTCTCTCACTTCCACTTTATAAAATACATTTCTAAAAACGTTATCTCACCACACTGTAAGCACTATTCCTATATCTTCCACATAGATATCAACTAATATTGATTGTCAGTCAAGTTCTGCCATATAATATCTCTAGACTGCTGATCTTTATTAGAAATAAATTGACATGCCAAGCCTGTGACTAAGCAGAGAATAACTTACTGCTTGATGATGGTGAAACCTACCATGCATTTTAAAACAAGTGTTGGAGAGCTCTCTCTGTAGCATCAAAATAGTTAAAGAAAATAAGCCCAAATATTTTTTACAATAAATGATTACAATCAGTGGCACACAGTATTTAGTTATACGTCATTGTTTGTTAGGAATGCATTAGAGTCTTTTTTAGGATCCAAGGGGTTAAAGCTTAAAAATAACTCAGTGAAGTGCTGTTCTTCAGAAGCCATCTGGATATCTGCCCTTTACGCAATGCAGATATGAAATCAAAACAGTTTTTTCTGTCATGTGCAGCAGCAGCTGTGTGATTTTTGTTTATCAATAACAACAATAAAGTTTTCAGATTGAGAACTATTGTTCTATGCTAAGGTTTCAATCTTTTTTAACCAAAGGCACCCCCAACACTCAGTCTGAAACCTCCAGGGCAACCTTCACAGCTCATAAATATTGTCAAGGGAATAATCAAGGGAACAAAATAAAACATAAATTAACAGTTAACAGAGATCTTTCAAATAGAAGAACAAATACAAACATATTATGCATAAAACTTTCTTTAAATATACATAAAAAATCCAACATTCAAATTTGTGTCAAAGTCTTCATGGAAAAAAGTAGCACCTTAAGGTGTGGCGCACAGGACAACAAAGTGCACAGTACCCTGGTTGAGATCCACTATCACAGAGCAAGCATGAGCAGCCTGAGGTTCTCCTCTGAAGAACACTATGGGCAAGATGTTCAAAAAGTTGTCATGATGATAAAATTGTTGGATCATGAGTTGGTGGTAAAAAAACAACAATATTTTCAGAAGTAAATCTGTCATGTTTGAAAATATGTCATAAAGACTTAAAAATGACGGTAAGATGATCTTGATGAACATGGCCATTAAAAATTCTGATGTTAAAAATGTCTTTGATTTTGTCTTTGAAACAAACATTTTCAAGAAACAAAGACTTTTTTTGTCTTTAAAACAACAAATTTTCATACAAAGACTTTTTTTAAACTCTATAGGATGGCTTCTCACTCAACAGTACTTTAATTTGTCTTCTCCAAGTTAAGACCATTTTTATTTTAATCAGACAAAAAAGTGTCGGTTAAAAGAATATTTTTTTCTGAAAATACCTTACAATGGGATGGTAGATTAAGCCATGCCCACTTTTAAGAATGATTTTTTCCTTTGATGGAGATGGCGAAATTGGATGCAAAATTGATGGTAGCGTGTCTGAGAATTGATGGACCATGGCAGATTTACAGATTTAAAGATATCTTGTAATCTCATTGTCACTGGACAAGTAAAGACCTTATGTTCAAAACAGAAATTAAATAATTCTGGGTTAAACCACCTGCCCCAAAGTGAGCAAGTAAACACTGCTATTGATTTAAATAGGGTGTTTGACCTCTTGAATGCACTTTCATCTTAGCCTCCAAACCATGTGGCTGCACTTCTACCTAGAGAGTATGATTGCTTCAGTGAAAGCATGTCAAATTCAGATATAGTCCAGGACCATATACTCAACATTTCCCTCCATGGAGGGTCATAACACTGGCTGCTAGAGTTTACAGATATGTTCAGCATTCACAGAAAATGTCCAAGTTCCTGCACCCCCTGGCCTCAAAGTGCACACAGCCCCACACAATATCATAGTGTACACAACTCCACCACTTAAATACCCAGTACAAGAAAAAAAGCACCAATAAGTATTAAGAAAAAGTAAAAAAAAGAAATAAAGTCACATTATCACAGGGTATAAGTCCTTACCTAAGTACTGTAGGAAAGATAAACACAAAGCAAATTAGTGCATAAAAACTCAAAGTAATAAATGAAAGAATCGCTATTTGCAAAGTGTCCACACTCTATTTACACATGGACAACAGGGCAGCCATGTAACACTCCACCAATATACATATAATGTAATATAACGATGCGTTGGACACCTCACTGGCATTCAGAGGGTTAAAGTGACTGAGAGAAAAAAAATCCCATTGATATAAATGAGACGTTAACCCCTTGATGCTGGGCTACAGGATATTTAACAATATTGTCTCTATGGAGGGCCTCCCATTGCTGGCCCGAGGGTCTTGGTATGCACAATCTCAGCCTTCAGCTGGGCAACATATTTGACATGCCAGCTTTGGTACATACCTACGTTCTCATTCAGTAAAGACTTCAATACCATCAACACCTGGGAACTCTAAGGGCTTGATCATGAGCCACAGTTCTGACCCATATCTCAGGGTGAAGGGCCAAAATCTCAGGGTGAGGAGAGTTCAACACCTAAACTTTTCTGACTTTATTGGGGATTTTCAATGCTAATAGTCTATTTACATGTGACCCCTTTCACACAGGGAACATTGTTGCAGCAACTCCTAACAGCCACTCGGGTTGTGGATCATTAGGTAGTATGGGGCATTTCACATGAGACAATTGCAGTGCGTATTGCAGAGCTACAAATTTGTACTATCTATGGGTTTCAATATAATCACATTGAAATTGTAAAAAGTAGCTAGCTACATTTTCTCTGCAAATGTTGCTACTGCTGTTGATATAGATAAATAGTAACGTTGAGAAAACCTTGCTACACTACCTCAGTAAAAACCCCAAAATAGTGTCATGTGACTTTTTGCAACAAAATAGTTGCTAAGAAAAAGAAAGAGCCATAGGGAATGAACAGTACCTTTTCACTAGGCATGGGCAAAACTTTTCCTCAGCCATGAAACGTGAATACGTTGAGGAAAATTCCTGTGAAAAGTGTCCTCTTCCCACTTTTTCCACCCTTTTTTCACTGATTGAAATCAGTGATAATAATGTATCCCACACAGACTTGAAGAGTTTCCCCCATGTATTCCAACTATCCTATAATATAAAAGGCCAGATGTATGTTTGTCCGATGCAGTCATGCACAGTAGAGACTTCCGATGCAGTCATGAGCAGTAGAGATTGCTGGAACGCACAGAATGCTGGTCCATTTGTGCCTGAGAGAAGGCAAAAACAACTGAATTCTGGATGCTATCTAGTTTAGGCAGATAGGAAAAGAGAGAGCTGGAGTTGCTTCATAGCAGTGCAGGCTAATACCAACATTGCTTCATAGCAATGTTGCTAGTAGACACTGCCAGTAGATATCTTGGTGTAGGTGTGAAGAGAGTGAAGCAATGTGTTGCGTACTATTCTGGCACTCAAAGTGGTAAAAAATATTTGACTAATAAGTGACAAACAACCATGTAGAGGATCCTTCCTACCTAAGCTGGCTGAGCCTAGCTGAAACTTGACTGAGTGACAGATACTACGCAGATGAACAATACATCATACATTCAACACAAGAAAATAGTCAAGGGGTACAACCTGACATGCTGTGTTACCCATACTCACTTCAGCATCTGCAAGAACAAGTGGAACAAGCAGGGAGTATGGATGAGATTTATAGACAGTGATGTTGATTGTGACAGTGACAATTTTTTAAAAAAGTGATAGGTGACACAAAGACAAGCAGGAGATGCTTCGCATGAGCTACAACTGAGGGTGACAGAGAGAGACATAGATCATACATTATTTTTTGGAAAAAACATCACTCTGCATTCTAGCAACTGTGTTGTGAACTTTATAGTAAAAATAAACACTAATATCGATATACCCACAAAATGACCTAGTGGCAGGGATAAGGGGAAAGGAGAAGAAGGAGTGCATGGATGTGCTGGTGGTACTAAAGTCACACGACAGAAACTGAATACATTTACGTTTGCAGCTTTTGCAGTAAGTGATGATAATGATCCATCACTCGTGAGGAGGCCATTTATAAAAGTGATATTTAAAGTTTTACCACCAGTAGTAGTACTAAAGTTAAAAACAGTGAGTTTTATGAAGGATATGAAAGTAGTGGGGATGGAGAGGAAGCGAATGATGCTGCTCATGCTGCTGATTCCCTAATTATTGATGATGATGGTGATGACACTGACGATGGTGGTGGTGTTGACTATTATTTCAAATATGTTGCTCCATTTTCATTCCCTCTTTCTTCTTCTTCTGATACAGATAAATAGAGAATGAGAGCAGTGCTGATTTGGCCTAAAAAAGCTGAAAGGATAAGGCTCATCTGGAAAATCTAGACAAGAAAAGATGACTAAAATACACAGTTATCATCAGTAGCATCACCACTTCCAGGCCTAACCCCCACTCATTCACCCTCACTATTACTGACTACTAGGAAGCAACACAGGTTACCAACCACAAACATAACTGTGATGAGTGCTTCTGTTATTGTTCAAAGTTCAGAGCCAATGTCCCATAGTGCAACACTATTTTAATATCTAACCCCTGCAGATACCCATCAATCTATGAAATCTCCATTATGGAGATACTTAATTCATGATCCAAAACCTAAACCTGCTGCTGTCCAGTCAGACATGCCGGCAGTATGTCAGAGATGAGATGACTAACAGCAGTAGAAGCACTCCTAAAAGTTCATGGGGCTGAGGGATACATAATAGCAGTGGCCTTGGTGTCTCAGAGAGTGGGACAACATTTTCTTTACTATCTATAACACCCATGTCTCCTAAAATTGTTGTGCAAATGCCATGCACAGAGAAGGATGACTCTACGTTAGAGGGAGATGACAAGAGTCTAGAGTCCCAACACCTGTCATACTACCCCAACCTCCACTAATTAAAATAATAAAGTGGCGGGGTTATTAGGCAGAACAAATGCAGAGACAAGAAATATTAACAGTAACTAAGTACTTGGAAGTAGGGAATATAAAGTTCAACTCACGTGCAGATGAAAGCTGGATGATGGGTGGCCATGGGTTGGCAAATGAAAACTTGCTCTCAAGTCTGCAGCTGCTGAGATCTGCTTTAGAGCGAAACTAGAGTGTGAAGTGGTGTAAACTGAAGTACCTCACAAAGGTGAATACAGGATTGAAAGCAGGATCCAAATCAGCAAACAGTATCAGGTCTGGAGAAAAGCAAAGGTCAGGGCATTCTGCAATCAAGCATGTCAGCATACAAAGCCAAGGTTATACACAGGAAACAGGAATCTCAGCATTGGAAAACTTAGTCTGAAACGCACTATACTAGTGCACTCAAGTCTCTGTAATGTTGCTTGATATAGGCCTAAGTGGGTGCTTCCTGGAAACAAACTTGAGGACAGGCTTAAGCAAAGCTGGAGTGAATGGAGCGGGTGTGTCCAGGTAAACAGGCAGCGCAGCAAATAACAGCAGAGCAGGACTTTCTGGACCAGATTCCTACAAAGTTCAAACATTCAACTGTGGAATGGCAAAAGTGCCAAAATACTCGCAGTTGACATCCTGCATTACTAAAAAAAAAGTATTTTAAAGAACTGATATGTTTTACACCCCACTGGCATTTCCCAAGACACAGCTTTTTTTTTATAAGGACACATGCTAGTTTTTCAAGAAGGTGGTTCATATGGTGAGCAAAGGGCTGCAAACATCATACAGCAAGTACATTCACCTGACTGCAAGTGGCCACAGTACAGATTTTATAAATGTCACTGTTCACTTTGTATCCTTCCCATCAATAGGAAGCAGCAAAATACAGTATCAGGTCACCACTTCTATTTTCTTTGGCTCTGACGCTAATAGTAAAGGCTAACTAGAAGGTTGCTTATATCACTGATATGCTACTTTATGCATGCAGAGCTTTGAAAACCAAACACAGAGAGCAGTATCTTTATTAAATAAACTGCAGAAGATTGTAGACTAATGGCTTGTACTTGAAAGCTGGCTTTGTGTCTGCTGACAATGCCTCCAAAAAATGGCTGTTTTGAAAACTGCAGATATGGTCCATGTACCCTTCTTCACCCTGTCCTAAATCTAGTTGCTACTTGATTCCTCTCAGAATCTGGCACCCTCAAAAAATGCAAAATATTATGGATGTTAATTATCAAATCCATAGAAAGCATAGGTAGCAAAAAATAACATTCTTGAAATAAATTTGATAGTGGTAGCAGAAAGCTGGTATGTTAACACCTTAACTACTGCCCGACTAGGCACGTGGGCGGCTGTTAAGGACCATGGAGCTTTTTCTTTTCTTTTTGCGCACTGAATTCTGAGATGGCAGAATGGCACGCAGTAGTGCCAGCATGCCAGATTTCCATGACGTTCCAGGACTGTCACCAGTCCTTAACATCCGGGACCGGCGTGATGGTCCTGGCACTTCATGTGTCACTAAGGGGTTAATGAATTTTCAATATGTGGGAATTTTCATGGAAAAAGTGTAAAATCAAGGCTTCTCTGCAAAAAAAAAAAAAAAAATCAGACTTTACATCCATCTCTACTTTTCACTGCCTGGCTACATTAACTGGATTCACAGAACTGAGTTGTTGGTTTTTGCACTGTATTATTAGATCTGTGCAAAGCTGTTTACCTCATATTGTATATCTGCACAGTTTGCAACAGGGTTGGACAAGCTTTGGCTCTCAATTTGCTCAAGACTACAGCTACTATCTCCTTTTTGCTGTTTAAAGGGGTAAGATTACCATGTTCAGTGAGCAAAGTTTGAGGCCCTGAGGTCCTGCTAGCAATAGAAGTGTCCGTCTCAATGAACAAGACACCTTGGACTGACTGAAGAAGAAAGGGGAATATTCATAGGAGACATTAGTGGTGTCATTGGGCCTTCACTGGAAGATGGCATTCTGCAATAAATAAAATGGGGGTTTAACTTAAAGGACAAGTGATTTGTATGTATGATTGGCACTAAGTGCCCTGTGTTCAAAAGAAAATGGAGTAATTATGGGTCAGTCCAACTGTACCATAGGAGCAAATACAATGTTCTCAAATTCCCATTGAATTAAATGACTCTGTTAAATGCTTGTATGATAAAGAGTTCTTCAACACATTGCAAATCATTACCAGCTTTCAAGCTGTTACAAGCTCAGTTCAAACCAATGTGAATTTTTATTTCTCCTTATGGTGCAAATGGTTTTCCCCAGTTCTTTTGAACAAATGGCATTATGTATTCCAAGCAAATATACAGTTAATGCACGTGTACAGGCACCATGCAACTGCATAAGCACAAATCTAAAAAATTAATGGTATTAACCAATTCTCTGAGAAGTATGTCTCCCATATGTTCTCAGAAAAGGTATCAGAACTTGGGGGAAAAAAAAGGGGTATGGACTTACCAGAGTATGTGTTTAGCATAAGAATATGTATTCCTCTGCTGGCAGGCACAATGTACCCTGATGAAGTCACCATTTTCAAGTGTAATGGTGTCGTAGGGGGTGGAGACGTCCGTTAATCCACCAGGAAGTGTTTGAAGGTGCCCTCCTAACACAGCCCACATCTTGACCACCTGCATCAAATGGCTTCTAAAATATGTATGCATATTTGGAGTTTCTTTTTATTGGAATTACAATTACAAAAATCTGGGGTTTTACATAGATTTTTTTTGCCATATTAATGGGTATCCAACTATCCACATATTAGGGAGTATTTTTGAAAGAACAGAATCTGTTAAAAAATACGGCATGTAAGTGTTATCCACAGTATAAAGACTGAAATGGTTAGCACAGGATGGAGACTTGCCTTAGTAGAGAAGTGATTACAAAATAGTAAACCACTTGGATGCTAATGGAACCTCCATCAAATTGTGAAGCAATGCATGGAAACGTGTAAGGGGTACAAGCCCATTTAAATCAATGGATATTTCTTGTAACTGTATTCGTTCCCCTGAGGGGCAGTTGATTTGCACCAGAATTGTTATACGTTTGCAGATATGGCCATAAGTTCTATTTGCTTCTGTTTGTATTTCTCTTGTTCTGCACCTGTTTCCTCCTGGACATTAATCTCAGACAGTTTCCTCGCACAGCCTGTTTCCTGTTATTGTACTTCATTACTGTCTTGATCTTTACTTAGCTATGCAGCTACCTGTCCAAATCTTGACTTTCACTTGTATCTTACTTGGTCTCATTAAAGGGATAGTAATGTTTCATAATAAAAGCAACTTTAATTAATCCATAGTATTTGGGCCTGTCACAGTTGTAGTTCAAGAGTAGTTGAATGATAAAGTATCCCCCTCCTGCCCCTTTTACTGATGTAACACTTCTCAGCTTAGAGCAGCAGGGAGTGTCCAGGTAGATTGCAGAGAAGGACAATCTTCAATTAAGATAAGGGAAAAAGCTGAAAAACCTGTCAAGAGGGGGCAGGGTTTTCATTGTTCTCGCAGTAAGAATATTGACCCTTGATGTGAGCTGTCTGGTCTATGGACTGGATTCCACATCTGAGGGGAGGTGATTTACACTAGGTAAAATGGGCGGGAGGGAGATACTTTAGTATTCAATTACTCTTGAACTACAACGCTCACAGTAATGAAATAACACTATCTATGGCTCAATTGCTATGAAGATTAATTTGAGCTGCTGTTTTTGTGAAACAGTACTATCACTTTAAGGAATGATACATTTTGTGGTCAGTTTCCTAAAGGAATATGAACACCTCCAAATAATAAACCCTGCTTACCTTTATCTGGTTTCAATTTGTTCCCCAAAATGAATATTTAATTAGAACTGGATATCATTTTCATCATTCTTTGCTGTTAGACTGAAATACCCAAAACTTCTCCCACTGAAGTCTTCCTTCCTTCTTATAAGTCCAACAGCAAAAAATATCATGTCTGTCTCAGTTGTCATGATATCTTTGAGTACCACTAGGGTCTTTATCACATCACTTCTCAATGCATTTGACACCCTTCTGGAACTCAAAGGATTAAACACAATACATTGATCTTAATACCCTTATCATCAAGTTATATTTTGTAATGCCTGTTTATAAATTGCTATTGCCTAATTTTATTATTTCTAAACTGATCACACAAAATACTATTAACAATTGTCTATTAAACATTCTCTCAGGGGTATAACTAAAACCAGTTGGGCCATGGGGCTGATCGACCTTGACTGCACTCTTTGTATCCTTGTACACCTATGATCAACATTGTTTATTTCCTCCCTACTAGGTGTTTGTAAAAGTCACATTTGAGAAAGTTTTGTTAATGTTTGAAAAAGTTTATTTTTACTTTTTTACTTGTTTGTGGTGTGTGTTACTGTCACTGTCTGACAAAGCAGTTGTTCTCATTGCTAAATAATCCTCAGCTAATGGTAACAATACTAGAATGAGACTCCTCTTCATCTATAGTGTTGTTAAAAGGTTTAGTAATACTAGTACTGGTGGTGGAACTCTTCATGTCACTTTTACAAACAGCCTCTTCAGGAGGAAGAAGATTATAATAATTTGTTACACAAATCACAGCAACCATTGCCACAGTCAGTTTTTGTGGTATAATTTTACTATCACATCCATGCACTCCTCGTACTCATTTCTTCTTACCCCTACCCCTAACACTTTTGGTGGACATAATGAAAGTAGTGTTGATATTTACTGTGCACCACAGAACTGGTAGAGTGTGTAATTATGTTTTGTCTGTCTGAAAATAATGTAAGATGTATTTATCTGTCTTTAGTGTCTGTCACTGTAGTCTCAGTTACTACTCAGGTCAAGAATCTCCTGCATGACTCTGTCACACATCAGTCAAAAGTCTTGTTTTTCTTTTTATCTGTCCCTGTTTTTCACTGTCTATAAATAAATCACGCAACTGAAAGCAACCACAGATCCCTTTCTTTGCCTGTCTGCCTCTACACATAGCTATTATCAAAATTTCAGCAACAGCTTTCACCTGCTCACCTTTTCACCTAGGAATGACTGACTGTGTGTGTAAGTACACACAGTATGACATGTTGATCCTTTACATTTGTCTCAATGTATGATATATTTATGTCTCTCTGAGAAGTATCTGTCACTCACACACACTAAGTCCCAGTAGAAGATGATACAGCTCAGTAAGGAACTATGACCACCTGCCTGTCTGACTCACTGTGAAGTATTTTGTTTTAAACTCTTCTTTCTGCCATTACACAACCCACACCCTCATAAGACTTGGCTACCCCAATACTTCTATTAAGAAACTATATCTTCTTCTTTCCTGTCTGCTTGTAGCATAAAAAATATACTTCCTTTCTCTATCCCCAAGCATAGATTGACAATATGCATGACATATTATATATAGAACTCTAGGAATGCATGTGGGAAACTCCACATGGAGGAAATACATTATTATCATTCATTTCAATGCAATAAAGAAAAGTGGAATAAAGCAGAAAAACAGAAAGAGCTTTTTTTGCATGCTCCTCTTTTGAAGTGAAATTTTGCCCATCCGTAAACATAGAGTAGAAACAAAAAGAAGGCAAACCAGGAGGTGCTCATAGGGGTAATAAGCCTTCATAAGATAAAACAATGTCCAAATAAAAAAATACTGCTCTCATATATAATTGGCCACATGGGCAGTCGCCTGCTGTTCTCAGTGCATGTGGGGGGTATTGTACTGCTCACCACACAGATTCTTCTATACTGCCTAGTAACTAGTGGTCATTAGCACCATATAGTGAAGCACTCACAGAAAACCTCACACAGTTGTCTTACAGCTGCATTTCTATGGTAGAATAACATTATCCACACCTAAAAACCACAGAAAATCATATTAATAAGCAACATTGCCATTTGGAGAGGCTCATAATCTATCAATCCCTTTAATGACAAACATATAGATAGAATATGGGTTTGAAATACAATTTTTAAACTACAACCAGTAGTATACAGAGACAAGGAGCAAAAACCATGGGTAGTTGACAGGTATGTATTATGTCCATGACCACTAAATACAGCCCTCCTGTGTGTGTCCTGTCATAGATTAGTCAAATAGAGTGAAGCAGAATTCTAGCCTTGTCTCCACATTACAAAACACTAGCAAGATATGTATTACATAACAACCGTCACCATACAGGTGGCAATGATGAGTAAGATTCAATAACAGAATAACTCGTGTTACAAATGACTCTTGTCAAACCCAGAAAACAAACTCCAGCTATGTTGGAATGTGACAGCTGTGTAAAGAATTTCCACAGCAATTTTACCACAAGAAAAACAATTAAAGTCTCACGAGCTGTTTGGTATTTACTAGAAAGTGGTTTTATAATTAGACACCAAACAAGTTTGACTGCATATGCGAAAGTTAGATTAAATTGGACCTGTTTAAAACATGATAAGCATATGGGCTATGTAACAAGGCATCAATTAGTGCAAGTCTATTCAATTGCCACTGGTAGTTTGGGAATGATAAGAGTTGTAGTCCCCAAGAACTGATGGTATGAAAATGGATTATCCCTGAGTTGGCATTTCATAAAAGTTGTGGCTCAAATGCATGTATTTTTTAGAAGTAATTGGGTGTTATGATGGGTTTTCCACATGGACAACAGAACTGTTGTGGCCCCCTGCTACAGATTTGTTGCCCCTGTCTCTATTCACCTTTCTCCTGCATTATCCCGCTGATCTCAATACAGGGGGTATGGCTGAAGGCCAGCCCATGTAAGCTCCAGCTGAATATTATTGGCCAGTATCCATATGGGTCGGCCATTCATTGGAGGCTGCAGTGAGCATTGTAACCTCTAACACCACTTATGTGGAAGATCTGATGGCTGCATCATATACTGCTATGCAGATCTACCCTGCTGCATTTTTACTGCATTCTTGCATGAATATAGTTAAGATGCATCACAATAAACTTCAGTGCAGTTACCCTAGACAATCGTCACCTGTGTGAAAGGCACCATAGTCCAGCATGTTATCTTTTAGTATGTGTGACATAACCGATGCAGCATTGCTCAGTTAGTGTTGCCCATGTGAAAAAGGCTTTACACTTAAAGGAGCAGCAAACCTTTTTTTTATGAAAATGTATGTTATAGAGCTTTTCCTGCACAAGGTCACTGCTGTCAATTGTTTTACTCAGAAGTTACAAAATTTCAAGTAATCAGAAGTGAATTTACCATGCATTTACTTCCTGATAGTTCTAACTGACAGGAAGTGACAGGCAGTTTCTATCACATTCTATGGAGAACTGTAAGTCACTAACTTTCCTCTCCATTAGAATGTAATGGGAGAACTGATTGGAATTTGACCACTAGGGGGCACCACTAATGTAAATAAACATGGGTTTAAACTGTAATAACTCTGGAAATCTGTCAGCAGTGGGAGCACCCTTATGTTACTCAACAGGAAACGCCTTACAATATATGTTTTTTCATTAAAAAAGTTTACTGCTCCTTTAAAATGATTTTGTGTCTAGGGATGGGTGAATATTATTTTTATTTTCCCACAGGAAGTTTCATGGAAAGTCAGCAATTTGTAGTGAAAATTCCCACCAACTGAAAAAAAAGCTAATAGTTTCACCTTTTTTTGCTAATTCCCAGAAATTTTCTGCTGGAACATGGAGGGAGATTTATAAAAAAACTTACCTTTTGAAGAACAGTTCTTATGGCATGGCAAGTGGATACAACGCCAGGGCTGATTTATAAATGATTTAAGGCATTTTTATAAATATGGCATTATTAATCTGATATTAACTCCTGGAATGCTTAACCCCTTAAGGATTATGTGACGTACTATGACCGTCACGGTCCTTAAATACTTAAGGACCGATGACGGTCATAATACGTCACGTACTTTTTACTTACAGAGCTCCACCGGGAGCGCTGTAAGTAAAAATGGGGCCTAAAATTGACCGCTCCAAGACTGGAGTGATCTCTTTTAGGCCCCAAAGCGGCGCGCCGATACACGCAACAGGTCACGTGTACCAGCACATCGGCAAAGATCAAAGCGGTCCTTATGGGACGGAAACGTCCCAGGACCGCTGGTCCTTAAGGGGTTAAGGACAGCATATACTAGGCGTTAAGATTCTGGAGATAATTATGCTGCAAATTTGTTGCAACTCGCAACATTTCTTTATAAATTGGCTGCGCAACTTTTTACAAACTGGTTACTCCATTTAAAAAAAAAAATGTACTCCAAAACTGGCACTCTTAGCTTTATAACTATCGAAGATGCTGTTACAGCCAGTTTACCGCATCTTTTAGCTTAACTCCAAGTTTATAAATCTCCCTCTTTGTCAGTTAAACGCAGTGCATTTCTGTGGCTACCATTGCAGCGGGACACAGATGGGAGTCGTAGGTAAGAGCAGTTCTATGGCTACCATGGCTGGGACAATGCTAGGAGATCAGCATGTGTGGCTGTATGGGGTGGCAAACCTAGGAGGAAAGTGTGTGTGATTCTTTGGTTTACATGAGGCCAAGCAGGGGGACAGTTTGTTCTTCTATGGATTAGGTGAGCCAATGCGGGGGGGGGGGGGTGCAGTGTGTGGTTCTATGGATAATGTGAGACAAGGCTTGGGGGGCAGTGTGTGGTTCTATGGATAATTTGGGCCAGTACTGGGGGGGCAGTGTGCAGTTATTTGGCTAATGTGGAGAAATGCTTGAGGGCACTGTGCGGCTCTGTGGATAATGTGAGGTAAGGCTGGGGGGCAGTGTATGGCTTTATGAATGGGTGGGTCACAGCAGGAAAAAAAAAATTGTACTTTTCGTGGGAATTCCCAATAAGAACAAAAAGTTAATTTTTTTCTATCTTGCCCATCCATAATTGTGACTCTTTACAATGAAACAAATGTACAGTCCCCTTATTTAATAATGTGTATAAGACATTCTCCCCACATTTTTGACATGTAGAGAAACCAGTATGTAAATTTTGAAAAATTGGAACAGTACAGTAGAAGAGTTTTCTCCTTGATTACAATGGATTTACTTTCCTAGTGTAGACAAAAGTAAAAAATCTGTGTACCTGTCACTTGTTAGCATATGAGGATATTATAGTATAGAGTGCCAGCATATACCATGGTGCTTTTCAATGGTGTTATAAAACAATAAAGACAATGGGTTGTAAGTATAAAAGTGGAGAGATTGTGGGACAAACTACGTAACAGCAGACAACATTCAATTTATTTAAATGATGCTTTTTAACCCCTTGAATGCTAGAGAGGCCTCCAACCCATTGCTTCACAATATGCTTAAGACCTCTCTAGCATTCATGTTCCATTAATTGAATGGAACATGTTATCCCCCCCCCCCATTGTGCATGTATGTTACTCCAGTATTACTCTACTCTGTGGGCCATATGTTCATAAGAAGAGTGGAGATGTGCTGGGTCAAACCCCTTGCACTATAGGGGAGAACTAAAATGTCCATTGATTTAAAAGGGGTTAAACTCCCAATTTAAATCAATGGAAATGTGTAATTGGTGTTCCCCAGTACTCCTCCACTTTGCTTTTAAACAAGTAGCTTAGTACTATGTGTATACATAAGGTCCTCTGTGTACTCTGTGTATACATAAGGTCCTCAGTGTACGCTGTGTATACATAAGGGCTTCTGTGTACTCTGTGTATACATAAGGGCTTCTGTGTACTATGTGTATACATAAGGACCTCTGTGTACTCTGTGTATATATAAGGTCCTCTGTGTACTCTGTGTTTACATAAGGTCCTCAGTGTACTCTGTGTTTACATAAGGGTCTCTGTGTACTCTGTGTATACATAAGGGTCTCAGTGTACTCTGTGTATACATAAGGTCCTCAGTGTACTCTGTGTTTACATAAGGGTCTCTGTGTACTCTGTGTATACATAAGGGTCTCTGTGTACTCTGTATACATAAGGGTCTCTGTGTACTCTGTATACATAAGGGCCTCTGTGTACTCTGTGTATACATAAGGTCCTCTGTGTACTCTGTGTTTACATAAGGTCCTCAGTGTACTCTGTGTATACATAAGGGTCTCTGTGTACTCTGTGTATACATAAGGTCCTCTGTGTACTCTGTATACATAAGGGCCTCTGTGTACTCTGTGTATACATAAGGGTCTCAGTGTACTCTGTATACATAAGGGTCTCAGTGTACTCTGTGTATACATAAGGTCCTCAGTGTACGCTGTGTATACATAAGGGCTTCTGTGTACTCTGTGTATACATAAGGGCTTCTGTGTACTATGTGTATACATAAGGACCTCTGTGTACTCTGTGTATATATAAGGTCCTCTGTGTACTCTGTGTTTACATAAGGTCCTCAGTGTACTCTGTGTTTACATAAGGGTCTCTGTGTACTCTGTGTATACATAAGGGTCTCAGTGTACTCTGTGTATACATAAGGTCCTCAGTGTACTCTGTGTTTACATAAGGGTCTCTGTGTACTCTGTGTATACATAAGGGTCTCTGTGTACTCTGTATACATAAGGGTCTCTGTGTACTCTGTATACATAAGGGCCTCTGTGTACTCTGTGTATACATAAGGTCCTCTGTGTACTCTGTGTTTACATAAGGTCCTCAGTGTACTCTGTGTATACATAAGGGTCTCTGTGTACTCTGTGTATACATAAGGTCCTCTGTGTACTCTGTATACATAAGGGCCTCTGTGTACTCTGTGTATACATAAGGGTCTCAGTGTACTCTGTATACATAAGGGTCTCAGTGTACTCTGTGTATACATAAGGGCCTCTGTGCACTCTGTGTATAAATAAGGGTCTCTGTGTACTCTGTGTATACATAAGGGTCTCTGTGTACTCTGTGTATACATAAATATACATAAGGACCTCTGTGTACTCTGTGTATACCTAAGGTCCTCAGTGTACTCTGTGTATACATAAGGGTCTCTGTGTACTCTGTATACATAAGGGTCTCTGTGTACCCTGTGTATACATAAGGGTCTCTGTGTACTCTGTGTATACATAAGGTCCTCTGTGTATACATAAGGGTCTCTGTGTACTCTGTGTATACATAAGGGTCTCTGTGTACTCTGTGTATACATAAGGACCTCTGTGTACTCTGTGTATAAATAAGGGTCTCTGTGTACTCTGTATACATAATGTCCTCTGTGTACTCTGTGTATTCATAAGGGTATCTGTGTGCTCTGGGTATACATAAGGGTCTCAGTGTACTCTGTTCATACATACTGGTCTCTGTGTACTCTGTGTATACATAAGGTCCTCTGTGTACTCTGTGTATACATAAGGACCTCTGTGTACTCTGTGTATAAATAAGGGTCTCTGTGTACTCTGTGTACACATAAGGGTCTCTGTGTACTCTGTATACATAAGGACCTCTGTGTACTCTGTGTATACATAAGGGTCTCTGTGTACTCTGTGTATACATAAGGGTCTCTGTGTACTCTGTATACATAAGGTCCTCTGTGTACTCTGTGTATTCATAAGGGTATCTGTGTGCTCTGGGTATACATAAGGGTCTCAGTGTACTCTGTTCATACATACTGGTCTCTGTGTACTCTGTGTATACATAAGGTCCTCTGTGTACTCTGTGTATACATAAGGGTCTCTGTGTACTCTGTGTATAAATAAGGATCTCATTGTACTGTGTGTATACATAAGGGTCTCTGTGTACTCTGTGTATACATAAGGTCCTCAGTGTACTCTGTGTATACATAAGGGTCTCTGTGTACTCTGTGTATACATAAGGTCCTCTGTGTATACATAAGGGTCTCTGTGTACTCTGTGTATACATAAGGGTCTCATTGTACTGTGTGTATACATAAGGGTCTCTGTGTGCTCTGTGTATACATAAGGTCCTCTGCGTACTCTGTGTATACATAAGGGTCTCTGTATATACATAAATGCCATGCATCCTGATGTACTAAGACCTGAAGAAACTCTGGGAGGACCAACCACACCAAATGGGACAAATACAAACTTAAATTAATTGAAATGGGACTTTAAAATATTTGAATGTCAGAGTTTTCCAATCTATTGTTAAGTAATTGGTTTTATTCCTCTCTAGCATTCATTGGGTTAAACCCCCATTATTTAATGGGAGTTGTAATGTGTACTCTGTGGTGAAGTTGGTTTGCTCCAGTTCATCTTAGTATATCAGTTTAATTAACAATTATTGAGACAGACAAAAACAAGAGGTCTTAAAATCCCTGCCCTGAGGAGCTTCCAATCTAGAGGTAGTGGGGGTACCTAGAAACTCAAGAGGAATGTGAATGCTCTTTGAGATAAATACTCATTGTATGTCCATGAGGCCTGAGCAGTATGGCCACCAAGTAGGGTTCACTGGAGGAAGGATGGAGGGGTTTACTGCAGAGCAAGCCTATAACCCTTTGAATGCCAGGGGGGTTTCCAACACATTGCCCCTCAGGCACTCAAAGGGTTAAACAGGAGAGTCTTTAGGACTGAAGAGATAAAGTCGTGAGCAGAGAAGCTTTTATTTAGCCTTTGAAACTGTGAAGATTTGTAGAAAGTCTAATGAAGCATGGCAGAGAGTTTCACTGATGGATGCAACACCAGCTAAGACTTACAGGTGTGAACATTGGCCCTTTTGTAAAAAAGCGGAGTGGAGCAAAAGCAACTGCACCATAGAGTGCTCATGTTCTCAGTTTAACCCCTTGATTGCCAGAGAAAGCAATGCATTGGAGACCACTCTAGCTTTCAAGGATAGTAATACATCGATATAATTCCATTTAATAAAGTACCTAGTAAGAAAATTAATTAATTGCGCCGTGTCCGATCTCCCTCCCCTTGCACTGACGTCAGCTTACTATTTTACAGAAGGAGATCCCGGTCCACAGACCGTCCTGTGGCTCTTCAGCAGAGCTGAAGTCACGCTCTTTAGAAAGAAATACTTCATTTGAACGTTCTACAACATGTGCCTGATTTGCAAGCACATGTTGTAGACCATTCAAATGAAGTATTTCTTAAGAGCGCGATTTCGGCTCTGCTGAAGAGCAGCAGGGTGGTCTGCGTACCGGGATCTCTGTCTGTAAGATAGAAATCTGACATCAGTGCAAGGGGAGGGAAGGGGGAACTTTGTAAGCTGGTATCTCTCAAACCATAAAGGTTTGAGAGATCAGACAATGCGCAATTAATTATTTTTTTTACTAGGTACTTTATTAAATGGAATTATATCAATTTGTTACTATCCCTTTAGAGCATAGGGAGTTTTGATGAAGCTGGTTTGCTCTAGAATTAATTTTTTTGTATAAGGCCCCAATGAGGGTGTTATTCAGCAAACTAAAGAGGTGCAATTCTGGGGCAAACCTGGAGCAGTAACCCTTTAACCCTTTGAGTGCCAGAGGGGTACGCAATGCATTGCTCTGCAATGCGTTGCGTACCCCTCTGGCACTCAAAGGGTTAAGGACTGGTGGCTCAGAGTGACACTTAATGTCCTTCCAAGACTGATTCACAGCACAGAGTGGGGTAATTCTGTCCAGCACAGAAACAAATTAGCATAAAGTTCTATATTGTGTTTGGATCATTTAGCAGAAATATTTTATATTACTAATAAATGCCTAGTGCAAATTGAAATTCTCTTTAAAAATAACTAGAATTACTAGCTTTACCTTAATAGCGTTACCTTGCATTTGAGAGGGTTTGTGGTTATTTTGTTGGGGGATTTTGGGGGGGTTTCCAATGTAGAATTTTCTCATAACCTTATCTATTTAATCACGTTACAGTCAGAGTAGTTATTTATAATGAAGCAGATAGCAACACTCAAACACTGAAAGATAATGAACATATTCAGTAATATATCCGCAGCCAGCATGAGAACTGCAGGCACGTAATAAAAATGTGCTAACTGATGCAATGCTATAGGCCGTGTATGTAAGTGATACCACCTATTAAGGAAATTTTCAGAGTAGCAATATAATAAGGATTAATACACTGTAATTCAGATTTTAATATATTTGTTTCCTATTAACACTTTGGATCTTACAAATCGCAAGGCACAAATACAAAAGATCTCTCCAAATTCACTGGGTCTTAGGAATAAAATTGGATCCATTTTGGGACAGAACACCTGCGCCATAGGATACCAACTGAATTCCCAGTGATTTAAAATTGAGCTTTTAACCCCTACAGTGCTAGTGAGGTCTCCAGTGTATTGCTTCACAATGTGTTGGAAACATCTCTAACATTCAAGGGTTAAAATTCCTGTTTACATCAATGGTAATTTGAGAAATTTGAGGGATAAGCAACATATTGCAAAGCAATGCATTGCATACCTCTCTGGCATCCAAAGGGATAACTTAGAACAAACCAAAATGAAAAAGGATAGTTAGTTTGTATTTTAAATATATTTATTTTCCATTAAAATCAAGATGATGACTATTGAACCTTATCACTGAGGCTGATGCATACCTCCCAACATTTCAAATTGCCAAAGAAGGACACTTGTGTTTTAGAGAGTGTGGCTGGGGGTGTGGCTGGTGGACGGGGCATTACCAAGAATTTTTAGGCTATTTCATGACCTATTGCGACCTTCTTGTGTAACCTAATAATGGACTTAAAACAAAACCAAAGTATTTTATTTGCACAGACTAATTTATAAACACATATACTGAAGTTTATAGAAACAATAATGTGAGTTTTATGGCTGTGGAGCAATGTGATACACTTATATACACACACCACACAAGCTGATCTCCTAAAAAGAGGGACATCGGGGTGGGAAAAGAGGGACAGAGGGATTTGGGTCTAAAAGAGGGACTGTCCCTCCTAAAGAGGGACACTTGGGAGGTATGCTGATGTACTAAGAAAGTGGAGCCATTCCCCATTTTGTCTCCAATGTATTGCTTTGCAATGTGCTGGTAACCTTTCTATCATTCAAGGGGTTCAAAGCCTCATTTAAATTAATGTAAGTTTTGGGGATTGTTTTTGCTCCTCTATGGTACACTTGGTTTGCTCCAGAATTGCACCCCATTTCTTAGTACCTCAGCCTCATTGTGCTTTTAATTCTAAATGGACAGGAATGTTTCTGGAAAAACTGCACTTTTCGATGGAAATTATTTGCCAAGCAGGAGGTGCCATTATTTGCCGATTTTGGTTTGAGGTGCCATTTTTTGCCCATCCTTAAACATGGGCTCCCTCCTCAGACCCCCTTTTATACCATACCTTTTTTAACATTTTATTTTATTCCTTTATTTATTTATACTGCCCCCCCAATACCAGTCAACAACTAACCCCCAAAAAAATGTATTGACATTTTCAAATACTGTGAGGTTCATATACTAAGAGAAATGGAACAACTTGAGGTAAACAAACTGCTCCATAGGGAACAAAAAAAAATTCTGTTCATTTAAACTGGACTTTTATTTCACTGAATGCAATGCATTGCTTAGCATTAGGAGATTAAAAGTCCAATTTAACCCTTCATGTGCCAGAGTGGGTGTGCAACACTTTGCTTTGCAATGCATTGCTTACCCCTCCAATATTCAAAGGGTTAACTTAGTGGAAATCTGGGGAATTTTCTTTTGTCCCCTTTGGTGAAGTTAGTGTATTCCAGATTTGTGCAAATTCATCTCAGTACATAAGCCTCAGTGCCTTTATGTGACTCTTTTAATGCTAAATAGGTTTCCAGAACACTATATAACAATGCACTGACGATGTCTCAGCAGGTGCATTGATGGGTACTGGCTGTAAGAGCTAAAGCCCATTTCCCAGATTTAAAGGAACATTACATAAAGCTGGTTCAATAAATTAAATATGTACCTCCACCTAGTATCTCTAATACATGGTTATTTTATGTTAGAGCCTTAAAATCAAATCCTAAACTTTCATTTTTAATGCATGTGTAGACTATTTCACATACACAATTTGGTTAATTGTTTTTGCAAAGAAAATGCTCTTAATGTATTGAGATAAATTCTCATTGTTCTCCTATTCTGAAAATCTGGGGGGAGATTCACTAAAGGTTGAACAGAGCTCAAAATGTGGATGTACTGTTGGTGTAGTGTTGAAGGCTCATTGACAGTACGCACTAAAGTGTCTTCAACATCACATCCCCATCAGTCCGACAAAAATCTGCCCACATCAACATCCATCTGAGATGCCTTCACCAGGTTTACGAATTTTCACTCATCACTTCAACAATGGCCTATTTCCATATGGAAATGAATCATAATGACTTATTTCCATATGGAAATGCAGGATAATGAACCGTTATCGTATGCACTAAACTCAAATAGCAGCCTCTGCTGTTGGAGTTCACAGTCTCAGCTTTGCCTACCTGAGGCTGGCAAAGTTTGGATCTCCCTGTAATTTCCCATGCAGTAACAGCACTCAATCAATCAGAAGCAGGGTTGTGAACTGCTATCGATGCAGAAGGGATCCTCTCCCTCACACATCACCAGCAGTAGAAAACCCTGAAGCTGGAGAGCATTCCAAAATGGCCAGTAGGGGAGTGGAACGAATACTTTCAGCACCATGAACAGCCTCACTCCCTTAACCATTTGAGCGCCATAGGGATGTGCATAGTGCACCCCTGTGACACTCAATACAGTTATAAAAAAGTACTCCAAGCAGTACATAATCATTCTCTCAGCTCTGTATCATATTTTATACATGTATCATATTTTATACACTCCCAAGGGAACAAGGCTGGGGGTCAGGCAGCACCCATGGGGATTTGTGGCTACCAGCTGCCCTCCAGACTTGTTCCCTTGCCCACTGGTAGCCACAAAACCCCATGTACATGGCCAGGTTCCCAGACTTGTTCTCTTGCCCACTGGTATCCACAGAACCCCATGTACACTGTCTGACCCCTCCTCCCAGCCTTGTTCCGTTGCCTACTGGTAGCCACAAATCCCCATGGGCACTGCCTGGGCAAGGGAAGAAGGCTGGGGGTGTCAGGCAGTTTATGTGGCGCTAACACACAATGGTCATGTTCCACCATGCTGGCCCACAATACTTAAATTCAATATATTGCCCCGCAGTTAAAATTTGACATATGCTAACCCCCCCACACACACTGTTCCACATCAACATATACTGCCCCTCCACATAGTTCCATATCACCAAATGCTGCCGACACACAGTTAACCCTTTCTGTGCCAATGGGATATGCAAACCATTGCTTTGCAAAGTGTTGCATTCCCCTCTGTCACTCAGAGGGTTAAAATCATGCATATGCTGCCGCATAACTTGTATATTAACCCGTTGAGTGTCAGAATGGTGCACAACGCATTGCAGTGCAAAGCATTGTGTAGATTTCTGGCACTCAAAGTGTTAATGTCAAAAAAATTGTCCACCCCTTATTTTACTTCTTTATTTTTGCTGAGTGGGGATCTGTGTTGGATAGAGCTTTGTAGGTTAGTGTTTGGATTTTGAATTGTTTACTCTAGGGATTTAGTTTGCTACAACCTGATTAACCCCTTAAGGACCACATACCATTTTTTTTCTTTCTGCATCCAGTTCCGGTCTCCCTACATGGCTTGCAGCCCAATCTGGGAAGCCCGGAATTCCATGACGGTCCTGGCACATCAATGGTCCTTAACGCAAAACAACCCATGACGTGCCAGGACCATAAAGGGTCGTTCAGAGGTTAAGGGCATTGTATCCTCAAAATATTATGTTATGGTCCTACTTCACATGCACTACCGTTCAAAAGTTTGGGGTCCTTGTTTTCCATCAAATGAGCTGCAACATTAATAGAAAATACAGTCAACATGTTGACAAGGTTAGAAATAATTATTTTTATTTTAAATAATAATTGTGTTCTTTAAACTTTGCTTGAGATGAAGAATCCTCCATTCGCAGCAATTACAGCCTTGCAGACCTTTGGCATTATGGTTGTCAATTTGTTGAGGTAATGTGAAGAGAGTTCACCCCCATGCTTCCTGAAGCACCTTCCACAAGTTGAATTGGCTTGATGGGCACTTCTTATGTACCATATGGTCAAGCTTCTCCCGTAACAGAAACAAGGAAATTTCTAAGTGACCTCAAACTTTTGAATGGTAGTGTACCTCTAAGTGACATCAATGGCCTACGGCAGCCTAGACCTGGTACATATGAACATGGAGTACATCACTAACATATCTTTGTACTTGTAAACTGATAAATGTTCATATACTAATTTATTTATAAATCTGCAAAATGACAACATGCAGGGAGTATTTCCATTCAGGTTTGGCCATTGCATGTTGACAAATGGAACCCATATGTGGAGGCTGCTTAGTGTGGAAGTGTTCTAGTGAGTGTGTAGCATGGGTGGTTTGGGGAAGTTGAGCTTCCCCTTAAACTTGCCTTAGTGGATTTTTTTTCTTTAAAGGGATAGTAATGTTTCACAAAAACAACAGCTCCAATTAATCTTCATAGTATTTGAGCCACGGAGAGTGTTATTTCAATACTGTCAGAGATGTAGTTCAAAAGTAATTGAAAGATAAAGTATGCCCCTCCTGCCCCTTATACCTAGTCTAAGTCACCTCCCCTTAGATGTGGAATCTGGTCTGTGGACCAGACAGCTCACAGCAAGGGGCAATCTTCTTATTGTGAACATAAGGAAAACCCTGCCCCCTTGACAGGTGTTTCAGGTTTTTACCTTATGCTAATTGAAGATTGTCCCTCTCTGAGATCCATCTGGACAGTGTTTCTGTTCTGAGGTGAGCAGTGTTACATCAGTAAAAGGGTTGGGAGGGGGGTACTTTATCATTCAATTACTCTTGAAATACAACTCAAACAGTATTGAAATATCACCCTCCATGGCCCAAATACTATGAAGATTAATTGGAGCTGCTGTTTTTGTGAAACATTACTATGCCTTTAATATAATGAAAAGTCACACTGACAGTCAGTATGATGTGACGGGAGCAAATTAAAGCATATTAATACTGTTGCCACTCTAACTCACTGAACAGATTTCTGCTTTTAGGTCCTCTCACTGCTGCATACTGAATAGCCCTTTGCATAACCTTATGTATTGAGTCAGTTTTAGTACTCAGTGACATACCATAAATTCTTTGAAAAGGGGAATGGGAGTAGTACTGAACTGTTTGCTATGGATTCAGAAATGTTAAACTCCTCCTAAATGCATGATCAAGCTCTGTGTATGGGGACTTGAATAAGTGCCCTTTAGGCTGCCTCTGTCCAGTGAGTGTTTATACCAGGTGTTACACGTAGTGGAGTGGCACTCTTGCTAAGCTGTTGAGGTGAACTCCTACTCTCACTCCCTAATTCTAAATGTTCAGTCCAGTAGCTGATCTACGGGGACAAAGCAGGTGTAAATGTGATGGTGTCTGGATTCCAAGTGGGGGACCATCAGGCTTGAAATAGTAGGGCTCTTGATGAAATGACACTCAGTCATAAAATGCATTAGCCGTTTTTATTGGTACATATGTATTATTGTTTGGTATTTTTATCTTTTGACCTTTTGGTCATTTTTATGCATTTATACTTGAACTAGTACACGGGCCACAGTGCCACCCAGCAACGGCTGCTGTGCAGTAATGCACAGCAGAGCATGCCCGCGCCGTGGCTGATAACAGAGTGGAAGGTGCGCAGAGATGACTCCGTTTTGAATTCGGAGCGGCTCGCTCCTTTATCAGCCGCGGCGCAGGCAGTCTGTACTGAGCATGACTACAGTGCATGCAGCCAACTGTACTGCGCATGACAGCTTCTGACATACATATTTAGCAAATTATTATATGTTATTTGTTTATTTCTATCTTGAACAGTTATGGGCTCATTATTATCTCTGTACTCAATACAAAAAGAATAAAAAAATATATATTAAATTAGGTTTAGACTGGAATTTATATTAGGTTGATTATAACCCTCTATTGGAGTGGTTGATTCCACATGTTTATATAAGTACATCTTTCCCTGTTGGAGTCTGAAGGAGCTGTGACCTACCGAGGTTACTGGAGAAGTGTACCACACTGGGGTGTGAGCCAGTACAAGCAAGGTAACCAAGAGACAGGTTTTGGCCTCTGAAAATAGTGAGTGATATTCCTAAAGATTTTCTTGGTGTTGGTGAAGGACTGTCCTGATTTGATGTAGTACGTTTAGAGAGATTCCCTGTGCTGCTTTTGTGTTTTCTATATTTTGTTCTTGAAATACCTCATAGCTGGAATTTTAGAAGGCCATTTCCTTTCTTTATTCCTTCCTCTTCAGCCTTGACCTTATGGTAGCCATAGACCTGCACATACTGACCCTCAGCCATTTCCCACTACATTGGTGGGAAGCAATAAACCACACATACTGATCCCCCAACCTTGGCCCATAGTAGCCAAAGAACCACATACTATGACTCCCCCAAGTCTTCTTCCACAGCACTGTTAGCCATAGAATCACACATAATGACCCCCAGTCTTGTCCTACTGTATTTGTTGCAATATAATCACACATACTTACCTCCAGGTGTTATCCCATTGCACGGGGAGCTAGAAATACATAGTCATAGAACCACTGAGTCTGCCCACACCCCAGTATTGCAGCAGGAATTTTATGAGGCACCCAAAACAGGGCTTTGTATATCTGTATTAATAAAAGGAGAAGGCTGGCAGAGTGCCAGGTTCTCAGTTTCCAGCCACACGCACCCTCGGCAGTCACACCCAGAGGTGGCAGTAAGGAGGCTTTGTTCAGGTTTTCTGTATACTGCATGTCCAGGACATTCGGGGGGAGTGAGTATCTCTGCAAGAGTTGCCCCCCAACTATCTCCTTTTCCAAAAGCAAACATGACCTTTCCACCCCCTGCCACTCCTGTGCTAATTTCTGAAAGGAATTATAGAGGGTCTTAAATACATACACACACACCACAATATATACACATGCACATGCACACAATATATACACACACACACACAATATACACAAATGCAATACACACACACACCACAATACATACACACGCACAACACACATACAATACATATGTAGAACACACACATGCACCACACACACATACACAACACACACACACCGCACACAAAATACATACATGCATGCAATACTCATGCAAAGCACAGTATCACGATGCCCATGCTCCCCTTGCTACTTTCTGTCAGTCTACATTGTGCTTTGCTCTCATTGGCTATTCTGTGTTTGTCCCGCCCAGTATGGCCTTTATATACTGGGCTCTGGCACCCCTCCGGTGCCCTTTTGTGGTGTTCCTGTACCAGTGCTTGTTTCTGCTCAGTGATTCCCAGTGTACTGACTTGGCCTGGCTGACTACTCTGCATCTCGTCTCCTGCCTGTGTACCGACCCGGATTGCCTGACCATTCTTCTGCGCCTGCTCCTGTGTACCGACCCGACTTCTCTGACGTTCCTGCTCTTGTGTACCGACCCGGCTTGGCTGACATTACTGCTCTGTGATTTGACCTGGCTTGGTTGACGTTCCTGCTCTGGCTACCTCTGTGTTGCCTTGGCGACATTCCTATCCATCAGGCATTTTGAGACACTTACGGTTGGTTACAACCTCAGGGCGAGTTGCTTGGTTGCCCAGTCAGTCCGGTCACAGCAGTGTTCAGTTGAGTCTCCGTTACTGCTCCTGCAGAGTGCAAGTGGCCTAGTCTCCGTTACTGATACGGCAATGTGCCCTTGGCCTTTTTTCTGTTACTGCTCCTGCAGAGTGCAAGTGGTCTAGTCTCCGTTACTGCTACGGCAGTGTGCCATTGGCCTTGTCTCCGTTACTGCTCCTGCAGAGTGCAAGTGGCCTAGTCTCCGTTACTGCCACGGCAGTGTGCTATTAGCCTTGTCTCCGTTACTGCTCCTGCAGAGCGCAACTATGGCAATGTGCCATTGGCCTTGTCTCCTGTACTGCTCCTGCAGAGTGCAAGTGGTCTATCTCCGTTACTGCTACGGCAGAGTGCCATTGGCCTTGTCTCCATCACTACTCCTGAGAGTGCAAGTGGTCTATCTCCATTACTGCTACAGCAGTGTGCCACTGGCCTTGTCTCCGTTGCTGCTCCTGCAGAGTGCAAGTGGTCTGTCTCCGTTACTGCTACAGCAGTGTGCCATTGGCCTTGTCTCCGTTACTGCACCTGCAGAGCGCAAGTGGCCTACTCTCCGTTACTGCTACGGCAGTGTGCCATTGGCCTTGTCTCCGTTACTGCTCCTGCAGAGTGCAAGTGGCCTGTCTCCGCTACTGCTACGGCAGTGTGCAATTGGCCTTGTCTCCATTACTGCTCCTGCAGAGTGCAAGTGGTCTATCTCCATTACTGCTACGGCAGTGTGCCAATGGCCTTGTCTCCATCACTACTCCTGCAGAGTGCAAGTGGTCTATCTCTGTTACTGCTATGGCAGTGTGCCATTGGCCTTGTCTCCGTTACTGCTCCTGCAGAGTGCAAGTGGTCTATCTCCGTTACTGCTACGGGAGTGTGCCATTGGCCTTGTCTCCGTCACTACTCCTGCAGAGTGCAAGTGGTCTATCTCCGTTACTGCTACGGCATTGTGCCATTGGTCTTGTCTCCGTTACTGCTCCGGCAGAGTGCAAGTGCCCTGGTCTCCGTTACTGCTACTGCAGTGTCATATGTTGCTCAGATCCTGATATTACTCTGGCAGTTCACGTTTGTTCTGCTAACCTGTTTCAGGCGTTACGTATCCTTAAGCTCTCTATATTGAGTGAGCTATATCACAGACCTCTCTGCACATGGGACTGTTTACACTCATCGAAGACCATTAACCCATGCAGTACCTTTCTCCTGGGAATTCATCATATTCTGTCTGACCTATGTCAGTATATGCTGTTATGGACTCTATGATTATACTGGACCTGTGTAGGCATATGTATATGTAACCTGTCTTGTGTCTGTATAATTCTGCTTAAATACTACAGGACCCGTGAGGGTTATTATATTGTGATTTCAATAAAACTGTGTTGTATCCTAAACCACTGTGTCTGTGTGTCAAACAAAATGTTACACACAGACAATACATACACATAATAAACACCAAACATTCAACACACACACGCAAAACACACACACGCACAACACACACATAATACACAAACATGCACAAAAAATGTTTATTTATACACACGCACACTCACTGCCTGACAACCATCACACACATTATATATATATATATATATATATATATATATATATATATATATATAAACAAACACACTAATATTGGAAAAATGGTGCCAATGTCCTCCCTGAGTCTATTGTCCTCTGAAGAAATACAGACAGACCAATCACTATTATCCCTTTAATCTGATAGTGAAAAAAACAAAAGTAATAAAGGTTATTAAAACAAGCATATAAAAATAAACATATACATTAGTATAAGACCCATAGTATAATGTAATATATATATTGCTATATATAAAAAATAAAAATACAAATGCTAACTATGGATCCACAAAAAATTCTAATACATAAACGTATGATCTGAAGAGATCGTAAGTTTGTGAGCTGTTATAGTGGGCAGGTATAGAGATGTACTAATCGGCAATATAAATGTCTGTCCCATCTTCAATCTCAAACAATTACTATATATATATATATATATATATATATATATATATATATATATATATATATATATATATATATATATATATATATATGTGTGTGTGTACACACCACAACTCACTGCCTGACAACCATCACACATATATATACACACCACAACTCACTGCCTGACAACCATCACATATATGTATATATACACAACACACATGCCCGCAACACATGTCCATAATACACAACATACATGCAATACACACACAAAAACACACACACACGTAATACACACATGCACAAAAAGACACACACACTATACAAAACACACAAACAATACACACACATGCAATACACACACACAAAAACACACATGCAATACACACACCCAACACACACAAAAAACACACATTGCTCACAATATACACATACACAATACACCACAACACATACACATGTACAACACACACGCCCACTTATGGTTTATCACAGTGTGTTTTACATCAAACATAATCAGCAGGCAGTGTTTTACAAAACAAAATTATAACTACAAATAAAAACTTAGCTCAATCAGAGGCCTAACTTTACTTGTGGTAGATTACCCTTCTACTTCAAGTTTGTAAACTAACAAAAATAGCGCAGATTTAACCAACCTTTTCAAGTCCTGCTTTGTTGCACTGCTCTGTACTTCTTGCTCAAAGCAAGCAAACTCTGTTTTCTTTTTACAAACTCTGCAACCTGTAATTTTACAGGATGCTAAACCTGCTAATTGGGGCTTGTGGAGTGGTAGTGGCTATGTAGGTTTCTGGGTCCTAAATGCCTTCCCACTACAATCCTCCCATACACTTTGTCACAACACACGCACACATACATACATGCAATACACACGCATGCAAAACACACACACAACACACGCAATACACATATGCACAACAGATAGACACACACCACACACAAACACATGCAAATTCAACAATCCCCTCATTAAAGTGTTAGTAATGTCCACAAAAATGTTTTTTGCATTTAGAAGAGCTTAAAAAGCTGAGCTAAATGCAAAAAAAGTATCTATCAAACCGCTAAGGTTTAAGAGATATAGGCGTTTCAAGTTTGATCTCTCCTACTGACAGCTGTAAAGCGTCAGCAGGAGATCCGTGTCGGCCGACACGGAGGCGCTTGAGAAGTGCCACGATCTCGTTATTTACCAAGAATCCCTTCATTGGAATGGTCTACAACGAGTGCTTGAAAACCAGGCACACATTTTAGACCAATCCAATGAAGGGATTTGTGGTAAATAACGAGATTGCGGCTCTGCTCAAGTGCCTCCGTGTCGGCCAACACGGATCTCCTGCTGACAGCTTTAAAGCTGTCAGTAGGAGAGATCAAACTTTAAATGCTTGTATCTCTTAAACCTTAGTGGTTTGAGAGATACGTTATTTTGCATTTAGCTTAGCTTTTTAAGCTCTTCTAAATGCAAAAAAACTTTTTTGTGGACATTACTAACACTTTAAGAACATTGTCTCTTTTCTGGATTTACCTGGATATGAAGGGAAAATAGTTCTACACGTAAATCCACTTAATTTTTTAACCCTATTACTACCAGACACGTATCACATTCTATGTTTATTTAGTCATGCATACAACTGCATGGGACTTTTGGCAGTTTTTTGGGGGGTGAGTTATTTATTTTATTAACCTCACGGGCAAAGCCTTGCCAATATTGCTAGTAAAAATATACTTGAAACTTAACATTCACATTTTTGTCAAAGGCTTTATCAAAATGAATGGGCACAGTAATTGGATGTATGTGCCACACCAAAGTGCCAACAGCACCCTGGTAGAGAACCACTGAGTTATGGTGTAACTGGACTGCACAATGCACTAACTCTGCATTAACACTCCTGCCTTTTGTCCATTTTTTTCAATAGCAGATGCAAATTACCCAGATAAATAAGCTACTAGAAAAATTTTATGTTAGCAAGTCACATATTCACCAGTGGCTTATATATTAAATTAGACTATATGTGCAATATACAAGTGGATCAGCTCTGGGGCAAACCAGCTGCACCATAGGTAACAAATAAAATATTTAATTTGCAGAGGCTTTTAACTCCTTGAATGCTATAGAGGCTAGGCTTGGCAAAGCATTGGAGATTCAAAGGGTTAAAAGTCCTTTTTAGAGGAAAGGTGGTGGAGCTGTTGAGAGATGGCTGTTCTCTGCCATGTCTTGCTTGGTCGTTGTCATCAGCTCTTCCCTATGCATGCTTTTCTCTGCTAATAGCATGTTGTGCTCCATCCAATAGTGAGTGGAGATAGACAAGTAGCATCAGTTCTGCCCAGAAAAAGCCTTTCCAACTTGTATGAGGGGTGACAGAAGCTGTCTTTGAAGGACAGTTAATGGCTTCTTGGATGGAGTTGTGGTCTCTGTCTCTTTCAAAACTCTTAAGTGTGGTCTGTAAGCAGCCATAAGTGCAGATTGTTTGGGATCTTACCACAGTTCTAAGGTGAGGTGTCAGGGAGGTCAACTGTTAACAAATCAAATCCTGGTTCACTCCTGCTCAGAAAAGCACAACACAATTGCAACTTTCTTAAAAATGATGGTGAACCATGTTCACATGCTATGCATTCTGCATCGTGGCATCGTGGTTATAGCATCTAAAAAGTTTGTGCACTGCAGCCATATTCATGATAGCATTCTACTAGCACAAGTAATTTCTGTAGCTTTCAGACATGGTGGAAAGGCCAAACAGCTTATACCAGCTAGAATGGTTGTGTGAAAAAAAGTGTGCAATATCAGATAGCTTTGTTCCATAAAGAGGTTTGTCAGCGGTGGAAGGCAAATAGATTGGCAATTAGCCTCCTAGCCGGCCCCTAATGCACCGGACACATCACCTTACCTCGCCTATTTTCTTACTGACGGCCCGGTTGGTTAGGCGGGCCTCCCCCTACCCAATGTAACCCTACACTGGTTGAGTGCAACTGTATTAAATGTCTGTTTTTGTCTGCAATGTTAGTTCTACACTTTTTTCCGGCCTATTTAAATGTAATAAACTTCAGCACCTAAATGACTATTATTTAAATGGGGCTTTTGATTCCTGGGGACGTAAGTGGCATCCACAGGCATTGCAAAGCAACACACTGGAGATCTCACCAGCGCTCAGTGGGAATCTTTAGAATCTGTATTTGTCCCCTGTGGTGCAGATGGTTTGCTCCAGCTTTTCCTCTTTAAATTTCTGCTTAAAGTGGAACTAACACTTTATAATGACTTGAGTGATTTCCAAGACCTTACAAAATCACCTATATTTCCGTGAGTCATTCTTAATTTAAAGATGTAGTTTGTGAGATATCTAGCTTTATTTATTTGTCCATTTATGCATATTAGTCAGTACTTTCTGGCAGATAGTGGCAGTGTACAGGGATATTGGAATGTTAATATCTGGCACACTGAGCTGTACCAGCCAGAAATGCATACTTTACATACACTGACAAATAAATAAAGCTACATGTATTATAGAGTTTTAAATAAAGAATACGTAGCATATATAGATTTTGAAAGTGTTAGTCCCACTTTAAGGCTTTATTGATTTAATAACAAGAACTAGAGCAAGTCTAGGGTAAGCAAATTGTAAATAGGGGACAATAAAATGTACATCTATTTAACAGAGGACTCTAACACATAGGATATTAGAGAGGTTTCCAATTGATTGCTTCACAATTCATTGCCAACCTCTCCAGCATGCTTAAGGGGTCCACAGCTTTAAACATTGTATAACTCCCAGTAGTGGCATAAAATTATACTTGCAGAGTGTAGAAATCAGTTTGGTTACTGTCAGCACATATGTACTTCCACAGGGTGTAACTATATTGCATAATATACTATAAAATGACTGCTATAAGAAGGTGAAATCCTTCCGGCACATGCCTATCAGCAAAAGTGAAACATCCCCTGTTGCATCATATTAGGATGGTGAGAGATTTCTGCACGCACCACATCCTGTAAATGTAGGCATTTCACATTAGTGCACTAAGCTGAGTGAAGTTCTCCTTTTCATACTGGATAGTACATAGGTACACAATATATAGTTCCTGTGAGTATATACCTGTTTACTTATCTAGCAGCCATATTCACACTGTATGTGGTAAAATCATTAGATTTGCACTCTGCTCTTTCTTTCAGTCTGTCCCTTTACTATCCCTCTCCACTCCAGTTGGTGATTTTACAAAACCTTACCTCAGTTTAGTTATTTTTTGCTTTGGGTCCACGGTGTCTTTGAAAATGGACACACCCAGCAGCCATATTGGATGGGTCCTAGACAGTACATCTTTGATTTTGGGGAACTGTCCTGTTCCCCCCATTCTGGATGTTGGGATCCTTCCGATGACGAAGGGGACGCTGATGATGAAGACTTTTGATTCATCTTTCACTCCTGTGGATGACACTACAGCACCTGATGAGGATCTTAGCACAGTGGTATTTGGAGACCCACAGGGACGCTGAAGACTGTGACTCAAATTCCTTTTTCGACATACATATTAAAATGTCACTAGATGGATGCTGTGTTCCCGACCAGTTGGTTCTGAAGGAAGGAAAATCGCCTGTTATGATAATGTGATTGTCTCTCATATTTGTCCTCTCTCTTGATGTCCTACTCCAGTGACCACTTCACAACAGTGGCTTTTTCTTTTCCTTTCTAACCTTACATAACTGGGACTTGCAAATGCAGTGGATCCAGCAGATAAGTGCCTGAATTCTCTTCTTACAGCAAACTTTGTGTCTTCTGGTGCCACTCTATCTTCCACCCTCACTGTTGCTTAGGTGTCTAGGGCCATGTCTGTCTGGGCGGTACAACTCTTAAGGGCATCTGTGCTGACTCTTGAAGTTAATGCATATCTTACTGAAGTGGCATTTTGGTCCTGCTAGGCTTACTGGGAAGGTCTTAGCACTCTGTTTCTCTGTGTAGTACCCTTTGGCTAAACCTAGGGTCAGCAGACCAGTCTTACAAGAAATCTTTCATTCCTCTCCCATTCGTGGGCAGTTGGTCATCTGGCCCAGAATCAGAGGAGGTTATTAGCCATGCTACTGGGGGTATGGGAGTAATATTACCTCAAGTTACCCTCAAGCATTCATTTTTTTCCACAGGAAAAGCATGGATTTTTGTAACAACCACCAGTGTGGGTATGTGCCATGGGTTTCTTTTCCTACAGCACCCCAGGCATGCCCTACTCATAGAGCTTTAGGAAGGCAAACCTGCCTGACAGAAGGCTCCCAGGGGTCTGGTCCACCTCAGGCAATCAGAGTTTGTTTATGCCTCTGTCACGATACATGTTCCACTCCAAACCAAAGGGTTTTCAGGGTGATCATAGTAGAGTATCGTACAGATTTTGAATAATTTCTTCCATGTTGCTCCTTCATGTCCATAGTTTTTTGAGATCTGTGGAAGGATTGTCTATTTTTAGACACACTTTCTTTCTTTCTTGGAGGACATGCAGGTCTTGATATTTACTCCTACTCTGAAATCATGCATTGGATCCTACTCCACCTTTTTTGGTTTTTTTTGTATTTCCCAAGATAGATAGCAGATGCCATCCTATTCTGGACTTGAAGCATTGCAACCATTTGCTCTTATGTACTGGTTAAAGAGCAATCTTTGTGCTCTGTTACATGTCCAGGAAAGTTTTTAGCTTCCTAGAAATAAAGGACTCATACCTGCATATTTCAACCCATGGGTTTTACCAGAACATTTTTCTGTTTGACTTCCAGACAGTCTGTTTTTTATTTTTCACCATTGTTCCTTTTGGACTGGAGTCTGCTTCTCAGGATTTTTACAAAGGTCTTGGAAGTATGTCTGGATGACCTTTTGTTAAATGCTCCTTCCCTGAAGTTTTGTGTCTTTGCTCCATTTCCAGAAATCCTCTCTGTTTCCAACCCAGGTCCTTCTCTTTGTCAGCATGAGATTTAACAGTTTTCAAGGACAGGTCCTTCACTGAAGGATACAATTTCTTTCTTTGTTCTGGCATGTGTCTCTGGCTTTATTTAGCTTGTCTGCAACTGTTCAAGTATACATGAAGTTGTTAGGGTTTCTGGTCTCTGCCTTGGAGGCAGGCCCCTTTGCCCAATTTCAGGATGCAGCTGGAGATTCTCAGAAACTGGTCCAGACAGCATTGTTGTCTTTCCTGTGCCATATCTCTCTCCAACCAGATGAAGTCAGATATTTGAGGGTGGCTTTACATGTCCCATCTGTTGATTGTAATGGCCAGCGATTATTCAGAATTGAGTAATAGTCACAACAGATGTCAGCCTGACTGACTGGTGTGCCACTTTCAGATGGCTTAGGGCCTTTGGCCGAGAGTGATTGCCTTCTGCCCATCAATGTACGCCAAAATGTGTATAACTATCACAGAGGAGACCGCATTTAAAAGCAGACAACCATGAAGGGGATTACAAGGAATTTTGTATATGAGGAAGAAACAGTGAGGAAGGGACTTGAAGTAGTACCCTTTGACATTACCTGCAAAACCCATTCACCTACTATGGAAAGGCCCATGCACTGTGAAAAAGGTGTAAACAACTCCTATTGCCTAAGGCACACCAGACTTCCACAAGTCATATGGAGGTAGACATGTCAGCTGTGGGCTTCTGAGCAGGCATTTTGCCTGTCCAGGCCTGTTTGAATTTTGGGGCAAGGTGCACTTGGGCCCTGGGAGCATACATATACTGGTGGGGGTAACAGAATCAATGAACCTTATATTAGCCTCCAGTGGCATGAGTTATAACCTTCTCCAGCTATGGGTCAACACCTGCTTGCCCACAAATGCAAATGATACTAAAGACTTCTTAGATGACTGGTCAGCTAACCAGATCTTGATACATAAACAAAGAAAAGGCTGAGGCATTTCCAGTAAATCTAGTGAGATCAAAGGCCACCCATGCAAGATACAAATTAGCCTCAATGATCTTAGATATAGTAGAGACCAACGTGTTCCACATTGAAATGAAAAAAGAAAGCAGTTCAGCATTGAATCTCAGCTTTCAATGCCCTAAAGCCCAGGAAAAATTGGATTATGGGTAATGTAGTCACTAGCCAATACTTTTTTAAACTAGCACAGTTGCACTCCAGACTCAGAGCACTCAGAGTCACTGACAAACATAGAATGTGATAGAAACTGCTGAGTCATTCTGTCAGTTTGGGTTTTCAGGAAGTAATCACACTGTAATTCACTTCCTGATTATTTATGACTTATGAATAAAACAAATTACAAAGATAAAAAGTTTACTGCTCCTTTAAGAGCAAATAGTCTTCTAATTGCCACTATAACAGTAGAAGTTTGTTACACTGATTTTTATGTGAATAAGAGATGTAAAGATAAAAATAAAAGACATAGAGCTGATTTATTTTTGCCACTTAATGTGATATTGTAATTTTCTTTGCTTTGTCTTAGGAAGCACTGTGTCTTTAATAGTTGAATTAATATATTTATTCATATAGTGCCACAAGTGTATACAGAACCTTATAATTTAACGGTTTAGGCAATACAAGTACTTTGCAAAGTGAAACACTTAAAGAGAGGTCCCTGTCTTAAAGCTTACAATCTAAAGTGGTAAAAGAGTACATAAGGGTTGAGTGAGGATAAATATATAATAACTATTTCTTCTAGATCTCAGCATTTCTTCCCTGTTTCTGTACTTGCAATTTCACTCCTGATGCCATCTTGCTATGTCATGTGAACTGCTCTTATCTAAATATATCTGCTATTTTGTCTCAGTAGAGTGTTTTGTAGCTGCATGCATGCTACTGGTTTGTCATATCTCTTTTTCTGTACTCCATCCACATGACCCACATCATGAACTCTTCCCTACATTTACAAGTGTGATGAAGTAATGTCTCTTTTGACATATCCTGTTTTTTTTTTGTTTTTTTTAAGTACAGCAAGTTATAATTGGCATTAAGATTTTATCACTAAAACTGCCTTTATTTTTGGTGTAATTGGTGAATTACTTTATAAGTAAGATGCAACACAATCCTTATTTGGACAAGCCCATTTCTACCTCTCTGGCACTCAAAAGCTTAAGAAACAAAAACCATATAATGTAGGTCTTTTTGTGCTACTAAAACAAGGCTATTGCCATTGCTGGCAATTGCATTATTCAGAAGTTATAACAGATAAAACTATCACGACGTGGTACAGCTGCTGCTCTCATGTTCTTTGGGGAATTGTAGGTACTAGTAACTCGGCTATCACATAGAATACAATGAGTAGCTGTCTGAACAGCAGGTTGAACTGTAGGTGAACTGTCTATATCAGGGCTCAAAATTTCCACTCGCCACTAGCTAATGGCGAGTGAAAATTTAGCTCTGGCGAGTAGAAATTCAGCCCTGGTTGGTATGTTATGGCTTGCAGTGGCGAGTAACTTTTCAGATCTGGCTAGTAGCAAAGGACTTCAATTTTTAAGCCCTGGTCTATATTACAAGAAGCATTATTAATAGTTAAATTTCAATACATTTAGTGCAAGCGATCTCTCAGCAGTGGGAGTACAAGTCTTTTACTCAACAAGAAAAACAACAATATATATTTATTTTTCATAACAGAAGTTTGCTACTCCTTTCAGCCCACCATATATGTTTATGTCTGTGTTTGTCTGTTTTATTGATTTACAATAAAGGTTACGTTTTATATTTGGGTAGGTCCAGCTTCAGGTTATCCGCTTCTATGTGAAGTTCTATCTTGAGTGCTAGCACAGCAGTGTTATCTTCCTTATGTGCATTACCTTATCCCCTGTAGCACCTTGAGACCCCAATATTGATATTGTGGAATTCCTGACAGTAGTGTCTCTGTGACAGTGTGTGTTAGGCCATCTCGCTGTGTGTCTATTCCTGTAAAGAGATAGTCATGGAGCATTATAAATGAATCTCCTATTATTCTTTATAATTTTTTTTCTAACGCTCTGTACCCTACACGCTGTCCATATCCGTGTAGATTTATTGTAAATATATTTTAAAGTTTCTGCCTCCTGCCTCTTTTTCCAACATCACTCTTCTTCCCTCAGATATGAAGCCGGTCAGATCACTGTGAGGGACAATATTGTGTGTGTCTGTATAAGGAAAACTCTGCCCTCTTGACAATGGGGAGCAGGTTTTCCCTTACGCTCACACAATGTCCCCTTGTTGCTATCTGTCCGGACCAGTTTCTCATTTGAAGGAAGAAGATGGAATGTCGAGAAAAGGGGAGGGAGGGGGAAACTTTAAATATAATTACAGAGCTATGGACCAGAGCTGTCCATAGGATGGTGTAGAAACAGCGGCACTGTGATATTGCACCTAAAAAATTCAACTTTGAGCTGTAATACCTTTTGAATAAAACACCTTTCAGCAATGAGAGTACCTTTTTTTTAACTCGGGGGATAAACACTACAATATATGGTTTTTTACATTACAATCCCTTTACAATCCTCAGTGGCAGAATGTTTCCAATGCAGATTTTCTTTGTGGTTGTTTAGTCAGTCACAATATTTTGTCAGTAAAAGACGGCTGTGTTTATCAGTCAGAAGGAAGCAGACATATCACATGATTAACTAGACTAAAGATCTCCAAGCAAGAAGAAAATGAGGTTAGACAAAGCTTTAGTGTGGCTGGGCATGCAGTTTACATAGAGCTGCACTCATACAATTAGCATAGCTGTATAACCACAGTACGTAATAAATAAATATGGGCCTAATGTACAAAAGGAAAGAGGACCACAGGGAATAAATACATCTCCCCAGTGATTTAAATTGGGCTTTTAACCACTTGAAAGCTAGAGCAGGTCGTCAATACATTCAACTTATTAAAAGTCCTATTTAATTTAACCCCTTAATGAACAATGATGTGCCAGGACCGTCATCTGTGTGTTAAGGACCAGCGATTGACCTGGCACGTCATGGAATTTTGTGATCACAGCTCGTCTGCTCGGTGCTCTGTGATCACCATACCTGAGAACTTATGGTTGTGGACTCCCTGGAGAGGATGCCACTAAGGGAGATAAAAGAAGCATTTTGTGTCAAAAAGGGGTGGGACTAACAAAATGTTTTTTAAAAGTACAGAAATAGGCTGAGGAAGGAGAAGAAGCTGATGGGGACTGGGGGGAACAAGTCTTGGAATGCACAGAATCAGCCTCTGCCCCGGAGACCCTGTAATTAGCTTAAAAAAACGAAGTTTCCGGGGCAAATCCGGAGCGTTCCTAGCTATGGTGATCACTACTTGGGAACTCTCCGGTTTTGCCTTGGAGACTCCGGATTTCAAACTGAATTACTGGGTCTCCGGGGCAATGTGTGAATCTCTGGGTGGGCAGAGTTTAAGTAGAAACACAGATTAATCCACCTATGATCATGAGACGATAACAAAGGAACCTGCAATGTTGGGAGTGGTTTTGCACAGGTTTAGGAACCACTGCTGTAAAATGAATCGATAAGTATTAGTTCTATATTCAAACTATGTTCTGCAGTTCGGTATAATCCTCTCAATGTACAGTGAATTACACTCTGAAGAGATTTCAGTCTAATGTCCTGTTTGACATTAGCACTGTACAATGAGAGGATTATACCGAACTGCAGAACATATTTTGATATATACAACTAACACTTACCGACTCATTTTACAGCGGTGGTTCCTAAACCTGTGTAAAACCACTCCCAACATTGCAGGTTCCTTTGTTATCGTCTCATGATCATAGGTGGATTAATCTGTGCTTCGCTCATTCTCACAGGTTCTCCTGTGTAAATATTTGATCCACCCATGATCAGCAAAGGAAGTCCTTGATTTCTGCTCTGTTGGGGAAGTTCAGTACAGATTTGAGAAGCACTGGCTTACACTCTAATGTTTTGAGGGATACAGATACATTATAGTGAAAGCAGAACCTTCCCGTGAGAAAAGTACCCTTTGTATAAAAATACATATGAAATCTCTTTTTCAGAGGTTACACTTTAACATTCAAATCAATGAACATAAAAGTCATGGAAAGGAGGACAATGCACGTAAGTGAATGCATTTTGATGCAGGTTTCAGTGAATTACACTCTGAAGAGATTTTAGTCTAATGCCCTGTTTGACATTAGCACTGTACATTGAGGGGATTATACCGAACTGCAGAACATAGTTTGATATATAGTACTAATACTTATCGACTCATCCCGCCCGGTTCCTCCCACTCCCCTCCCTCTTAGCATCCATTCCCAGGTATTTTGCAGTTGTTTTTTTGTCCCGCCCCCCCCCTTGCGACTAAGGCCACGCCCCTTTTATAATGCGAAGCACGTCATTTTCCTCCCCGGTCGGCACTGACAGGTTTACCCTCCGGGTAGCCCTGCTTCAAAAGTTACCAGGTATGGTGATCACTGGGTAGGGCGGTAAACAACAACAACAGAAAAACGCATTGGCCCTCCAGCCCACCCCACCCCTGGACAGAACCAGGGGCACAAGAAAATACAAGCTACCCCTTACCTACATCTTGACATATCTATTTCTCATTTCTGATTTCTATATAGAAAACAATGTTTGAGAAATAATATAATTTTTTAACCCTTTGAATGCCAGAGGGTTATGCAATGCATTGTAAAGCAATATGTTGCGCCCCAATATGGCAATAAAAGGATTAGTATATCTATAGCCATGGGAACAGAAAAAAACAAGCTAATTCTTCCATTACCTGTATGGGAACTTGCCAATATTTTACCATGATGGAGATCACAGTTATTGTTTCAAAATCTGCATGTGAAAACTAAAGCAAGTGACATTCTTATAAGCATTCACCAAGGTTACTAATTTCTTGTAGGCAAGATTAGCTGTACCTACCACCATCAATAGTAAAAAAAAAAAAAAAAAAAAAAAAGCCTTTCTTGCAATATTTTGGATGGGTGGCAGGTTGGGAAAATATAATAGAAAAGCATAATGTGCAGTTCTACAGTGCCATATGGATAGGAGAGATTACATTTCAAGGCAAGAGTTTAGTAAATCTGGACCCAAACAGTTTCATCACATGCATAAAAAGATAATCCAACTGAGATCAATAGGATTTTTTTTTACAATGGTACAATTATTTTGGTTCAGATCTTCTAAATCTTTAATGAACCCCAGTATTTAGCTATTAAAACAGGAATTTGGAACCTCAGTCCTAAAAGTCCACAAATAGGACATTATTTCAGGATATATCTTTTTGAGTACATAGGAAATAGTCAGACGATAAGTAAGTTTGACTGACACGTGTGCACAAACTGGAATATCCTTGTGCTAAAAAGGTCTCCAACATTTTGATTAGCCTATTAGTGACCCTAAAAGGGGATTTCTGTGTACTTACAGATAAAAAAAATGTTCTTAGTCTGTCGAACACAGAAACCATTGGGTTAAAGCATCTTATTGCAGGAGGACAAGGACTTCTTCCCTGCTCACTTTTCCCCAGTCAGTCTAAACTAGCCTAATCCATACACAAGGGGACAGCAGTAGATATAGCTTATCTAGATTTCAGTAAAGCATTTGCCACTGTCCCTCATAAAAGACTCATTATTAAATTACAGTGTTTAGGCCTGGATGTAAAAATAGTTGAATGGATAAGTCAATGGCTAAATGACAGGAGATAGAGAGTGGTAGTCAATGGAGAATATTCAGGTGAAGGGTGTGTTACTAGTTGGTACCTCAGGTATTGGTACTGGGGCCCATTCTCTCTAATATTTTTATTAGTGTCTATAACCACTTAACTGCTGCACTTATTGTATCACCTCAATAATAAATGTAAACTATAAAATGCTAAGTACACGTTGGTGCTATATAAATAAAATTATGCATACATACTACCTAATATCCTTTTCAAAATGGCACATTGTCTCTCTATCCACCCCCCCCCTCCAATCTAAGAAGAGAATGCCCCAGGCACCCCAATGCAGTTCCAAGACAGAGAGGTTCATAATTCAAATAGAACGGAAGGAAGAAAAACAACAATACAGCACCAAACCCACCCCCTAACTGTAGGAATTTGAATCACACAGACACAGTAAGGGGTAATAAAGTGCTAAATAAAACGTAACCTTTATTTATTAATACATTATAAAAAAGCAACAAATTAAAAAAGATTTCAAATCTTCCTGGCCATTCTCATTATTGTGAGTGTCATGATGAGAAGTTGTTTAAATACAGAACAGTGTTTTCCAAATAGCAGGTGTGTGTGTGCTTGGTGTAACAAACTATTCAACAGTAATCATTGCCTGCCTTGTCACTTGTTCAGCCAATGTAATGGACCAACAGACAACACTCTGTATGATTACTAAGTAGCTTATAAAATCTATAAGCCCCATTAATAAGAGGCCTTGTTGAGAATATTGAGGTGGTGCGGGCTTCAATCAACCTTGTAATGAGCCCGCATTTCTCACAGAAGAGAAAAGGTTAAATGTGTGAAATACAGGAGTCGGCTTTGCCATCTGCACGGAGGGACTTAGACAGCCTCTTCAATCAACACTGGAATGAGCCCACATTTATCCCAACAGAGAAAGGGTTAAATGTGTGAGATACAAGAATGGGCTTAGCCATCTGCACGAAGGGACCTAGACAGCCTCTCCGTGCTAAGCTCAATCAAGATCAAATTACTAGATACAAGGATTCAACCAAGTTAATACCCAGAGAGGGTTAAATTGTTATAATTAGATCTTTCTGAATGTGTGACGGAGCAAAGTTCTGGCTTCCCAATATCAAATTATTTCTCTGTCTCTCATTCCTAGTCCTCGTATTGTCTTTTTACTGCAATCCTAAGGCTCAGTCTTCTTTAGTATACGCTGGAATGGTTTTCAGATTTCATGATCTCCAATATTTCCTTTGCCTCTAATTACTGAACTGCGTAATATCATTTAAAACTGACTGCCGTTGCTGAAGTTAAGTATTACTAAGTGTACGCTAAGACAATTCTATAGCTACCTTTTCCCCGTAATTAATCTGCCTCTCATAACTACATTTCATAATATCATCATACAACTAGGTACTTTAACCAACTTTCTAAGACTCAGGATTTCTCCATAACTAACCCTAACGCACGTTTTTCTAAAAATGCTTTGTCAAAGGGGGTGGATTTGGTGCTGTATTGTTGTTTTTCTTCCTTCTGTTCTATTTGATATAACATTTAAACAACAAGCACACTCCCTTTAGTGTTACCTTCACACCCGTGGTGCACCATAACTTGCTTAAGTTCAAAATTCAACTTACACCAACTGGAGTGTATCTGGTGGAACAAAGAATCTCTAATACTGTCTGTGTCCCAATTTAATATGGCCGCTGCACATGCCTGTTCTTAAAGTCATCTCAGCCCCAAACACTGAAGGTGCATTAAACTTTAAAAAAAAAGTAAAACAAGATAAAATAAAACAAATGAAAGAAAGTGAATGAACCTGAGTTCAACTAAAGTAAAATGACAAAAAAAAGAATTAAAAATAAATAAAAATTAATTCAAGCGAATAAAAATGAATTTAATGAATGAAAGTACCTTTCCGGAAGAGGAGAGGGATAGTGGTACAAAAAGAGAAGTACCAAAATACGCAGAAACGTACAGAGTGCCAGTCCAAAGTACCACAGGCAATGGAAATGTTGATGCCAAATAAACAGACCAAAACATACTCACAGGACCTGTACACTCTGAATGCATTGTTCTCTTCAGTCTTCAAGCTCCGACCTTTGTACCATACAAATGTCTTCTGAGACCATCTAAGCAGAAATTGTCAATAGAGGGCTGCTAATGCGAACCATCCTCTAACAAACCCAGGTCCCTTAAGTCTGTGTTCTGGTTCAAACAAACAATGGAGGCCAGAGGTATATATGAGCCTGCATAATAGGGGATTAACAGCCCCATGACTACAGGAAAAGAAGGTTAAGAGGCAATCTTTGCTCATGCACAATCCATGAGGTCACTTTTAAAGGGAAAATAATGTTGCAAAATAAATGCCCCTTTGATTATTATTATCCACAGTTTTTTGTCCATGTATTATTAGAATACTGTCCAATTTGTATTTCAAGAGTAAATTAGTTATAAAGAGTCCCCCTCCCACCCCTTTTACCTCTTGTATGCTGCCTCCCCTCAGATATCGAATCGGAGCCCCTTGACCAGACAGCTTGCAGCGAGGGACAATCTTCTTGCTGTGAGCATAAGAAAACCTTGCGCTCCTTGACAAAGGAAAGCAGGTTTTTTCCTTATGCTCACTGAAGATTGTCCCTCGCTCTGCTCCATCTGGACTGGCTTGGAGAGAAGTGTTATGTAGGAGCAGAAAAAGGGGGGCTCTTTTTAATTTATTTACTCTTGAACTACAAATCGGACAATATTCTAATAACTTATTTATATATATAATAATTTATTTTACAACATTAATATGCCTTTAAAACTGCATTACACCAGATTAGACTGGCTAGGGAAACATGAGCAGGGAAGAAGTCTCTACCTCTAAGAGCCTATTAAGGCAAGTGACCTGCCTTCCTGCAGGAGGAAACTTTATCCCATGTTTCCTATGTTCCACCTAGGAACAGAGGATTTACTTTTACTATTAACATCATAATCATATTTTATCTATAAAGTGCCAACACATTCTTTGGGGCTGTGCAAAAATGAATTAATGCATAAATACAAAAATGTTATATACCTTTACAGACTGGCATAAGTGGAGACAAACAATTGCTCATGGCATCTTACAATGTAAGCCAGTGGTAGGCAATGTCTGTTCACAAGACATGCATATTTTCGGGATATTGCTGCTAAATCTCAGTAGATCAATTAACCCCTTAACGATCAGATTATTAAGCAATGCATTGTGAAGCAAAACATTGCACTCACCTCTGGGGTTAAAGTTGCTGAGTCATAGATTGGTCCATTGCACTCTGTAGCTGTCTACCCCTGACCTAAAGGTACATTTTTAATTAGATCTAGATATCATGTCCACACGAGCAGGTATGGGTATTTGCTAAAGGACACCAAGCTCTCAGACTCCTCCCATGGAAGGCATCCTAAGAACCCTTCAGTAGGAGGAGTTTGCGGTCCTTGGGGGGAGATGTCTGCATGGGAAATGTTATCGCGATGTGTGTCTGGTGATGTGTGGCAAACACATCACCTTGGCAAAAGAGAGACACAATGCCATATTCACTAAGAATTAAGTATGCAATGGGAGGGGGAGTAGATTTAATCATAACACGCAGGGTTGTCCTACTTCTGGTCATGTATAAAGGATGACCTCTCTTAACCCTTCCAGTGCCAGAGACGTATGCAACGCATTGCAGAACAATGCGTTGTGTACCTCTCTGGCATTGAAACATCAACAGCAGTACAACAAACCCTGAAGTCTGACACCATCCTTTCTGCTCCTCCACTTGCCCACTGGCAAGGCAAAGGTGACAGCAAGCAAGAGAGAAGAACACCAACCTGAGGTGGAGACCAGCACAGGCTGACAGGCTACCTGAGCTCCACAGCACCTAAGGGATCACAATCAGGACAAATTTCTTTATTTGCAGTCTTCTTTTCAATGCTAAATCCTGGTTCTTTTCAATTCTGAAGGTTTCCAAATTGCATGAGAATGAGAAGAAGATCTGTGGGTGAGAGGGGATGGTAATAGGCACAGATAGCATGATTTTAAGCTCATCAAGCCTTTTAATGCAACATTTCTAAATTAATCATTAGAGTCAATATTCATAAGTCTGCTGTTGATAACACTACTGCTCGTTTATTGTGTTTAATTTCCCTTTCCTTTATCACTGGGTAATGCATTCTTAACCCTTCCACGCCCTTATGGTACTGAAATGGTTACAGAAGGACATCTGCTGTCTCTGCTCTTTAGCAGGTACATCAAACTGTCCTCTGTTTCATGGAAAGCTATAGGAAGATCTCAACATCCCCAACCTCAGGCTGGCAGTGTTGGGGACTGTGAACTCCAACAGCAGAGGCTTTCATGGGAGATTAATGCATGTAGAGATGTGCCACATTAACATATAAATACACCCACAAGAATACGTCAATGGCTCGATGTCTGTGTATTTATGGCATATTCACAGGAATATGATGGTGAAGACATTTTAATGCACACTGTTGATATGCCATTGGCACAAATAGAACACAAGATATCCAAAATGGCCCATAATCAACTTTTAGTGTACCCCTTCCACCTTGGATTAATACAAAAATATTGGTGTTTGCCTCCATGTACATATGATGCCCAGTGCTAATTAAAGGGGCAGTAAAAGGTCAAGGGAATGGGCTTTATAAGTGTAGGATGTTACCTGACAGCTAACGGAATAAAGTTCCCATGATTCAAAATTCTATACTATTCTTTCTTCATTCTCCCTCCAGAGCTTTGTGATCAGTCATCCATTGCTTTTGGGAGAGGGAGCAAAATATTCATGGTCTCATGGGGAGCGCAATGGGAACTCAATTCACATAGTTCTACGGCAACTTTATACATTTATAAAGTCTTTTCCCCTGACCTTTTACAGATTAATTTTAGAAAACTATTCCAGTCAGAATTAATTCATAGCAGCCATTTGAAATTTCTGCACACATTAAGGTAAGGAGCAGTTAATTATTATTAGGTACTAGTGTTTCTTTAATATTTATAGTATGTAGAACGTGAATTCACTAATATTGTGTTTGCTTTCCTTGCATTTTAGATTTACAGACTCAAGTGAAGTCCTACAAACCTGTTGCACTATGAATCTGTTCAGCTTACCGAATGGCACAGCGCTAGACCATGAGACTATAGAAATGCTTGAGAACAAATATGTTTACATCACACTGCCTGTGGTGTACTCATTAGTGGCTGTAATTAGCATCCCAGGCAATCTGGTCTCACTGTGGATTTTAATATTTCATTCCAAGCCTATTACATCTTCAATAATTCTTATGATCAACTTGAGTGTCACAGACCTCGTCCTGGCTGCTTTCCTCCCTTTCCAAATCATCTATCACATCAAGAAAAACCACTGGATTTTTGGGAAAGGCCTTTGTAATGCAGTGACTGTGATGTATTATGCAAATATGTACTCCTCCATATTAACCATCATGTTAATAAGCATTGAGCGCTACATGGGCATTATCCACCCACTGAAGTTGAGTACTTGGAGAAGGAAAAGATATGCAGTTGGAGCCGTTATTGTAATATGGACAATGCTATTACTTTCATTGTATCCAATGGAAAAAACAGACTTGACCTATGAAGTGAAACACCTAAACAAAACAACATGCTTTGATGTACTCAAATGGAATATGTTACCGAATCTATTGTCATGGGCGGCATTCCTCCTTGGAATCTTACTTTTTTACTTCTTTATTCCATTAATAGTGACAGTGGCTTGCTATGTTTGCATTATCTGGAAACTGGTTCAGACATCTAATAGACATGGGAGTGGACAAGAAAAAAGATCAATACAACTAGCTTTTATAGTACTTGTTGTATTTGTCACATGTTATGCTCCCAACAATTTTATACTTTTATTACACACAATTAACCGTCTGTTTTATGAAAAAAGTTACTATCATGTGTACAAACTCACTCTTACATTGAGTTGCCTAAGCAGCTGCCTAGATCCTTTTCTTTATTATTTTGCTTCTAAGGACTTCTGTAAGAAAGCTAAAGAAGTATGGAATAAGAAGATAAAGCACAGTGAGAACTATGAAACAAGGCGGGGAAGCTTGTTCTCTGGAAGGTCAATGACATTTTCTAGTGGACAAGGAGAAGCCTTAGTAAATGGAAGCAGCCAGCATCATTATAACCGGCAGGAAAGTGATATGTAGACTCTAAAAAGAGTCCTCCTCTGAATTTGTTGTATTTTTCAACTGGAGGAAGATGATTTAAACGGCATTTATTTTCCTACTAAAAGTGGGAGACATTTCACTTCTGATCTGGAAACTACACACCATTGGAAGAAATGGGGGCATGACCACAGCAGCATGAACATTTCTGTGAGCCAGAAAGAACAAAAAACACTTTGAAACAATGGATGCAACATAACAGTGAACATAGTTTCCCAACCTTATCCTCAGGGGCATCTAACAATCCACATTGTTAGGATTACCCTGATTATACACAGGTAAAATAATTAAAGCGGAACTTTCATATCTTACTAAGTAGCTTGGAAATAGGTGTCTTATCTTTAAAAAATAGCAGAGTGTATAGGAATCCTTCCCGTTTGTAGACCGGAACCCAGGCTACAGGGCAGACATCTTACCTGCGCTGTCAGTCCCAGTCTCCATTGAGTCATACTGCAGTGCGCCATATGGTTACAGGTGCGGTGCAGGCACACAGACCGCACTAACCTGCCTGTCAGTCCCCAAACGGGAAGGATTACTTTACACTCTGCTATTTTTTTAAAGGTAAGACATCTATTTCCAAGCTAGTCACCATGCATTTAATGAATGCATGGCGACTTAGTAAGATCTGAAAGTTCCGCTTTAAACAACTGAGCCTCTGATTAACGCACCTGTGTACAAGTAGGGAAATCCAAAAGACATGGCCTGTTTATGAAATTGTATTTAATGACTATGGTGCAGATGGTTTGTTCCAGACTTCTTAGTAAATCAGCCACAAAGTACCATCATAAATCTAACGATACAGATCCATATTCAGGAACCTTAAAACAATCAATTCTGGAGAAAACCAGTTGCACCACAGTGGACACACAGACATTCCAAGTAAACTTTTTATGAAAACACACACACACACACATATATATATATATATATATATATATATATATATATATATATATATATATATATATATACAGGGCTCAAAATTTCCACCCGCCACTAGCCAATGGCGAGTGAAAATTTAGTCCTGGCGAGTAGAAATTCAGCCCTGGTGGGTATGTTATGGCTTGCAGTGGCGAGTAACTTTTCAGGTCTGGCTAGTAGCAAAGGACTTATGTGTGTGTGTGTGTGTATGTCTCATGGCTTCATTCAGAACACTTCATTTTACAATAAAATTGTATGACTTTTGACTGAAAAATCTCCCAGAAATGGGGATACACTTATCTGACTTAGCAGTCCTGTAAGATTTTTGTTTCCATAAAATGTTTATTTAAAAGGGAATGTTCCTAGAAAAAGAAATACTGTCACCCTTAGCATGAGCACACACACAGAGGATGATGTATTAAGAAGAGCCTGCAGTGCTAGGAAAGTATTGTATAGCAGTGGTGGGTGATGGCAGATTTCAGCTGCATTGGCCACAAGTCCTATTTAGTACCAACTTTGTTAGCTGCAGAAAAAGCAGGAGACGAGTAGAGTAAAAATTATACATTTACTGGCTAACTGTGTTGCTCTAGGAAGCAAGCTTTAAAGACAAGAACGTTTCTTCTACAGGCATTATATGAATGAATGAATGAATGAATGAATGAATGAATGAATGAATGAATACTGAATACACAACACATTACAGGTTAAATATTCATGCAAATTATTTTAAAATTTAGATTTTTTTAAATGTTAAAATAATTTCAATGGATATTTAACCTGTAATGTGTATTCAGCCTTACTGTTATTATGCCTGAAGAAGAGACTTAAAGGAGATCTATCACCCCTTTACAACTTTGCCTAAATCGTTTTGTTATATATCGTATGTAATGAAAAGTGTGTAAGTTTAAAAAATAAAAGCTTGTTTGGGGAAATTAAAAGAATAAATACAGCCCCGTACCTACATCCAGGCAGTCTGTGGTTATCTGGTATACCGCAGTCTGCCCCTCTGCCTCTCTCTATCCAGCCTCCTCCAATGACGGAGGCTTTCTGTCTGTAAGCAGGAGCGCTTTCATTGGCCAGAAATCGGTTGGATAGTAGAGGCAGAGTGGCAGACTATGGTACAGATCAGGTAACAGCAGTCTGCCCGGAATTAGGTACACGGCTGTATTTATACTTTTAATTTCGTTTTTTGTTTTTTTTAAACATATACACTTAAACAATTTAGGCAAAGCTGTGACAGATCCCATTTAAGTTGTCTTGAACACTTGTATCATTTTTACTCTACTAGTCTCCTATAATGCATACAGCAGTGCTATATTTTTCATAAACCTTATATCAAAGAGGAAAAATGGCTGTGATTATTCTGTTGCCCATCAAATTTAGGGTATTATGTGTAAAAGAAAAGTACAGTCTTGGGCAAAAATAATGCACTATAGTGAAGCACAAATTAACCACATTTTCATTGATTTAAATGGGTCTTTTAACCTCTGGAATGCTAACGATGTCACCAGTGCTTTCTATAATATTCAGGGGGCTAAAATCCCAACTTAAATCAGTGGAAACATTTAATTATCCCCTATAGTGGATGCAGTTAGTTTTTTCAAGAATTGCTTGTACATGAGGCCGATAAGAGCAACTACAGACCAAAACTATGATGGAAAATCACCTGTAGGGTGTCCTGAGATTTTGGTGATATTAGCATTAACTGATATGCTATAATTTATATATAGCACATTTCTCTGCCTCTATTCCACACTTCAAGTAGTGCCAGAGGGGGTGTAATGCACTGCAAAGCAACATACCTCTAGTGCTCAAAGAATGTTGCCTTGCATAAAAAGCATAACTGACCTATCTGGAATGCAAAGAGGATACTCAGTACAATGAAATTAAAATATTCCTGGTGACTCTCACACACACACACACATGAATATATTGTATTGTGTATTATATATATATATATATATATATATATATATATATATATATATATATATATATATACACTTGCATGCACATACACACATACATATACACATACACACATATACATACTTGCATGCACACACACAACAAATACACATATATGAGCGCACACAGTATGTTACAGTATCCACTTCACTTACCAATGGAGACAAAACATCAATGAATTGTAAAGTTTATTATACAGAAATCTAAAATTTGCAGGGTTTTTCAAAACTAGTAAAACAGGGTGCTACTACTACTGGTGAAAAATGTTTTATTCAGAGTCATTACAGCTTTAAAGGAACAGTAACACTTTATTTTGACTTTACATATTCTGCAGGTACATAATGTGTAAAGCCAAGTTGCTCTTACTTTTTTTTCTCATCTAAAACTATTGATTACACTTATTTTTTTACAAACAGTACATTTTACAAACAGTCTGTGTGGGGCTGTGAAAGCAGAGAGAGTGCAACAATGTAAAAAAGATACTATGTAAAAGACACAGTGAAACAACGTAGAATAGCTTGTCTCTACAGCATGCAGACCAATCATTATTACAGGGAGACTTGTATCAGTGTGTATATAGATATCCCTAAATACCCTGTCAAAGATAAAAATCTCCCTGGATTCAGAAATTCAATGAAATGTGAGTTTTAGTACGTTTTCAATTAAGCCTCTCCCAGTTGGACTATACATGTTTTACTCAGTGAGGCTGATATACTTGGAAATGACACAATTCTGGAACCAAGTGTATCATAAATAAGCATTTCCACTCATTTAAATGGTGATTTTAACCCTTTGATTGCTAGAGAGGTCGCAATGCATTGGAGATCTCGCTAATATTCATGGGGTTAAAAACCCAATTTAAAGCAATGGGAATTTTGGGAATCTATATTTGTTCCCTATGGTGCACTTGGTTTGCTGCAGAATTGAACCCCTTTTCCTATGTACACCAGCCTCAATGAGAAAAAAAAGTATTTCTGTATCTATCTATGTCTGTCTGTCATTATATATTTATTTATATTTTTTTACAATAAATTACATTTCAATAAACCTTCTGAGCGCCAGAGAGCTATCCATCTGGAACTCAAAGGGATTAATGACAGAACTATATTATTTTGTAATCTCAGTCTCTTAATAGAAGGAATCAAAACAAGAAGCTGGTTCTTTAACCCCATAAAGACCAGCCACCAGAGTGCATGGCCAGCAGTTAAGGACCACTGGTAATTTTTTTTTTTTTTTTTTTTTTTTTTTTTTTTTTACACAATTGATTCCGGGGTCCCCGAGCAGTGTGCAGCTGGGTGGAGACCCTGGAATTCCATTAAGTAACAGGACCATCACCAGTCCTTATCCCCTTTGCCAGCACTTAAGGACCATGGACCATTTTTTTTGCCTGATCTGGTTCAGGGCTCCCCAAACAGCGTGCAGCTGCACACAGACCCTGAAATCCATGACAGTCCTGGCACGTTATAGGTCCGTATCGCATGTTGGACCCATGACGTGCCAGGACCGTCAAGGGTCCTTAAGGAGTTAAGCACCGGGGACCAGCATGACAGTCCTGGCATGTCCACGGCCATTAAGGGGTTAAAAACTGGACAGTTTATTAAAGTCTTCTTGTCACATAACTGGAGCCATAGAAAGCATCTTTTTATTAAACAGATACTGTCAGGATATAAAGTTCAGATCGATTATTCATTATACTTTTTTTACCATTGTAAATGTCTATATCATTGCATTCTACTTTTAATGTTATTTTTATGTCCCAGTCAGTATAAGGAAAACCCTGTACTTCTTGATGAAGGGGAGCAGGATTTTCCTTATGCTGACACAATATTGTCCCTCGTTGTGATCCGTCCGGACCAGCTTTCAGATCTGAGGAGGCTCTTCGTGGCGTAGGGAAAAGGGGCGGGAGTGGGAAACTTTAAAATTTTGAATAAAATTTTAAAATAAAATTACAAGAATACAATACGGACATTTACAAAGGTACCGTTCATTATAAAAATTATAATGAATAATGGATCTTAACTTTATATCCTGAAATTACAATCTATTTAAAAATAAGAATAAAATCCTAAGGGATTCTGTACAAATTTCATTTTTTTATTATAGATTACACACATATATATATATATATATATATATATATATACATATAGATATAATATATACACACACATCCTATATCATAATTCACTAGGATGTTTGTCAGAAGCCGTCATGCGCTGATACAGAGCCGGGGGCTCCGAATTCGGACCAGAGTCCTCTCTGTGCACCTTCCTAGGACTGCTTTGTGAGCAGAGAGTCTCCGGGCACCAGCCGAGGCTGCTGAGTGGCACTGTGTCCTGAGTACACGGGCTTTTAAACTAGTATATTATATATATATATATATATATATATATATATATATATATATATATATATATATATACTAGTTGAAGAGCCCGTGTACACGGGCCACAGTGCCACCCAGCAATGGCTGCGTTGCAGTTATGCACAGTAGAGACTGCCTGTGAAGCGGTCCCAGGAAGGTGCGCAGAGAGGACTCCGGTCTGAATTCGGAGCTCCCTGCTCCGTGTCAGCCATGGCACGGGCAGTCTCTACTGAGCATGACTGCAGCACACGCAACCGTCTCTACTGTTTATGACGGCTTCTGACAAACATCATTAGCAAATTATTATATAGGATAACTAGCAGTGTGGGACGGCGTTGCCCGTCTGTTTTTGTTTATGAAAGTTCTGTAAAATGCATGGGATCACATTATGTTTTAGCTGTCGGCCCCCCCCAGCTGACTTGAACTGCCATAGTGTCCCCATAGTGAGAGACACACACATCCCATACTGAGACACACATACACCTATAGTGAGACACACACACACACACACACATCCCATAGTGAGAGACACACACATCCCATACTGAGACAAACATACACCTATAGTGAGACACACACACACACATCCCATAGTGAGACACACACATCCCATACTGAGACAAACATACACCTATAGTGAGACACACACACACACACACACCCCATAGTGAGAGACACACACATCCCATACTGAGACAAACATACACCTATAGTGAGACACACACACACACACACACATCCCATAGTGAGACACACACATCCCATACTGAGACAAACATACACCTATAGTGAGACACACACAGCCACACACACATACATACAGATCTCATAGTGAAATACACACATAACACACATACAGATCTCACAGTGAGACACACACAGCCACACACGCATACACATACATACAGATCTCATAGTGAGACACACATGCATATTCCATAGTGAGACACACATACAGATGTCATACTTAGACACACATACACAAACCATAGTGACACACACATACACATTCCATAGTGAGACTTACACAGTGTCCCCATAGTGTGAGACATACATACACAACAGTGGTCTTGAATCCTATGTGATGACACACAGAGCAGGTCAGGGGATTTCTCCCCTCAGCAAAAACAGGTTTTGGTTCCTCCCAACTTCCTGTATAGTGGAGGAGGTGGGGTGGTTTCTAGGCAACCAGCAGACATGGCTCTGTGCAGTTAAGGAAGTGTGTAGGGAGGGGAATCAAGTGAAGTAAGAGTTATTTGGCTGTTATTTTGTTGGATGAGATCACACTGTGTGGTGTAAACCTGTAGTCATTAGCAGGAGTGCAGTAGTGTGTCAGTAGGGAAGCAGAAACAGACAGCCTTAACCCTTTGACTGCCAGAAAGGAATCCTATGCATTGGGTTGCAATGTATGGGATCCCTTTATGGCACTGTGTGTTTGATGCTCTGTGTGTGTGTGTTTGAAGCTGTGTGTGTTTGGGGTGTGTGTGTTTGGTGCTGTGTGTGCGTGTGTTTAGTGGTATGTGTATTTGTTTGGTGCTGTGTGAGTGGAGCATGTGTGTATCAGGGTGGTGTAGGAGCAAGTGGCAGCCATTTTGTTTTTGTCCTCAGTTGAATAGTGGTGGGCGGGCCAACTCCCTGCAGTACTGCAACTCCTGTGAAAATCACGCCCCCATTGTATTACCCAGTGGGAGCTGTAACTCCTCCTTATTGCCACCCCTGGGTGTGTGTGTCTCCTGAGGAGACATAAATTATGCAATGAGCCTTTCTCTTTTATATATATAGATTAGAAATACAAAATTCCCATTGATCTAGCATTCACAATGCATTGTGTACTCCTCTAAGGGTTAAAAAGCCCAACTTAAAGGGGAAATTTCACCTCTATTAAAGTAAATTTCATTTTAATGTTCCATGTGAGTAAATTTTCAATCTGTTTTAATTTTTTTATATAATGCAATATAGCCCGAGATCTAAGCTTCTGAAAGTAAGACTGTGATGTCAGTTCAGGACAGGCTACGGTACAGCTCTGTAGTGCAGCCTGTCAATCTTCACCTCTTCCCCTCCCAAGTTGTTCCCCGTTGCCACCTCCTACTCTGGAGGTGGAATCCAGCATGTGAGCTGGATCACTCTCATTGGCAAGATGAAGCAAGATGTTGGAGATCTCTCGAGCATCCAAGGGGTTAAATAAAAACCAATCGGAGCTCTAGGCTGCCTATTGGGAAATCGGGTCCTGTTCAGGGCATTTCTTTCTTGTACGCCATACACTGTGTATAAAACAAGGCATACAGAAAATGTGAAGTTATGCTGTTAGGACTGCAATATGGGGATTGCTGGCATTAACCTTTTGAGTGCCAGGGATAGCCAGACACAATTTCAACAGTTTACTATGCATATGTTTAGGAGTGATTCCTGTGGGTAACATTCAAGTAACACATGAAAAACTACCAGTATATACTATTATTTTATAACAAGTTCAGATTTAAAGGGATAGTAATGTTTCATAATAAAAGCAGCTCTAATTAATCTTCATAGTATTTGGGCCTTGGAAAGTGTTACTTCAATTATGTCAGAGTTGTAGTTCAAGAATAATTGAATGATAAATTATCCCCCTCCCGCCCCTTTTACTGATGTAACACTGCTCAGCTCAGAGCATCAGGGAGGTGCCCAGGTAGATTGCAGAGAGGGACAATCTTTAATTAAGATAAGGGAAAAACTTGAAAAACCTGTCAAGTGGGGGCAGGGTTTTCATTGTTCTCAAAGTAAGTAACCAGATTCCACATCTGAGCAGTGCTACACTAGGTAAAAGGGGCTGGGGGATATTTTATCATTCAATTACTCTTGAACTACAAATCTGACAGTACTGAAATAACACTCTCCATGGCCCAAATACTATGAAGATTAATTGGAGCTGCTATTTTTGTGAAACACTGCTATCCCTTTGAAATAAAAATACCTCACTTCAAGTAGTTTTTTCATCATGTTAAAATATATGTCAAACATATATGTATGGTAAACAATCCCATATAATTATTCGCTAGGATGTTTGTCACGATGCAGTTATGAGCAGTAGAAACCGCCCAAATCTACTGTGCACGATTGCATCGCGTGAGTGAGGCGATGCAAGACTGCATTGCATGAAGCAGTGAGGTAGTGCCAGCCTCTTGACCCTATGAGTACCCCTCTGGCACTTAAAGGGTTAACACTACCCAGACCTTGGCCCCTGTACACAGGCTTTTACACTCGTTACCCTATAACTGACGAGTGTATTTTCAACTATTTCAACTCAAAATGATTGCTAACCCACAGAATTAACCATTGCCTGATAAGTACTCCCATAAAAAATGATCAAGCAAATAATTTAGTTTAAATTAGTTATTTCCAAACTTCTTTTCAGAAATGTACATAAAAGTCACAATCTAGAGCACATCATCTCACACAGACTTAGTGTAACAACCATGATAAAACTGATAAACTGTGCACATCTCCATTTACAACTGATGTGATAACCAACTAGTATACCCCACAGCAAAATAACCTTGTAAAAGCACAACAGCTTAAACAAAACTATCAGGCAAGGAATTATTAAATATTGTGACTTTTCAGTGTGTGCGTGTGTGTGTGCTCCCAGGACTTAATTTAATATTTTTGAATTAAGTGCAGTGTTGACTGTGGATACCTGACATCAATGAAAAACTGTCAGGGATTATATAACTGCGACTGGATACCTAGGATTAAAGGGGTTACAAAGCTCTAGTAAAATGAATGGGAATTTAGGAATTTCCCTTTGTTCCCTGTGGTGCAGCTGGTTTACTCCGGAATAACTCGTTTTCTTTTATAAATATGGGCCATTATTCCTAATGCCATCATTAATTTCAGTAGAGTATTGTCTCTAATCTATGTACAGGATGACATACTGATTACAGTATTAATTCTGAAGCAAACCAACTGTAACATAGAGGGAAAATGAAAACACCCCCCAAAGTTCTTACTGATTTATTTTAATCTCTTGGATGTTATAGAGTTTTCCAGCACATAGCAAAGAAAAGTAACCCTTTCAGTGCCAGAGGGGTATCCAATGCATTGCTGAGCAAAGCACTGAATACACATCTGGCGCTCAAAGGGTTAATTCAAAGTGGAACTGCATTTCTCCCCTGTGGTGCAGTTGGTTTGTTCCAGAATTGCATCAATACTCTTTTTTGCATATGACCCTTTTGCACTGTACATAACCTGCTGTGTATAATTGTTTACTGTATATAATGCCACTAGTATTAAACAACAATGTGTACAAACACCAGCCTCTAATCATCATTACATGCTGCAACAACATTATTTCTGATGATGATTGTGAACGGATCATTAAAATGTCCTTATTCCTTATTATGACTGTTGGTATTTATAACGTGTTCTAGTTATCTTCATAAATGAGGTGAAAATAAAGAATAAGAATAGGTTAGAAATGGCCTTAAATACTTGAAGAAAATTGTCACAATTGTCACAAATAGTGACAATTAGTGACTTTTTTATAAGTCACAATTGTCACAATTGTCACAATTGTCACAAATAGTGACAATTAGTGACTTTTTTATAAATATGCTGTGCCACATTTTACAAACGTCCTCACTAAAAAAAAATTAAAGGGATAGTAATGGTTAATTTTAACTTCCTTTAAAATTGTAGGCATAAAAAAAAAGATGAAAATCGATGTAAGTCTTATCTCTTGAGAGATATCGCTTGGTAAAGCTACCTGTTCCTGTCTGTTTCAACCAATTCAGAGCTCTATGGTAGATGTAGATTCTGGTCATTTGAAGGGATGGAAGCTCTTCAGCAGAGCCAAAATCACACTATTTAGAAATAAATACTTCATTGGAAACCAGGCACACTTTGTAGACCATTCCAGTGAAGTATTTATTTCTAATTAGCGTGATTTCAGCTCTGCTGAAGAGCCTCTATCTGGTCAAATGACTGGAATCTGCAGCTGTCAGCTAGATGGCAGGCATGACAGAAACAGACAGGAAGAGGTAACTTTACCAAGCGATATCTCTCAAACCATAAAGGTTTGAGAGACAAGACTTACATCGATCTTCATCTTTTTAATGCCTACAATATTAAAGTTAAAATTAACCATTACTATCCCTTTAAACGTACTACACTAGCGACAATCTTACAGCCATTTTAATACTTCTTTTTAATGAATTCCACTTTTATAAATCTCCTTCATTGTCTCTAATCTATATAGGGCCTGATGTATTAGGAACTGGAGTAATTATGGAGCAAACTAACTTTACCATAGGAGACAAATGAAAACTCCCAGTGTTCTCACAGATTTAAATGTGGATTTAATCTCTTGGATGCTAGAAAGTTTTCCAACACATTGCAAAGAAATGTCACCCTGTACCTCTCAGGCACTCAAAGGGTTAAACGAAAGGGAATTTTTCCTTTCTCCTCTGTGGTGCAGTTGGTTTGTTCCAGAATTGCATCAATACTCTTTTTTGCATATGATCCTTTTGCACTGTACAAACATTGGTGTATATAATTGTTTACTGTATATAATGCCACTAGCATTAAAAACAATGTGTACAAACACCAGCCTCTAATCATCATTACACATTGCAAAAACATTATTTCTGATGAGGAGTGTATGGAATATTGTCTCTATATAGGATGTACTAAGAACTGGAGTAATTATGGAGCAAACCAACTGTACCATAGGGATCTTTAATCCCTTGAATGTTCGGAGGTTTCCATTACATGGAAGCTGTTTTGCTGCAGAAATGCATTATAGCCCTTTTAGCACTGTATAGTAATGGCTGGTTATAACTGATTAAAGTATATCATATCAAAGCAATGACAGTTTGCATTTGTTCCATATAGTGCAGTTGCTTTGCTCCAAAATTACTCCAGATGATTGATGCACTAAATTTTGAAAAGGGTCCAGATTGTTTATATTGTGCCTATCTGTACCAATTCCATCTTGTCACATGAAGATGCCCATGCTGTCATATCCCTAAGAATACGCTTTATATACAACTATATTGTCATGGTTGTGCCATGCTTTCCTTAGGTTTACGATGCTGCAGTGTCTACTTTGAAAATGGCTAATTTGCATATTCAAATGGAGCTTAATAAGCCAATTTCGTATTCTTGTGAGTGTGTTTGTATGTTAATGTGACTATTTGCCAAATGCACTAAGTTCTGATAGTTGGCTATGCCGATTTGAAATATTGCACACCACGCTACAACTCAAAGGGTTATAAGCTATACAATCCTCTGTCCTGCTTAACATCTTATTCAAATATCCTTGGAACTGTCAAATCAGTATTAAATATGCTCTGCCAGTTCTGCATTTACCTGAACCGGCTGATCAAGTGTTTCATGTACACTTCAGACTATCTGCCGATCAGTTGATTCATGTAAACATAAGACTCCTCTACACTCTGCAAACTGATCTGTGGATAGTCCACAGTATACAAGAAACAGCTGATCAGCCAATTCAGGTAAACAACTGGAGACTAGATGTTATCTAGTCATTTAGTCTACCCTAAATGAGCCTTTAGCAAAAGGTCATTCTGGTAGGGAGAAAAGAGATCCCTAGAGAATTGATGTGAGATGCCAACTCTGTCCTGATTTTTGTAAAGACGCATGGAGAGAAGTCCAACCCAAAGGGAAGGGCAATGAACTGAAAAGGACGGTGTAGAAAAGCAAACAGCAAGAAACATTGATGCCTTGCATGGATGGAAATATGCACTCAATATTCCTTTATGTCCAGAAAGGCCAAAAACTTCCCTGGACACATGGTAGCAATCATGGAGTGGAAGCACTACATTCTGAACCAGGGTGCAAAAACAAAACAATTAAGAAGCTTCAAGCTCGGAATGGAATGGCATCTGCCTTTTTTGGGGAACTATAAAGATGTTGGAATAAAATCCCATGAATCTTTCCTAAGATGGAACAGTTATCAAAACCTACATACGTGCCAGGGAAGAGACTGCATCTACAAATATACGACTCTGCTCACGATCCTGAGGCACTCTGGAGATGAAGAAATGGATGGAAGGCAGGAATTTTAATTCTGTGCGTTACCCTTCCAAAATTACTTGTAAAACTCACTGGTTCATCATGGAAAGAACCCAAGCACTGTGAAAAAAGATCAAACTACCTCCTATTGCGAGAAGCAAACCAGATCCCTGCGAGTCATGCAGTGGTAGACTTGTCAGCTGTGGGCTTCTGAGCAGGCTTCTTGCCTGTCCAGGCATGTTTGGGTTTTGGAGTAGAGTATATCTGGGCTGATGAAGGAGTAGAAGACCTGGAGTCAAACTCATACTGGATGGTGATAAGTAAAACCACTAGTCCATGGAAAGAAGGAATGTTAAGAGGAATCTGAAGTAATAAACCTCGAGTGGCATGACTAAATGCCTACTCCAGCTCCAGCTAAATACCTACTAAAAGACTAATCCAGCAGACCAGATTTTGAGCCACAAAGTTTAATGAATTGCGACAGAAAATGCTGAGGCCTTCCCAGTACATCTGGTTGCAGCAAAGACCACTTCTGCCACATATGCATTAGTCCTTAGGTGCATCTGCATGGGCAGCCTTCAAACAGCAATGGCCATGGCCAGGGATATAAAGTGGCACCAGAAGCTGCCCTCAATTGAGAGTCCAGGCCTTTAAGTTCTGCTGCATCTGCAAGTGGTAAGGCTATATTCTAGGAAAGATTAAAGAATGGAGGGGGTAACCGACTGCACTAAAGCATCTGTAGAAAAGGGATACGAGAAAGAGAGAGATTTCTGAAAAGGAACAACCTCGTGTAAGGTGTTTTCCATTCAGCCAGGACAATCTGGTCTAAAGAATGTCAAAGACGAAAAAGGCAGGCTACAATTTAAAATATGAGAGGAAGAAGAACTTAAATCTGAGTCCTCAGAGACATTCTGAGTTTTTAGGACAGCTGAGTTGAGACCCTCAGCAAATGAACCAAGGTCTTCCTCAAAAGAATCCAAATCATCCTCAGCAGAGTCCCCTTCCTCCACTGATGAGTCCCCTAATATGGGAACATTTTCTGCTGTGAAATGGCTGCAACAACATTTGGGTGGGGACGGGATGATCCTGAAACCAGGCTTTTCGAATACCTTGAACAGAGGAAGGTGTAGAACTCACAGAAAACATTAGGGCCTTAATCCATGTTCATTAGAAGAGGGCCCCTGGAGCTATGTGAGAGTCACAGAGCAAGGAATATAAAGCATCTGATAAATCTGTAGTAGGACCAATCTGGCATGAGGAGCAATGGATTAAATGGGTTAAGATGTTTAAAGGAGGGCAAAACATTTGTAGCTTGCCCATGTCTCCCTTAAGCAGAGATATAGCCAAGAGACTCCTTAAAATATGTACTTATCTGACTGGAAGAATTGACGTGACAGGCAAAGTAGAGATCAATCTCATGCATTTCACATTGAAGTGAAAAAAGGATGAGGATCCGCATGGAACCTCTTCTTCACTTGCCCTAATTGACTAGAAAATGGAATTATAGGCAATGTAGTCACTAGCCAATACCCTTTTCAAAATGGTGTGGTGGATCTCCAGCCTCTGTGCAGTAGTACCCCCGGATCATCATTATGCAGTTGAAAGTCAGAGAAGCCAAATAGCCCCTTACACCCGCCAGAGTGCAACTGGTAGAACAGAGAGCACCTAATAGAGTCTGTGTCCCAATCCAATATGGCCACAATGTGTGCCTGCTCTTAAAGGGACAGTAATGTTTCATAATAAAAGCAGCTCTAATTAATCATCATAATATTTGGACTTTGGAGAGTGTTATTTCAGTTCTGTCAGAGTTGTAGTTCCAGAGTAATTCAATGACAAAGTGTCCCCCTCCCGCCCCTTTTACTGATGTCACACTGTTCAGCCACAGCAGAAGGGAGGTGCCCAGGTAGACTGCAGAGAGGGACAATCTTCAATTAAGATAAGGGAAAAACCTGAAAAGCTTGTCAAGGGGGGCAGGGATTTCATTGTTTTCATAGGAATAAGAGTGTCCCCTTCTGTTATCTGTCGGGTCTATAGACTACATTCCACATCTGAGAAGAGATGGCTTACAGTAGGTAAAAGGGGCGGGAGGGGGAACCTTTGCTTGTGAATATCTCATAAACCATAAAGGTTTGAGAAATAAGACTTATATCATTCTTCATGTTTTTTTAATGCCTACAAAATAAAATAAAGTTAAAATGAAGTATTACTATCCCTTTAAAGGAGATACAACCCCAAAAACTGAAGGTACATTAAACACAAGTTAAAAGATAGAAATGAAATATAGAATAATGTAAAATTATCAAATCAAAATGAATATAATTAAAAAAAAAGTGAAGGAATGGAGTTAACTGAAATAAAAAGAAGGAAAAAGAATTAAAAATTAAAATCCTTGAAGATTACGTTGCACTGTTTACATATGTTATTTAACGCCGCAGCTTAGGCTGAGTTCTTGTAGACCATCGGAGTTCTGACCCATGATCCTACTTATCATACTCAACCACCTACTTCTCCCCTTCTTCTTTTTTTCTCGCTCTCTCTCTTTCTCTCCTTTTTCTTCTTCTTTCCTCTCTCTCTCTCCACTAGATCGCTTCCCTCTCTTATAGGTCTTTGCTTAATTAACATCCACTACTATCTTCTCATCTCCTTCACTCTGATATGTTTAGTAATTATTTCTGTCTTTAATGACTGGGTGATGATACCTCACATGCATGTTGCCTTTCCCCCACTGATTTGCCTTCTCTTCTTAGGAGGTTCTATTAAGCGTTTGCTAGTCTTGCTTACATGATAAATGTTCATGTTTTAACATGTTTTACCATGTACTGGTATAATGTCTTTGTACTTGGGACTCATGATTTATCTGTGTGATTTTGCTAAATTTTTACTGTACTTTTGTCTGCAAATTCAAATAAAGCTATTTGTAAAGAGAAAAAAAATTAAAATCCTCCTCTGGTAAAGGAGAGAGATAATGGGACAGACAAAGAGATACAAAAATGTCTAGAAACGTGCAGAGTGCCAGTCCAGCCAAAGTACCACAGATAATGAAAATGTGACTGCCAGACAAAGAGACAGGCACATACTCACAGGACCTATGCAGTCTGAATGCATGTAAGCTTGTCCTCTTCAGTCTTCAGGCTCCTATGCACTATGCATATCTATGCTAAACCAACTAAGCAGAATCTCTGAGCCGAGGTTGGATAATGCAAGCCATCCTCTAACGGACCCAGGTCCCTAAAGTCTGTGCTCTGGTTCAAACCAATGGAGTCCAGAGATAGGAACCAGTAAATTACACAGCCCATCCTGCAAAAAAAGGAGAATCTTATGAAAATCCCATTATCAACTAGCGGTTACAGACTGTAGCCACATTACCTTCTGAGGTAAACCTGACCAGGGAGTACAGGGATGACACCAGTATTGTCTGCTTGCACCAGCATACTATAGCACTGCCACCTTTTCAGCAATCTAAGCAAGTTGTGAAGGGTTATTTTCCCAGAAACCCTGTCACTTCTATAACTCCTACATTTTCAAATGGACAAAGAGGGGCACTTACTTTATGTGGTGTTGCTGGGGGTGGGACATTACCAAGAATTTTTAGGTTATTTCATGACCTATTGACATATCTGTGTGTAAATGAGTAAAGGATTTAGAGCATCACCAAATTATTTTATTTACACAGACTAATGTAAATACATGTACTGAAGTTTAAAAAGCATGAATGTGAATTTTATTGCTGTGGAGCAATGCGATACACTTTTATATACGCCACACATCGCCTGGTCTCTTAAAGAGGGACATCAGGGTGGAAAAGAGCGACAGAGGGATTTGGTTCTCATATAGGGACTGTCCCTCTGGGATGTATGCACTTCTATCAGTTATTAACTCAATATATTTTGCTCCCCTGTGGTAATTAAAGGAGTAATAAATACTGAAGTTTAAACTGATGGGTTTTACATTATCAGTACCCTCTGTCATCAGATTTCAAACAGCTACTGATGAATTGTTGGGAGAGGTGAGTCACTGACAACAGTCCTCCAGAGAATGTGATAGCAACTGCCAAGTCACTTTCTGAAAGTCTGAGCTGTTATAACTTTTGAAAAAGAGAACTACCAGCAGGGGGAGTATTCTTATTTTACATAGCAGGAAAAGCCCAATAACACATAGGTCATGTATGCATGTGTTGACATATTTGTTGCAGTTCACAGTCAAATGGTTGTGCTTTTCAGTGAGCAACCCATATACATCACACACAGTATTGATAGTGTTCAAATAGTCACATATGTGTGTGGTCAGGAGAAAAGCAAGAACTATATCATAGCTACACATACAAAGTAAACGAATAGAAAGTCTGCTCATTAAATTCTTTCCTTTATAATAAATACCGTTTGACTTACTATAGATAATAAACAGTATCGCTGCTTTTAATTGCCTTATACTAAATATATGTTCACTTAGATTTGAGGCAGATAGGGACTTACCTAATATGGGGTGCCTTGACAGGGCAGGAAAGCTTATTATGGTTTTGTCCAGAAACATGTAACTAAACCTCACTGTTTATTATTATCTACAGAATGGTCAGAATTTGATACACAGACTTACTTTTTGTTTATTTTGTATACATCATCCCTGGACTAACTTGTTCCTCCAGATTCCACCCAAGCCGGTCTTGCTGGCGTCTGTGCAGACTGTCTCCCATTGATAGGGTCTCTGTATTCTTCCCTTTGCTATGTTTAGTTCTAGTCTGGTGGCCGGAAGGATTGGGATCCTTTGCGTCACATTGAAAGGATCCTGTTTGAAATACTGCAGGTAATTGTACTTAGTCCATCTTCTGTGAGCTCTGGCCCAGGGAATTATTTGAAATGTTGAGGACAGGTTCTCCAATAACCTGGTGAAGTCCTTTACTGATCATTCCTGATGTCTTCGAAAGATTGACACTCTTTCCAATATCCACTCTAGTCTGTCCTGATAGAGCGTTGCTATTTCCTGTATAGTGTTGAACTGAATTCCTAGAAAGATCAAAGTTTGAGACGGTTGCAACTGGCTTTTTTTCTTGATTGATTAAGCAGCCTAACTGCTTCAAAAGGTCCAGGCATGCAGCTGTGCTGTTTCTTGATTTCTCTTCTGTGTCTTCCACTATCAAGATGTTGTCCAAATATGGTAGGACTGTGATTCCTTGCTGATGCAGGGCTGACATGGCTACTGCCAGGACCTTTGTGAACACTCTTGGTGCTGAGGCTAGGCTGAATGGCAGTACACAATACTGGCAGTGATTCTGGAATATGTGAAATCTGAGGAATTTCCTGTGTGAGGGATGTATTAGGAGATGGTAATAGGCATCCCTGAGGTCTATCCTGGTCAGGAATGTTCCGGGTTGCACCATCTTGATAGCTGACTGAATGGTCTCCATCTTGTATTGCCTGACTCTGAGAAGAGAGTTGATCTCCTTTAAGTCCAACATTATGCATGACTTTGTTGAAGGCTTAGGAACGGAGAAATTTATAGAATAGATGCCGTGAAATTTCTGACTCTCTGGAACCCTCTCTATTACTATGTCTAGGAGTAGGTTCTGAATGGCTTGTCACATCCCCTTTGCCACCTGAAGATTCCTGATTCTGGATGTCCGGAACCTGTTGATCTTTGGGACAGATTTGAACTCTAAGGTGTATCCCATCTCCCGGATCTGCTGGACCCATCTGTCTGGGTTTATCAGTTCCCAGCTATCTCGAACTGCTCCAGTCTTCCCCCAACTGGAGTGGGAGATGGGATCCCCCTTGTTTTATTGTGGAATGGGCTGGAACCTTGGCTTCTTCTGGAAGTCCTTAGGATTTCCAGCTCTGGCCCCTTGTATTGATCCATGCTGCCTCTGAATATAAGATCTTCCAGGCCTGTACCGCCTTGCGTCCCGAAAGGACTGCGTTTGGAATTAAGTGACTCTGGTGGGGGAGGGACGATTCCAGTGCTGTTGGAGGAGAAATGGACTCTTTCCGCCTGACGACTGCTGAATAATGTCGTCATGTTGATTGTCGAATAACTTGTATCGGGAAAATGGGAGTGATATTAATTTATTCTTAGATGTGGCGTCAGCCTTCCGGGATTTTATCCATAAGGCTCGTCTTGCTGTTAAAGAAAGGGCTGAGGATCTTGCCAGGCCACGAATATTATCTAGTGATGCATCGCAAGAAAAATTCACTGCGTCTTTGTTGGACATCAATTCTTTCGGTAAGCGTGATCTTGAGATGGATGAGTCTAATTTCTCTTCAAATTCTGACAGCCAAATCCTAAGTGTTCTAAACATGCAGTCTTCATATTCTGCCCAATAGTAGAAAATTGTTTCTTGAGTGCCGCATCTGCTCTCTTGTCCACAGCATCCCTTAATGTGGTACCATCCTCTAATAACAGAGGGTTCTTCTGGAAATTTAAGCTACCGCGGGGTCAGCCTTCGGAGGGTTAACCCAGGTGCTGGTATCTTCCTCTGCAAATAGATACATACGATGCATCTGTCTGGACATCTGAAATTGCTTGTCTCCAATCTTTCATTCTTTATTTATCATCCCCTGAATGGAAGTGTGCACTGGAAATGTTAGTGTTTCCTTTTTATATCCAATGAATGCTGTATCAAGGATTTTTAAATCTTTTTGCGTTTCAGTTAGGCCTGGAGATTTTCTCATGGCCTTTACCAGGCTGTCTACTTTGCAAGGCTAAAGGATCCTGATTCCTGTTATCTTCTCTTCCTCTGTGGATGAAGGACCTGATTCAAATTCTAACACAATGGCTTCTTCATCTTCCTCAAACATGCATGAAGTACCTTCCTCAGGGTCTGAAGTTCTCTGGCGCTTCCTGGAGGATTCGTGCATGGACTGGAAGGTCTCCTGCATCGATGCCTTCATCCATTCCAGAAAGTCCTTAAACTAGGATGGAATCTCAGTGCTGGAAATCTTTTCTAAACATTTAGTGCAGAGATTAGCTGATTCTGTAGCTGGTAACTCAGATTCACATCCGGCACACTGTTTGATTTTTGTTGAAGGCTTGTCTTCCTTAGGGGTTTTTGCTGATTGCTTCAGCTTTTCCCCTTTATTTTCTTTAGAAGTAGACATAGTGCAAGCAGGCAGATAGGCACAGAAGCAGCAATATAAGACTTCTATGCCAGAATATATCACAGAGACCCACACTGGTTATTACAGACAACAAATAGTGAATGAACAATACTGTGCACAGTGACGCAGATAAATGCACCATAAAGCACTTACATATGACGTTTTCCACCACTGTTGTGATCCTTAAATAAAGACGCCTGCAGCCAGCTTCCTCGTTGGTGAGTTCCAGCACTGGAGTGCACGCTAGAAGAACTTCCGGTTTTCCTCTCTGACATAGGCGCATCATCACCAGGTGCCAGCATTTGCCGGTCTGGGCTCAGGAGCAGCGTGGGAACGCAGCGAAGGTGAGTTTAAGCCTCAGGCAGCTCAGCTTCGCGTCTTGGAAGTGCGAACGGACCCATGCAACCCAGGCAACCAGAAGGGTATGTGATCCAATTTTTTGAAAAACATGTAAAATGCTTTGCAGGCAAATTACATAGATAAAACAACAAACAGATTAGATAATCTCCAAGATTGCTGCTAAAGCTGCCCGAGCACAACACCAAAGGATATTTGACTACATATATAAATATATATACCAAACTCCAGATGGAGTTCTGAGGCTCCAGGCCTCCATTCTCCAGCTTGGTAGGACCAAATAAAACTGAGCAAATGGGGAGGAGCAGAAGTTTTTATAAGTTGTTGGTCCTACCAGCTGGGAAGCAGAGTCAAAACCCACAGTCCATTGCCGTGGATTGGACACAGAGGAAATTCCAATTTCAGGGACTTGTCATTTGCTCTTTCAGACATAATAAAAGCTCTAAAAACCATGGTATACCATACTTAGTTAGTGTTACAATAACCGTGATATTTGCTTGCCTGTGACTCTGTCCGGTGGTCTAGGGCTGATGCTGCATCCTCTGGCTTGCCACTATCTGCAGGCGCGCGTCTGTGATGTCGCGCTCACTATTTGTATCATTCAGGTTGCGGCCTTATAGTCTGCCCGCAAAATGGGCTTAGTCGCCCTTTCGTGGTGTTTTTGTGCATTATTACTGTGTTGCTCATTTGACCATTGCTTGGCTTCTGATTATCCTTTGGCTTGATCCTTGGCTTTGTCTGACTATATGCTCCAGTTTTGACAAGTGGTTCTATCTGCCTATGCAATCTGTGTATGAATCTGGCTTGTACGACTACCCGCTTCGATCTGACCTTGGCTGTGCCTGACTACCCGATCCAGTTCCTGACTGTGGCTTGTCTGACTTACTCTCAGTGTAGTCTCCCGCTCCTGTCTGACTACCACTCGTCTCAGGTGATATCCGAGGGCTCACTCTATCTATCTAGTGCAACAGCTGCCATGCTGCTAGTGTTGCAGGTTGCCTGTCCCTTTGTTGCCTCCGTACTGTGCAATCAAGATATTACCTTCCTGATAGTATTGCAGGTTGTCTCTCAACCTGTCGCCTCCAAACTGCGCTACCAAATAGTTACCTTCTGGTATCTAAGTGCTTTTCTAATGGTCTGTTGCCTCCGCACTATGCTACCAAGCAGTTACCTCTCGGGTAGTCTACAAGCTGCCCTTCGCTCTGTTGCCTACGCTCTGTGCTTTCCCGTACTGTAAGCTGCCCGAAATTACCATCTGACAGTTTCCCTCTCCAGGGATTGTCCGGGTACGCTCCTTCTCTAGACTCCTGGTGTTCCGGGTTTCTGAAATCCCTATTGGTTAGAGCCAAGTCTGGTTTTATACATTATCATTTACAGCTAGTACCGGGTACAGTTCAGTGTCAGCTCCTGGGTAGTGGACTAGGCACTGTCCTCACTCCTGTTCCCCCACAGTTGAGGAAGTGTTCGCTCCTAATTCTTATTTCAATAAATTGGTTAAATTTACTTGTACCTGTGTTGTGTACTGAAAGTACAAGTGAACCAGTTCAGCGCATTCTAGCAGAATGAACTCACAAGATCAGCGGATCAATCAGTTGTCTATTGCCATGCAAAAGCTCCTAAACTGTCCTGCACACCTTGGTCAGGTTCCTCATCAACCAGTGGCTCCTCCCAATTCAGCACAGATGGTACCGCCTAATCCTGAGGCCAGATCTAATCGAGGGTTGTCAGGTACCGCGCTCCTTCCTCAATGCTATGAAGTGGAGCCCACTCTCTGCAGAGGGTTCTTGAACCAGGTGAGCATTTTCTTGGAAATGGTACTACATGCCTTTCCAAGTGAACGAAGTAAGGTTGGGTTTGTGATCTCCCTGTTGTCTGGTAAAGCACTGGCTAGGGCCAATCCATTGTGGGAGACAGGAAATCCCATTGTGGGCATCTTCACAGAATTTGTGAATAAATTCCGCAGGGTCTTTGATGTTCCAGCCAGGGCAGTATCTGCAGCACAACGGTTCATGACCATACGCCAAGGCACACACACTGTAGCCGATTATGCTATTGAGTTTTGCACCTTGGCTGCAGAAGTGGGCTGGAACAAAGAGGCATTAGTAGCCACATTTATGCACAGACTGTGCGACTCTATTAAGGATGAGACAGCAGCCCGTGAGCTGCTGAAAGATCTGAACAAATTGGTTACCTTTTCAATTTTGATAGATACCAGGCTCAAAGAGATACCTGCATTCAGGAATCAGGGGCACAAACTCACGACTCGATTGGCATTTATCTTCATGGATGCTGGCTTCGTGGCCCAACACGATATTCCACTGTTGCCTCGCCTGTCTCCACTGGCGATTGAAGCTATTGACGGTAGACCTTTGCAGCCATCACATGTGACACATGAGACAGCTCCGTTATCCCTAAGGGTAGGGGTGCTCCATGTGGAGACCCTACAGTTTCAGATTATAAAGTCACCACACTATGCAGTCATCCTGGGGTTTCCATGGCTACAGACTCACAATCCCAGGATAGACTGGCAGACGTGCAACATTGTGTCTTTGTCTTCCTATTGTGCTGAGGCTTGTCTACAGCAGCCTACCAAAATACTACCTCTTCCTCGTTACCTGCAGTGTACCAATCCTTCAATGAAGTATTTAACAAAGTAGAGGCTAGTACATTGCCGGCACACAGGCCTTATGACTGTACTATTGATTTAATCCCAGGAATCATACCTCCTACCCTCTGTCTGTGGAAGAAAATTGTGCCATGGAGGAATACATGTCTGATGCCCTGGCCAGAGGGATTAGTCGCAAGTCCTCCTCACATGCAGGTGCAGGATTCTTTTTTGTGAAAAACGGATGGGGAATTGAGACCAGGCATTCACTACAGAGGTCTTGATGGTTAAGAACATATATCCCATGCTGTTGATTACGGAACTGTTCGATCTAATTAAGGGCTCAATGGTGTTCACCAAGCTTGATCTAAGGGCTGCTTATAATCTTGTCAGAATGAAGGAGGGGCACAAGTGGAAATACATATTTAACACTCGCAGCTGACATTATGAATATTTGGTGATGCCATTTGGCTTATGCAATGCTCCGTCAGTATTCCAAGAATTCAATCAATGATATATTGAGAGATCTATTAAAAAGGTGTGTAGTAGTATACTTGGATGACATTCTTATTCACTCACCGACCTTAGAAGCACATCAGGCGGATGTGGCATGGGTCTTGTAACTATTACAAGAGAACAAGCTATTCTGTAAGCTGGAGAAGTGCAAGTTCCACAAGTCCCAGGTGACATTTCTGGGTTACATGATTTCCTCTGCCGGACTGGCCATGGATCTGCTTAAGTTGTCTGCAGTTCTGCAGTGGCCCCATCCGGTAGGATTGAAAGGCATACAAAGGTTTCTTCACAAATTATTATAGGAAATTCATAAAAAATTTTCCTCAGTGGTGAAGTCACTTACAGACATGACACATAAAGGGGCAGATACGTCCAGCTGGTCCCCCAGTGCTGTCCAAGCATTTGACACTCTGAAGGCTGCTTTCACCAAGGCACCTATTCTGTCTGATCCCAATCCCACCCTGCCCTTTACTCTGGAGGTTGATGCGTCTGAGTCAGGAGTAGGCGCCCTCCTGTCTCAGCTCTCGGCTCCTGATAAACCACTGCTTCCTTGTGGGTATTTCTCCAAGAAATTATCCAGGGCACAGAGTCTGTACGATATTGGTGAATGAGAACTTCTGGCCATTATTTTCACACTCAAAGAATGGTACTACTTTCTGGAGGGGACAAGTTCCCCGATACTAATTCTCACTGACCACAAGAACCTAACGTATCTTTCTGAGGCCAAAAGGTTGTCTCCCAGGCAGGCCAGATGGGCATTGTTCCTTTCCAAGTTCAATTATGTGGTCTAGTATCTTCCTGGTACCAAGAATATCAGAGCTGATGCTCTCTCTAGACAATTTGGGTAGAATCCTGATGTGGATAGCCCTCCTGTGCCTATTATTCCTTCCAATCATATTCTGGCTACCATTCGGACAAGTATTACCTCTCCCTTGGGTGAGGAGATTCTGTCATCCCAGGCTACCACTCTGGCAGACAAACCCAGCAGTAGATGTTTTGTCCCTGAGCCTCTTAGTACCAAAATACTGGAGACCTATCACTCCTCGAAGGCAGCAGGGCATATTGGTTGTGACCAACTAATCTGGTCCGTATCTTGACTCTTCTGGTGGCCTAGCCTAAGAAAGGACTGTTCTGCCTTCGTAGCAACATGTGCCACATAGGCTCGTAGCAAGACTCCCAGACACCTTCCGGTGGGGCTACTTCAGCCGGTTCCTAATGGCACACCTGTCCATCACTTTCATGTTGAGTTGCCAGTATCTAAAGGTCACACGGTCATCCTCATGATCTTTGACCGATTTTCTAAAATGTCTCACTTTGTACCTCTGAAGGGTCTTCCTTCCTCCAGAGAGCTGGCCGAGATATTCACCAGAGAAGTGTTTAGGCTCCATGGGGTACCCAAGGTACTGGTTTCGGATCGAGGGAGCCAGTTTGTGTCCCGTTTCTGGAGAGCCTTCTGTGGACAAATGGGCATACAGCTGTCATTCTCCTCTGCCTACCACCCCCAGTCAAACGGTGCTGCTGAGAGAGCCAACCAAGGCTTGAAACAGGTCATTCGCTGTTTCATTTTGGACCATCAAGATGACTGGGCAAACTTGTTACCGTGGGCGGAGTTTGCCAGGAATTGTGCCATAAACTCTTCTTCACAGAACTATCACAGTGCCCATGCTCCTGGATGCGGGTGGCGACATTCTCACTTTCTTATTGGGCCTTGTAATTGACTCCACCGAGGGCCAACCCTTTTTATACCCTGTCATGTCAGTAGACATGCGCCCTTTCGTGGTGTACCTGTACTTAGCGCTAGTTCCTGCTACTGCTTTGTTCGTGTATGACCTGGCCTGCCTGACGATGTTCCTGCGTATCCTGATCTGTTCCGAATCTGTTGCTGACTGATCTGGCTGAGAACCCACTACGTTGCTGACTGATCTGGCTGAGAACCCGCTACGTTGCCGACTGGACTGGCTGAGAACCCGCTACATTACCAACTAGACTGGCTGATTACCCATTACGTTGCCGACCCGACTGGCTGAGTATCAGCATCTGTTGCTGACCATACTGGCTGAGACACAGCTGATGTGGCTGGCTGTGCTAGCTCTAACCCATTTACGTTGCAGATCGTTGGGCTGAGCACTCGCTGCTTCAGCCGTTCATACTGGTATCTACCTCCTCTGGTGGTGTGCACGCACGGAGTACCAGATCTCGGGCTATCTGTAGTTCGGCCATGTTACTCATTACTCTCTACGTGTCCATCACTACCACTTCCTTAAGTTGGGCTCACTCACTGTGGGGAGTTACAGGCTGTTCTCTGGGCGCATTACCATCCGTGAACCTTGCTGTACCTAGGTCCGGTTCACTGCTTGTCCTGCCTAACATCTGCTGTAGCCTTTGGGCTAAAGAGCGAGCTGTAGGGATTGTCTGGGTACACTCCTTCTCTAGACTCCTGATGTTCCATGTTTCTGAACTCCCTATTGGTTAGAGCCCAGTCTTGTTCTATAAATTATCATTTATAACTAGTACCGGGTACAGTTAAGTGTCAGATCCTTGGTAGTGGACTAGGCACTGTCCTCATTCCTGTTCCCCCACGGTTGAGGAAGTGTTCACTCCTATTTCTTATTTCAATAAACTGGTTAAATTTACCTGCCAAAGACATCTGTGACAGTTAGGTAGTTAGAAGCTTCCTGAGAAAAAGCTTACCCCATTGTTCAAGCTGACAAACCATAGGGGTTCTAGGACCACAAAACAGCATGGACCAAAATCTGTAATTTTTTTTGCCAGTTTTTTTTTTATGTGACATACCTGCTCTTACATTTTAGTAAGTACAGGCAAAAATAAAGGTAGGCACATATTACCATTTTGGAAAGAAGAAAACCCACCCGTTGCATAAAATGAGGGGTCAATTGACATTTTCTCCCTAGCCTTGTGTACACAAATGTATCCAGAAGGTGGCGCCAAAAGAAAAATAGGAAATCCATACTGTATTCATTAGTAGCTCCTCTTAAAAAATAAATAGCACCCCATTCGCAAGAGTTGACAAACCACAGATTTGCCAGAAACACAAAATCACCATTACCAAACTATGTTTTTTTTCTTACATTCTTCAAGTATGACCTACCTATGATAAAATGGCTGTAACATCTAAAGATATGTAGAAAAGGTACACAGGGCATACCATTTTGGGAAGGTGACAAACCACAGCATCAGCATCTACTTCTACCTTGCTATGCAGAAATGTTTCTAGTATGTGAAGCTATAGGAAAATGTGTATATTTTTTCTTTTTTCTACCCCTTCAGATATATTACAGTGTTTGATAACTATGGAAATTCCTATTGTACTTATTCATTGTATTCATTAGCACCATATCTCCTGAGAGAAATAACACCCCATTAATAAAGAGCTGACATACCATGGAGGGTACCAGAAACACAGAACTACCACAGACATAACCCACCTGTACTTAAATGTCTGGAACAGCTATTGATATGAAGAAAATGTAGATATGCTTACCATTTTGGAAAGAAACCTATCCACTTCTTCAAATGAGGGGGTCACTTGCATTTTTATTCCTAGCTTGGTGAGCAAAAAGGTTTACATATGGTGGAGCTACTGGAAAATAATTATATTTAACATTTCCACTACTTCATATATACTAAAATTATTGAATTTCTCACTGTAGTCATTTCAGTACCTACTGCTAGCATAAGAACAATGGCACCATATTGGTATGGATTGACATAATGTAGGGAAGGCAAGAGTACTGAACTACCCCTTTCATTTTTATTTTCTAATATTACCTTTCTTCACTAAAATGCTCATAACAAAAGAAAAAAGAAAAACAAGGTATACTATCTTGGAAAGCAGACAACCAGTCACATCAAATGATATGTCAGTTGCCTTTTCACCCATAAGCTAGTGGTGGTATAGCCTGAGAAAAAAGGAACCACACTGGTATGATTTCACATACCTTAGAGCATTAAACTACACTTATAATTTTCTATTATTACCTGCCACACTAAAATGGTAATAACAATTACAGAAATGAGGGAAAGTTAGACAAGGCATATTATTTTTGAAATTAGACAACCAGATGCAGTAAATGAGAAGCAAGAAGAAACGTATGGGGGCCCTATATATATATATATATATATATATATATATATATATATATATATATATATATATATATAGCAAATATCCTCTTATAACATAGTAACATAGTAATATAGTAAATTAGGTTGAAAAAGACACAAGTCCATCAAGTTCAACCTTCGCCTCATACCTCAGTAACTGAGAATTTTATAGCTTTCCTGCTACCAATTAAATTAGTCTTTATCAGACCTTCCTGATCAGCCTACTGATAAACAGTATAACTCTATGTTCCCTTTTGAAAGAAATGTATCTAATCTTCTCTTAAATGTATCCATTTTATCTGCCATAACTACCTCCCTGGGCAATGAATTCCACAATTTGACAGACCTTACCGTAAAAAAACCCTTCCTCTGCTGAAGTTTAATCCTCCTTTCCTCTGATCTCAAGGGGTGTCCCCTGGTCACCTGATCAGGCCTTGGAATAAATAGCTCACCGCAGAGATCCTTGTATTGACCTTTCATATACTTGTACAATGTGATAAGGTCTCCTCTTAGTCGTCTTTTCTCTAGAGTAAATAAACCAAGTTTGTTTAGTCTTTCCTCATATGTCAAGTACTCCAGTCCCTTAATTCATTTTGTTACTCTCCGCTGTACCCTCTCTAGTTCTAGTATATCCTTTTTCAGAACCAGTGCCCAAAATTGCACTGCATACTCCAGGTGAGGTCTTACCAATGATTTGTATAATGGCAAAATAATGTTAGCCACTCTTGCTTCGATACCTCTTTTTATGCAAGACAGGACTTTGTTTGCCTTTGCTACTGCTGTTTGACACTGGTCACTGTTTCCAAGTCTGTAGTTGACAAGGATACCCAGGTCTTTTTCTAGCAATGAGTCACGTAAAATTATTCCATTAAGTTTATAAGTAGCCTTGGGATTGTTTCCTCCCAAATGTATGACTTTACACTTCCCCACATTAAACTTCATATTCCACGTTTGCCCAATCTGACATTGTATGTAAGTCCCTCTGTAGAGAGAAAATATCCTGTTCTGAATTAATGACTTTGCATAATTTAGTATCCTCTGCAAATATTGATATTTTGCTTTCTATATCTATTTCCGGGTAATTTATAAACATGTTAAAAAGCAGCGGACCTAATACTGAACCCTGAGGTACTCCACTCTCCACTTTAACTGCACTGGAGAATTTTCCATTTACAACCACACACTGTTCCCTATCCTTCAGCCAGTTTTGTATCCAATTGCAAAGGCTAATTGCAATTATATTATTAAAGAAAATGTACTCATGGTCAGTGTTTAACTAACTGCGTGAATTCAACCATTATATAGCCACAGGGGTTAACTGCCCCTGTAGAGGTACTCCGGTACAAGCAACATCTACCAGAAAGAATTGATAAGCTTCACAGGAGAAATGTATATAATACAAATGTAATTTATTATAAGATAACATTAAAAACATTTAAAAATTAGACCAATTCATTTCTGGATCCTCATGATCCTTTCATTAGGGTCTCTTAGTCATTATAAGCTGGCAACCGCAATGTCAGTTCTTTTAAATTACAAAGTCGGCAAAAGGAACCAATCAATTATAATTTCTTAAAGTTAAAGTGCCTAGTGTTCAGGCACACGTTTTAGACCATTCCAATGAAGGGATTCCGTGTAAGTAACGAGATCTCGGCACTTTTCAAGCGCTACCGTGTCGACACGGATTTCCTGCTGACAGCTTTACAGCTGTCAGTAGGAGAAATCAAACTTTAAATGCCCGTATCTCTTAAACCATAGCGGTTTGAGAGATAAGTTTTTTTGCATTTAGATCAGCTTTTTGAGATCTTCTAAATGCAAAAAAAGTTTTTTTTAGACATTACTAACACTTTAACTGAATCAAAAAGTACAAAGAGGCAGAAGGGTCATATGGCAATCATAAAACAAGAATATTAACCTTAATAAATTGGTGATTAAAATAATATTATGAGGGAGATTCACTAAGCGGTGATAAAATGGGGATAGCTTCTGCAGTAAGATCACTTCTCCAATTCCTATGTTATTGTATGGAGCCTATGCACTAAGATTTCTTCAGCTTTGGCGATCTTAGTGAATAGGCTCTATAGAATAACACTGGAAATGGAGAAATGATAAACTGGAGAATTTATCTCCACTTTATCACCCCTTTTTCACCACTTAGTGAATCTATCCCAATAAATAGGAATATTTCTACATATATCACTGATCACAAAAAAATGGCATTATAATGAAATAACCTTAAATAATTATAATGGTGAATACAAATAGAAGGTCATTGAGGGTTGTATTTAATAAAAAAAATGATCATTACAAATGCTAACTATAAATCTCCTAAAATAACAATCTGTCTCGAAGAGCCAAAGATTCTCAGAGGGAACTCTCTTATCTAATTTAAAATATAACCTATTGCAGTGTTTCTCAACTCCTGTCCTCAGGACCCACTAACAGGCCAGGATTTGATGATTTCCTTGTTAGAGCACAGGTGAGTTAATCAATGTGAATGAGCTTCTGATCACCACACCTCTGCTCTAGCAGAGAAACCCCTAAGTCCTGGTCTGTTAGTGGGTCCTGAGGACAGGAGTTGAGAGACACTGCCCTATTGGCACCCAAAAAAAGTAAAAATCCTGATGAATAACCCTCAGAGTACTGAAAGGGCATGAACCACTGCACTAAGCAGTATGTTGTGTATCCCCCCAGCAGTCAAAGGGTCAATCAACACAAACATGTGCAAATTTGATCCAGAGGGGGAAACCCCAGAAATCTAACTCTTAATTGCCCATAAACCAGCATCCTAAATAAATCTAAATATTAAGTAACTAATCCTGCAACTACAATTGGGGCCCTAGAGACCACCACAAAAAAAGCAATACGATCCATCTCCCCTCGATATTCAGACAGGTGTGTCACCACAACTTAATGGACCATAGTATCCAAACAACGTATATTATATTTGAATGATCATAGCTCTTAAAAATCTATCCAGATTTTCTATAGATTAATTATTTAACTCCGCTGTAATTGATCTTGTAGTATTAAACATATATGACTAAATGACCAAATATTACAAAAAAAATACATCTGTATATACAGTGGGGCAAAAAAGTATTTAGTCAGCCACCAATTGTGCAAGTTCTCCCACTTAAAAAGATGAGAGAGGCCTGTAATTTTCGTCATAGGTACACATCAACTATGAGAGACAGAATGGAAGGAAAGAATACAGGAAATCACATTGTAGGATTTCTAATGAATTCATTTGTAAATTCCTCGGTAAAATAAGTATTTGGTCACCTACAAACATGCAAGATTTCTGGCTCTCACAGACCTGTAACTTCTTCTTTAAGAGTCTCCTCTGTCCTCCACTCGTTACCTGTATTAATGGCACCTGTTTGAACTTGTTATCAGTATAAAAGACACCTGTCCACAACCTCAAACAGTCACACTCCAAACTCCACTATGGCCAAGACCAAAGAGCTGTCGAAGGACACCAGAAACAAAATTGTAGACCTGCACCAGGCTGGGAAGACTGAATCTGCAATAGGCAAGCAGCTTGGTGTGAAGAAATCAACTGTGGGAGCAATTATTCATAAATGGAAGACATACAAGACCACTGATAATCTCTCTCGATCTGGGGCTCAACACAAGATCTCACCCCGTGGTGTCAAAATGATCACAAGAATGGTGAGCAAAAATCCCAGAACCACACGGGGGGACCTAGTGAATGACCTGCAGAGAGCTGGGACCAAAGTAACAAAGGCTACCATCAGTAACACACTACGCCGCCAGGGACTCAAATCATGCAGTGCCAGACGTGTCCCCCTGCTTAAGCCAGTACATGTCCGGGCCCATCTGAAGTTCGCTAGAGAGCATTTGGATGATCCAGAAGAGGATTGGGCGAATGTCATATGGTCAGATAAAACCAAAATAGAACTTTTTGGTAAAAACTCAACTCGTCGTGTTTGGAGGAGAAAGAATGCTGAGTTGCATCCAAAGAACACCATACCTACGGTGAAGCATGGGGGTGGAAACATCATGCTTTGGGGCTGATTTTCTGCAAAGGGACCAGGACGACTGATCCGTGTAAAGGAAAGAATGAATGGGTCCATGTATCGTGAGATTTTGATTGAAAACCTCCTTCCATCAGCAAGGGCATTGAAGATGAAACGTGACTGGGTCTTTCAGCATGACAATGATCCCAAACACACCGCCCGGGCAACGAAGGAGTGGCTTCATAAGAAGCATGTCAAGGTCATGGAGTGGCCTAGCTAGTCTCCAGATCTCAACCCCATAGAAAACCTTTGGAGGGAGTTGAAAGTCCGTGTTGCCCAGCGACAGCCCCAAAACATCACTGCTCTAGAGGAGATCTGCATGGAGGAATGGTCCAAAATACCAGCAACAGTGTGTGAAAACCTTGTGAAGACTTACAGAAAACGTTTGACCTCTGTCATTGCCAACAAAGGGTATATAACAAAGTATTGATATGAACTTTTGTTATTGACCAAATACTTATTTTCCACCATAATTTGCAAATAAATTCTTTAAAAATCAGACAATGTGATTTTATGGATTTTTTTTGTCTCATTCTGTCTCTCATAGTTGATGTGTACCTATGATGAAAATTACAGGCCTCTCTCATCTTTTTAAGTGGGAGAACTTGCACAATTGGTGGCTGACTAAATACTTTTTTGCCCCACTGTATCAGACATAAAATAAATGTAAAAGCTGATGAGAAGTATCAGGGTCCTAAGTATCAATTATAACTGATTAGATAAAATATGTTTCCTAAGATTGATGTGAATGAATTGGCAGTGTATTTATGAGTACAACCCTAATGATAAAAAAATGTATTCAGTTAACATGAATTAATAATAGAATTAAAATTAAAGAAAAATTATGATATAAATTAATAATGAAATTTAAAACAAATAATAGTGCGAATTATAAATTGAAGCTAATTGATTAAAGAAAAACTGTGGATGCGCACCTATAAATTTTGCTATAAATTGATTTATACTTTATAAATCAATATAAATAAATTTGTAATAGTTTGCAAGAAAAACTGTGCATATACCCCTCTACATTAGTGATGTGCTGTTTCTAAATGCCAAAAACAAATCAAACTGGTTTAATACTATATAAACTGATAGAATGAAATGCATAAATTAAAATATTAATTATACTGCACTCATTGATTCAAATAATTAAATAAAAAAGTTTTAAATAAAAAATATCATATACATTAATCATACTATATAAATCAATTAATTTATTAAATAAAGTGAGTATTTAAATAAATTGAAATAATGAAAACTAGTGGTTGTCAATGTTATTGTTGCTGTTGAGATTAAAAATAAATATATCCATGAACTATTACAGATTAAATTATTTGTATGAATCCAATACTATTATAGCGTCATAGATAAATAAAGTGAGATAGAATATCCTGTTCAGTAAATTTCGTAGGGTGAGGCGGAATTGCAGCTCAATAATTGATTATCCCAATCAAATATTTTTGCCACTCCGTGCTTTTGGATCCATTTTTAAAAACAGACCTCTCTAGTTCGCCACTAGTCACTTTTAAGAGAGCCAGGACCCCCAACAAATGTGACTGCTCCTAGTAAATTTACTAATAGAGTACAACGTTCGTAGAGTAGAAATACAAATAGATCTAGTGATAATTTTTTGATGACTGTAGGTAGTTTCAAGTGTGGACAGAGTAAATGCCTAACATACCTATTCATAGAACAGAAAGCAACCAGTTTTATTTCTAATGTAATGTATATTTGAGATAATTATACGAAATGTAGATCCAGATTCATTTATATAGTTTATTCACTTACATATAAATGTGGTGTATGTGGGCAAACCACACTGACATTAAGACAATATAGAAAAACATTTTTCTTTACATAGTGTATCTAGAAACGTTACAGCACATCACAATGGTGATCCTTCATGTATGACAGTAATCCCCACAGAGAAAATTAAAATTGGTACCAGTTCTCAGAGACTAATGATACTTAATAACAGAGAAGCATTTTGTATTTTTAGATTACATTCTTTGATAACAGAGAGTCTTAATGAGCATTTAGAGACTGTGATATGGAAATGATGATTTATTATGACTATATAATATTCACTATATTTGTATTAGTTTAATTATTTAGAATGTACACATTTTTTATGTTGTATAGAATTGTTTTTTTATTAATTCTATCCCACTTTATTGATTAATCTATCACACTATGATAGTATAGGATTCACACAAATAATTCATTTTTATAATAGTTAATAAATATATTTATTTTTAATCTGAACAATAACAATTATAACACTGACACCAATTAATTTGCATTATGGTAATGTATTTAGATATCTAAATATTCTTGTTATTTAATTAATTGATTTGTATGTATATAATCATTTTATTTTAATAAAAAATAATGTAAATATTTCAGTCAATTAATTCAATATGAAGAATATTTCATTTAAAGTTTAATTCTATCAATTTATATAGTATTAAATCAATCTGATTCATTTTTGGTATTTAGAAACATACCATATAATTAATTTAGAGGTGCATATTTACAGTTTCTCTTGCAAACAATTAAAAATGAAATTCTAGATATTTGTAAAGTATTCAATCAATTTGATTCATATTTGTTATTTAGAGACATAGCATATGATTAATTTATAGGGGAACAATCATAGTTTTTTGTAAATTATTAGTTTCAATTTATAATTCACATCATTATGTTCTTGTTAATTTTATGATTAATTCATATCATCATGTTTCTTTACTTCAATTATTAATTCATGGTTAACTAATTAATTTTATTATCAGGGTTATATTCATAAACGCACTACCAATTCATTCATATATTCACATCAATATTGAGAAAGATATTTTATCTAATTAATATCATCGATACATAGGACCTTATCACGATGCCCGTGTTATGCTGTCGACAGTCTGTCAGTTTCCTCTATTGATCTCCCTCATGGGTTGAAGTGACTTGTCCCCGCCCAGTATTTGTCCTTAAATACTGAGCCTTATCCGGTGCCCTTTCGTGGTGTTTCCGTACCAGCCCTTGTTCCTGTGTTTCGTGTGATCTCTGTGTACCAACCCGGCTTGCCAGACAACTCTGCATCTTTTTCCTGCCCGTGTACCGACCCAGACTGTCTGACTATTCTGCATCTCGTTCCTGTCCTGTGTACCGACTCGGATTGGCTGATGTTCCTGCTCTGTGTACCGACCCGGCCCGGCTGACGTTCCTGCTCTGTGTACCGACTCGGATTGGCTGATGTTCCTACTCTGTGTACCGACCCGGCCCGGCTGACGTTCCTGCTCTGTGTACCGACTCGGATTGGCTGACGTTCCTGCTCTTTGTACCGACCCAGCCCGGCTGGGCCCCTGTGGTTGTGTATCCCTCCTGCTACGCCTTAGCCGGTCGCCGGTTGGGGTTGTGACAGGATGCTCTCTGTCTCCGGACAGTCCCTCTCTGCAGTCTAGTCTCCGTTGTTACCAGTGTCGCCCAGGTGACATTGCTGTGCATTCTTTCCTCCTTACAGTCCCCGGTTGGGTGCCTCTCTGGGAAAGTTGCTCTAGTCCCCATTACTGCTATGGCAGTCCACAAGTTGCCCTGGTCTCCGTTACTGCTACGGCAGTCCACAAGTTGCTCTGGTCTCCGTTACTGCTACGGCAGTCCACCAGTTGCCCCGGGTCTCCGTTACTGCTACGGCAGTGCACAAGTTGCTCTAGTCTCCGTTACTGATACGGCAGTACACAAGTTGCTCTAGTCTCCGTTACTGCTACGGCAGTCCACAAGTTGCTCTGGTCTCCATTACTGCTTGGGCATTACTCGATATTGTGCTCTCTCTTCAAGATTGAGTTTCTTAAAGGGCCTCGAGCTATTAGGGCCTGTCAGTCCTCCCGGCCTAATAATAAACCATTCAGTGCTGCCTAACTTGAGTATCACACGAAAACTGCCTGACCTGTGTTAGTATATTGTATTCTGTATTACTTGCATATACTGGACCCGTGTGGGTATACCTCATTTTAACCTGTCCTGTGTCTGTACTATATTGCTGAGATATTACTGGACCCGTAAGGTTTACTGTTATTACTAAACTGTGTTTTAACCAAACCTACTGTGTCTGTGTGTCAAACAAACCGTTCCAGATCTTGATACTTCTCATCAGCTTTAATATTTATTTATTTTATTTCTGATTTATATGAATGTATTCTTTTTGTAATATTTGGTCACTTTATTAATAATATTCATGTACATTTAATACTTCAAGATCAATTACACCAAGGGTAAAATAATTCTTTTATAGGAATTCTAATTCTTTTACAAGCTATGAGCATTCAAATACATTACATGTTATTTGGATTCTATGGTGCACTAAGTTGTGGTGACAGACCTGTCAGAATATAGAAGAGAGATTGGTCACATTGCTTTTTTTGTGATTAGTAATTTCATTTTTAGGTGTATTTAGGTTTAGGGGCAATTAAGAGTTAGATGTGGGGTGTGGTGTTGCCCCCTCCAGATAAAATTGTTTCTGGTGAATGACCCTTTGAATGCGTAATGCAGTGTTGAATGCCTTTTCGGTACACTGAGGGTTCATAATCTGTTTTTTGTACTTTTTTTGGTGTCGGTAGGGCAGCGTTTCTCAACCTTTCTAGTGCCGCAACCCTTTGATAAAATTTCCCAAGTTGTGGAGACACCTAACAGTAAAATTATTTTTGTTGCTACTTCATCTCTGTAATTTTGCTACTGTTATGAATCGAAAAATAAATATCTGATGGTTTTAGGCAACCCCTGGCAAATCGTCATTCGACCCCCAAGGGGGTCCCGACCCACAGGTTGAGAACCACTGCGGTAGGGTATATTTTAAGTTGAATAAGAAAGTTCCCTCTGGGAATCTCTGTCTTATAGAGACAGATTGTTATTTTGGGCAATTTCTGGTGAGCATTTGTAATGCTCATTTTTGATTAAATGTAACCCTCAATGACCTTCTATTATTATTCACCATTTATGAGTATTTAAGGTTATTTCATTATAATGGCAGTTGCTTGTGATCAACAAAATAGGTAGAAATATTCCTACTTATGTACAAATATTCTTATTGTATTATTTAGACAAATTTGTAACTAATAACTAATTCTTTTTTTGTGATTGTCATATGTCCCTTCTGCTGCTTTGTACTGCTGGTGTTTTGATTCATTTATAAGACGATGATTGTTTGGTTCCTTTTGCTAACGTTTTCATTTAAAAGAGCTGACATTGTGGAGGTGAGCTTATTATGACTGAGAGACCCTGATGAAAGATCACGAGGATCCAGAAATGCATATTTTAATCATTTCACTTGTGAAGCTGATGACTTCTTTCTGGCGAATCCCTCTTGTCCTGGAGTTCCTGTACAGGGGCAGTTTAAGCCCTGTGGTGATATGCCAGTTGAATTCCACACAGCCGGTTAAACAATGACTTTGTACATTTTATTTAATTATAGTAGACATTTGCTATATATATATTAAAGAGTCCCCATGGTTTTCTTCTTTTTCTGCTGTTTTTTTCTTTTCTTTTTTGAAGAGTGAGTTGGGGACCAGCAGATTTGAATGATATCTGTATGGTGGGCAATGCAATATCCCCACACAGGCAATTTAAGCCACATACCTTAGTGGGGTGTGAGGAGCACTATCATTTTTATTCTGTATTATTACTTGCCTGCACTAAAATGGAAATAACAATTACAGATATTGGGAAAAGGTACGCAAGGCATACCATTTCAGAAAGTAGACAGCCAGACACGTCAAATATGGGGTGACTTGACAAATGTGTCCAGAATGTGCTTAAATAAGAGAAATAAGTATATTTGTAAGCATTTCCACGACTTCAAAAATATTAAAATCATTGAAAACTATGGAGCTTCCTACTGTAGTCAGTACCTAATGACAGCTTGAGAAAAATGGTAGCACACTGATGTGGTTTGACATACGATAGGGGGTACCAGGAGCACTAAACTACACCTATCATTTTTATTTTTTATTATTACCTGCTTGTACTAAAATGGTAATAATAATTACATATATGGGGTGAAGGTGAAAAGCAGACAGCTAGACACATGAAATGAGGGGTCACTTGCCAAATGTTTCCAGAATGTGGTACTATAGGGAAAAGGACATCTTTAAACATTTCCACCGCTTCAAATATACTAAAATCTTTGAAAATCATTGAATTTCCTACTGTAGTCAGTACCTATTGCCAGCCTAAGAAAAGTGGTACCACCCAGGTATGGTTTGACATACTGTAGGGGATGCAAGGAGCACTGAACTACACATATTTCGTTCTTTTCAAATGTTATCTGCCTGCACTAAAAAGGTCATAACAACTACAGATATAAAGAAAAGGTAAGTCAATCATTTGATTTTGGAAAGTAGAAAACCATACACATCAAATAAGGGGTAATTTGCCTTTCTATTCCTAGCTTGATGCACATATATGTTTCCAGAAAGTGGAGATACAGAGAAAAAATCAAAGGTACTGATATATCTGAAAACCATGATATTTCCTACTGTACTCAGTATGTATTGCCAGACTAGGAAAAATGGTAGACTATTAGTATAAAGTGACATACTGTAAGGGGGAGCGAAGGCATAAAAACCATGTTTACTACAAACCTTTTTTTTCTTATATAAATGTATATGTACTTTTGAAAGATGATCAATTTATTGCCCATCAAATGTATACAGTCATGCGTGTATGTGAGTTATGCATTTCATCAGATCTGTGCCTACGCACACTACAAAGATCACTCTGCATGAATCCTTTGAGTGCCATTGGTGGTAGGCAGTGTGTTAGGAATCCACAATGTATGGAAGTTATGGAGTCACAATAGTTGGTGGAGGACTTACGCTGATGAGTACAACTGAACAAAAGTGGCAGCAGGAAACAAACTGGACAGACAGTTTTAAACAAAACTCCAAAGGAAACAAAGGAGGCAATGCAAAGCACGATGTAATGTTCAGACTCCCTCTAGTGGCTAGTTTAGGAGTATAAGGCTAATTGCAAGCTAAGCCCTAAGTATCAATCAATCAACTCGAGAAGGGGAGGAAAGGGTTGAGGACTATGGTGTCCCAGGGATTCCTTAGCTGTCTAAATTATGAAGTAAAGGGGACAAACTGTGATCTGGGACTCAGGCTGGACACTTGAGAGAGAGGCTTAGGAGCTGCTGGATTAAAGTAACAAGCAGCTGGAGAACCAAGGCTGGTTAACTGAGGCAGGAGATAAGCAGGTACCAGGATAAAGACAAACGTCAAACCGGGGAGAAGCAGGGCAGAAATAGTCAGCAAGCCAAGGGTGTAGTCTGGAGAGAAGGGTGGTCAGGACAAATCAGAAATCAGACAGAAACATGAATGTTGGATCAAGGCACAAAGGTAGTAATAATCTGGCAAAAGGGAGGTGGAGAGGCTCCATAGATAAAGAGAGGAGATACCTATCAGGTGCTTTAAAGGGATAGTAATACTTGATTTTAACAATCTATAATAGTGTACTTATTAAAAAACTAAAAGATGTAAGTTCCATTGCTGTAACTTTGATAGTTTTAGAGTAATATGCTTCTAAATTCTCCCCTCCCGTCCCTTTCAGTTACGTCAGCTCTAGAGGTGACAGACTTAGATCCTGGTCCCAGGACCGGATGGCTCATCTGCAGAGACAAAACAGCATTATATAGAAATAAAATCTTCGTGAGAACAGTCTACAAAGTGTGCCTGCCTCAAACCAGGCACACTTTGTAGACCGTTCTCATGAATAATTTATTTGTATGCAATGTTATTTCAGCTCTGCAGTTGAGCCGTCCAGTCCTGGGGTCAGGATCTAAGTCTGTCAGCTACAGCACTGACATGGGTAAAAGGGCGGGAGGGGGGACTTTAGTGGCATATTACTCTAAAACTATCAAAGTTACAGAAACGGGACTTAGATCATTGACTTGATTTTTTAATATGTACAATAATAAAGGTTGTTAAAATCAAGTATTAATATGCCTTTAAGTGAGACTTAAGATTACTCTTAAGATATTGGTTTACCCTTTGGGTACTGGATCCATTGGGTTCTTCTTGTGATACTTACGTTAACTCCAGAAGCGTAACTAGAAGCCACCGGGCCCTGGTGCAAGAATTGCCATGGGGCCCCCCGACCACATTGGCCCCCTCAACCACATTGGCCACCTCCACATTGCCCCCCAATCTCCAAATTGCCCCTTCATCTCCACATTGCCCCCATCTCCACAATGCCCCCCAATCTCCAAATTGCCCCTTCCACAATGCCCCCTTCATCTCCACATTGCCCCTTCATCTCCACATTGCCCCTTCCACAATGCCCCCTTCATCTCCACATTGCCCCTTCCACAATGCCCCCATCTTCACATTGCCCCTTCATCTCCACATTACCCCTTCCACAATGCCCCCTTCATCTCCACAATGCCCCTTCCACAATGCCCCCAACTCCACATTGCCTCTTCATCTCCACATTTCCCCTTCCACAATGCCCCTTCATCTCCACATTGCCCTTTCCACAATACCCCTACTTCCAGTCCCTGGTGGTCTGCCAGGTTCTTGACTGGTATCGGGGGGCAGTTAATAAAAAGATAAATCAATAAAATAAGAATTTGACATAATCTGATACTTGGGTTGACTGATACTTGACTTGATAGAGTATTTTGAGGATGATTTGTTAGATTTGTTTTTAGAAGCCCAAACCCTGAGACAACATTGATTTGTAGGACTTAGACTTATTAGAGACACAGTCCCTGAAGAAACATTGATTTGTAGGACTTAAGCTTATTTGGCACAAGCCCTAAGGGAACACTGATTTGTAGGACTTAGGCTTGTTAGAAGCAAACCCCCCCAAAATGTTTTATTTTTTTTGTAAGACTATGTTCTTATTTATTTATTTATTTATTTTTTAAAGCACAAGCCCTGAGAAAAAAATGCTCTACTGGCCCAGTGCCAGCAGCTCATATTGGCCAGTGACCACTCTCAAATGCCCTCCTGAAACTGTTGTTTTTGTTGCTGCTGCTGAGTAGTTTAAGCAGCAGGATGAATAGGCATCTGAAAGGGAATGTGATCAACAAAAGCAGTAACATGGGTGATGGATTATGTAGGTTCCACTTGCCACTACTAGCTCCAGTGAAGCACCTGAGGCAATAGCAGCACAATATGTAGCCTCCAGTCTATGTGGAGAAAAGAAGAAGTTGGCCAATAATTATTCTCCACCTGCTCCTCCTCCAAAATCATGGGTGTATTGTTATTAAAATAGAAATGTTTCCCTTGAGAGCAGGAACTGTGTCTCTCATCAGCAACTGCAATGTGCAAAGTGTGTGTGTGGTAAATAACATCTGGGGGCACAACTGTATCCCAACACCATGACACCAGAAACAAAGTACTGCTGCTGTCACTATACCCCTTGTCCAGACCCTGCTAAGGATACATGATAACTTGCTGTCAGTTTAATAGTAATGATGAACCCTCCCTGCCAGCATCTTAGCATATTCTGTGGGATGGAATCTCTTCAGATGCCGCTTGATGCCCTGCTTGCAATTCTCCTCACTACACTACCATGTGTGGTCAGTACACCACACAGTGTGTAATGGGTAGAGAGGAACTGCCACTTCCTAACATCAACAGAGTGGCTATCATTTGGCGGGGGAGGTAACGATGAATAAGGTGGATTGGCAGAAGATGTAGTTACCCTAGAAGGTGATAGTGATGGCGAGCTAGTTGTTTCACTCGTCATGGAACTTGCAGTCTCTGCCTATCATGGTGCCCGTGATTTACTTGCCTGCATTCCTATCCAGTGGTTTGGGAGTGGAGCTGCATCCTCTGGTCTGCTGCTATCTGCAGGAGCACGTCTCTGGCGTTGCTTTGCTATTTTGTAGCTTCCCGTCTGTGCGGCCGATTGTGCGCCCCCTTCCGGCGGCGCCTTTATAATCTGCCCACTAACTGGGCTTAATCGCCCTTTAGTGTTGTTTCTATGCGTATTCCAGTGTTGCTCCTTTGACTCTTGCTTGGCTTCCGACATCTCCTGGTGCTCGATCCTTGGCTTGTCTGACTATCCACTCCGGTTTTGACCAGTGGCTATGTCTGACTATCTGATCCGTGTATGACTCTGGCTTGTCCGACTACCCACTCTGTGCTGACCTAGGCTGTGGCTGACTACCTGATCTGGTTCCTGACTGTGGCTTGTCTGACTTACGCTCCGTGCTATTCCCCGCTCCTGTCTGACTACCACTTATCTCTAGGTATAGCAGAGGGCGCGCTCTACCTATCCGGTGTACAGCTACCTTGCTGGTAGAGTTGCAAGTTGCCTCCGCACTGCTCTATTGCAACTACATCTCTAGTAGTCTGCTAGTGAGCCTCCACTCTGTGGCCTCTGCTCTGTATTACTCTGGTACTATAGCTACCCAAACTGCTGTCTGACATTCCTCCCTGGAGGTTGTTCGTGTACGCTCCTTTACTGTTTCTTGGCGTTCCAGGTTCCTATCTGTTGGTTAGAGGCAAGTTTGGTTCTTTACTCTTTATGTCTACTGTACCGATTTCAGTTCAGTGTCAGCTCTTGGGTAGTGGACTAGACACTGTCCTAATGCCTGTCTACCCATGGTTAAGGAAGTGTTCGCTCCTAGCAGCATTATTATTATTATTATTATTATTATTATTACTATTATTTTTATTTGTTTCAATAAACTGCTTAAATTCACTTGTACTGTGTCGTGTGTTTATTTGCCTAAGTGACCGTGACACTGCCTGGGTTTCGCTACTCTTCATCCTCTTTGATCTTTGCTTCGCTTCTTGTCGCCTTTCAGGAAAGTTCGGGGATACAGCAACAGCGGTACTTGATTTCTGTGGTATTTGGCTTTAACATGTTTGACATAAATGTCATGGTGTCTGTGTTTCATGTGTGATATCAGGGAGCTTGTGCCAAGGTGTGTTCCCTCCTTTCCTCTTTTCACTGACTTGTCATAAATTGTGCACAGTGCTGTTGGTGATGAAAAATGGCTTCTTTCTCCTTGTCCTCCACATTCCTCTTCACTGTCTGTGACAGCAGATAATGTTGCTGCTGTTGCTGCTACTGCCTCAGATTCAGCACTGCATCTAGAACCAGGAGTATTGCTGGCACTAGTCCCGCATCACTTTTTGACCCCATTCCCACTGTTTTCATTGTGGTCTGTGGCACACTAGCTTGCTCCTCAGCTTGCTGCCCCTGTATCTCAGCAGCAGCAGGAATTAGAGTAGTTGCAAATTCCTCAAATTCTAAAATCTCACTGCTAGTGGTGGTGATGCCCACCCTCATCCTTGTCTCCCATTCCTTCTCAGTTTCTGCTAAAAAGGCCATCAATGTCTCTTCCACCCCAGCTCCTCCACCATCATCATCACCACCATCACTAGTCCATACGTGCTGCTGCTACACTATTACACACATCTCACAGCTGCTTGGAGGAGGTGACGATGATGAGCAATGTGACAGAGGATCCCCTAATGTAACACTTGGCATTTCTTTTTGACCTGAAGAAGGCAGACTGGCAGCAGTAGTAGCAGGCACAGGCAGCTGATCTGTGCTCCTGTTGTTGGTGGTGGTATTAATTGTGCTCCTGCTTGCCCCTAACAACAGTTCTGGTCTCTTAGTCTTCAGGATCATGTTCCGCTTGGACACTTTAGTGAAGGGAAGGGGAGGACTACATGGGTCAGGGGAATGGTGTGGGCTCCCTTTACCGCTAGTCTGAACACTCTCAAATGTTTCCCCTACCACTCCAGCTGCTTCACCATTACTGCTACTACAACTAAAACAAACCACATCAAGTTCAGCCATAGAGCCTTCCTCCTCACAGTCACTAGTAATATCAGGATATTGCTGATTACCCCCTCCATCACTTCTAACTATAACAAGCTGCTGGACCTGAGTAGTGGTAGTACTAGCACTGGCGTGACTGCCTGGGCATGGCAAGTGTGACTTAGGGTCGCTTGCTGTCACACTTGGCATCATCATCTCATCCCCCCGGGTATTACAAGACACACTAGCAGAAGGTTCAGCACTAGTGGCAGCAGGGGCAGCACTTCTGACAGCAGGCACAGTACTGGTGGCAGCAGGGGCAGCACTTCTGACAGCAGGCACAGTACTGGTGGCAGCAGGTTCAGCACTGGCAGCAGGCACAGCACTGGTGGCAGCAGGGGCAGCACTTCTGACAGGAGACACAGCATTGGTGGTAGCAGTAGCATGGGCAGCAAGTCTGACAGCAGGCACAGCACTAGTGGCAGCAGGGGTGGCACACCTGGCAGCAGGTAAAGCACTAGTGGAAGCAGGTGCAGCACATCTGGCAGCAGGTACAGCACATCTGGCAGCAGGTACAGAAATAGTGGCAGCAGCAGCAGCACATCTTGCAGCAGGCACAGGCAGCTGACCTCACTAGTACTACCCTTCTCTTACTCCTTTGCCAATAATTTCCCCAAGATCCCTAGGGGTGATTTAGGGGGACTGAACAGTTACCCTGGTTCTGTAGTGCTCACTTCTTCCTCCTCCTCAGACACAGTGGACACTAGTCCTTCTAGTTCCTCCTTCTATGAGTTTAAGCCTGCTTATCGTAATAGCAGTCACTATGAGCCTTTCTTGCCTCAACTTAACAAGCAATTCACAGCAGAGCAGCACAGCACGTCTACCTCGCTCTGTAGCTGCTTCTATTGTGTTTCACATTTTTATTAGACTTGTGCACTGGGGACAAATTTTTTTTTTTTTTCAGTTGATCCGAAAAGCAGACCGGACCTGTTCGACTCGGATGAAATTTGGATTGTATCAGAATTATTCGGCCAAATTCACTATGCTTTTAAAAATACAATAAAATCAAAATTAGATAAATAAAAATAAGTGGACCCATTTCCAGGGTCTAAATGAAGATGGTGGAACAGGGTAAGGTGGAGCTTTAGCCTTATGGTACTGTAGATAAAGCATGGATGTAGCTATTTAAAGGAAGAAGGAAGATTGAGGATGACTGGAGCAGGCAGGACCCAGTAGATATTAGACATACGACTTTTCTTAGATTAGAGTTAGACTACAAAACTGAAGAAGCCTGGAGCAGGCAGGACTTATAGACATATGACTTTTCTTAGATTAGCGTTAGACTACAAAACTGAGGAAGCCTGGAGCAGGCAGGACTCAGTAGATAGACGCACAACTTTTCTTAGATTAGAGTTAGACTACAAAACTGAGGATGACAGCAACACTGTAGATGTGCTGAGCAGTGAACACCCACAAATCTGACATCACAGAGTGCCTTCGACATGTTAGCAACACTGGAGATGTAGCCACCAGCAAACTACAGACCACTGGAGCATGCAGGACTCAGTAGATAGATAAACATACAAATTTTCTTAGATTAGACTATAAAACTGAGGAAGCGTGGAGCAGGCAGGACTCATAGACATACAAATTTTCTTAGAGTTAGACTACAAAATTGAGGAAGCCTGGGGCAGGCAAGACTCATAGACATACAACTTTCTTGAATTAGCATTAGACTACAAAACTGAGAAAGCCTGGAGCAGACAGCCTCCATAAGTTGATGGAAGGGCTCCCCGTCCACCAAATTAAAAGTAGCACCCCCAACTGCTATGAGCTGTGCAATGAGGCATGTGATTTTCCTGGCCTGCTGTCTGCACATCCCCTTGGAATGAAACCCACCAAAATCTTCAACTGTGACCTGTATTGTTTTTGGGATGGGCAGTGACCATCTGCTGCTCTTACTGGGACCAGATGTGGCATGATCCCCCTGCCCTTTCACCTGCTGCCTACTGGTGGTGGGTGTGACACTGGTATATGCAGTACTAGTAATGCCAGCTTCTGCACTTATCAGCACAGACTTGTGGTAGTTGTTCAAGTGTTGGTTCATCCCAGAGGTGTTCAGATGACCCAACACCCACCCACGGCTGACTTCCCTGCCACATAACTTACATTTTGCTATCTGGCCATCGCCAACTGCCACAAAATGGTCCCACGCTTTGGAGAGACGGATGACTCTGGAAGGTGGTGGAGAAGAAGAAACTGAGGTGACACTTTCTTCATCTTCACATGCTGGAGCAACCTCACTTTGTTTTTTCTTTCTACGTACAGTTACAGGGATACCAGTAGACATAAAGACGGCAGCAGGGATGTTGGGACTGGGACTGGAGAAGGACTGTGGAGTCACAGTGGTACTGGTGCCGGAGACACTAGCAGCTACTACCTGGCTGGAAGACTCAAATGGAACTGGGGAGGCAGGTGTTGAGCTGTCAATAGAAGACACAAGTGTAACTGGAGAAACAGGAGGAGTACTGTAGGAAGTAGGTTAAAAATTAAGCTCAGGGGAATAATCTAGGTCACTGGAAAAATCAAGCTCATGGGAAAAATCAAGCTTAGGAGACTTTGATCCCTCCGATTCTTCTTCTAACTCTTGTAGATTTTGAAAGGAAGAAATATCATCATCAGCAGCAGATTTTGTGGAAACCTGCTCAATTACCTCTTCTGTCTGGTGACTACCGGGAAATGGTAAACTATCTCCCTCAAAAACATTTTCTGGAGTGGATATGCTCTCAGAGGCAGTGACAGTGGTGGTAGAAAAAATGTTATCCAAATACTGCAATAATTTCTGTTTGGGCTGCTTACACGGACGTTGGCTATAAAAATCCCGCTTTGATACTGCCCGCAGTGTCCAACCAGTACTGTTAAGAGCACTAGGTGTCCCCAGTGTCCCCCAGATTTATATTAACACCATTATACACAAGACCAGGTAAAAGGATTTAGAGAACTGTGCAGATAGGATTTTATTAAAATATTTTGTACCTTTCCAGATACAAGGGGGAAAAGAATGACTTTCTCTCACTGTCCAGTTAACCCCTGATCCAGGGTGAAATTCCACATTTATTTTCTTTTTGCACTTTATATTTTAACCTGTTCTTTGCAGACTTCTGTTTCTTCAGACATAGAAAAAAACATTTCCAGAAGGGGAAATGCCATCTCCTGCGGGGTTATGTAGTAATGGGTGATAAACAAGAAATGACTTCCCCAGTGTGATACATTTCCCAGTTCATATGTTATTCTATGAAGCCTATGCAGTCGGTAACATCTTTCCGACATGATAGATCTCAGTGCAGAGACTCCATAGAATAACATAAGAAATGGAGATTATATCACAGGGGAAACTTCATGTCCTTTTTATCACCTTAATCCATCTTTCCTCATTTATAATCTACAAAACAGTTCCAAAACAAAAAAATATACATGCTGTCTGAATGTGTGAAATACGTGTACCAAGGTAAGTCCTTCTGTTAAATTAAGGCCACTTATTCCTATAGAGATACTTCACTGAAAAGAAGCAATAAACATGTTTATAAACTTATTGGGAGATCAACTGGAAGGTCTATAGATGTAGACATGCCCAAAAATACAGAAAAAACATCTTGGCTGACATTGTCAGTGACACAGAGTCCAGTTCCAACCCTCACACAGTCTCAATCACTGTTATTGCACCAAAACAGGTCAATAACCACACCCCTAGCCATCAGTACTACTGCTGCTGTTTGAGGTAGAGGGACAGTGTCACCTACTGTTAATACTTTTGTAACATCTAACCCCTGTAGTAGTAGTAATAGTATCCAAGGAACCTCTCAGCCTATGAAATATCTAGTACAGAGATACTTCATTCATGATCCAAAAGCTATACATTTGTTGCAAGTGTATAACAACCTGCACCATCACCAGCTTACACCGGAGGTCCCTACCAGCCTGCTAGTAATTTATTTGAGGCTTATGTTTCTGTCAGACCCAGCCTACTAACAGTTTTGTCAAAGTTTATTACTATTGCCTCAGACTGGTAACAATTTTTTCACGAGTTGTGTTCCCATAGAACTCAGCCTGCTAACAATTTTTACATTCAACTGTGGATTTATCAGCACACAGCAGTAGTAATATTGTAGTGGGAATTATTGCAAAGTTCTTGTTGGAATTTCATAGCCATTAGCAAAAAGACAGGCATTTCATGAATTTTCTGTGTTAGGGAAATTCTATTGAAAAAGCAGTACTTTTTTCATAAAATTCTCAGCATCACTGATAAGTTTGCAGGAAGAAGAAAGTTGTAGGTCTAACCACCGTGACTCCATAGAGTTCTGATGTGATTTAACAGTACCTGGGCCATCAGATATATAAACTGTGTGCCCGCTCCAATTATCTGAAAAGGCATTCAGGATATTATTTCAATGCACAGTGCACAATTAAAGAATCATTTTGAAATTAAGCTTTTGTGGACATTAAAGCATACATTGGCACATCTGACTACACAGTGCTACAGTTAGTTTTACCCTGCAGGAGAAACCCTTGCTCCCTGTGATACTGTTCTGTTATTATCTGCAGTTCTGGCTGCTTCTTTGGACACATCCGCTCCACTAACTCTTTCTCTACAATTACGTATTCTACTGATTGCCTTGCTGAACACATGCATAAGTTCTATGATAAAAAGGACATGAAGTTTCCCCTGTGATATAATCTCCATTTCTTATGTTATACTATGGAGTCTCTGCACTGAGATCTATCATGTCGCAAAGCTGTTAAGGACTGCGCAGGCTTCATAGAATAACATGTGAACTGGGAAATGTATCACACTGGGGAAGTTATTTCTTGTTTATCACCCATTACTGTATAACCCCGCAGGAGATGGCATTTCCCCTTCTGGAGATGTTTTTTTTTCTGTATCTGAAGAAACATTGTCCCATATTTATAAAAGTAAAGTGGAGTTATTCTGGGGTAAACCAAACTGCACCATAGGGTACGAATAAAAATACCTGTTAATTTAAAGTAACTTTTTGGAGCCTATTCACTAAGATTTCTTCAATTTTGGAGATGTTAGTGCATAGGCGCCATAGAATAACATAGGAACTGGAGAAGGGATATCACTAGAGAAGTCATCTCCATTTTATCACCACTTTACCACATCTTTATCACTGCTTAGTGACTCCCCCCACCCCGAAGTAATTATGATGTCAACTCACTGTACCATAGGGGACAAATACAAATTTCCATTGATGTAAACTGAGCTTTTAACCCATTGAATGCTACAGAGGTCTCTATTACATTGCAAAACAATGCACTGGAGATCTTTCTAGAATTAAAGGAGTTAAAAGCACAGTTTAAATTAATGGGAATTTGAGGCTATTTTGTCTACTATGGGGCTGTTGCATAGCTCCCAACGTTATAAATGGACAAAGAGGGACACTTTTTTGATGGTGGTGTTTGGGGTGTGGATGGTGGGCAGGGAAACTCTAGATTATTTCATACCTGGGAACTCTATGGATCTGCCCCAGAGACTCTGATTTTTGCAACAAAGTACTTGGTCTCCGAGTACAGAGGCTGATTCTCCGGTGGTGATGAGTTTATTTGGAAACTCTGCCACTTCTCTTTCCCACCCTGTTTCTCACACTTCCTGCCCACTTCTCCTTCTTCCCGTCCTGTTCTGCCCACTTTCCACCCACTTCATGTCACAAGGATGATAAGCCCCACACTCAAGATTAAGCCCCACCCCTTTCTGACTACAATTGTGTCTTTTACATCCCCCTGCTCGGCAGCACATGAATCCTCTCTGTGGGCTCAAGGAAAGGAAGTTCCCATGTATGCCTACTGACACCTCTTTGTGTAACTGAATAAATGATTTAGAACAAGACCAAAGTATTTCATTTACACAGGCTGATTTATAAACACATATACTTAAGTTTAAACATACTGAAGTTTATTGGTATGGAAAAATAATGCTATGCGTAGTCATACCACAGTACTTACATTTGTATCAAGCTACACTAGTGATAACACAGGGCTTACAATTGTATTGAGTTACATTAGTGATACCGTAGAGCTTAAATTTGTATTGAGCTACACTAGTGATAACACAGGGCTTACAATTGTATCGTGTTACATTAGTGATACCACAGTATTTACATTTGTATTGAGCTACACTAGTGATAACACAGGGTTTACAATTGTATTGAGTTACATTAGTGATACCGTAGAGCTTAAATTTGTATTGAGCTACACTAGTGATAACACAGGGCTTACAATTGTATCGAGTTACATTAGTGATACCACAGTATTTACGTTTGTATTGAGCTACACTAGTGATAACACAGGGTTTACAATTGTATCGAGTTACATTAGTAATACCACAGTACTTACATTTGTATCGAGCTACACTAGAGATAACACAGGGTTTACAATTGTATCAAGTTACATCAGTGATACCACAGTACTTACATTTGTATCGAGCTACACTAGTGATAACACAGGGCTTACAATTGTATCGAGTTACATTAGTGATACCACATATTTACATTTGTATTGATTGCATCGAGCTATACTAATGATAACACAGGGCTTACAATTGTATCGAGTTACATTAGTGATACCACAGTACTTACATTTGTATCGAGCTACACTAGTGATAACACAGGGCTTACAACTGTATCAAGTTACATCAGTGATACCACAGTACTTACATTTGTATCGAGCTACACTAGTGATAACACAGGGCTTACAGTTGTATCGAGTTACATTATTGGTACCACAGTAGTTACAATTGTACTGAGCTACACTAGTGATACCACGGAGCTTACAATTGTATTAAGATACAATAGTGATACCACAGAGCTTACAATTGTATTAAGCTACATTAGTGATACCACAGAGTTTACAAGTGAACTATAGCTCCATATGAGATCCCGCAGAGCTTACAATTGAAATGGAGCTACAATAGTGAGACCACAGAGCTTACAACTGAAATGCAGGGGAAAGAGAAATGGGGAGAGGGGTAATTGGGAAGAGTGATAGAGCGAGAGAATGAAAGTGACCATCACATTTACATTATATCAATCCTTTTGGGTCCTAGAGGAGTGTGTTATGTTTGACACCCTTCTGGCACTGAAAAGGTTAAATAAGAACAAGACACATCTAGGCTGCAATCCCCTACTCCATCCTAATTAACCCTTTAAATACCAGCTGGTTGTGCAAAGCTTTGCACACCGCTCTGGCACTCAAAGGGTTAAACAGTATGCTTATTTTATAGTTGTTTCTCACACTCATTTGGTCAAAAATCTGCAGTCGGCTTCTCAGCTCATGTCTTCTGTGAGTGGAGCTACAGTCCAAATGCTTGGGGAAAGTGAGTGTGAGCATCAGCAAATAAGGTTTGTGTTGTGATTTATTGAAACTTGCTCGAGAACCATGTAGGGGAGAACCCAGTCTCAAATTTTGCTTCAGGGTCCAGTAGGTTGTAGTTACACCCCAGTCTTATGATCTCATATTCAGATTGCTAACGTTTATTTTGTGCTCTGAGAAAATGCAAACTAAATTGGCTAAAACATAGCTAAATTAATATAGGCAGAAATGTATAAATACAGTGCAGATTTGCAGCCAGGTTGATGACTGTACTTTTTTTTAAATCTGGTATTACAAGGGTAGCATAGCAATACACCAGTACATACTACCAGCAGGATAATTCACTATTACATGAGGCAATATCTTTATTTTTAAAAAATCAGCCATGTACAAACATATATACTGGACTACTGCATGAAGGACAACTAGCTAAATAAATGAATAAGTTCACTACATTAGAAGCCACTTAGGACCTGATTCATCAAGCTAATCAGGTGCAGTTCTGGAGCAAACTAAGTACATCATAGTCACAAAATGAAAACTAGCACTAATTAAATACATTGCTTTGCAATGGGTTAAGACCTCCTACTGCCTTCAAGGGGTTTAAAAACACCATTTAAATCACTGGGAATCTGAGGAATATTAATGTCAAACTTATAGTGCAGTTACACAATTACATAGTAAATTAAGCTGAAAATAATCACACTTCAATCAGTTAGTTTGCTCCAGAATTCCACCAGCTTAGCTTGATGAATACATCCTTTATTTCTTTAGGCATAGTTTCCCTTAACTAGAAAATAGATTGTATGTAATTGTGTGATGGAAAGCCGAATGTACAGTAGGTGAAATTTGAAAGTTCGGTAGTATGTTAATACAGAACACACTTTGAACGGGTGATTTTACAACATTTTGATGAGTAGCCAAAACCAAAAGTCCCTGTCTTTTAAACAATGGAAGCAATATGTAACAGCAATTCAAATGTATGATCATTAACCACAGCAGAATGTTTACATCATTGTATGATCTCTAAAATAATCCTAAAATAATCTGGTTACAGCTAAAGCATGACAAAACATAATTTATAGAAAATGTGGCTGGCTTAAAATAAATCTGCTCAAATTAAAAAGCAGAATTTTCCTTCCCAAAGGAACAGTGTGTACCCCTCTGGCACTCAAAGGGTTAAACATCAAAGCGGTTACTAGCCCACACACTAGCTATCAGTAGGCCCGACAGTCTCACTGTAACTATACTGTAGTCTGAAAGCAAAAACTGATAGTCCTGTTGTCCAGGAAGTACAATTTAATAATTGACCCTTTGGATCGAGGGTTAATAAAAATATAAAACTTTGGAGTGAAATTGAATTTTTGTATCTATTTAGAAGGTACAGTACCTTGTATCTTACAAAACAGCATTACCTTTTTGAAAAGAAACTTTCAAACACTGAATGCTGAGACTTATACATGGAGGGGAAGCATGTCATGGGGGGGGGGGGGGGGTTGAGCCAAACTGGATGTGTGTGTCGGGGTAAGGTTGAGGAGGAAGGCTTATAAGGGGTTTGACAGGAAGTGGATTGTCATGCAGGGAAGAGAAGGACAAGGGGAAGCATCTCTCCCTCCCTGTTTTTGGTGCTTGTGTTTTGTCACAGCAAGGCATGTAGTCCTTTCCTGATTTTCAGAGATTGATAGCTTATATGGTAAAGTTATGTGGATTTATTCTTGGGTTGTAGCCCTGTGGGAGTTTTGCACCGGACTTAGGTCACGGGTTGTGATGTTACACACGGAAGCTAAGGACTTTGGGAGTATGTACTGGACTTAGGTCGCAGGTGGTAATTTTACACATGGAAGCTAAGAATTTTGGGAGTTTGCACAGGACTTAGATCACGGGTGGTGATTTTACCTTTTGAAGTTAAGGTGAATGGCCAATGGTGTAATTTGTGGAGTCAGATGTAAGTGCTGAAGGATGTTGGGATTTTAGAATGACCCCGGGCAATTTGGCCATGCTTGGTGCAAGAAATTTGGGTTGGCAGAGACTGTCAGTTAATCATTATTTAATGTTTGTGGTAAAATAATACGAATAACAAAGTAATAAGGTGAATTCAAATAAAGCTTTGGCCTGTTATCCACAAGATTCTTGTCTGTGTTTATCTGGAGCATCATACCCTCTCCTTATGAAGAGTTTAGCAGGCAGTGGTTTGTCGCCTCCCAAGGTTACTGCACTTGGACTCTCAGCCTTCTGTATGTGCTATTGAGCTACCCTTCTGGAAAATCTGTGTACAGAGGTATTTTAGTAGCTATACAAATATGCATATGTAGATTTGTAACACACACAAAATGTCATGCCACAGTGGCTAAGATTATATATATTTTTTTTTTTGAGAAATGTTAAAGGGTATGCAGCTAACCATTTTCAGGGCTTAGCTTAGCACCGAAATTTAGAAGCCTTGGAGTGGGAACATCCTAAGAACCTCACTTGATGCTGAAGGGACTTCTCTCAGCCATTTCTCTATGACAGTTTTACTTCCAGACCTTTCTCAGCTGGGGTAGGGACTTGTAAAATGGGAAATGGCCAGGGAATCCAAGTGGCCCCTATGAATTAGTTTTTTTCTACTGCTACATGGTTTAAAGGGATAGTAATGTCCCACAAAAAATATTTTTCAAATTGTAGTCCTTAAAAAGTTGAGCACAGCACAAAAAACATATCTCTCAAACTGCTATGGTTTGAGAGATACAGGCATTTAACGTTTGTGATTTCCTGCTGTCAGCTGTAAAGCTATCAGCAGGAGGCTGACAAGGAGGCTCTGCAGCAGAGAAGCAATCGCGTTACTTCCAATGAATTACTTCATTGGAATGGTCTAAAAAGTGTGTCTGAGGTTTGAGAGACATACTTTTTTTGTGCTGTGCTCAACTTTTTAAAGACTACAATTTGAAAATTGTGGGACATTACTTTCCCTTTAAGATGTAACATGTATTAGGATTGAGGGGTCTCAAAACCTGGTCAATGAATATGTTAACACTTTAAGGTACAGGTCTGTGAATGCATACTTCTCTGGTCCTTAAAGGGTCAAATAGGCTCATGTACTCTGCATAGGTCTCAACCACCATGGATCCAGTTACACTTTGATGGTTTGGGGGCTGGTCCCCTCTAACACAGTTTATCGAGTGCCCTGCTTCAGCAAGGCTGCAGCAGAAACTAGCTGCTGTGATAAAAATTAGAACAATAAAGAATGTTGGAACCAGAACATAAAGTGGTTCATCTGTTGGACAAACCAACTGCACCAAAGACCAGGGGGCAAATCAAAATTCCCAGTGCTTTAATCAGATTTTAACTCCTCAGATATTAGTGGTCTACAGAACTTTAGATATCTCTCTAGAATTCAAGGGATTAAAAGCCCATTTAAACCAATGTTAATATGTGCTATTGCCCTTTATGGTGCATTTGGTTTGCTCCAGAACTGCACTGGTTTGGGAGGTGATATCTGTAAATGGGTAGAGAACTGGTTAAATGATAGATGGGAGTTGTAAATATAACCTTTTCAAGTTGGTCTAAAGTAGTAAGTGGGGTGTCAGTCCTGGGCCCAAAGCTTTTTAACTTATTAATTATCTAGAAGTGGGTATTGAAAGTAGCGACACAATTTTTACTGATGCTACCAAGCTCTGTAAGGAAACACATACAGAGAAGGATGTGTTTTTTCTATGCAGAAAGATCTGGATAATCTGAGTGAATGGGCAGTAAAGTGGCAGGTGAGGTTTAATATAGATTAATGTAAAGTTATGCATTTGGGCTGGAGAAACCCTTGTTGAGGCCAAATTTGAAATATAGAGTATGGATTTGGGCCCCAGTTCTAAAGAGACATTACTGAACTGGAAAAAGTATAGACATGCAACAAAACTGATAAAGGTATTGATGGATCTGAGTTATAAAGAGAGACTAGCTAAACTGTATTTGCGTACATTAGAGATGTCTAAGGGGTGATATGATTACCTTTTCCAAATGTATTTGAGGTCAATACAAAGAACTCTCTAAGGAACTATTTACTCAAAGAGTTGAGCAAAAAACAAGGTCATCCATTAAGACTAGAAGAAATGCACTTTCAACTATAACAAAGGTAGGGATATTTTTTACAGTAAGTGCAGTAAAGTTGTGCATTTTTTTGCCACGGGATGCTGTTCTTGCAGATATTGTAGCTGCTCCCAAAAAAAGAAATGGATGCCTTCATATCTCAGAACAATACTGAGAATTATCACAGTTGGTATTACAGTAGATAGCATGTTGATCCAGGTAAATATCCAACTGTCATTTGGAGTCAGGAATTAATATTTATACCCACTTGCAGTTTAATGAGAAATTGCATCAGTGGGCTCTGGATCAATAGGGGTGATATGGCATGGGCTGAATTTGTTGGACATATGTCTTTTTTCCACCTCATTAATTATGTTACCATGGTGTTTAAAGCACATTTTCAATGGGGCCTTTTATCAGTCCCATACGGTACAATTGGTTAGCCTCAAATTTCTCCACTTTTTCCTATGTACATATAACCCTTTGTGTATGAAATGTACTAGTGCATGCCTGTGCAGTGTGTGGTGCACTAAGTAAATAAAAGGCCCCCACATAAAGTGTCTTACCCCTCAAAACTAGTTTCACAGGTAGTCTCAGAATCCCAAATGCAGTCTGACTCCCAACTTGGTATCATTGGTAGTCACAAATCTCCACAAACATTGTTTAATCCTCTAGATTTGTTTCACTGTTAGTAACATATCTGGCCAAGTACAAACATGAAGCCAGGGCCCTCCGCCCCACCCCATGCATTTCACCCACACACTGATCCGCTCATCCCACACACTTTGTAACACTGCAGTTTTGTTCCACTGTCCCCTGGTAGTCACTGCCCCAGCATATACTGTATGCCATCCCAATTTTGTTCCACCATCCTAGACTTGTTTCATCGTACCCTGGTATTCACAGATCCCACATACACAGTCTGACACCCAGTCTTTTTCCACTGATAGTCAGACAACACTTACATTGTTTACCCCCCCCCCAAGCTTCATTCCATTAGCAGCCACAAACTCCTGCTTATTTTGCTTGTGCTGCATTGGTAGTCAAAAATCCACACATACATTATATGACCACCTGCTTATTTCCATTGGAAGTCACAGTCCCCACATACATTATCTTGCCCCCTAGTCTGATTCCACAGGTAGTGACAGTCCCTGTATACATTGTCTGACTAACTGTAGTTCCACTGGTAGTCACAGATCACTACATGCATCGTCTGACCCCCTATACCTTTGTTTTCTGTAGAGAGTAGAGAACTTGAGAACACCTCAGCCATGCTGTCCTCCACTCTATTTCATGCACAACTATAATAGAGAAATTCCAAGACCTCATCCCTCTTATCCGATCCTTCTGACTTGCACTGACGTCCCCAAATATACTGGAATCTGGCTGATTGTGAGCCCTGGCCCCCACTTCACAGGGGTCTGTTACACCCTTTCCCTGTGAGAAGACTGGCCCCCTTTCTTGGCTGGGTCTATACATAAATACTCTCTATACCCCCATATTATGGGTTTTTTTTTAACATAGTAATGTAATCAAGTGTGTCTGGGAAACCCTATCTGCTTTTTACATCCTTCCCAACATTTAAAATGGCCAGAGGGACACTTTGGTTTTAGGTTATGTTGCTTGGGGACAGGTAATTTCAAGGAATTTTGTGTTACTTCATGACCAATTGACAGCTCTTAATGTAAATTAATAAAATATTTAGAACAATACCAAAACACATATAGTGAGGTTTAAACAAATGCTATTTCAATGTGAATTTTATTGCTGTGTAGCAATGTGGTAAGTGGTTCTCAATCATTTTTGCTCAAGGCACCCCCCACCTATCAGGCAATCTGGAATTTTGGGGGCACCGATAACATCTTATAGATGAATAGTCAATTGTTGGAAGGTACAACACATATTTTGTGTAACTCAATCTGAACAACAAAAGCAAACATATTGTGTATAACAATTCTCATAAATATACAACTGAAACAAATTATTTACATATTTATCCAAGAGTTAATGATAATAATTATAATCATAATAAAAAAACGAGCGCCATAAGCAAGGCCGGATTTCTCGTAAGGCAGAGTAGGCATCTGCCTACAGGCGCACCCCACAGAGGGGCGCCTGTCATTGGGACCCAGTTTTTTTTTTTTAAATGTATTTATTTTTACATTTTTTTTTTTTAATTATTCTAACCCTCAATTTTTCATGTCTGTGCCTCTTTCAACACAGACCTCTAGCTGCAGAGCTCCCTCATGAGCTCTTTAGTAATGCAGAGCGCTGGAAGATGACATAATCTCCCAGCGCTCTGCATTACTGAGCAGAATATCGCGCAGGAGCTCCAGCAGTTACAGGTCTGTGCCGAAGGAGGCGCAGACCTGTCCTGCCACGCCGGCGGACCACCAGGGAGGAGGTAGGAAACGGGGGTGGCCGTAATGTGAGGGCAAAGTGGAGCTGATGGGGGGCAGTGTGAGGGCAAAGTGGAGCTGATGTGGGCAATGTGAGGGCAATATGGAGCTGATGGGGGGGGCAGCGTGAGGGCAAAGTGGAGCTGATGTGGGCAATGTGAGGGCAGTATGGAGCTGATGGCTGGCAATGTGAGGGCAATATGGAGCTGATGGGGGCAATATAAAGCTGATGAGGGCAATATGGAGCTGATGGGGGGGCAAGTTGTAGCTGATGGGGCAATATGGAGCTGATGGGGCAATGTGAAGATGATAGGGGCAATGAGAGGGTAATATGCATACCTGGGAAATTTCAAAATGAGCTGACCCTGAGATTGTGTAAATATTAACCCTTAAATTTCCCATAATATAGATTATCTGCGATCTAGCCTTGATCACTGTAATCAAAATTTGCTCCAATCAGCATTCAAGCAGCCATTAATACACAACATACAGATATCACTGCATGAACACACTCAAATTAAGCAGGACTTCTCCCTCTGCCTTCCTGGTACAAGCTGCACCAATTTAGAGACTAAAGAAGCATTTAACTGGAGCAGAATATATATAACAGGTAGCACTGGACTCTCTCACTCTGAGATTTTGGCTTTTCACCCTGAGATTTGGACCAAAACCCTGAGTCTCAGGGTCAAACCCTGAAAGTTCCCAGGTATGGCAATATGGAGCTGAAGGGGGCATTATGGAGCTGATGGGGGCAATATGGCGCTGATAGGGGGCAAGTTGTAACTGATGGGGCAATGTGAAGATGATAGGGGCAATGAGACGGCAATATGGACATGAGGGGGGCAGTGTGGAGATTACGAGCATTGTGGAGGTGTCCAGTGGAGATGGCCAATGGGTGGGTTTCAGATTTTTGTGCCTACAGGCTCCTGAGATGTAAATCCGGCCCTGGCCCTAAGCGGACGTGCGAAGCACATCTACGTGCCATAGCACCCTGGTTTAGAACCACTGCATGTGACGACAGATAAAGAAGACTCTTATGAGATATGCTTTTTCCTGCTGCTCGGCGACCAGGCCTTGGGATGCCCATTTGAGGACTAATGTGCAACGCATCCCTCTGGAACACAACGGGTTAAACTTCAGCCCTATTCTTGTTATTCCAGGGTTCTCTCAAAGCCCTGTGGTACCAGGGAACCTATTTGGAAACGCTGCAATTCGTCCTTTTAACGTAGACATATATTACTGGACTAAAGGACCTTCGCGACATCACAAGTCATGTGACTACAGTATGTGTAGGAAGGGGAGGGGCCTAGTAAAAGGAGACCTGTAGGGAGAAGATAGGTGGAATGGAAGCAAAAGAGGTACAGTGCATGTGTGTGTCCTGGAAGAGTTCATTCCGGACATGTTATCGTTTAGATAACTGCAGTATCGCGATCTATATATATATATATTTTTGTGTATCTGTTTATGTGTAAAATCTTGCTATGCAATGTGTTTGTTTTTCAGATTTTTTTTTGTTAACATGAAGGTGTTATTCAGTCTACATAGTATATTATGTGTAGTAATGTCTTATGTGAATGATCATTTTCTATAATACCGTGGAGTTGCTGTTCAGTCTGTAGGGCATTAGGGCAGTGATTCCCAGGCTCAGTCATTAGGGCACACTGACAAGTTGGGTTTTCAGGTTCTCCCTGCTACATCACATGTAAGTAATCACTGGCTCAGTCATTGCGATTGAGCTACCTGTGCTTAACCCGTTAAGGACCAGAATGTGTTGTGCTCCTACTGGTCCTTGAAGGGTTAAGCAGGCATATCCTGAAAACCTGATCCTTTGGTTTGCTTTGAGAGCTGGAGTTTAGAATCAATGCTTTAGGTTAGGGTATGTTAATCAGCAAGCACATATATTGAAGTGGTGTTCCAGGTAAATCGACAAAGTATGTGCAATCATTTCCTTGTTAAGTGAACTGGTTAAATTGTGTTCACACTAAACCATCTATCCCAAAGAAAAGTGGAGGATTTCTCGGGTAAACCAGAAGAAGCCTCCACTTTTCTTTTGATCACATGGCCCTTTAAATGTGTCAGATTCACTGTGGCAATGAAGAGCTTGCAGGAGACACAATAGGTTGACCAAACCTCACCTTTAACCGGGGACGCATAGGAAAAATGCATACTGCAGGACTGCTTTGATTTCAGTGAAGTACTGTAAAATGGCTATTTCCTATGTGTCCCCGGTTAAAGGTAAGATGTGGTCAGCCTACCTAATAATAACCCCCACAAACCCTTCTATGGCTAGAAAGTCCTTATGGCCCCTAGAAGCATCATAGGAGACAAACTCTGTCCACTGGACATGGTAATTTTAGCCATCTGATTGCAAGGGGAGTATACAGTTCACTAATCTGCAATGCACAATCCTCTGGCATTTTAAAGGGTAATACCAGAGAGCTGTGCAGTGCATTGCTTCACAATGCATTACACACTTCACTGGTCCTTAAAGGGTTAAGTGAACTCGTGCTCTGCTTGTTTAGGTTTAAAACTGCCAGTAAATGGTATGCCTGCCTCTATGGAGATAACATCCAGGACAAGAACAAAATTCATACAGGTCTTTAGGAATGTCTAGCCATACCAGGGTAAGTAGGTGTTATTATCACATTTTACTACATCTGCTATAATGTGAACTGACTTAGGCAAAAGTCAAGGGCTGTTCTTTGCAGCCACAAAACGGCTTCTATGAGCTGTTGGGCGGATTAGTGTCTCCCTTGACTAGAAGATGACCTGGGAGTCTATGTAGCTACAAACTCCTGGGCTTCGGGCACAGTCCCCTTAAACCTGCTGTGCAGTCTTTTTGAAGCCCAATACAGAACTGCATCTTGCAGTATAGGAAAATGTCCTGATTAATACAACTTCAATGTATCTGGTGTCTCTCCTTGGACATCCATTCTGCTCCTCTGGCTCACAATTCAGCCAGCTTGATTAGCTGGGGTACACTCTGCATGCCCCAAGAGGAGTCAGTGAGTGAAGTAATCAGAGCATCACTGCTACTAACTCCACATAGATAAGTTATTTGGTTTAGCAGGAAGCATAGGGATGTTCCCTCTGCACAATGGAGACAATGGTCAGGGCCGGTGTAAGGATTTTTGCCACCCTAGGCAAAACCTCATCTTGTCGCCCCTTTAGCACCGCCCCTTGTGCCCTGCCCCTTTATGCTCTATCCCTGTGCATGTATAAGTATCAGTGTGTTTGTGTGTACCCTATATGTGTATGTGTCAATGTATGTGTTACTATACATGTATAAGTGTCAATGTATGTATGTTCCATGTCAGTGTCAGTGTGTTCCCTGTATGTGTAAGTGTGCATCACTGTGTGTTCCTTATGTGTGTGTATAAGTGTGTCAATGTGTGTGTCTCTGTAGGGGTATCAATGTGTAAGTGTGTGTGTGTGCTTCTCTATATGTGTATCAGTTTGTCAGTGTGTAATCTGTATAAGTGTGTCCATGTGTATGCTTGTCTGTATGTGTATCAGTGTGTGTACTTATCTCTGTGTATCAGTGTCAGCAGATTTTGGACCGAAACGTTGAGTAACACATCGCTCTAATTTTGCATTTTAAAAGTGATTATTATTTAATTTCATATACATATGTGCGTACTTCTAAAATGGATAAAATATCCATCCATTAAAAGGCAAGAGGAGGCTTTCTATGTGTTCTCTCTTTTCAGAGCGAGTGCCTCTCTCTCTCTTCACATAACAGCCGCCAAGATGCATGCAGAATAGCACATTCCCTTTAGTGTATATACACCCTTCACATCTGCTTGAGTTGTTCACCCTCATTCTTGCAATATCCCTTTAAATCTCCACTAAGACTAGATCTTACAGGCTCTTAAAGGGATAGTAATACTTCATTTTATCTTTATTTTATTTTGTAGGCATTAAAAAAACATGAAGAATGATATAAGTCTTATCTCTCAGACCTTTATGGTTTAAGAGATATTCACAAGCAAAGTATCCCCCCCCCACCCCCCCCCCGTTCAGCCAAATCAGAAGGGAAGTGCCCAGGTAGACTGCAGAGAGGGACAATCTTCAATTAAGATAAGGGAAAAAGCTGAAAAACTTATCATGGGGGGAAGGGCTTTCATTCTTTTCATACAAAGAAGATTGTCCCCTGCTGTTATCTGTCTGGTTTTACAACCAGATTAACAGCTGAGAAGAGATGGCTTACACTAGGTAAAAGGGGCGGGAGGGGAAACTTTGCTTGTGAATATCTCTTAAACCATAAAGGTTTGAGAGATAAGACTTATATCATTCTTCATGTTTTTTTAATGCCTACAAAATAAAATAAAGTTAAAACGAAGTATTACTATCCCTTTAAGGTTTGTAAATCATTAGAAATATATAGATATATATTTTATTGTCAGGATCCTCCCCTATGAATATGTTCTGAATTGTGTCTTTTGTAATGAGACCAATAACTACAGAATTTTGTGTATTGTCCAGTCTCTCTATTTTGTTCACAAAAATACATTTTGTCCATTTTCTCAAATTATTGAGAAAACGCAAGAACTGACAATACAAATGGCCAATTCTTCCATTTTATTCCCTCAGATGCCATAGAGGGGTACATTAGGGAGCTTTGAGAGGTGTTGTGGAGCTATCTAGTGCTTAAGGGGTTAAAAGCCCCAACTGGCACAATGGGCATTTTGGGAAGGTCTAGAGTCCCCTATGCTGCTGATCGTTTGTCCCAAAACTGGTCCAATATGAGTCTGATCTAATAAGAACTGAAGAAAACCAATTTCACCAGAGGGCATACAGAAAAACTTAGAATAATGCATATTTAACCCTTTTTTAGTACCCTCTGGTACTCAAAGGGTTAGAATGGGAACTGAGTATTGGTACAGTATTGAGTGCTGCTACAGTAGGGCTATCTGTATTCTCTCTTTATTTAAAACATACCATTCATAAGGGCCAAAGAGCATTGTGTGTCGGATACCTCTGTAGCACTCAAAGGGTTAAGTGGTGTTTTTAACCCCTAGAAAGTATAGAGGTTTCCAATGTATTGTGAGACCCTGTCTGTAGAATCCAAGGGGTTAAAACTCCATTGTAATCATTGGGGATTTGTATTTGCCCCTGTGGTGCAGTTGATTTAACCCTTTGAGTGCCAAAGGGGTAGGCAATGCATTGCAAAGCAGTGATCTGGCACTCAGTGAGTCAAACCAGCTGTCCCCTGAACATCAGTCAGCCCTTGTCCATAGGGGCCATTGTGTTGCATATGTATTTGTACACTGGGGGCCTGAGCAGACCATCAGATCACAGCCCACAGGGAGCCTCTCACATGAGCTCAGGGCAGCCAGTACATCCTGCTCCTCCCCAGTGCTCGGCCAGTACCTGCTGCGCTCCTTCCCAGCAGTCTCCACACAATCAACCATACATGCGCATGACACAGACCCGCACTGTTCACCAAGTGCGGACCCTGCACATGCGCTAATTCCCGACTACTGGGGGAAGTGCCCGGCAAGCGAGCTACGTGCAGCTGTGCGCCCTAGGCCGGCACCTATTTCGTCTATAGGTGGCGCCGGCCCTGACAATGGTTTAGGACAGTGATGAGTAACACTGCTCTCAATATCTTTCTCTGTGACGTCCACACATGATTCTCTTAGGGTGAAGCTGTTTGCTGGCCACTGGGATACAAGGTGAGTATGGAGGGGTAAAGAGTATTAGTTGTCCAAGTGAGTGATCTGTGAGACAAGGCTGGGCAATCTGAGGCCCTCTAATGATTTGGGACCTCAATTCCCATTGTCCACAACAGCTGGATGACCTCAGGTTGTCAGCCCTGTCTTAGATATCACTCACTTGCACAACTTTGAGCACTATGAGAGAGAACCCCCTTTGCTTACCTTTCTTCCCTGCCATCTCTTTCTCCTTCCCTTTCCTGGTTCTCCTTCCCTTATTTCTCTCTCGCTCTGGCTTCTCTTTCACCCCTTCCATGCCTCTTTTTCCCTATGTCCTTACACTATAATGGCATAACTGTGGTTGATGCCCTTGCTATCTGAGAGTTTCTGCTGCTGTAGAGGTGTTTAGCAATATATCCAGTGCATTTCGTACTAATGCTAGAATTCAAGGCAGTAGTGGAAATAAACTCAGGAACTTGGGAGCCCAGGCTCCCAAATTTTGCTGATATTTTATATAAATCCATGAGCATCCACCGCTTCACTGGCTCCTAAAACTCCTAGTTTTCTCCAAAGTTTATTTTTGTTAACCCTTGTTCTAAGGGGTTAATCAATAAACTGGATTTCCAACCCAATTAGGCTGTTTTTTCAGACCAGACTATAAGTATGTTTGGACTGACAGGCTTACTTTTAGCTACTGATAAACTATTTGCACAGTGTTTTAATCCCTGCATAATCACATAATGTGATTTATTTTGCCTTAATTATTTTTTAGGCAGCTACATTTATTGTTCTATAAATAATGTTTGACTAACCAGTTGCAAAAGTCATGCCTCAGCTAAAACCAGGTTATCTTACAATGTGGATGTATTTTGCAATGGTTAATATTCAAATATTTGAATTGCTGTTAAATATTGCTTCCATTGCTTAAAAGAAACAGACTTTTGGTTTCGGCTACTCATCAAAATTTAAAAAAAATCACCTGATCAAAGTCTGATCTGGATTAACAAACTACAGACCTGTCAGATTTCACCTACATTCAGCTCTTCACCATGATGGGCTGTATTAAAGAGGGCCATTCTACAACAAACCAACTTCTCCATGGGGGAGATTAATATTTGAATTGATTTAAATGGTGATTTTAACCCCTTAAATTTAGTGATGTCTCCAAAGCAGCAATGCCACAGGTGCCTACTTATTTGTGATATACTGCCCTCCGCCCTGTGTAGTTTTACACACCGGGGAGGGCAGAGGCATGTTACAAGGATGGCCCAAGTGGGTGTTCGTCATATATCATTAGTTGATGCCCACATGGGTTAGGCTTGTGCTGGAGGATTCAAATGGAATTGCTTCCTTCAGAAATGTTTGTGTGAACAGTGCATGGTGACCCATAGGCCTCAGTGTATATCAGCTTGATGCAGAGCATGCATGTGAGCTCATATGCTGTGCTCCAGTACATTCTGCAAGGAGACAATCTCCCTTCTGGAAAGCACCACTGGCACTATTTGTTTTACATGATTGATGTTAGAGAAGCATTAACCCCTTCGTGACAGCTGCGTGCTAACATTTTTTGTAACTAAACGGTTCCAAAGTCCCCGAACGGTGTGCAGCCGCACGGAGACCCGGACTTCTGGGACTTACCAGGTACGTCCTCTGTCGCTAAGTGACAGTTTTTGCGGAACGTACCTGGTAAGTCCATTGTCGGGAAGGGGTTAATAACACCTCTCTAATGTCAGCAGAGTGAGCATAACCTTGATCTAATACTTCATTCCGTAATAATTACGCTTGTAAAGCAACACTTAAAGGGATAGTAATGTTTCATAATAATGCAGCTCCAATTATTCTTTATAGTTTTTGGCCCATGTAGAGTGTTATTTTCATTCTCTACAATGTGTAGTTCCAGAGTAATTGGATCATAAAGTGTTCCCTCCCGCCCCTTTTACCTATGTAAAGCTGCACAGCAAGATCATCAGGATGGATCGCAGCAAGAAACAATCTTCTTTTAGCATAAGGAAAAACCTGCCCTCCTCCTTTAAGGGGGCAGGGTTTTCCTTATGCACACAGCCAGAAGATTGTCCCTCATTGTGAGCTGTCCAGTCAAGCGACCAGATTCCACATCTGAGGGGATGTGGCTTACAACAGGTAAAAGGGGCAGGAAGGGGATACTTTATAATTCAATTACTCTGGAAATACACATTGTAGAGAATGATAATACCGCTCTACATGGTCCAAAAAACTATAAAAAATAATTGGAGCTTCATTTATTTTGAAACATTTCTGTCCCTTTAACATAACGTTCTTAACCACACCCTTCCAGGTATGCTGGAAATTAAACCACTTAGGTATCAGAAAAATATACAAGATGAAAAGTTATTTATTTAGCCATAATACCATGGGTTTCATTAAAATAAACCTGCGTCTCAAAATAATTTTCCCTTCTTCTAAACTCTATTGTTATTTTATATGCATTTACTAATTCTCTGGCTCCTAAAATTCCTAACTGGCTCATAGATTGTCAGTAATTTTCTTCACCCTTGTCCTAAAAACATGACTTGTTAGGGTCCTCTTAGGATAGGTTTGGGAACCACTGGTCTATTTGTTTTGGTAATCAAGTTTTTATCCAATATATGCTTCTCCAGCTCTTTGCATTGGTCATTGACAGATACTTGTGTATGTAAGGGAATGAAATACAGTTAAAATGCTGCCATTCCCACAATACAAATCTATGCAGGGATTCTCCGGGCCAGACTTGGCAGATTTGCCTGGTTCTTGCTCATCGATGAATAAGCAAGTACCAGGTATGGGGCTGGATTCAAATGCAGGTTCTAGTTTCATATCTGCTTTTATCTCCAGGTATTCCCATAGACTTCAACATTTGATAAAATGGGAGGTAACATTTATCTCCTGCATTTAAATCCAGCCCATGATCTGCCCATTAGCGAATTTGTAAATGACAAGTGCTTAAGCAAATCGGAGTTACAGTCTTTGTGCCCTGTGTTCTAAATCAGTGTGGAGAAGTGATGCATTGAACACCTCTCAAGCATTCAAGGACTTAAAGATTTTAATTTACTTAACCCTTTAAGGGTGGCCGGCACTTAGGGACCACGGAGCATTTTTTTTTTTTTTTTATTTATTTATTTTTTTTAAACACTATCTGACTCAGGGATCCCCGAATGGCATGCAGCCACGTGGGGAGCCCTGAAATCCATGACGGTCCTGGCACGTCATGGGTCCTTATGGCACGTCCAAGCCATGACGTGCCAGGACCGTTGTGGGTATTTAAGGGGTTAAATAAGGATTTTTTTGTCCCCTATGTTACTTTTATGCTCCAAAATGAATCCCGTTTTCTTTTGAACATACTGCACGTAACCCTTTGAGTGCCAGAAGCACCCCTCTGGCACTCAAAGGGTTAAAGAAGAAGTGACACTTTTTTCCCCCTTTGAATGTCAGAGGGGTAGGCACTCAGAGTTCTGACACTCAAAGAGTTAAATCAGGCTGTTAGCAACAGCGCCAGCTAGTGTTCAGAAAGCATGGGGGTTGTGCACTGTGATGGAGATCTTGCTTCATTGACCAAGGATGTCTATTGTAAGTGATGGCAACAGTACCGCTTGGTCTCCACAATAGAAAAACTGCAGTTTAATGTAAGAAGACTAGTTTAGTTTGAGTTCTACTAACCTTTGAATGGAAAATCTCACTGGGTATGCAATGTGCTTTGTGCCCTTCTGGCATTCAAAGGGTTAGAAGAGACCTTCGGGTTCTTCCTCACTGGTCCACCAAGATGAACCAAACTGACTGAGATACTGAATCTCATTTAATTCTAGCTGGGATTTTTGTGCAATCTCCATATATAATCTACCAAAGGGCTTCCAAGCCTGTCAATAAATGTCTATATAGCCTGGAGACACAACCAAGGTCATATTCACAATACGGTAAAGTCAACGTCTACTCTAGGCCCACTGGTTAAAGCCTCCCCAAGTCAAGGAGAAATCCAGAAGTCCTAAAACACAGTTTGAAACCCTTTGGATCGCCCTCTCCCTAGGGCACCTAATACAGTCTGATTGCACTGTGAAGCCTGGTGTGAAAACATACCACTGTGTACGTATGAACAACTGTAGTGTCACGCTAGATGTAAATTCTTAGTCTTAACCTAATTGTAAGCACACAATACTCCATGAAATCCATACAACATAACTTCAGCATTGTGTGATGCTACTACAAGGTTTGAGTACTCACTTTAAAAAGAGCAAGGGAAAAGGGTATAGTGATTATTTAACCCCTCAAATTTTAAATATGACTGCACTAATATCTTTGTCTCTGCATGTTCCTATCAACACAGCAGAATGCTGCTAATCTCATTATTTCTGAATTTGTGTTGTAGTTTTTTTAGTAGACCTGGAAATATCCTTTTAAAGGAGAAAGACATGTTGCTGAATCCAGTCATTTCGAAGTTGGCAGGGAAAAGAGTAGTGTTGGCAAGCGCATCTCCTCGAAGACAAGATATACTTTCCAATGTGGTAAGTATACTTATGGCTTTCTATAGATGTCTGTATTCGAGAAGGAAAGTAATTTACAGCCTTATTTATCAAGCTAAACAGGTGCAGTTATATAGCAAATTTTATAGCACACCAGCTACTTCACATGAGGGAAATAAAAATTACCATTGTTCCTGGGAATAATGTTGCCCAAATCTTTAGAATAATTATATAATCTAAATATAGGCAGAATTAATTAATTAAAATGTTTTCCTTTCTACAAATGTTATGTTACAGATGTTCCCACTCTATCTGACAACATGAATATCATAGAATGCAGATTTCAAGGCTTTATTTGGAAAAGACAGGACTAAGATTAATATACATAAATTACAAAAGCGCAAATCAAATGGTGGTTTCAGTCTTTCCATTATCTGTTTATAATGTCAATCTTACATATATTTTACATGCCCCACAAGTCAAAATACCTGTGTATTGCCCCAATCATTAATAATAGCAGGAGCATGGCAATTTACCAGACAAGTCCTCTACAAAACATACATTTAAATCTGTCTTTTTACCATTTATTAACAACATAGATTTCTGGCATGGTCATCTGGATAAAAGGTTTCACGACTGGACTGAAAAAGGACTAGGTTCAATTTGTAATCTGTTCAGTCCTAACTCCCACATTATTATATGCCTTTGAAGAGCTCAATAACAAATACAACATGAGAGCCAACCATTTATTCGCTCACCTGCCAGGTAAAAATGATGCCCAGATTATTCTCCTAGATGTATAAGATCAGTTGGACAATAACCCATTTGACTGTCACATCAAAAATCCTGACCTGTGCATTTCAGTACTGCCATTATCCACAAACACCTGTTATTCGGTAACTAATCATAATGGCTTACTGACTGGCCCTCAAAAATGGCTGAAAGTCATCCCTAACATAGCTTTCCATAAAATTCTATATTGTTTCACCAGGCAATTGAAACATTCATCCTCCTTTTATTCTCACAAACTAACTTACAGGCTGTCACATAGATCATACCTTACGCCTCCTCTAGCCAGAGCAATTGGTCTATCGCAAGCTGATAAACATTGCACATGTTATATTAATTCTGTCACATCCTAAAATACTGGCATTCCATCTCTCAAAAATGTTAGGACCATCTAAGACTGGGTATTGATATGACTAATGCATCATTTATTCTTGGGGTGTATATATTAGATAAAGACACTTCCAGATAAAACTTCTTGACATACTTTTAATGTTGGCATTAAAATGTATATTGGCAGTGTGGACTGACTCAATCTCAAAGAAACGAATCCTGAATTTTACTAAATTACACTGGGTGAATGCTTTGCAAAATAAGGAATTGTATTGGGAGCAATTCATTACTACATGGGAGCCATTACTTAAAGGGATAGTAATACTTCATTTTAACTTTATTTTATTTTGTAGGCATTAAAAAAACATGAAGAATGATATAAGTCTTATCTCTGAAACCTTTATGGTTTAAGAGATATTCACAAACAAAGTATCCCCCCCCTGTTCAACCAGATCAGAAGGGAGATGCCCAGGTAGACTGCAGAGAGGGACAATCTTCAATTAAGATAATGGAAAAAGCTGAAAAACTTGTCAAGGGGGGAAGGGCTTTCATTGTTTTCATACAAAGAAAATTGTCCCCTTCTGTTATCTGTACTGTCATACAACCTGATCCACATCTGAGAAGAGATTGTTTACACTAGGTAAAAGGGGCGGGGAGGGGAACTTTGCTTGTGAATATCTCATAAACCATAAAGGTTTGAGAGATAAGACTTATATCATTCTTCATGTTTTTTTAATGCCTACAAAATAAAATAAAGTTAAAACGAAGTATTACTATCCCTTTAACATTGTTTCAGGTAGTCAGTCTGGATGACCTAAAACAAAACAAGGGAATAAATATTAAAGGAGTAGTAAACTTTTTTTTAGGAAAAAATAATGTTTCACTGTCGTCCAATACAGGTCACTGGTACAATGGGAGGCGATCCGCCCCTTTAATAGGCAGGAACATTCATTCAAATGTATGCAGGGGGTGGAGCCTCCCCTCCTACTTAAGCTGCCTTCAGGCCAGAGCCAAGCTAGATTGATGTGTTCCTGTGTGCTGTGCACACCAGGTGGAGAACATCTATCATTCAGCTTTAGTTTTTTATTGTTTTCTTCAAATATGGAATATCACCATTAGGAGGGTGACCATGGCTGTGAATTGCCCTCTCCAAAGTGGCTAGTGCAGCTTCCAGGGATTTTCTGGTGGACCTTATGCCCTGAAGAGGGAACAGCTTGGGTCAAGTAGCTTCCCTGCTGGGGAATTTGCCTCTGGTTAATTCCTATTTCAACATGGTCACCTGAAGACAGAAGTCCTGCAGAAAGGTGAGCCACCCTTTGAGTGCTGAAGGTCCACTTGTCCCCACAGTGTCCCTTACTTGGGCTTGTATTTGGGAGTTTGCATTTTGCACTCCAGCACTCATTGGGTGTTTTTATTTCTATTGCTTGTATTTATGCAATTTCTGTGGTATTCCCTGGGTTTTGGAGCTTTGGAATATTATTTTCTCATGTTTCTCATGTGTTAAAAGTATGTTTGGTGTACTTTCTATTTCAGAAATTCTTTATTAATATTTGATGTTCCGCGCCTTTAAGCGCGCCTTTTACTGCATAGACGCCATTGCTCCTTTACTCTCTATGGGTTTGCACAGTGTGGGACATATCTCTGGAACCGCTTATCACAGCAACTTCAGAGAGGGCTCATTTTGTTGGTCTTCCCCTGCTCTATCATCCGGTGGCTAGTTTCGGGGTGTGGGGAGTTTGGGGGGGCTTCGGGCACTGTTTGGGGTACTTCTGAGAGAAAACTACATTTCCCATGAGCGCCCGTTTCACACTCGTTTTCTGATTGGCTACCGTCGCGGCAGCCATTTTGTGGTGTTATTCTCAGCAAGTATACTATGCAGGGACCGAGCCTTCTCTCCTCTCAGCAGATTAACCCTTTGCTGGCCAGATAAGTCCGATTTTAGACATTTCTGGGGTGAAACTTTAATCTTTCACACTTCTACTGGGTGATTTTTCTTAGTGGTGTATATCTGACGCTGTGAGCATGTCTACTCCACTGGAGTCAGGGGCTAGACCCAACACTAAGGAGGCTGGGGTGTCTGTTTCCCCCATTGCGTTTTGCTCCTCTTGTCACTCTGGGCTGCCTAGAGAATTTTCAGGCCACTTATGCCCAAAATGTACAGATAGTCATGATAGCAACCCTGGGCTTCCCAGCCACGCTATTGAGCCAACTTGGGTGAAAGAGTTCAAAGCTGCCACTAGGGATCTCAGATCCACTCTCCAACTCTTTCCGGCTCAGGTTCAGGGGGCTCTACAAGTCTGGCAGACCCCCTCCTCAATCAGGACCTCCCTGCCTAAGCCACAGGGAGCTCCTGATGTGTCTGATTCTTCTGAGGAAGAACTTTTACAAGATTCTGATGCTGAGGAGGGCACTGTTATTGAATCTAATAGGTTCTTTGGGGACCCTTATGAATGTGACCCTGAGGTTTCTGCTGAGGGTTTGATTAGAGCGGTGTTAACCACGCTCAACCTTCCTCTGACTCAGGAATCTACTCATGATCCAACTGACGTTTTTCAGAAACCATCTAAGGCGGTTATATGTTTTCCAACTAACCCTACTCTTGCCCATCTAGTCTCTGATGCATGGAGGAATCCTGAAAAATCCTCTTCTGTGTCCAAAAAGTTTGCTAAGCTTTACCCTTTTCCTGAGACTGAACTGGCAAAATGGGTTCATCCTCCCAAAGTGGATGCCCCTGTTTCTAGATTATCCAAATCTACTGCTTTAGCTATATCTGATTCCTCTGCCCTGCAGGACTGGACGGACAAAAAGTTAGAGATTTCTCTTAAATCCATTTTTGCCTCCATTGGCACTGCCATGCGTCCAACCTTTGCAGTGGCGTGGGTTAATAGAGCTATTGCAGCCTGGACTGAACGACTGACTGAGGCGGTTCGCCAGGATGCGCCAGTGTCTGAGCAGTTACAACTTCTTGCTAATATAGCAGAAGCCCAGAATTATGTTTCTGACGCTGCCTTTGATGCTGTGCGCATGATGGCAAGGGCCTCTACTTCCTCTGTGGTGGCTAGACGTGCTCTTTGGCTGAAAATTTGGTCTGCTGATACTGCCTCTAAGAAAGCCTTACTTTCTTTGCCCTTTCAGGGGAACTTGTTGTTCGGTTCTGAACTTTAGGAGATGATTAGTGAGGCTACTGGTGGTAAAAGTACTCTTCTACCTTCAGTCTTCAAGAAGAAGTTTCCAGCCAAACGCAATCGGTCCTTTCGTTCCTTCCAGACTGAGACACGCTCCACGTCCCAGACAGGTCCGTCCTCCACGCGCTCCTCCTCCAAGCCCAAACAGTCCTGGAAGCCCAAAGTTGCCCCTAAGGCCAAGACCTCCAAGACTGCTTCGGCATGACTCACCGAACCTGGGTCCGCATCCGGCTGTAGGTGGACGTCTCCACATCTTTCGCCGGATTTGGAAGGAGTCAGTGACGGACCCATGGGTAATTCAGGTGGTATTAGAGGGGTACAGGATCCCTTTCTCTTCCCTTCCTCCTTTCCGGTTCCATTTTACTCGTCCTTCTCAAGAACCTACAAAAAGACGTCTGTTCGACGCTATTCAGGATCTTTTGGACAAAGAGGTCCTGGAATTGGTTCCACCAGAGGACACAGGTTCCGGATTTTATTCCAACCTGTTCGTTGTGGCCAAAAAGGATGGAGGCGCTCGTCCTATCTTGGATCTCAAGGATCTCAATTCCTTTGTTGTGAGTTCCCACTTTCGCCAGGAATCCCTGCGCTCTGTGATAGCCGCAATGTCTCCAGGGGAGTTCCTTGCCTCCCTGGACCTTCAGGATGCGTATCTTCACATCCCTATTCATCCAGAGAGCAGACGGTATCTCAGGTTTGCCTGTCACAAGGGCCACTTTCAGTGTTCAGCTCTTCCCTTTGGACTGACTTCAGCCCCTCAGGTTTTTCAGAGGGTATTGGGATCTTTGATAGCTGTGCTTCATCGAGAGGGTGTCAGGGTGACTCCCTACATGGACGATCTGCTCCTGAAAGCTTCATCTGCGGATATTCTCCACCAGCAGCTGCAGCTGTGTATACACACACTGAATCGCCACGGCTGGATTGTGAATCTGGACAAGTCAGACTTGGTCCCATCTCAACGGCTCCTCTTCTTGGGTCTCCTGTTCGACACTCAGCAGTGCATGGTGTTTCTACCAGAGGAAGTTGCTCATCAGATTGCTATCCGAGTAGCCAGGATCCTGGAATTCGACAGGGTTCCAGTGCCGAAGTTGACCTCTCTGGTGGGGAAATTCATTTCCACAATAGAGGCGGTGCCATTTGCTATGGAACACACCAGGGAACTTCAGAGTTTTGTGATCCAGACGTGCAAGAATCATCCAGATCATCAGCATCTGTCAGTCTCTCTACCTCCTCATGTCGAGTTGAGCCTGCAATGGTGGTTGGACTTGTCTCATCTCCTGAAAGGGAGATCCTTTCGGGTTCCCTATTGGACCACAGTCACGACGGATGCCAGCCTCCGGGGATGGGGAGCTGTGTTGGGTCATTTCAGTGCTCAGGGGAAATGGGGACTGGAAGAATCTCTTCTCTCCATCAATGTTCTGGAACTTCGTGCCATACTTCTTGCCCTGAGGCACTGGGAATCTCAGCTGGAAGGCTGTCCAGTCAGAGTGGAGTCCGACAACGCCACCGCAGTGGCTTACATCAACAGACAAGGCGGCACAAAAAGTCTCACCGCTTGGTTAGAGGTCAAAGCCATTTTATCCTGGGCAGAAGATCATGTGCCAGTCTTCTCAGCGGTACACATTCCAGGCGTAGACAACATCATGGCAGATTTTCTCAGTCGTCACACAGTCGACAGCGGAGAATGGGCGCTTCATCCAGAGGTGTTTCACCTTCTCACCCAGATGTGGGGGGTGCCAGTAGTGGATCTGATGGCTACCAGACACAACAGGAAGGTGCCAGTGTTTTGCTCCCAGGGGAGGGACCCTCTTGCTCTGGCAGTGGATGCTTTGTCAATCCCTTGGACGTTTCCTCTGGCTTACATCTTCCCTCCTCTTCCTCTGTTGATCCGAGTCATCCAGAAGCTGAAGGTGGAGCGTTGTCCTGTCATCTTGATCACTCCAAATTGGCCTCGTCAGTCCTGGTATCCGGAACTGCTAGCTATGTCTGTGACGGATCCTGTTCCGCTTCCTGCACGTCCAGATCTACTTCTTCAGGGATATCTGTGGAAGGAGGATGTTCAGCATCTCCATTTGATGGCTTGGAGGTTGAATCCTCAATTTTAAAGAAGAAAGGGTTTTCCTCTTCAGTGGTGTCCACGATGCTTAGAGCTCGCAAGCCTGTGTCTTCCAAGATCTATCATCGCATATGGTCCACCTTTGTAGCATGGTGTACTGATAAGGATCTGTCTCTAGATTTCCATCTTCCCACAGTCCTAGCCTTTTTACAGGATGGGGTTGAGAAGGGACTCAGCCTGAGTTCTCTCAAGGTTCAGACTTCTGCTCTGTCTGTGTTTTTCCAGGAAAGAATTGCTATTCTCCTGATGTTAAGGTTTTCTTCCAAGGCGTGGCTCATGTTCGGCCTGCCTTCAAGAGTCCTACTCCCCAGTGGGACCTCAATTTGGTGCTGGGGGTTCTCCAGAGACCCCCGTTTGAATCCTTGGCTTCTATTCCTTTGCGTCTCTTGACCTAGAAGATGGCTTTTCTTTTGGCTATTGTCTCAGTTCGCCGGGTAGCAGAGTTACAAGCTCTGTCTTGTAAACCTCCTTACTTGGTGTTTCACAAGGATAAGGCAGTGCTTCGCACTTCCAAGGAGTTTTTACCCAAGGTTGTCTCCGCATTTCACATCAATCAGGAGATTGTGGTTCCCTCTTTCTGCCCTAACCCTTCCTCTGACAAGGAAAGAGATCTCCATTTGTTGGATATTGTGCGTTGTCTTAAATTTTATGTTCATCGCACTGAGTCTATCAGGAAGTCTGACGCCTTGTTCGTCATTCCTGAGGGGCCTAGGGCAGGGAGACCGGCATCCAAGGTAACTATTGCCTCTTGGATTAAATCTACCATCCGTGAAGCCTACAAAGTGCGGAATAAGCACGTTCCCTTCAGGGTTACTGCTCATTCCACCAGATCTATTGGGGCCTCTTGGGCCTACAAGAATCAGGCATCTGCTGATCAACTGTGCAGAGCGGCCACTTGGTCCTCTGTGCACACCTTCTCGAAGCACTATCGAGTTGATGTACTGGCCTCGGCTGATGCCAGCTTTGGAAGGAAGGTCCTGGAGGCAGTTTTGCCTGTTTAGGACTTCTATTCTGTGATCCTTAGTGCTTCTTTACTGTTGAGCCCTGTTGGTTCTAGTTCAGTGTGCTGTGTTGGTTTGGGGGTTTGTTTTCCCCCCTGGTTGGTGTCCGTTGACACTTCTGTTACTGGGCTATATGATTAATTAGTTCATAGCAGTTCTAGTGACTTGGGCCTTGCGCCTGGTCCTTGCCTTACTTCCCGCCTCAGGGACAGCTCAATGTTTGTACATCCCATTCTACCAGTGACCTGTATTGGACGACAGTGAAAATAGGATTTTAGTCTTACCTGTTAAATCCTTTTCACTTAGTCCATACAGGTCACTGGTCTCCCACCCTGTCAAGGGACCATGCTTGGCTCTCCTGTGGCATTCAGTGGGAGACCTTCGGGGCATGCTCACAGGAGTCTTCCTTTTCTTGCTTACCTCTGGTCTGTTTAAGTGTCTCAAATCAATCTAGCTTGGCTCTGGCCGGAAGGCAGCTTAAGTAGGAGGGGAGGCTCCACCCCCTGCATACATTTGAATGAATGTTCCTGCCTATTAAAGGGGCAGATCGCCTCCCATTGTACCAGTGACCTGTATGGACTAAGTGAAAAGGATTTAACAGGTAAGACTAAAATCCTATTTTAAGGACTTTTCCTGCTGAATAAAACAATGATACTCCAACTACTGAGAGTTACATATTTCCATAGTTATTACAGTTTATATAATCTACACAGTTATTTTTTTATTTGTATGACTCCTGAAGAGCCTTCTCCTTCAGATCCAGTCTGATAATGCCTTTACTGTTGACATTATTCATAAAGAGAGAACCTGATGAAGGAACTTGGTTATAGTTTTAGAATGTCAATACTTGGATTGAGAGGACAGGTATAGCACCATAGGTGACTTATATACCAGGTTTAGAATACTGGGAGGCAAATTACCTCAGAAGGATGATTGAACCAGTAGAGTTGGAGCTACAACCAGCTGACTTTCCAGCACTAGTAGGAAACTGAGAACTCCCAGGAAAAGACATGGTGGCATTCTGACACAATCCAAAACTACCAGTCTTCATTACCAAAACAAGAGGGACCAGAGCTGTGGTGAAAGATAACCTGGTTATCCCTTGGGTGTACAATCTGGCATATCTGTTTACTCCAGAGGTCATGAGTTCTAGGATCATCACTAGCCTCATATGGGATCAATCATGTAATACTAGCATGTTCACAATGGGTCCCGTAGATCATCCCTAGACAGTTAGCATTGCTTTGTGACATGGAACCTCAAGTCTCAATACTAAGGTTCAGAGTTTTGTTTTGAAGTGTCATCCAATCCACACAGAGAGTAAGGGAAGCAGTATCCTACAGGATTTGTCTCCTGGACAAATGTCAATTAGCCTTTCAGTTTCATTCAAGCCAGGCTAGAGGAAGTTACCGTATCCATTCAATTTTAGCTTGGGATTATAGAGATTCCAGAAGTTTACACCTTTATGCAAGAGGTAGCAAACATGATCCGACTCCTCCTTGGACTTGTTCTTGATTCCTTTTGATGTCATGTCTTCACTCTCTTTTTGTCACCTTACCTGTAGACTGTTTTCTGTAGTTAGTACATCTCTAGTATTGTCAGAGCTTGGTATCCTCTCTAGTAGAAAAACTCATATTATCTTTCTTCAAGATAAAGCAGTACTTAGGACCATTCTACACTTCCAACCCAAGGTCGTGTCTGTTTTCACATTAATCATGATTTGATCTTACTTTGAAATTTTGTCTTACTTTGACATTAATCCAGAAGTTCCCTTTTACATGTGGCTCTCAAGTGCTTTTTGGACTATAATTTCCATCAACCGCTGGATGTTGGTTGGGAGTTGCTGTCAAACAGCTGAAAAATCTCATTTTACATGCCTCATAGTTAAAGGGTTAATACTTTAGAAAGCTATAGACGAATCATATTTGTTGCTATTCATACACTTTTCGTGTCTTGTATGGTGTCGAGTTTTGAGATATCAGCTTTCAGCGTCAGATATCAGATCCAGACATCAGTTTTACACAATTTCTGCTGACAACAAATTATCTCTTTTGAGACAGTCGGTTATTGGGTATTTGTTTCACAATCTAATTTTTATTGCCATCTGGTTCTGATATCAGAAAAAAACAGAAGGCAGAGATTTCAGATTACGCAAACTGGTGTCTATTAAACATATGGGGGTAATAGGCAAGAAGAAGGCATATAAAAGTGTTCTTTATAGTGGACTCACAAATAAAATATTGTAAGACACTTCTTGCTGAATAAAACAAGGGTACTGCAGTTATCACGGTTCATCCTTTTGTTTTAAATTGACAATAGCCCCCTTTAAATAAATGAATGTAATTGCTGTCATTTCCAAACCATTTGTATTTCCAGGTAGTAATGAAACTGTTCCTCAGTATTTTGACAATTTGAGCTATTATAACTTTTGAATACTACTGCCAGTAGTGGGGGGAACCTTATTTTACTGAGCAGGAAAAGCCCTATAACATATACATTTTCATAGAAAAATAAAAAAAAGTTTACTGCTTCTTTAAATCAGCCCCCCAGTGTAACAAGTACGGTGCGTAAGACCTGTATGTGTGGTTCCATGGCTCACAGTGAACAGTGGACTAAGGATGGTGTGTTAGACTGTGTATGTGTGACTCTGAGACTACCAGGGGGACGGAATAAGAAATCTGAGGTGTCTGAAGGTGTAAATGCAGTTTTGTGGATAACAGTGGAACAAGGATGGGGTGTTAGAAGAGTGTATGTGTGGGTCTGCGACTATCGGAGAATGTATGAAGGCTCTTTGACTTCCATTGAAACAGTAGATCAAAGTGAGGTTTAGTTCTGTGACTACCACTGGTACATGGCTGTGTTTTTTAAATGCTGTTCATTTGCATCTGACTACTAATGGACAGCGGAACAAGGCTGGGGTGTGGGACAATGTATGTGTTGTTCTGTGACTACTAGAAGAGCAAAACTCAGGTGGAAGACTGTGTATGTTTGATTAGGTGGTTACGAATTATCACTTTTGCCCAAGTCTGAAACTTTCTCTTGTTATCACATCTCAAACATGATTTTTTTTTTTTTAGGTGCAATATCACAGTGGCCTGAAATTGTACAGTGGTGCTGTTTCTACACCATCCAACGGATGACCAGAGCTGTACATAGGATGGTGTAGCAACAGCGCCACTGTACAATTTCAAGGCATTGTGATATTGCACCTAAAAAAATCAAGTTTGAGTTGTTATAACTTTTGAATAAAATACATTTAAGCAGTGGAAGTACCCTTGTTTTATGCAGAGGGATAAAACCTACAACATATATATATTTTTTACATTTTAAGTATTACTATCCCTTTAAGACAGTAGCCTGTATTAAAAAAAAAAGGATATTTTGTTTTATTTTAAATAGTTTGAGAAATCCTGCTATGTTAAACTATGGAATGAGGGGTACAAAAGTGACCTCAATGATGAGACTTGTAAAGTAGCTTCTAAATGATATCATGTTGCCCACCACTGCCCTAGAGGGTATGACAGCCCTGTTTGTATGATGCCAGTAGATCATTGCCCCAGTCTCCACATTGGTTGAAGAGACATCTCAGACTCTGTGCATGGAGGCAGACATGACAGTTGATAGCAGAACCACAGGACCTCAAACTCTGCTCACTGCAAACCAAGCACATGTAGAAGGCCATTTCAGTGAAATAATTATTTTTTACTAACGCGATCTTGGCTCTGCTGCAGAGCCGCCTGATGAATATAAAACCGGTTATCCCTGCAATCAGTAGAACACTGACTTCAGGGAAGGGGCAGGGAGGGGGGATCTTTGCCTTCGGTTTTCTCTCAAACTATAAAGGTTTGAGAGATGATACTCTGGGCAATTCAATTCTTTTTGAAATATGCTAACTAGAAAACGTTGGAAACAGATCAAGGGAGCTTACTGTTGGTGCATAAAGCTGTAAAAGAAGGTAAAACATGCAGGTAATTTGGCTTTACATATTATGCACTTGCAGAATACAGAACGCCAAAATAAAGTGGTATTATACCTTTAAAGTAAGGGACACAATTTATGTATAATATTCTAAATTAGACGATAGTCTCCATGGAGATCTCTGTAGCACTTAAGAAGTTAAAGGGATAGTAATACTTAAAATGTAAAAAAAAATATGTTGTAGAATTTATCCCCCTGAGTAAAACAAGGGCACTCCCACTGCTGAAAGGTGTTTCATTCAAAAGTTATTAATTTTCAAAGTTGAATTTTTTTGGTGCAATATCACAGTGGCCTGAAATTGTACAGTGGCGCTGTTGCTACACCATCCTATGGAGATTTATGGTCAACTGACCAGAGCTGTCCATAGGATCGTGTAGCTACAGCGCCACTGTACAATTTCAGGCCACTGTGATATTGCACCTAAAAAATTCAACTTTGAAAATTAATAACTTTTGAATGAAACACCTTTCAGCAGTGGGAGTTCCCTTGTTTTACTCAGGGGGATAAACCCTACAACATATTTTTTTTTACATTTTAAGTATTACTATCCCTTTAAGATGTAATTGTACCCTAATTTACTATGTAACTATATAATTGTTTTCTGAGGTGAAACAAAAGGGGATGTGTGACTTTTGCAATAAAAATTCAGTGTTTGATTTGGTATAGGGAAGTTCTTTCCTATTCACACCATACTGGCTAAAGACCGGGGACTGCGTTAGTCCTGAGGGCCATCTGTTGTCCACTACTGGGTTAAATCATTGTCTATTGGAGTTCTTGAATGAGAGAGTCGGGCACTCCTGGCTTAGTTTATGTGACTCCCTGGTGTCTCGGTTCTTTATAAATATTGTCGATCCTAGATTTCATTTTGTTTTTACCTTTTTTGCACGTGTTTAGGGTCTTCGGTTTGAAGTGGTTCCATCTTGGTTCAAAGAAACCCTTGACAAGTCTGCTTTCTCTGCACCCTATGAATACGCAGTAGAAACAGCCAAGCAGAAGGCACTGGAAGTGGCCAGGCGGATGCACATGGTCAGTATGAGCTGAAGAACTGGGGGGCAGATTTGACTCCTTGCATACTAGAGACATCTCCAATACATTACATTTTAATGTGTTACAGATTTGGAGAGTATGTTAATTCTCATCCTCCATTTGAGGTAATTTTCTTTATTCTCTTTCATTCACAGTATTGCAGAAGAACAGCCTAGAAGAGAATCTTGCAAAGCTAGTTTCCCCTCAGAGTGCCAGAGGAGTAGTGCAACACATTACACGATGAGGTGTACACAGCTCTGGCACTCAAATGTTTAGTTGCAGATTAATACTGTGTGTATATATATATATATATATATATATATATATATATATATATATATAATATAGAGAGAGAGAGATATATAGATATATTTAAAATGTATATTTTCAACTTGCCTATACCATGTGATTTTTGTTTTTCAATCAGTGTAATAGTTTTAGACTTTTTTGGTTTAGTAGTTAGGGGCTCTCTAACCTCAACAGCGCTGAGCTTCCTGACCAATGTGGCACATTGTGCATAGTTAATTCTTCTTCTTCCTTGAAATTGATTTGTTTCACCTCACTGACCCCTATTTCAAATCACTGCAGGACTCCACCCCCTGGGCACAGGGCCATCCTTGTCAGACACCCCAGCCTGGTTCCTCCAGTAGCCATAGATCCACAACTACTCTATCTGTTTTCTCAGCCTTGTCCCATTTGTAGTCGTAGACACTCCCCAGCTATAACACATAATATGCTGTAAAGTCCTTTGAATGTTATAAGTGTCCCAACATATTACAACACGATGGACACACTTCTAGCACTAAAATGGATACATGCCAGCAGCTCTGATAAATGTGTACAATAATGCTCACACTTTGTGTGTCCTTGGAACAAGTGGTGTCCTGATCCACCTTCCCAAATATGCCCTGTGCTTCCCTGGCTATTTGGCAAGCCCTGGTGATGAGCTAGACATCCTCAGATTGGTCAGGGATTATAGGAGGAACAGGGCTGCACAGAGCATATGTGAAGAGGAACAAGGCACCACTTGCTTGAAACACACAGTGTGAGCATTATTTTAAACATTTACCAGAGCAATGACCATGCTAAGCCTTTTGGTGCCAGAAGCGTGTCCATTTCGTTTTGCACGCCTGTGGCACTCAAATGGTAATTTACAACATCTTATCATGCGAACGCCTATAATGGTGTCTGTAACTACCAGTAGGACAGTGTGTGTAGATCTTTGACTACCAGAGGGACAGTGGAACAAGGCTGGTGAAATATTGAGTGTATGTGTGAATACCAGTGGAAAATGATGTGACTACAAGAGGGACAGTTGGACAAGACTGGGGTGACTGACAATTTATGTATGGTTCTATGGCTCCAAGTGGAGCCGTGGAACAAGGCTTGAGGAAGCAGTTTATGGGTTGTTCAATGGCTACTAATGGTAACAATGCTGGTGCCAGACAATGTACGTATAATTATCAATGGATATTTATGTAGCTACCAGTGGATGGGGAAACAGACAGTGTTTGTGTAGTTCTTTGGCTATCAGTGGAACCAAGTTGGCTAAGAAAAAAGCGTATATTTGGTTCACTGGCTACTACTGGACTGTGGAACAAGGCTGGGGTGTCAGACAATATATGTATGGTTCTGTGACTACCAGTGAGATAAAGGAACATGGCAGGGGTATCACAAAGTGTATGTGTGGTTCTTTGACTACTAGCGGGAATATGTAACAATACTGTAGTGTCAGACAGTGCATGTGTGGGCCTGTGACTACTAGTGGACAGTAAGATATCCCCCCACCTTCCCTTTGCCTCTTTGAACACGAGCAAAGCCTTGCTTCTTTTACTAGTCATAAGGCTGTAGGTAGGGCTGTATTGAGAAAGAAAAAGATAAGTATTTCTGAAGCAAACTCACTGCATCATAGAGGACAAATGAATACTAATGACTTAAAATGTTTTTTTTTTAATTCTGTGGTAGAAAACGTTTTGCTGTCTAGCTTGTGTTTGACTGTAAGTCCACTTATCCCCAACCAACTGAAGATGATGGGGGTTGTAGTCCATCAACTATTGTCAAGCTAAATATTTCCTGTTCTTGCCCTGTGGCCTTCTCTCTAGAACTGCAGTTCTCCCATCAACTCAGTACTGTCACATGGCTGTTTCGAAGCTGTTTAAAAGTTTACTCACACCATGCCAGACACACATACCCCCAGATCAATTACATAGTATTAACACATATAAAATGTGCTGTACTACTATGTGTATCCTAACTCTAAAGTTTTTACATTTTAAATTAACTTGCCTTGTGTTGGTGGATTTGGCTGTGTCAGCAGCAGTTCGTGGGAGCATGCTGCACTGTGAGCGGGCTTGAGAGGTGGGGAGAAGGCACCAAGGGGAGTTGCTTGTCTGGCTCTTCTCCCTGGATGACATCTTGCACCTTGCACTTTACCAAGTGTTGGTCTAGAGAAAATCAGTATTTCTAATACATTCTGGTACCAGTATGAGGCTGGAGAAAGACTACTTCCTGAATAAGTTAGAATGGCTGATTTCTTCTGCATGTCACTCCGTGGAAGAGCAGTGTGTTTCATCATCTTTGGGTGGTATGGCTGTATCCTCACAGGGGCCAAAGTCTGACAGAGGTGCGAAAATAAAGATTTCCAAATAAATAAAATAACCCCTGTTCACATGAGCAATTGGAAAGCGCAAAGTACTGTGGGCAAACACACAGGACATCAGCCAGACAAGATTGACAGGTACCCATATCTGGCCAACAGTGGTTTGTATCTCATCTTGCATGTAAATGATTCTATTGCTCCTGAGAATGTCAGTATATCAGCCCCATACCCCTCAGTGCTGCAGTTTCTCAGATTTTATTATGTCTTTCAGAATACTGTAGCAAGACTCATTTAGCTGCTACATGTGTGGGCGTAGTCATTTGTATAAATATTGCTATAAAGGATAATACAATATAATGTGTTGTGACTGGCAGTATTACCCATGCTCATGATATTAAACTGCATCAGGAACATATGTATTCTTAACCCTTTAAGGGCTAGAGGGGAGTGCAAAACATTGATCTGCAATGTGTTCCACACGCTCTGTTCCTTAAAAGGTTAATAAGCCTTTTCTGACTGGTTCGTACCTACATGAACACATAATTGTATTCCAGTGTGCTACATTTTCAATAATGAAATGGGAAAAAACAAAAGAAAATAACATGCATTTTTCTATTTTCAGAAACACCTGAAAACTCCTGATATTGTCATTGGAGCCGACACTATTGTGGTAAGAGGGAGTGGTTATTCATGAAGCTGAAACTATGAACTACACTGTGAATGGCTGGATTTACACTCTCAGGGCCATAGGCACCATAGGGAGCAAGTAAACATTCCCCAAATCCCCAAGTCATTTTAATGGGGCATTTAACCCAGTGAATGCTAGCAAGGTCTCAACTGCATTGCAAACACCCTTTACAATTCAAGGAGTTAAGCCTCTTCATCGATGGGGCGTTATTTGCTACCTATGGTACTTTTTAAGTCAATTTGCTTTTTGTTTCATGTGGTACTTTTGGGTTGCTTTATTTTTACATTTTGCGAGTATTACTATATAAGGAAGCTCCATAAATAACCATTGGCTGAAAGATCTTAAAAGGAAGGTATACCAATTTATAAAAGACAATACAGAGGAGGCTCCCAATGTGAAATATCGTTTGGACCATAAAGATATTAAAATGAAGACTTCCACTCACAATTTAGGCCAGTCAGGTCAACTGACAATCATGCATTCGGAGATCTTCCGCTGTGTCCTCTCAGGGCTCCCAGGTTACTGGAACACACACACAATCCACGGCTGCTGAATTTCTTGAGTGTTAAAAATTGATTTAAAATACATCAATGTCCGTATCGGTAGTTAAAACCCTCTAACATGTCATGGCATACTGCCACTTTATCCAAGACATGGATAATGCAGAAATTTATGTTCCTTTTAATGATAAATAACATAAAGTAATCATCCTATATAATAATTCGCTAAAACGTATGTAATGATAAAGTCATGCGCAGTAGAGACTGCCCATGCTTTTACAAACGTATAAATACCTCCCTTATTCCCCTCACTAGAGTTTTACTCCTAGCAGAAGTAATGCAGTATCACTGCTTTTTACTAAATACATGTTCAGTTTAGATTTGAGGCAGATAGGGTCTTGTCTAGTCTGAGGCGCTTTGACATTGGTGGGCAAGATACAAATGCTTTTGGTCACAAACCTAACTAAAGCCTCACTGTTTATTACCTGTAGTGAGTCACATGATATTTATTGGGAAAAGTCAGGATCTAATGAACAGACTCTCTGTATCTGTAGTCAAAATATAGTCTTTGCTGTTCTCTTGAATACAATGGGTAAGCAATGTAGAGCTTACCGTGTCTTTTTGAGTGTAAAGTAATCATGAACAATCATTCACTAAAGTCATCTTTTAATATATTGGATAATAGACACAATAATAATAATAATTATTTGAGTTGCTACCAGCCATACCCCAAGATGGCACAAAGGAGGAGTTATGCAAAACTCTCCATTCCAAGGCCATACAACATGGGCCATCAGCACAACGAACATGGATGATACCTATGCAGTGGTGGCATTGGTATCACCGGTATGAACAAGACTTTATTTAATTCTGTGTACTTTTATAATTGAATCCTGTTCTCTTTTGCAGACTTTGGAGGGTGCAGTCCTTGAAAAGCCAGTTGATAAGCAAGATGCATATAACATGTTATCAAGGTTAGCATCTTGCAGTAACTGATGAACTGAGATTTAATTTGCAAAATTATGATGCCTTAACCTATGTGGTCTAACGCAAAAAAAAAAAAAGTTTTATTAAGAAATCTTTTGTCAGTGTTCTGAAGGGAGTAGAAATTATATAATAGTTATTCTGTTTTCTTTCAGGCTGAGTGGTAAAGAGCACAGTGTCTTTACAGGAGTTGCAATAGTACACTGCAAGAGCCAGGAAGGTATTGTGAAGTCTGTTACTGAGTCACATTTTTTGTAGTAGACAAAATGAGGCCAACTGCACCAGCAAACTGCTTTTGAACCTTAGATGACCTGCTTCTCAAAGGAGCAGTAAAGTGTCATTGTGAATAAAAAACAGGACCGTATGTACAAAAACAAAAGTAATTCTAGAGCAAGTCAAGCACACCAAAGGTGATAAATGAAAGTTCCCATTCATTTAAATTGGGCTTTTAACCCTCTTGAGCACTAAAGAGGTCTCCATCACATAATGAAGCAGTGATGCAGACCTCCCTAGCATGCAAGGTGTTAAATGTCCATTCATTTTAATGGAACTATTTAGGGAACAAAACTCTTATATTCACCCCTGAGGTGCATGCAGTTGGTTTGCTCCAGAGGCATATTTTTCTCAAAAGTTACATCTCAAACTTTTTTGAACATTTAAAGTAAATGTTCTACCATGAACCTGAGAGGGGGTAATGAACTAAAGGGACTAATTTGGAGATCTTGCCGTATTTGTGTAGATAGCATACCGATAGTATGCACCAAGATGTCTTCGCCATCATATCACAGTGGCTCAGTGGTTAGCACTGTTGCCTTGCAGCGCTGGGGTCCTGGGTTCAACTCCCACCAAGGACAACATCTGCAATGAGTTTGTATTTTCTCACTGTGTTTGCGTGGGTTTCCTCCGGGTACTCCGGTTTCCTCCCACACTCCAAAAAACATACTGATAGGTGAATTTAGATTGTGAGCCCCAATGGGGACAGGAACCAATATGAGTGTAAAGCGCTGCGGAATCTGTGTGTGCTGTATAAATAAAGGATTATTATTATTATATATCCACCACCAATCCGCCGACATTGCCATGAACCTGTCATGCCTTCGACAGGTTTATGGTTTTGCACTGACTACATCTACAATGGCTCAATTGCATATTGAAGTGCATGTTAATGAGCCATTGTCATATTCGTGTAGATGTGTTTATATGTTAATCTGTCACATCGCAACAATAAGTCAGATAGCCATCATCGCCAACCTGAGGCTAGCAAACTTGGGATCTTCGTATATCTCTTTGGAGAAGAGGACAGTTCACTATCCCATGCCCCACCCCCACCCCCGGAGAGCAGAGACAGCATCTACCCTTCTTTAACCCTTTTAGTGTCATAGGGATGTACATTGCATACCCGAGTGGTGCTGAACTGGTTACAACAGTAAAAGAACCAAGAACTGGCAGAGAAGCTGTAACATATAACAGCTTTTGCCCTTCTTTTGACTGAACCCTCTGAGAAGGCTATCCGCCAACTGGCTGATTCAGGTAAACACAAGATTAGCAAGACACTGTCCAATAGAGTGAAAGCTGGTTAGTAGTATTGAACATCTATCTTCTAGATTCTATACACACATAAGAACACTTCTTATATGACTCAAAAAAAATAATCTAATATACCATACCGTGCAGTTCTGAACCGTTTTTATCATATTACCATTACTTTTTAAAGCAAGTAGTTCAGGATTTCAGCAGCAGTTATCGTAACAATGAAAATAGCCAAATTTGTTTCAAAAATGTCTTTCTACATATGCCCTAATATTGGACTATAAAACTACTGGTTAAAACACTGAATGCCTGGCAGGCCCATAGTGAGAAAATGGTTTCTAAGTAAATACAAATAAATAAAGAACCCTTTGCCTTGGCTAGGTCTGTATATTTTTTTGATTGCTTGGCAGATAACTTTTTAAGGGAGGCCACTAGATGGCGCCAAAGATTACATACTGTAGTATATATCCTATATTATAACTCGCTAATGATGCTTGTCAGAAGCCGTCATGCACAGTAGAGATGGCTGCACATGCTGCAGTCATGCGCAGTACAGTCTGCCCGCTCCACAGCTGATATGGGGCAGGGTGCTTCGAATTCAGACCAGAGTCCTCTCTGTGCACCTTCCTGGGACCGCTTGGTGAGCAGAGAGGACTACTGTCTGAATTCGGAGCACCCTGCTCCGTATCAGCCGTGGCATGGGCAGTCAGTACTGTGCATGACTGCAGCTCCGCCAGTGCTGGCCCATGTACACGGGCTTTACAACTAGTCTATATATATAAAAGAAGACTTCTGTGTGCCTGGCAAACACACCCAGGGGTGGTAATAAGGAGGAGTTAGTGTTCCCATCGGCTGATTCAATGGGGGCCACTGCTAGTCCTATGAAAATCATGCAGGGACTTGCCACGCCCCCACTATCCAGCCCGCCCACCACTATCCAAGTAATGAAAAAAAAAATGGCTGCCACTTGCTCTGAAACCATAGACACACACACACAAGCCACACACACACACACACAGAAAACCCACACACATTTGCTCATACACCACACACACACTTTACTTCACATTGCGCTTCAACAGCACAGCTAAGCCACCTCTCTTTGCGCAGCATTCAGTGAAGAGTCTCGAGTGTGTCACAGTTACAGTGGAGGGGATGCGGGTCTCCAGCACATCCCTCAGCATGAACAGTCTGAAGCATGTCACAGTTATAGTGGAACAATGGCAGTAGTGGACACACAGCAAGCGTCGGCCTTCCAGCTGAACTCCAGGCACGCAGCGTCCAAGCTGTGGAAGGGAAGCACAAAACCACAGCAGCAACGAACAGTCTGAAGTAGCGCACAATCGCATTTTTGCTTCACCTGCAATCTTACATTTGCTTTACCCTGATCGCAATGTTGCTGACCGCTGTCCCAGCCTCTCTCTCCACTTGTCTTCCTGCTCCGGAGCGGAGCACTAAGAGAAGTGGAGAGAGAGGCCAGCCCAGCGCTCCGCAACATTGAGATCAGGGTAAGGCAAATTGTGCGCTGTTATTAATGATCTGCAATGCAACAACACCGGGCACTGCTCGCCTGCGGATGCCTTATTTTTAGTTGGTAACCACAACATTGATGCAAATCTTCAAAACATAAACTAATAATACAGCTAGAACAGGGTGAATAACCAGTAAGTAGCAACCATGCGGTGACGCAGTAGCTCCTATTTGCAAATCCCTTGCAGCACAGCCTGCAGGGGGACCTGGGTTGCGGCACAACACTCTGTGTATACCCGAACGCCCTCCCCCCTTAAGCCGGGACCTTGGACTACCTCAGTGTACGGGAGGTGGCAGCAGGGCAGGCAGCTATGAATGAAATATGTACCTTTATGGAATTGTTTTGTAAGTGTTGCTGAGTGCTGCGCTGGACTCTCTATCCCCTTCTGTGCGTGCTCCGCATCAGCCTGTCCTTCTGCATGAAAAGAAGGGGCTACAGAGTCCAGCGCAGCGCTCAGCAACACTTACAAAACAATTCCATAAAGGTACATTTTTCATTCATAGCTGCACATTTTCACCATCAGGCTGTGCAATGCACTGGAGGCACAATCCGATTATTTATTCTTTTACCTGACTACAACTCCCGTCATCCCCAGTAATGCCTCTTTGAAGCACTGTCTTTCCGGTGGCTCACTGTGTACCACAAGGGGATACAGAGTCCAGAGCATAAACGTTAATAACTGACTACTTATAGTGTAAATACGTCATTAACCTGTTAATGTCATGCAAACCTTAAACTGCCAGTTCCAACAGGGCGCTACGCACACATTGTCTCATTGTTTTAAAGTGTCACATGGGGTATGCGCACACATGTCACATCATTACACTGGAGGGGTGCTATGTGGATGTTAGGGAGAACACACTTACCCTGAAACTCGAGCTGTGTCCTCTGCTCTGTCCCTTCCACCAGTGGAGGGGGGCCTCTGCTTTCCTCATCCTTCCTAAATCCAGAACACCTCAACCCTGTGACCTCCCCCCCACCCCAGCTGCTACCACTCGAGTCCACAACACATATAGTATGGGTGTATATGTGCTGTGCATGTGTATATCTGCCTATGTATCTTTATCTCTGTGTCTCTATATATAATAATATGCACTGTATATGTGTGTCTCTATCTACGTATGTGTTTGTATGTGTGCATCTCTATGTATTTGCATGTATGAATAATATATATGTGTCCATCTGTATGTATTTATGATAATATCTATATGTGTGCATAAATAATGTGTTTGTGTGCCTCACTATGTACCTATGATAATATATATGTATGTGGTGCGTATATGTATATATGTGTCTATGTATGTATGCATGTACGTATAAACACACCCTTCACAACACACTTGTAGTCATAAATTCAGTCTAACAGAACTCTATACAAGGATGAAAAAAAATGACGGGCAACGCCGTCCCAGATTGCTAGTTAAGACATAAATGGACACTTTTCATTGGACACTAATAGTTAAATTTGTTAGCTCATAACCTAGGTATACCTCTTCCTTCCTTGCTTTCACTAACAAGGTTTTATAGTGCTAATACATACTTGTTTTTAAATACAATTAATTACTTTGTCTAGAGTTTTAACCATCTGTGTGCCAGAGAGGTGAGCATTGCAGTGGTTACCCCGACACTGAAAGGGTTAATGCATTAACACTCTGGATTCTAGAGCTGTTTCCACAATACAGTGTTTTGAATGCTTTGATTTAACCCCGTTGCAATGCAAGAATATCTGCCTGGCACTCAACGGGTTAACTTTATATGCTAGAGGTGTATCCAACACCCATGGGATTGCCTAGACAGGAAAAGGCATCATATTCAGTGATAATCATTCTGCAATTCCTTCTAGCATCTGCAAAACATATCTGACACATGCACTGGGCAGATGGGGGGGCAGAGAGGATTCACTCAGACTTCAGAGTTGTCATACAGCTGGCAGTGTGTAGGGAGGGCATCCCTTCCACATCGCCAGCAGTATGACAACCCTGCATACTAAAGATTCAACTCCCCACCTTCCCCTTGCATAATTAATTCTTGGTGCATTTGGCAATGTGTGACTTTGTTGCCAAGGAGATGTGCTCGCCAAACAGCACCATAACATGACCCCTTAGCACATATCCCACCGGGTGTTGCTATTCCTGTCACTTACTGTAGAGAGCCATAGTCTGTGACTCAAACTGTCCCATAGAGTACATTGGAAAAATAAAATCTACCTGTTGCTCTGGTAGGTGTATTTGCTAACAGTTTAAATAAAGAAAATGAAGGTTGAGCTGTAAGAACTTTTAACTGAGAAATATCCCAGTACCATTATTTTATTCAGTGGGAAAAGTCCCGTGATTTTTTTTTTTTTTTCTTTGCAATGAAAAAATTAGTGTACTGTTCCATTAACGCTGACTGTATGAGTAATGCTGTCCTGCTAAATCCTTCTGTGTAAAATCATTCTGGGGCAAGCCAACTGCACCATAGTGGGGGAAAGATATTCCCATAGAGTTAGGGCTTCACATTGAAGACTTCTCTGGCATCAAGGGGTTAAAAGTCCAAATGAAACCGATGGGAATCTATATTTGTTCCCATAATGCAGTTGATTTGCTTTAGAACTACTCCAGTTCTTACATCAGTGTCAGTGTGATAAACAATGGAGTTGCTTAGGGTATATTTTCATTTAACCCCTTAACAACTGTGACATTCCTGGGTAAATCATGGAGGAGCACTGTGAGCACTAGGGGAGTCTGAAACTGACCGCTCTGAGACCGGAGCATTCAGTTTCAGGCTCTTGTTTGGCAAGCCGGTAAACGTGATTAGTGACCTGTGCCAGCTCACCGAATGCCATCTATGTGGTTCCTAAGAGGGAGTCCAATCCCAGGACCTCTTGTTGTTAAGGTGTTAATACCTGCTACATCTGTGTATGTATGTGTTGCAATATGCTCTTATAATAGTGTTGTATTTAGCATTAGTGTGTAACCTATTGAATGTCAGAGGGAATGCATAAAATTCATGATATTTCCCCTTTCTGTCAGATAATCTCCTTGAGACTGATGTCATAGATTTTTATGAAGAAACCAAGGTTAAGTTTGCTGATCTCTCAGAGGAACTCCTGTGGGAATATATACACAGTGGTGAGCCAATGTAAGTCCTTGCTTCTGTCCATGCTCCCTCCGTATTCAGACATTTATATCATGTAGTAGTCATTGCCTCCGATAAGGCCGTATGTATAAAAGAAAAGTGGGGAACTTCTGAAGCAAATAGACCACACTATAGAGGACAGATAAACATTCCCATTGTTTTTAATAATGCTTTTAACCCTTTGCTTCACAGTAGGGCTTTTATTTGCTCTGTATTCAAGATGATTAAGGTTTCACTTAATGATAATTTGTATTTGTTCCATGTGGTGTTACTGGATTGCCCCTGATTTGCCCAGGTCTGGCCTATAATCCAATGCTTATCTGTCTGTAGATATATAATAGCTAGAAGTTTGTGGCATTGCCCCTAATATATCTAGTGAGGCTTATGTAGTTAGGGGAAGTGATGCAATTCTGAAGCAAAACAGAGATGCACATACATTGTGTCTGTTAGGGGTGGTGTTTTCCTTTTTTTCATGCATCGGATAGCCCTCTGGCACTCAAACGCTTAAATGGGGTTAGCATTGAAGGGGCTCTGTTTAACCCTATGAATGGCAGGGGGCACACAATGCATTTGTCTGCAGTGAGTTACGAACCCCTCCAGCACTCAAGGTTTTAACCCATTAGCAGCAGAGGTGTGTGCAACACATTGAGAAGCAATGTGCTGCACAATCCTCTGATCCACAAGGGGTTAAACCTTTGAGTGCCAGAGTGGTACACAACGCATTGCAGAGCACTCAAAGGGCTAAGCATCCTAGTCAGTGATCAGGTCCGCTGCCTCAATTTTAATGTATCTTCACACTGAATGGCCTCCTCATTAACCATTAAGTATTTGAATGCTATTGGTGTTGTGACACTGACTTAAAGGGATAGTAATACTTCGTTTTAACTTTATTTTATTTTGTAGGCATTAAAAAAACATGAAGAATGATATAAGTCTTATCTCTCAAACCTTTATGGTTTATGAGATATTCACAAGCAAAGTTCCCCTCCCCGCCCCTTTTTCCTAGTGTAAGCCATCTCTTCTCAGATGTGGATCAGGTTGTATGACAGGACAGATAACAGAAGGGGACAATTTTCTTTGTATGAAAACAATGAAAGCCCTTCCCCCCTTGACAAGTTTTTCAGCTTTTTCCATTATCTTAATTGAAGATTGTCCCTCTCTGCAGTCTACCTGGGCACCTCCCTTCTTATCTGGCTGAACAGGGGGGGGATACTTTGTTTGTGAATATCTCTTAAACCATAAAGGTTTCAGAGATAAGACTTATATCATTCTTCATGTTTTTTTAATGCCTACAAAATAAAATAAAGTTAAAATGAAGTATTACTATCCCTTTAAGTGTTTCTGTGCAGTGAATACACTATCCCGCCACACACATATGGCCTCCAGTTTAGCCTTAGAGGTGGCAGCAGCATGAGCAATGCATTGCATACCATTTAATGGCATGCCTCCTCTGGCATTCAAATGATTACTGTTTTTCCAAAGTTTATAACTCCCCCAGCCATCCACATAGTCTTCACGTGAACCCTCTGAATGGCAGTGGAGTTGAGCAATGCTTCTGGTCTGATCCCAATTTGACAGTTTGTCATGCAGTTTGGTTTAGGCAGGGGATGTGCCCAACTTCAGCATCATTTCAGATAAGACTTTTTTCAGCCATTTCTCTTCTTCTTGTTGTCTGTTTCCTTCATCTTGTTTCTGCACACTCGTCAGTCGCGTTATTTAAAAAGAATAACTTAATTGGAAAGGTCCACAAACTGTGCCTGGTTTGCAAGCACACTTTGTAGACCATTCCAATTAAGTATTTTAGCTCTGCTGAAGAGCCTCCTCGAGTTGCACGACCCGAATCTCCTGCTGTCACCTGTAAAGCTGACATCAGGAGAAGGGGAGGGAGGGAGAACTTTCAAAGAGAATATCTCTCAAACCGTAGCGGTTTGAGAGAGAGGATTTGTGACATATAGCTTTTTTTTTTTTTTTTTTCCATCTACAAAACTAGAAGAATTTTTATGGGACATTACTGTCCCTTTAAAGAAGAGGGGCCTACAAATGCAGATGGATATCATGATTTGTAATTGTCATTAAATGGGAAGAAACACTTCTAATAATAATCCTTCACTTACTATGACAAGAAAATCCTAACAGCCCTTATGGAATATCTTATGGCTCAAGAGATAACCTCTTCAGTTAGTCCACAGAGACAGACATAACAGTGGCTGGCAGATTTCCCAAACTCAAGCAAGCAGAGTGCATGAGCTTACTTAACCCTCTATTGTCCAGAGCAGTGCAAAACTCATTGCAAAGCACACCTACTGGTCTTTAACACTTTGAGTGACAGAGGGGTACACAATGCATTGCTTTGCAATGTGTTGCATACCCCTCTGTCACTTAAAGGGATAGTAATACCTAAAATGTAAAAAAAAATATGTTGTAGGGTTTATCCCCCTGAGTAAAACAACAGTACTCCCACTGCTGAAAGGTGTTTCATTCAAAAGTTATTAATTTTCAAAGTTGAATTTTTTAGGTGCAATATCACAGTGGCCTGAAATTTTACAGTGGCGCTGTTGCTACACCATCCTATGGAGATTTATGGTCCTGAGACCAGAGCTGTCCATAGGATCGTGTAGCAACAGCGCCACTGTACAATTTCAGGCCACTGTGATATTGCACCTAAAAAATTCAACTTTGAAAATGAATAACTTTTGAATGAAACACCTTTCAGCAGTGGGAGTACTCTTGTTTTACTCAGGGGGATAAACCCTAAAACATATATTTTTTTACATTTTAGGTATTACTATCCCTTTAAAGGGTGAAGATTACCCCTTGCAGTGTGTGTGCATTTTGTGTCCTGTGGTCCTGCTAGCCTTCATGGACGTGACATCCAGGATTGAATGTTGTCTTGAATCAAGGTAAAAAAAATCAGAGGAACCATTAGGATTTCAAGGGTATAGAAAGATATGGGGGACTGTTATTATTCAGAGGTGTTACTTCTCCTTTAAATTGATAATTCTAAGATGGAATTTACATTAGTCTTTCTAGCCAATGATTATTATCTTCTTCCAGGGACAAAGCAGGTGGGTATGGGATCCAGTCTCTTGGAGGAATGCTGGTTGAATGCGTACATGGGGATTTCCTAAATGTTGTAGGATTTCCACTAAATCATTTCTGCAAAAAGCTTGCCGAGATGTACTACCCACCATCCAAACATGCTATTAATCGGGTGAAGCATGACTCTATCCCTTATGTAGAGAGCTTTGAGAACCTTAGTGATGTGGAAAAAGACTACTCTGTCCAGAGTGAGGTGGTTGAGAGGAAGAAAGGACTTGATGAGATGTGTGATTATTCCTCAACCACCAGTGGATTGGGATTATCAATGGCAGATACAGGAATCATTCAGAATGGAATCCTAGAACAATCTAGAAAAGGGGCAAAACTCCCATCTAAAATCATTGAACTTCTGGATGGATTCAAAGCATCTAAGGTAAGGTCAAAGTGAATTAAAAGGTAAAAGCCATATGCTCAAAGTAAAAATGGAGCAATTATCAGTCAGTCAAGGTACCAATAAAAAAATCCCCATTGATTTAAAAGGGGCCTTTAACTCCTGACTGCTATAGAGGTTTCCAGTGCCCCACATAGGATTTACTCAGGAATTAAAAGTCCCATTTAAAACATTAGGAGGTTTTGGTAATTTTTATTTGTTCCCTATGGCGTAGTTGGTTTGCTCCTTTATTTCTCCACTGTTTCTCTTTGCATATGATCCTAATAAGTGCTTAGTCACTTACACTGCTTAAACCGTTCAATCTTATTACCTCTCAGTCCACTGGTGACCTCTCTAGCATTGAAGCTGTTGATCATGATGTAATATGACATACTGTACATTTACATATACAGGGCTGGAAAAACATCCCTGAGGCTATTCAGGGGAAAAGAGGTACCAGTCCACTTCTCTACATACAATTTAGATGTCACAGTACATGTTAACCTGCTATAGAATAACATGGTTGTATATAAATCAGTGTACCTCTCTGCTAAGAGAGGAATTTTATGAACCGCATAAAGTCTCTATATTTTTAATCGGTGCATCCATGTTGTTTATTGCTGTTAAGTGATTACAGTTTAGCCTACGTTGTTACAGTACAGATACAGCCTGAATCACAGAGCTTGCATTTTAGAACACTGACCCACAGTATTGCAGTACAGATACAGACTGAATCACAGAGATCGTATTCTGTAGTGTTGAACCACAGTGTTAAAGTAGAGATACAGACTGAATCACAGAGATCGTATTCTGTAGTGTTGAACCACAGTGTTCCAGTAGAGATACAGACTGAATTACAAAGCTTGTACAACAATAGGAAGGACGAGAGGTTCCCTAAACAAGAAACCGGTTTCATCTGGCATTCTTCTGATAATAAAATCACATCTTTAATTAAACATTTTAAAAGAAATTCAAAAATATATTTTTACACAGAAATTCCCATGAGTGAATGGAAATATACATTACTGGGGTAATAGTTTGTCTCCCAGCGATTGTATCAACGGAATACACGCTACGAGGTTTCTCGTAATTAAATCAGATGTAACAGTAAATCTACCAGATAAGCAGACTATCACATTATAGTTCAGCTTTCTCACATCCAACCCTCCTGCCTCATTGATACAAACACTGGGAGACAAACTATTATCCCAGTAACGTATTTCCATTCACCCATGGGAACTTATGTGTAAAAATACATTTTTGAATTTCTTTTAAAATGTATAAATAAAGATGTGATTTTATTATCAGAAGAGTGCCAGATGAAATGGGTTTCTTATTGAGGGAACCTCTCTTCCTCCCTATTGTTGTACAAAGGCTACTATAAATAATAAGTAGCCCAAAATACGGTTGGTGCAGACCACTCTGTTTCTTTACTGAATTACAAAGCTTGTGTTCTATAACACTGACCTACAGTGGTACAGTACAGATACAGACTGAATCACAGAGCTTGTATTCTGTAATGCTGTCCCACAGTGGTACTATACAGATACAGACAGAATCACAGAGCTTGTATTCTGTAATGCTGTCCCACAGTGGTACTATACAGATACAGACAGAATCACAGAGCTTGTATTCTGTAATGCTGTCCCACAGTGGTACTATACAGATACAGACAGAATCACAGAGCTTGTATTCTGTAACACTGACCTACAGTTTTACAGTATAGATACAGACCGAATCACAGAGCTTGTATTCTGTAATGCTGACCTACAGTGTTACAGTACAGATACAGACTGAATCACAGAGCTTGTATTCTGTAATGCTGTCCCACAGTGGTACAGTACAGATAGAATTACAGATCTTGTATTTTATAGATCTGTCCAACAGTGTTACAGCACAGATACATATTGAATCACAAGTTGCTTGCTATAGATGCCCAACAGTGTTACAGCACAGATACAGATTGAATCACAAGTTGCATGCTATAGATCTGTCCAATAGTGTTACAGCACAGATACAGATTAAATCAGAAGTTGCATGCTATAGATGCCCAACAGTGTTACAGCACAGATACAGATTGAATCAGAAGTTACATGCTATAGATCTGTCCAACAGTGTTACAGCACAGATACAGACTGAATTAGAAGTTTCATGCTATAGATCTGTCCAATAGTGTTACAGCATAGATACAGATTAAATCAGAAGTTTCATGCTATAGATGCCCAACAGTGTTACAGCACAGATACAGACTGAATTAGAAGTTTCATGCTATAGATCTGTCCAACAGTGTTACAGCACAGATACAGACTGAATTAGAAGTTTCATGCTATAGATCTGTCCAACAGTGTTACAGCATAGATACAGACTGAATCTCAGAGCTTGCATTCTAGAGACCTAGTCCACAATGTTATAGTACAGATAACCAAAGGTATGTGAAAAAAGTAACAAGCTTTTCCACATACCAAGTCCTAGAAACATGTTTTTTGAAAAATAGGGAAATTCAGTGACAAACTTTAATTAAAGCCACAGTTAAGATGTCAAATGCAAAAAAGCTGGTAAATACAGGTAAAATTCTTCCAGCTTTGTGCCACACCCCCGTGTGCTGTCAGTAAAATACTAAAAACCTGGAGTGGAATTTACTTATTTAATAACGCATAATTTTTATAAATGTACGTAATATATGTTTTTAGTGGTTTCAGTGGCAATATCTTTACACATGGGTCAGTGGAGTTACGTTTTTAGAAAGCTAGCTGAGATATATTTTAAAAGAAAAATAAACTGTCTGACTACAAATCGCACCGATAAATACCTAGTCGTTTCTGATTTCCTCTGCTTGTATTGTATTTACAGGCATTGTTTGCAGCATCTAAACTGAAGGTATTTGATAAGCTAAAAGATACAGGTCCCCTGATGGCCATGGAAATTGCAGATCAGATTAAAGCTTCTGTGCGTGGAACAGAGAGGCTTCTTGATGCCTGTGTCGCCCTTGGCCTGTTGGCAAAAACTCATCAAGGTGAGTGCTCTGATCAGTTTATTTCAGTGTAATGTTTCAATCCAGAAATCTTTAAAATGAAACTAAGGAATTTATCAGGACATCAGGGACCATCATGCCAAATGACTTCTAATGAGCTTAGTGATGTGCACCCACATTCACCCCAAATGCTGCATATGTGGACATCAGGACCACCAAAAGTCCTCACATTATGGTTCAAATTTAATTAGTGGTTGAAAAAATTAGATTAATCCCATGGATGCTAGCACTCCAGTTTTAAGGGGGTGCAGTGTAGGTTAAAGTGGGGTGAAACAGACTGTGAATGTCTTTTTAGGATGAAAATAGGGTGTTCTTCCCACTGTACCAGAGAACAGACTTTAGGCAACAGGAGAAACATCTGTCATCCTGTCCTGGACTTGAAGTGGCTCAGTTGCTTTGTTCATACACTTTGGTTCAAGAAGGTGTCTTTGTGCTTCTTCATTAGCTCCATGTGCCCAGAGGAGTTTTTGGGTTTTCTTGCAATAAGATGCATATCTGCTTATTCCTATTCATGCTATGCTGTCTGCATTACCTTCGTTTTACCCTACAAGATTATAATTTTCAGTTCACCTGCCTCCCATATGAGCTGGTGTCTGCTCCATAGGTTTGGCCAAAGGTTATGACAGCATTGGCTTTCCACATTTGTTAACTTGGAATTTCTTATCTGGATTCCTACAGTGGAGGTCTTGTGTCTTCATCTTCAAGCATGTATGTCCACACTGAAGCAGCATGGATGGGTGCTCAGTTTCAAGAAATTCTCTCTGCTTCCATCACATGTTCTAGTCTTTTTTTCAATATGAAATTTGACACTTCAGGGATGGATTTTTCTGCCAGAAAACAAGGTTCAGACATTGTTGTGGCAGGTATGTCAGGTCTTAGCTTGCATGTCAATGACAGTGCAGTGCATGGGGGTGTTGAGGTATCTGCACCCTTGAGGCAGTTCTGTTTGCCTAGTTTCACACTTGGAAACTGAAGCTGGATATTCTCAGGAATTCTTCCAGACAGCTGTGTCATCTCTCTTACTTGAGATCTCTTTCGGACCAGACAAAGATACATCTTCGTTGGTAGCTTCACAACTCACACGTGACACTGGATTGTTCATTGGTCATATTGGATTGGTCCATAGTGATACTAGATACCAGTGTGAAGGGTTTGGGAGCCTTGTTCGGCTCTCAGCACAGGTCCTTGGTCCGGATAATGAGAGTTTCCTGTCCATAAATATATTTTAACTTGGAGTTGATTCCCCTTGCTGTCCTCCATTGGTCTCAGCTATTCCTGACTCTGCTGTTGTGGATTGAGTAAGGCAACACAATGGTGGTAGTGGTGGACCGAGATGTGTCTGATTCTCATTGGGGCAGATGCTCATGTTCCGCCTCTTTTTGCAGTTACATTCAGGGAGTAGACAACAAAGTGGCAGACTTCCTAAACCATCTGTGTCTGGATTCTGGGAATTGGGTCAACCAGACGGTGTTCAACTGCATATTTTAAGTATGAGGTCTTCTGGTTATTTGATATGATGGCATTTCAGTCTAATTGAAAGTTTCCCCTATTTTGTTTCAGAAACTGAGACCCTCTCACTCTCTCAGTGGATGCTATGGGTATTCCATGGCAATATCCCCTGGCTTGCATGTTTCCAGCTTAGTCTGTGATTCCCAGAGTTTTAAGGTCACAATGGAGTGGGCATGTTATCCTAATTGTTCCTTACTGGTCATGCCAGATATGATTCTTGGATCTTCTCAATCTATCAGTTGCTGAGGTTCTTCATGTTCCACTCCTTCCATAACTCTTGTTTCAGGGTCCTCTGTTTCTCCCAGGGGTTGAGAGGTGAGGTTTGACTTTGCTCTTGACACAAGCGTTGTGAGGAAGAAGGGTTTTCCTGAACCTGTCATTGCTACTATAGTAAAGGTTCACATGGCAAGTTGTGTCATAGGGTCTGGTCTTTATTGGTTCAGGATCACAGTTTGTGGCCCTGTCATGGTCCACATTTCAGTTCTATATGTTCTTTTTCAGAGATGTATTGCCTCGTTGCTGGATGTGCAAACCTTTGTGGAAGGGGGGTGGCTTATGCCTACCCTGTCTTTTGGTATCCCACTCCTTATGTGGGACATAAACCTAGTTCTAAGGGTATTTCACACAGATCCTTTTGAGCCTTTGTCTTCTGTATTCCTTTGTTTCTTGACATTCAGGACAGCCTTTCTGCTTGTAATTGTGTCTGACCAGTGCAAGGCCAAAATACATGACAAACTTTGTCTTGTAGAGCTGCCTTGTCTTGTAGACCAAACGGAGTCTAATGTGATGATGGCTTCCTGGATCAAGGCCACTATTCCCCAGCCCCATATCTGCAGCAAAGAGCCTGTGCCTTTTGTGGTCAATGCTCATTGCACCAGAGGGAGTGAAATGGGTGCTTGCTGGGCCTGCAAGAATCGACATCTGCGGAGCAGTTGTTAAAGGCAATGACTTCATCATTACCGAGTCAATGTTCTGGCTTCACATGAAGTTAGTTTTGAACGGACGGTCCAACAGGCCATTGTAGCTTTGCAGTGGCCTTTTCTTGTCTTTGCGTCTAGAAATCTCTTTTTTAATTGTTTCCAGTTTGGTCTCTGTTGAGACTAGTTTTGTGTTTTGAAAAGTTCATTTCTCTGGAATCTTTATGGAATAGCTTTAGTATATCTCCATGGTTCCTGTGTTCCACATTGAATGAAAGAGAAAAAGGGATTTTTATGAACTTGCAGATAAATCCTTTTCTCTTAGTCTTTGTAGAACACAGGACATCCCACCAGGAGAAAAACAGGCTGTTTGAGTTCCGGGCAGGGGTGTCCTTCGGTTTCTCCTATACAGGTGAATACCTTCCTGTCCAACTTCATTTTTTCTTCTATATTGGGTGTACTCTGAAACTGAGCTTTGAAGGCTCAGATAAACTGCAGTTGGGAGGGAGTCTCCACCTCCAGAGAACTCTGTATGCAACTGCCCTGACTGCTAGAGGAAGATACTTATATTATACCTATGGTGCCTGTGTTCCCCAAGGATCAAGAAAAAAAGGAATGATTATACTACAAACGGCGGCTGAATTTGGAAGGAAATACTGTAATTTCCTTACACATTTGTCATTAGTAATTTACCCCTTAAAGACCAATGGGGCATGCAGTGCATTGGGAAGCAAAGCACTGAATACTCCTTTGGTACTTAAAGGGTTAATGATGGAATAATATATATTACTCGCTCTTCATTCATCAGAGAGTGAGTGACTGAGTGCCAGCTAAGTCTGCCAATCTTATCGATCGTGTTCAAGCTGGCAGGTTCCATAGAAATTTGTGGGGTGGACACACACATGCTCTTAATGTCAATGAATGTGTATTGTGCACACTGTTGAGTATCCTTGGAGTATAGTTTTGGGCAACAGTTCTTAAAAAAGACATTATTGAACTGGAAAAAGTGTAGAGATGTGCAACAAAACCAATAAAGGGATTGGAGGATCTGAGTTATAAACTAGCCAAACTGGGTTTGTTTGCATTAAAGAATAGAAGTCTAAGGGGTGATATGATTACCATTTACAAATATATTCACGGTCAATACAAAGAACTCTCCAATTCATTATTTACAAAGAGCTGAGCTAAGAACGAGAGATCATCCATCAAGACTAGAAGAAAAGCACTTTAGACTAGAACAAAGGCAGGGATTTTTTACAATAAGATTGTTAACCCCTTCCCGACAAGTGACTTACCAGGTACGTCACGAAAAAATGTCACTTAGTGACAAAGGATGTACCTGGTAAGTCACAGAAGTCATTGACTTTAATGGAAAAAAAAAAAAAAACCCCGTCGTTAAGTGCCGGCCGCGTGCGCTCGCGGCCGGTCACTAAGGGGTTAAAGCTATGGAATTCTTTACCTTGGGATGCTGTGCTTGCAGATACTATAACTGCTTTCAAAAAGTAATGGCTACCTATCTAGTAGACAGTTTCCTGGATCAACATCCTAACTGCCATTTGGAGTCAGGAAGGAATTTTTTTGTTCCTGTGGATCAACCGGGTTGATTTGGCATGGGCTGGACTTGAGGGACGCATGTGTTTTTTCAGCTTCATCAGCTATGCTACTATTTATGAAGATATCTGCCGTGATCATGGTGAATAGAAATGGATCAGATATGCTGCTTTTCCCTGCACATAGATGGATTTCCAGCTCTTGTCACTGTATGCAGTGTGCTGCATTTTACATTTATATTGTCTGATACAGCTTTGTAACTAAATGTTGTCTTTCTGTGTCTTATGGTACTGTATCCATTTAATTGTTCTAGTGCTAAGGGATATGCCGGACCTGTAGATTTGGAGTGGGCAAATTGAGCCCTATAACTGGGATGAGCTACAACTCCCATCATCCCCTCCCAGGCCGTGGCTGTTGAGGGATGATGTGAATTGCAGTCCACAGCATCTTGCGGCTCTCAGGTTGCCCCCAACACCCCTGCTGTAGATGTTCACTACAACCATTGCAACATTTGTAACGTGTAATTTCTTTCTATTTAGGTTATAGCAACACTGAACTGGCCAGTACATATTTGGCTTCTGATGGTGAATTCTCAGTCCATGGATACATTGTCCACACTAATGACCATTTGTGGCCGCTGTTTACACATCTGGAATCTGCAGTTAAAGAGGGAACCATTCAAAGGCACCGCATCTTAGAAAAGGAGCCACAGAGCTTGGTTCATGTAAGATTAAGACATCCTTTTAATTCATTGGGAATATTGAGAATATATATTTGTCCCCTGGGATGCAGTTGGATTGCTCCAGAATAGCTACAGTACTTATTAGAGCATCACCCTCTTTGTGTAGTGCAGCGAATTTAGATCTGATCTCATACTGAGGGCCTAAATCAGTAAATAATAGAGGGGGAATTCTGTAGCAAGCCAAGTGCACAATGGGGGGGGGGTAAAATCCCCATTGATTTTTGGTACTTTTTTAAATTAAGCTTTAGTCTTCTGTTGTGGTTACCAGATTGCTCTGCTTCTCATACTAAAATGCTGATTTTAATCTACTGAAGGCCAGAAAAGTATCCAAAACATTGCAAACTGGATTCATGGTTAAAAAAGTTGCCACATCACACTAAATTGTGTGAAAAAAGACAATGTATCCTTTAGCAGACCTCATCCTATACTTCATTGCTTTTTGATGTGTTCAGGTGCAGAGTGAATACCATTGAGAACTACTGAAGATCAAAGCCATGAGAGAGTGTGAATCATGTAGGGCATAAGCACAGGGCAATTTTTGCTGGCATATTGGATTTCACCTCTCTGGCACCTGCTTTTAAAAGAAATTAAGCACGGATTACTAAAAGTAATGTCTCAATTTACTTAAAGGGAATATTGTGGCCATTAAAAAAATGAAATAATTGAGGCCATTCCGATCTTTCAGACCTTAGAGGTTTGAGAGATAGATGATTATAAAGTCCCCCCTCCCCTTTCTCATACGTCATACGTCAGACCAGATTCAGCAGGAGAATCTGGTCTGCATACTGGCCGGCCTCTCTTCAGCAGAGCCAAGATCGTGAGATCTAAAAACAAATACTTCATTGGAATGGTCTACAAAGTGTGCGTGTAAACCAGGCACACTTTGTAGACCGACCTGCAGACCAGATTCTCCTGCTCTAAGATAGAGCATGACGTATGAGAAAGGGGAGGGGGACTTGTGCGGTGCAAAAGGGACTGACAGCGCAGGCGCACGGACGTCACTGTGAAGAGACGTCCGTGCTTCCTGCTCCTGTAAAACGCCGATATCTGAAGAACCGGGTAAGATTTCTGGCGACTAGCGCTACTAAGCAGCTAGTCGCCAGGTCAGCAGTAAGTGAACATTAAGTTATTTCGGGGTGAAAGTTCCCCTTTAAGTAGGTACAGTGAAGTTACAGTAATGCAGTGGTTGTCAATTTTTTTTTTTGCTCGAGGCACCCCTAATACGCAGTTTAGAACTTTCGGGCACCCGTAACATATTTAATGTAATTTATCAAGGGCATAATGAAGGGAACAATAGTTATTATTAGCTCTCACAATCATTATAACAAAAATGAACATATTGTGCATAACAATTTCCATAAATCTAAATGTAAAAATCAGTATTCAAGTGTTTGTCAAAGTCATCACAGAAAACAGGGGCACCCCGACTTGATGTCACTGCCACGGCACTTTGGTTGAGAATCACTGCACTAATGCCTATTTTAAGCTTTGAATCCCACTAAGAAGGAGAACGCACTTCTTTATTTTATTCAGACTAAATAAATAAATGTAAAGACCAAGGCTGCACAATGGGCACAAGGTTGTGAATGGGCCAGCATATGTATGTACAGTATTGCAGTAATGTACAAATTCATGCCACATTCCTGATAAGTTGATAAGTCTGTGCACCAATAGGTACATAACTTGTTTACATTTTTTTTTAATTATTATTATTTCATTTTTTGGGGGTGCAGTACTTGTACTTGTGAAATATTTCAGTAGTGCTGCTAACACATCATCCTATGGAGGTTTAGACTAACAATAGCTGTACATAGACTGCTTTAGCATACCTCCAAAGTGAGACCCAATTTTTTCCCTCTTTCCCACCCTTCGGTCCCTGTGTTTAGGAGATCAGACTGTGTAGTGTGTATATAAGTCTGTCACATTGCTCCGCAGAAATAAAACTCACATTAATGTATGGTTAAACTTCAGTCTATAAATTAGTCTATGTAAATAAAATACTATGCTCTTGCTCTAACTTAGTTATTCAGTTACACAAAGAGTTGTCAGTAGGTCATGAAAAATTCTTGGTAATGTCCTGCCCACCAGCCACCGCCATAATATTTTTGGTCATAGACGTACTGCACCCAAAACATGCAAGTTTGAGCTAGAATAACACCTCTCCGCATTGAAGTATCCTTGTTTTACGCAGCTGTGTAATCCATACAGTAGATTTTATCCTTTTGTAAGCATTGCTACTCCTTTATAAGAGTGGTAAGTATTTTTTTTTTTGTTTTAATAAGCTTCAGTTTTCAGTTGTAATCACCAGGTGATGATGTTCATATAACTTAGTCTATAACTTGGAATCTCCCATAGAATGCATTATAAAAAAAAAAAAATATACACATACTTTTGAACACTAGTTGGTGCTGTTGCTTACTGTTTGATTAAAAAAAAAAAAATCTGAGCTGTAATTACCGTTGAATGAAAGGAGTCAGTGTCCCTGTTTTACTGAATAGGGAAAGCACCAGATCATAACACATCCCTGCTCCATTAATTAGCCCAGTGCTGGCTTTAACCCTTTAAATGTCAGGGTGGTACACAACACATTGCATCTAGATTGCCAAAAATTCTCTATAATCATATTTAGGCAAAACTTGCATAATATAAAAATTATTTTATTAATTGTCTCTAGCATTCAAGGAATTTAAAGTCTCTGTTTAATCAATGAGTATTTTTATTTAACCCCTTGAGAACCAGAGGGGTGTTTATTGCTTTGCACACCCCTCTGGTCCTCAAGAGGTTAAAAACTTTTTATTTGTTTTGCCCAGAACTGCTTCTTTTTTTGTCCTTATACATACAGCCCTTTGTGTTTTTTTTTTTGGTTTTTATTAGGGTGTTTATTACTGTAACCCAGAAGTCAAGCATCACTTTATGACCGCCATGCATTCCATGCTTAAAATAACAGCAACGGATTTGGCAACTGCATTCGATCTTTCCAGATACAGTTCTGCTTGTGATCTAGGAGGTAAGGCTATGCTATAGTCATGGAAACGTAGTGTTCGTTCCAGCTATAATTCTGTTCAGTCTAGCCATGCACAGAGAATTAAAGTGAAACTATCACTCAGATTAAAATGCCCCACAAATCATTACGCACATAGCGTTACGCATATCCATGCTAGTACTGTGCTGAATAAGTCCAGCGTTATTGAGAAAGCCAACTCGGTCCGAGACGAACAGGTAGACATTTTGCCAAAGAGACGTGTCTGCCTTTGCTGTCCTTCCTGTTCTCCACTAGATTGGTGAGGAGGAATTGCATTGTACCTTAGGGTACAGGAAGGGAGTGACAGTGCAGGCGCACAGATGTCAGTACAGCAAGATGCCTGTCTGTGCACTCAGAATGAGTTGGATTTCTCAATAACGCCGGACTTATTCAGGATAATGCTAGTATGGATATGCGTATCACTATGTGCATAATGATTTGGGGGCACTTTAAATTGAGTGATGGTTCCTCTTTAATAAGGTTATAGTAAGAGTAGTAAAGTTAATAGTTGTTAAAGGGATAGTAATGTTTCATAATAAAAGCAGCTCTAATTTATGTTCATAGTATGTGGGCTATGGAGAGTGTTATTTCATAGTTGTAGTTCAAGAGTAATCAAATGATAAAGTATCCCCCTCCCGCCCCTTCTACTGATGTAACACTGCTCAGCTTAGAGCATCAGGGAGTGTCCAGGTAGATTGCAGAGAGGGACAATCTTCAATTAAGATAAGGGAAAAAGCTGAAAAACCTGTCAAGGGGGGCAGAGTTTTCATTGTTCTCATAGTAATAATATTGACCCTTGACATGAGCTGTCTGGTCTATGGACTGGATTCCACATCTGAGGAGTGGGGGCTTACACTAGGTAAAAGGGGTGGGAGGGGGATACTTTATCATTCAATTACTCTTGAACTACAACGCTCACAGTAATGAAATAAAACTCTCTATGGCTCAATTGCTATGAAGATTAGTTGGACATGCTGTTTTTGTGAAACATTACTATCACTTTAAAGGGATAGTAATGTTTCATAATAAAAGCAGCTCTAATTAATCATCATAGTATTTAGACTTTGGAGAGTGTTATTTCAATTCTGTCAGAGTTGTAGTTCCAGAGGTGCCCAGGTAGACTGCAGAGAAGGACAATCTTCAATTAAGATAAGGGAAAAACCTGAAAAGCTTGTCAAGTGGGGCAGGAATTTCATTGTTTTCATAGGAATAAGATTGTCCCCTTCTGTTATCTGTCTGGTCTATGGACTGCATTCCACATTTGAGAAGAGATTGCTTACACTAGGTAAAAGGGGCGGGAGGGGAAACTTTGCTTGTGAATATCTCATAAACCATAAAGGTTTGAGAGATAAGACTTATTTCATTCTTCATGTTTTTTTAATGCCTAAAAAATAAAATAAAGTTAAAACGAAGTATTACTGTCCTTTTAAGCGTGATGTAAAAGCAAAGAGCAAGGAAAAAGGAGGTATTACTTGTACAATGTATTCAGGAATGTTCTTTAACACATGTACAACCCCCAGCTGAAGAACTGCTACTCACAAAACTGGTGGCTGGGATTAACAATTGTGTTACCCATTTTATAGAGCTAAAGGGATATTTAAACTGATCCCAACAACAGTTACACCGCTCTTCGGGAAGCTTCACTCCAAAATGTGCTGCTTGTTTCCACACATCCACTAGGAATAAAGTGTATGTAGCAAGACAAAATAAAAAAAATAGGGAGCTCCAGACAGTGCCTTATATATTAAATAGTCCCTTGTATAAAAGGCAGGAGCCCCCAATAGTAATGCTTAAACCCTTAAGGACCAGCGGTCCCGGGGTGTGTGGTCCTTTAAGGACCAGATAGGGAAATTCGACATGCCACCCCACGTGACTGATCACGTGTGCAGGCACTCCAAACGAGAGACTGGAAGAGATCACTCTGGTCTTGAAGCGATTGTCAGTCCCCGGTATTACTCACCACGCTCCTGCAGGAGCATGGTGAGTAAAAGTACGTGAAGAACCAGGACCGGCACTGGTCCTTAAGTGCCGGACCAGCGTGACCGTCCGGGTACATTAATGGTCCTTAAGGGGTTAAAGGGATCGTAATGTGTCAAAATAAAAGCAGCGCCAATTAATCTTCATAGTATTTGGGCCATGGAGAGTGTTATTTCAGTACTGTCAGAGTTGTAGTTCAAGAGTAATTCCATGATAAAATATCCCCCTCCAGCCCCTTTTACTGATGTAACACTGCTCACCTCAGAACAGAAAGGTGGTGTCCAGATGGCTTGCAGAAAGGGACAATCTTCCATTAGCATAAGGGAAAAACCTGTCAAAGGGGGCAGGGTTTTCATTGTTCTCACAGTAAGAAGATTGTCCCTTGCTGTGAGCTGTCTGGTCTTAAGACCAGATTCCACATCTGAGAGGCGCTGGCTTACACTAGGTAAAAGGGGACGGAGGGGGAAACTTTATCATTCAATTACTCTTGAACTACAACTCTGATAGTATTGAAATAACACTCTCCATGGCCCAAATACTATGAAGATTAATTTAAGCTGCTTTTATTTTGAAACATTACTATCCCTTTAATTGCCTACACTTCCCTAGGATGAGCACATCTGGCAAAGGTTAGTGTCCATGAACAAGAGAAGGCATTTTAAGTATGGTAGCTAGACGTGCATTATGTAAATGCTAGTCATTTTCATATGATGCTGTCCCTTTATGTAAACAGATGTATAAATAAATACGTAAAGTTGCTTCATGAAGAAAAAAATAACACACTAATCCAGGAAGTGAAAAGAGATGCAATTCTGGAGCATACCAGCTGCATCATGGGGGTGTTTGACATTGTCAAAGTTCCCATTGATTTAAATGGAGGTTTTAATACCTCAACTGGTAAAGAAATTTTACTTATGGCTCCTACATTTTGTAGTATTTTTACATATATGTACATGGGTCCCGCAAGTGGCTCTTAAAACTCTTAGCCATCTCCTAAAAACACCTGTTTAGCTCCAAACTTGTTTTAAAGTTTTGTCCTTCCCTGGTTTATTCAAAGCTTATTACAGCCACTAGGTGGTGCTGCTGTACAGCTATGGCAGTGCTGTGCTTGAATAATGTGGCTAAAGGCATGGCTGTACTGTGGGTATGTCATCTGGAACAGTTTGAGTGCCAGAGAGGTATCCAAAGCATTGCAATGTGTTGGATACCTCTCTGGCACACAAAGGGTTAAGCAACTACTTGTGACTGGCATTTTGTCATCAGAGCAGGCAAAATAGGTAGGAAAATCATTGGGAAGTGTCTTGTAGTTTGCATTGAGAAGCAGCAAGCAAGATGTGTGGAGCACTTTAATAATTGTATGTTTCATTGTTGTAGCTGGTGAATGATGGACATTGGGGGGGCGGGTGCGTGCGTGTGTTTGGGACTGTGAAATATTTTAGTTAATCGTGAAACTAAAACTAGCATTGCCCCTCTCCTCTCCAGGACCACATTCGCGCTTCCCCCAAAACTGAATATTTTTGATTTAAACTATTGAAGAGAGCATATATAATTATGAAAGCTAACTGCCTGAAATTGTATTTGCGAAAAATTGAAGTGTTGGGGGGTATATGAGTGAGTGTCTGTATTTGTGATGCATATCTGTGTGCAAGTGTTCTTGCAATTGCACAGAAGGCTGTAATAGCAGTTTGAGACGTTTTATGCTCTTACAATGGGATTTATTCGTTTGTAGGTATTGAATCAATAGAAATTATTCGCTGGTGTACTTATGACAGTTTTTTAAACTGCAGGGGTCCTTGTTACTGAAGAAAAAACTGCATTGAATTAATGGGATCCAAACATTTCCAAAGACAGGATAAGAAAATAATGCATTTGGGGTCCAGTTTGGGCTGTTGTAATGTTTGGGTGAAGTATCTCCCTTCAGGGAGAGTATCCCTATGTTACACAACAGGAAACAATATATAGATATGTTTTCCTAAAACAAATTTACTTTAACCATTTCAGTGCCAAAGTGGTATCCAACCCGTTGCAATACACAGTTATTTTGTTTTCATTTTATCTTTTATTTTAAAGGCTGCACAGGCGCCCTGGCCCATGAATTGGTTAGAATATACCCAGATATGAAAGTAAACGTGTTTGACCTACCGGAAGTTGTACAGAATGTTTCTCCCTTTCAGCCTGAAGGATTGGATTCCTCTCGCCTGACGTTTACAGCAGGTAATCATTGTGTGGGCCTTATGTAGAAAATATAAGAAGAGCTGTTTTGGAGTAAAGCAACTGCACCATATGGGAGAAATTTCTCCAGACTACATAGATTTAAATTGATCTTTTTAACTCCTTTGTAAGTATATTTTAAATGAATGGCAAGTTTTATTAATCCCCTGTGGTACTGTTGGTTTGCTCCAATGTTTCTGGTTCCAACATACAGTTAAAGAGCATTCATACTTTATAATTTGTCTAATGCAGGCCAGTAAGGATTTTAACCCCTAGGATGCCATAGTGCAGTGGTTCTCAACTCCTGTCCTCAGGACCCACTAACAGGCCAGGACTTAGGGATTTCTCTGCTAGAGCACAGGTGTGGTGATCAGAGGCTCATTCACATTGATTAACTCACCTGTGCTCTAACAAGGAAATCATCAAATCCTGGCCTGTTAGTGGGTCCTGAGGACAAGAGTTGAGAAACACTGCCACAGTGGCATATTTGCTGCGTCTGACATAGTGTTATCATGTAGTGATGTTTTCTTAGTTACTTTAACCCCTTTTGATGCCAGAGAGTTATCCAGTTCATTACACTGCAATGTGTTGGGTAGCTGTCTGGCACTCAGAGGGGTTAAGGAGCACTGATACCTCTGACCTTAACCCTTTGAGTGCCAGAGGGGTATTCAACGCATTGTGCAACAAAGGGTTAATCTGCACAAAAAAGTGGCCACTATGAATCGATTCTGTGTAGACCCCCAAAATTAATCTTTCATTTGCACGAACATGTTGTCCATAAAATTAGATGGATTATTTTGTTTGACGGACTCCAGGAACCCAAACCCCTCCCAGCGATGGCTTCCTAAGAAGACAGAGCACTTTGAGTACCAGGAAGGTATCCTATACATTACATTACAATGCAATGCATTAGATACCTCTCTGGCACTCAAAGGGTTACGTTTGAGGCATGTGGAGCCCTGAATAGGATATCCAGACCTTGCAGAGGTCTTTTATTCACCTCAAATGATTGTTGCCATGCCTGGGAACTTTCTGTTATAGAGTCCCTGGAGGGAACTCCACTGGTGCCGCTAGGGGATATAATTGATGTGAATCATGTTAAAAAAAATGGGTGGGGCTTACCCGTGAGTGGGGTTGGGCCTAACACATACATCACAAAAGTGGGCGGGAAGTAGGAGGGACTGGGTGGGGAAGGAGGAGAAGTGGGAGGAACAGGCTGGGAAGGATCAGAAGTGGGCAGAATTTGAATAGAAACCTCCCACTTCTGAAGAATCACCCCCTGAGTCCTGGTAATGCAGTGTCAAACTGGAGTCTCTAGAGCAAATCTGAAGAGTCCTCAGCTATGGGAATTGCGTTTTTTTTTTTTTGGGTATAAGCCACTAGATATGTGTGTAGAAAGTAGTTGTATGATAATGAAAGCTGATGTGTGTGTTGCATTACTCCCTTACAGGTAACTTTTTGGAAGACCACCTCCCAGAGGCTGACCTCTACATTCTATCTAGAGTTGTACACGACCTGTCAGAGACAAAACTAAACTGTCTTTTAGGGAAGATATCAGATGCTTGTCATCCAGGTAAATAAAAAACACACTTTTTAGATGTGAGGTCTTTTCTTTATCTAACAGATCCTAATAAAAACTCCCCACAAAACTTATTATGGCCAGAATTTCCTAATGGTCTCTGAATATGTGGTAACTTAACCCTTTTGCTGCTGGTTAGAGCCTTTTGGGGGGGTTTGGGACACTTTCCTTGTTGGGTTCAGTGTTTATTGAGTGGTTTCACGTTGGTATTCACCTCGCTCACTTTATGTTCCGCACCCTTATGGCGCACATTTACCGCATAGACGCCATTGCTCCATTCACTTCTATGGAACTTTACAGTTTGGGACATATCTCTGCAACCGCTCCATGTAGCATGGTCAGAGATGGCTCATGTTGTTGGTTTTCCCTTGCTCTGTCATCCGGTCAACGTTCTGGGGATGTTGGGGGCTTTAGGGGGCTTCGGGCACTGTTGGGGTACTCTGTCAGCGAAACTATGTTTCCCATGAGCTCCCGCTTCGCGCGCACGTTTCCGATTGGCTCCCGTCGTGGCAGCAATTTTGTGTATTCGCAGATCGAGTATCCTACGCAGGGGTTGGACTCTACTTCTCTGTTTAACTTCCGCAGTTTAACCCTTCGCCTTCCAGATAAGTCTAATTTAGCATTTCTGGGGTGCATTAATTATCATACACGCTTTACTGGGGGTGTTTTGATACTTTGACCGTTTTGACTCTGTGAGAATGTCTACTCCGTTAGACCTTGGGGCTAAACCTAAGACTAAGGATACTGGGGTGTCTGTGTCCCCCATTGCTCATTGCTCCTCATGTCAATCAGGGTTACCTAGAGAATTCTCAGGTCATGTTTGCCCAGCATGCGCTGCTGACCCGAATCCCCTGCTGGGGCCTCCAGCCATGCACTAGAGCCAATATGGATGCAAGAGTTTAAGGCTACTACCAGGGACCTCCGGTCCACCTTACAACTCCTTCCATCCACTTTACAGTGGATCTTCAACTCGTTGCAGAACCCCTCCCCTATCAGATCTTTCCTGTGTAAACTGCTGGGTGTACCTGATGTGTCTGATTCCTCTGAGGAGGAATTATTTGTGGACGCTGATGATGATGACTGTTCAGCTGTTTCTTCATCTCAGTTTTTTGGGGACCCCTTCTAGGCGGACCCCGTTCCCTCAGCTGAGGGCCTGATCAGGGCTGTGTTGTCAACCCTGAACATTCCCTTGGTGCAGGAGGCGTCATCTGACCCCTCTGATGTTTTCCACGAGCCTGTTAGGCCCCATGCCTGCTTTCCACCTAATCCCACCCTTGACCGCTTGGTGTCAGAGGAGTGGAAATTTCCAGACAAGAAACCATCTGTGTCTAAAAAGTTTGCTAAACTTTATCCGTTTTCTGAAATGGCCCTTACTAAGTGGGTCCATCCCCCCCAAGGTGGATGCCCCAGTTTCCAGGTTTTCCAGGTCAACTGCCCTGCCAGTGGCTGACTCTTAAAGACTGGACTGACAAGAAGCTTGAAACGTCTCTCATGGCTATTTTTGTGACAGCAGGCTCTGCCCTTCGCCCTACTTTTGCTTCTGCATGGGTCAATAGGGATGTGGCTGTTTGGACTGAACAGCTCAATTCTGCTGTCCGTCAGGGAGCCCCTACTTCTGACATGCTGCGTCTTCGTGCTAACATTGCTGAGGCTCAGCATTATGTCTCTGCCGCCCTGTTTGACGCTGTGCGTATGGTAGCCAGGGCATCTACCATGTCTGTGGTAGCCAGAAGGGCTCTTTGGCTTAAGATCTGGTCGGCTGACACGGCCTCTAAGAAGGCTCTGCTGTCTTTGCCTTTTCAGGGTTCTTCCCTGTTTGTGCCTGAACTCAAGGATCTCATCAACGAGGCCACTGGAGGGAAGAGTTCTCACCTGCCAGTGGTCCTGAGGAAGAAGGCACCTGTTAAAAGTGCCAAGTGACCCAGACAGTCCCTCAGGCTCTGCACTCCTCATCCAAGCCTAAGCAGCAATGGAGATCCAAGTCCTCCACGAAACCCAAACCTTCTTCTGTATGACTCACCGAACCTGGGTCCCCACCCACAGGTAGGTGGCCGCTTACGCCACTACCTTTCAGCTTGGCAGGCCTCTCTGGCGGACCCATGGGTTTTACAAGTGGTGGCCTTGGGATACAGGATTCCCTTCACCTCTCTTCCTCCTCCAAGGACGTTTGTTTCTCGTTCTCCCTTGGGAGCAGAAAAGAGATGCCTTTTCGAGGACGCTATACAGGCCCTTCTGGACAAGGCAGTCCTGGAGCCAGTTCCCCCTCAGGAAAGGGGTTTGGGATTTTATTCCAACCTCTTTGTGGTTTCCAAGAATGATGGGGGCTGTTGCCCCATTTTGGATCTGAAGGATCTCAACTCCTTTGTGGTCAGGTCCCCATACCGCCAGGAGTCTCTGCGCACCGTGATAGTGGCCATGTCTGTATCCTGGGGAGTTTCTGGCCTGTCTGGATCTTCAGGATGCCTATCCGCACATCATCATTCATCCAGAGAGTCGGCAGTTCGCTTCGCTTTGCCTGTGACCGAGGGCACTTCCAGTTCCTCTGCCCTCCCCTTTGGCCTGACCAAGGCTCCTCAAGTCTTCAACAGAGTCCTGGGAGCTTTTTCTCCGTCCTACATCAGAACAGCATCAGGGTGACTCCATATATGGACAACTTCCTTCTGAAGGCCTAGTCTCCGTAACTCCTTCACCAGCAGGTGCAGGACTGCATTCATGCTCTCTCCCATCACGGGTGGATCATCAGCTTGGACAAGTCGGACCTTGTTCCTTCTCAGAAGATGGTCTTTCTGGGCCTCTTCTTTGGCACTCAGAGGGGGATGGTGTTTCTGACAGACGAAGTGGCTCATCAGATAGCACTGAAGGTCCAAGCTATCCTGTCTCAGGATCCGGTTCCAGCCAAGAAGTTGCCATCCTTGGTGGGGAAGTTCATTTCCACCATGGAAGCAGTTCCATATGCCATGACCCACACTAGGGAACTTCAGCGGTTTCTGATCCTGGCCTGCAAGGGCCGTGCGGATCTCCTGGAAGGATCCCTGTCTCTCCTTCTTCAAGCGGAACAGAGTCTCTCATGGTGGCTCAACCTGAACAATCTCCTGAAAGGCCGACCCTTCCTTGTGCCCTTCTGGACCACGGTGATGACGGATGCCAGCCTCTCTGGATGGGGAGCGGTGTTGGGGCACTTGAGTGTTCGGGGCAATTGGTCTCAGGAGGAATCTCTCCTTCCAATCAATGTCTTGGAGCTTCGGGCGATATTTCATGCCCTACATCACTGGACGCGACAACTGGAGGATTGCCCGGTAAGGGTGCAGTCCTACAACGCCACATCGGTAGCCTACATCAACAAGCAAGGCGGCACAAGAAGTCTCGCAGCTTGGCTAGAGATCAAGGCTATTTTGTCTTGGGCAGAGGAGCATGTCCCTGCCATTTCCGCAGTTCATATTCCTGGCGTAGACAACGTTCTGGCAGACTTCCTCAGTCGACACATAGTGGGGAGTGGGAGCTGCATCCAGAGGTGTTCAACCTCATCGTCCAGCAGTGGGGTCTTCCATGCATTGACCTGATGGCAACCAGACACAACAGGAAGGTTCAAACATTCTTCTCTCGCTGGGCAGATCCCATGGCTCTGGCGTGGATGACTAGTCGATCCCATGGATGTTTCCTCTGGCTTACATCTTCCCTCCTGTTCCTTTGTTAAACAGAGTTCTTCAGAAGCTGAGACTTGAGCGCTGCCCAGTCATTTTGATTTCTCTGTACTGGCCTCGACAGGCTTGGTTTCCGGAGCTTCTGGGCCTCTCAGTGGCGGTACCTCTTCGACTTCCCTCCCATCCAGACTCTCTTCTACAGGATTGCCTCTGGAAAGAAGATGTTCATCTTCTGGCTTTGACAGCATGGAGACTGAATCCTCAATTTTGAAGAAGTAAGGATTTTCTTCTGGTGTTGTGGCCACTATGCTTAGTGCACGCAAGCCTGTTTCCTCTAAGGCTTACCATCGAGTTAGGTCTTTGTCAGCACGCCAAGCCAGGAAGGTAGACCAATCTCAGGATTTTGACCTTCCTACAGTTCTTTCCTTCCTCCAGGATGGTGTGGATAAAGGTCTTAGTCTGAGTTCTCAAGGTTCAGACTTCTGCACTCTCTGTCCTTTTTCAGAGGCATCTTGCCATCATTCCTGATGTCAAGGTTTTCTTCCAGGGTGTTGCTCATACCTGTCCGGTGTTTAAGTCCCCAGCTCCTCAGTGGGATCTTAACCTGGTCTTGGGAGTGCTCCAGCGTCCTCCCTTTGAATCTTTGGCTACCATTCCTCTTCGTATGCTGACATGGAAGATGGCCTTTCTCCTGGTGATTGTTTCTGTTCGCCGAGTTGTGGAGCTGCATGCCCTGTCCTGTAAACCACCCTTTTTGGTTTTTCACAAGGACAAGGCGGTGCTTCGCACCTCACAAGAGTTTCTCCCGAAGGCTGTGTCTGAGATCCACATCAATTAGGAAACTGTGGCAAAGAGAGGGATCTTCATCTGTTGGATGTTGTGAGTTGTCTCAAGTTCTATGTGCATCTCACTGAGTCCTTGAGGCAGTCTGACACTGTGTTTGTCATTCCTGAGGGTCCTAGGACAGGGAAGCCTACTTCCAAGGTTACCATCGCTTCTTGGATAAAGTCCACGATTCGTAAGGCTTACGAACTTCGGAAGAAGCCTGTTCCCTTCAGGGTCACGGCTCATTCTGCGAGGACTATTGGGGCTTCTTGGGCCTACAAGAGCCAGGCCTCAGCTGATCAGTTGTGCAAGGCAGTCACTTGGTCATTTGTGCACACCTTATCTAAACACTACCGTGTGGATGTCCTGGCATCGGCTGATGCCAGTTTTGGGAGAAAGATCCCGGAGGCAGCCTTGCCTGTCTATGATCTCTTAGTCTCTCAGTACTCTTTCACTTTTAAAGGGGAACTTTCACCTGAAAAAAACTTTTTACCATCTGTTGAAACACATAACCAGTTATCAGGAAACGGTATGCTTACGTTTTATTTTCCAGTGCATTTAAAGATATTTGATTTTCCAAGACGAGCACTTCCGCATTCAGCGGCACAGTGCATCTTCGGCACATCTCTCAGGACTTCCCAGCACTATTACAGCCTCCTCCCACCTCCCTCCCAGCTGCCCCGGCGAGCGCGTTCACATTTCACTTCGGTGTGGTGTGAACGGCTCCTACCGTTATAGCAAGCTACAATTGGCATTATAATGAGGTTGCAACCTCATTATAATGCCAATTGTAGCTTGCTATAACGGTAGGAGCCGTTCACACCACACCGAAGTGAAATGTGAACGCGCTCGCCGGGGCAGCTGGGAGGGAGGTGGGAGGAGGCTGTAATAGTGCTGGGAAGTCCTGAGAGATGTGCCGAAGATGCACTGTGCCGCTGAATGCGGAAGTGCTCGTCTTGGAAAATCAAATATCTTTAAATGCACTGGAAAATAAAACGTAAGCATACCGTTTCCTGATAACTGGTTATGTGTTTCAACAGATGGTAAAAAGTTTTTTTCAGGTGAAAGTTCCCCTTTAAGCCCTGTTGGCTCTAGTTCAGTGTTCTGTGCTACAGTTCATAGGGTTTGTTTTTACCCCTGTTCAGTGTCCGTTGACACTTTGTAGTTTGTGTTGAGCTATTTATGATCTGTAGGTTCATTGGTGCTTTGGTGACTTTGGGGGCCTGCGCCTGGTCCTTGCCTTTCTTCCCGCCCTGGGGAACATAATGGTTGGACATCCCAAAGTTACCAGTAACCTGTATTGGACGACAGAGAAAATAGGATTTTAGTCTTATCTGTTAAATCCTTTTCTCTTAGTCCATACAGGTTACTGGTCTCCCACCCTGTCAAGGGACCATGCTTGGCGCTCCTGTGGCAGAACGTGGGGGTCCTTTCGGGTTCATGCTCACAGGAGTCTTCCTTTACCTTCTTACTACCTAGTCAATAGTTAGTCTGCAAATCTTTCTGGTTGGGGATTAGCTAGCTGTAAACTAAGGAGAGGAGGTAGGCTCCACCCAGCAGTCACTTCTCAGAATTGTTCCTGCCCCTATTAAAGGGGCTGATCACCTACCCAAAGTTACCAGTAACCTGTATGGACTAAGAGAAAAGGATTTAAGAGGTAAGACTAAAATCCTATTTTCTTAAACTTGTTTGAGTGTAGCAAGACATGCTAATCAAGCTCTTAATTCAGCACACACCTTAATTATTAACTATTTCTGCACTGAAACAGCCTTTCACTTCTCAGAAATACCTCTTAAAGTGGAACTACCACCGTTTAAAAACTTGTCCCGCCCACCGAATGATTCCACATCTGACGACTAGCTGCTCAGTAGAGCTAGTCGCCATAATTATTACCGCGTTAACAAGAATTATCCATTGTTCCTGGGCTGGCAGACAGGACAGAGAGCAGACATCTTTCCATAGTGACTCCTCCGCTGTCAGTCCCTTTTGGATCCGAACGGCTCCTAGCAACGCCTTCTAGAACTGGCTGGGTCTGACAGCGCAGGAGAGCAGATGTCACTATGGAAAGATGTCTGCGCTCCGTCCTGCTTGTCAGTCCAGGAACAATGGATAATTCTCATTTACGCTTTAATAATTCTGGCAACTAGCGCTACTGAGCAGGTAGTCGCCAGATGGGGAATTATTGGGGGACAAGTTTTTTAGCAGTAGTAGTTCCGCTTTAAAGCGGAATTACTACCCCACCTAAAAGTTTTCCCCAAAGAATCACCCATCTGGTGACTAGCTGCTCAATAGTATTAGTCGCCAGAATTATTACCTCCTTACAGAGAAATTCTGCTGCTCCCGTGACTTACAGCCAGGAAACAGCGCAGACATTTTTGCATAGCGATGTCTGCGCACCTGACAGCGCAGGCATCACTATGCAAAGATGTCTGCTCTGTTTCCTGGCTGTCAGTCCCGGGAGCAACAGAATTTCTCTATAAGGAGGCAATAATTCTGGCGACTAGTACTATTGAGCAGCTAGTCACCAGATGGGTAATTCTTTGGGAGAAACTTTAGGTGGGATGGTAGTTCCTCTTTAAACTATGAATTTTCTGGTCTTTTGGCTAATTTGATACATAGGCAGCTTTTAATGATTCCAGATATGCATATTGAACTTTTTTGAATGTTTTCAAGTATGTCCTGGATAGCCAGGTCCATTTTAAATTCCTACACCTGCTATCCACTGATGATAAAAGTGACTAAAACTTGTGGTAGTTTCTCCCAATTGTGACGCTAAGTACTTACAACTGTAGTAGCTTGGCAGACTACTGAGTTTACACACTTATCTTCAAATAATGCTTAATTTTCATTTGTGTCTTCTCTCATTGATCCAGAAGGTCTGTATACTATATTGTTTTTCCTTGATAAACTATAAGTTTTTCCTTGATAGTGGGGGGCCTTTTTTTACCAGCTCTCAATTGAACCACTTTGTTAAAATAATCTGTAAAACCTAGTGTTAAAATTATCATCTACAATGGATTCCTGCCCTGAGTTGTCCTTTATCTGATGTTTTGACCATTGTAGGCCGGAGTGCTTTACTTGTGGCAGAAATTGTCGTTGATGAAGAGAAAAAGGAACCTAGAGCGTTGCTGCAGGCTCTCAGCATGGGTGAGGGACAGCAGAGAAGTGGTTCAGAATACAGGAAGCTTCTAGAACATCATGGATTCAATAGTGTGCACGTGAAGCGTACGGGCAACCTCTTAGATGCCGTTCTGGCCATTAAAAGATAATATTTGTTGGAGAGAAAATATATTTTATCAGGTGCTTGATTTTGCAGTAGTACTTGCTGTTTGTTTTATTTACTTGATATTTGGGGGGGAGGGGCAAATTTTTTTTTATTTTTATAACCTTTAAAAACCTGAGGGGGGTCCTTAAAGAATGTCCCAGAACAAATACTTATCATTTTGTAGTGCTTAACTTGAACTAAATGCAAAAAAACCTATCTCTCAAACTATGGTTTGAGAGATATTCCCTGTCAAAGTTCCCTCCCCTTCCCCTGACGTCAGCGCTGTGCTGACAGCATGGGAATCCTGTCCGTGGACCAACTAGCGACTCTGCAGCAGAGCCGCAATCACGTTCTTTAAAAAGAATGACTTCATAGAAAATGTCTATAAAGTGTGCCTGGTTTGCAAGCACAATTTGTAGACCATTCCAATGAAGTAGTTTGTTTTAAATAACATGTCTGTGGCTCTGCTGCAGAGCCTCCTCGTGTTGGCAGACACGGATCTCCTGCTGTCAGCAGGAAATGTCAAACTTTGACAGGGAATATCTCTCAAACCATAGCAGTTTGAGAGATGGGGTTTTTTTGCATTTAGCTCAAGTTTTTAAGCACTACAAAATGATAACTATTTGTTCTGGGACATTACTAACACTTTAACCCTTTGAATGCCAGAGGGGAACAAAACACATTGCAAAGCAATGTGTTGGGCACCCCTCTGGCACTCAAAGGGTTAAAGGTTTGTTGAGGATGATGGCAGTTGTAGTCCCCGACTTCTGGAGAGTCCGAGGTTCCCTTACACTGCATTAGCACAATTCTGAGACTGAAGTAGCCCCAGCAAGTCTGTTAAAAAGAATAGACATCTTTGTATTTTTTTTTTTTTTGGCACAAAATATAATAAAATATAATATATTTAAGTGTCCATCAGTATAAAACATGGGTAAAACAAACCAAACATTTAACATTTAAGCTTGTTTTGTTTTTAATTATAGAATGTAATGTTATGAAATATCACCAGTAGGTGGTAGTGTTGCAATTCCTGTCTGTGGAAAGTTTTTGGTGAGAAAGAGATCTCCAAAACATCAACAGCCACAGTACTACCTAGCAGTGAATTTTCATTACTTTGCATTTTGATTGGAAAAAAAAGGTGTGATTTGTAATAGCTTATGTATTAAGTGCCCTTGTTTTCCTCTGTTAAACTTTTTTTTTTTTTTTTTTTTTTCAGATATTGTATAATAATGTTTTTTGGGGTTTTAATTTTTTTTAACAGGATGTTGTTTTTCCTTAATTAAGCATTTATTGTCTGTTTAACCCTTTGAGTGCCAGAGAGTTATCCAACCCATAGCTCAACACCATGGAATTTCCTAATGTATTCATGACCTACTGCTAACCTAAGAAAGGTGGTACCACACTGTTACAGGTCGACATACCATATTGGTCAGGAAATCAATATTGTCAGCTCAGGAGAGTGAAAAGCTTTCATGATTCACTCATACTCAAAGTGGATCCTGTTCCCCCCACCCCTGAACAGTGTCTGGAAAAAAAGTGAGGAGAAAGAAAGGGCTAGTGCAGTCACGTGTGGGGTAGGAGCTTGGCCATGTGGATACACGTGGCAAAAAAAGTGCCCTGCAAGTGGCTGTCACTCAGAGGGTTAAAGGCAGTCTAGGAACAATAGACAAATGTGTTCCTATTATCTGTGTACAAAAAAAGCATCATGCAACCACCTAAATTTTGGTGGTTGTCTCTATGCGCCAGAAGGAGATCTCCACTTGAAGTCCCCCAGTCACAGCTGTGCTGGGAGATGAAGCAACCATATGAAAGATCAACTCTCACCTTTCTGGCTAAAGAAAGCTACTTCCAGAAGCACAGCCACAGAAAAATGTAGGCCACACAGAAGCCCCCACCATGTTTCATCCTGCAGACAGGGAGCCCAAGAGTCCATCAAAAGAGGAAGATGACTGCTGCTGTGGGGTTCCAGCAGGCAGGGCACCATCTGACACATACAACACACACACACAAAGACCTGTGGAGATTGCATGATGCTCCTTTTCCTGATAAGATAGCCAAATCTATCATTCACTTGGATTTTTGAGTATTTTTACATATTTCCTAATATGCTGTTGATTTGCCCACTTTATTTGTGCATATTGTCTTGTGTCTCTTTCCATAATTTCACTCAAATGTAACCTGGGATGGACAGTCTCTGGCTCTGCAGTTGTTAGGGACTATAGCAGTAGTCACAAATAGCAGGGGAGCCTAATTTGGGTGGAATTACTGATCAAGAGACCTCTCCTTCGCATTGCAAAGTAGTGCATTGTAGACATCCATATCATGCAAGGGGTTAATGTTTTGACACAGTCTGAAAAATAAAGCCCTCTGTTTGGCTTGGCTATATACCCCACATTATGATCAGATTTAGCTTTTTTTTGTGTGTGTGGAGTAGTAAAATGAAAATATTATGTAAACTGACAAATATATATAGATGTAACCGCCCATAAATGCTGTCCTGAGTTATAAACCATCTTGCAGAAAAAATAAAAAAGCTCACAGTGCTTACCATAAAATATTCATATCATATTATAAATTAAATATAAGAATAAAGATTAGAAATATAGATAGCAGCAAGGAATGAGAGGGTTCTCCAGTCCCCCTGACATTAGGCCTAAACCCAAAAGTGAAAACACATACAAAAAAGACAGACCTGCGCTCCTCTATATATTGTGAACATATGTGCCCTGTATTTAGCATATGTAATAACTCTTAGTAAATCTAAATGAAAATAAGTGAGAATTTTGTCCCACAAATTGGCCAATCCGTGTGTAAGCTTACCACCATGCCAATGTATCTCACTTTGTGTAAGTCCTACTCTAATACACCTATAGAGGCCCTATCTAAATGAAAAACAGACATTCTCTGAAGAAAGATGTTATAATAAATGCGTCAGTGGGGACCCTTTGAATGGCATTTTTTTATATTTTTATTTCTTGTGGGTCCCAGTGTAATGCAATTAAAAACAGACATACAACAAGAAAAAAAACAAAAATAGGTGTAGAGGGAGGACTTACCTGATACAAAGCCCATGAGGGCCTGCATTGATAAAATACTTACATAGAAAACTATGTTCCATTTATGTCCTTCCCCACAAGTCATGTGAGGGGGACTGCATACTGGAACAGGCCAAAAAGCCTTGTTCTTAAAGGCCAAGTGAGAAAGAAAAATGAATGGTGAAATGAAATAAAGTAATCACGTGTTTTTATATCTTTGTGAGTAAATAGGATAAAATGAGAAGCTGCTTAGTTGAGCTAATGGAGATATGTGTAAAACAAAAGCAGAAAAAAGCTCACAGCGCTTACTCACCATAAAATATCCATATCATATTATAAATTAAATATAAGAGTAAAGATTAGAAATATAAATATATAAACCATCTATAAACAAGCTCCTTTAGCTTGCATGGGGATCTTTCTTTATTCAACACATAAAGTAGGCTACATCTGTATACCTTACAAATGGAAAAAAAAAAACCTATATTGTTTGTACTTAAAGGAACAGTAACATGATAATAAACCCCCACTTACATTAATCTGAACGGAAACTCCTAATAGCAACCCAATCAGTTCTATGTGTGTTGGCTTTCAGTAATTAATCTTTAACCCCTTGGTGACAAGGGCTTTTTTTACATAAATTTTGGCCTTTTTAGTATGTCATATTTTCCCTCTAATTCACTTAGTATACCAACAAAACTTATATACCATTTTTTAAAGGATAAGTGGTGCTTTTTTCAATGCCATATTCTGATAAGAGACTTTTCCTTAATAACCTGTTCTCAAACTATACCGTTTTTACAGCTGAGGCTCTGGAGCAGTGGGATTCTCCCCCATTTCACGTTTGGCGAACACCACTGCCCATGTTGCAGGGCTCAAGGATCAGGCCAATAAAAGGCTTGACTCCTAACTCAAGGCCATCTTTGCGGCCACTGGGGCAGTGATGAGGCCCATTTTTATCTCCACCTGGGTCAGTATAGCCATTGCTGTCTGGGGTGAACAGCTGTCGGGAGTTATATGCTGACATACCTAAGGAAGACACAGTTTTGGTAGCCAGCATCATGGAAGCTAGTGTCTACATTGCTGAGGTGTTGTTTGATGCGGCTAGGTTTCATGCCAAATGCTCATCTGTTTTTGTTTCTGCGAATCGCAACTTGTAGCTCAAGATTTGGTCTGCGGACCAATCCTCTAAGAAGTCACTTGTGTCCTTGCCTTTTCAGGGCAAAGCCCTTTTTGGGCCTGGCCTGAAACAGATGACTAGTGACACTACTGGTGGCAGCCACATTGGATGGGCAACAACAGTAATGTTATGATTTCTGCTGCACTGGGTGGATTCCATTTGGCAAAATAGGGCTCATCCTTCCACCCTCTCTTACTACAGTTAAGGGATTCCTTTGGAGACCCCCCCCCTGCCCTCTGGACAGTGACTATTGAACATGATGACCTGAGAGTGTCCCATTCCCCTTACTATGGATCATGTGGATTCTTCTTGTGAGGAGGAGGAACTGATGATGTTGATCTCTGATTTCTCATTTATTCCTGGGGATGACTCTGTATCAGCTGCCGAGGGTCTAAATACAGCTGTGATTGGAGACCCTTAGGGGGTGAAGTAAAAAGACACCCTTTGCAAGCCATACAGACTAGTACCACTGGCATTGCACAATGAGTCTGAGTGTCTGTTTACGGTCAACTGTTCAGCAGCCGGCTTCTGTATATACATACCGGTTGATAGGAACATCGCTGGTGTGACCCACTGTCTGTCATATATAGCGGGGTGGTCAAAGCATTGCAGAGCAAAACCTGCCATAAACCAGGCAAAAGGCATGGCAGATTCATGGTGATGTCAGTATATTTGTGGAAGAGATGCAGGGATGTGATGGCGAATACATCTTAATATGTATGTCAAGATGTAATCAAAGCAAATACGCCACAGTACTTCCAACCTAGCCCCTTACTGACCTTAGTGCATCTCCACCAGATCATCATCCTCCTCTCACTGAAGATTTTCAGTGACACCTTTAGCAGGAGCAGTTTGGGGTCCTGGAGTCTTGCCACAAAGATTCAGGTTTGCCCCAGTGAGCAAGATATCCAGTAATAGTTAAAGTCTTCGTTGTAGAACCAGTTCATACAGAATTAATTTATGGTGGCCGTTTGGAATTTCTGCTGAGATTAACCTTATAAGGACAAGAGGGGTGTGCACAACATTGCACTGCAATGCATCATACACCACAATAGTACTTAAAGGGTTAAGATACGTGGGTGTTATTAGAAGGCATTGTTGTTCCTCAAGAACATGGGTACCCACTAAATAGATCTCAGTCAACCAGAAGATCATTAAGTAGTTAATGGTAGACTGCAGGGAGCAGTTAAAAGCGAGCGCCAACGCCATTAAAGTGCCTGCCCCCAGGCATGCTAAAATGGCGGTTGTGGGGGGGCTCAGCATGCAGGAGGAGAAGGGGAGACAAAGGATGATGCATGTTGGGCCCTCCACGGCTGGCGGGAAAAGGTAGGTGGCAGGGTTTTCACACCTGGCACGTAAAGGTGTGTATAAAGGTGAGGCCAGCTAGGCTGGCCTCACATTACTACTAACCTGTTTTACTTGCGTCTCCCACCCACCCAGCTCAAGTAGGTCAAGATCTGGAGGGCGACCAGCACAGACGCCAAGGAAGTCAGGAGCAGAAGAAGCAGTGATGAAGGGAAGGAGGTTGGGGAGGCAATGCGGCATTCCCTGAGCCAGAGGGGAGGAGAAAGCACCCCAGAAGGTTACGGTTTTTGAGGGCCTAGCTGGGAACTGACTTTGTGGTCAGGCTCGGCGATGGCAGGAAGCATGCAGGCCTAGCCATCAGATTGGGTTATGGTACAGCAGCAGGCACTGACTTTGTGGTCAGGCATGCTGAAGGGACAGAGAAAAGGTGGCTAGCACCAGGTATGCGCAGGGGCATGGAGACAAAAAGACATTTTAGGGATGCCCAGTTGGGTTTGGGGTGGCTTGGCTGCTGTCACTGAGGGAGAGGGTGGAAGGTTGGAGACGTTCAGCCTGCCCTCTCCAGTTGGGGTGGAGCACAGGGTTCCACCAGTGCGGGTAGCCAGATGCGGTTGGGTTACGGTTGCGAGGTCCGGCTGCGGTGGTGGCCAAGTGCAGGCGTGGCTTGGCTACCGTCCTCTGGCTTGGGAGGGGGAATGCCACATTGGCGTTGGTGTGTTGCACCATTTAGTCTAAAAGTGAGGAATAATAAAATGACTTAGTTTTGCCACAAGTATTGGTTCATGTGTGTTTAATTCTGTAGGGAGAAAGTAACTGTGGGGCTGAGCACCTTATAAGAATTATCAGTGCACTAGCTCTGAGGAAGACAAGCCCAGCAGGGCACCTTTACACTGAATGCTATATGTTTATAATCCGAAAAGTTGAACTAGCAGCCAGTAACTAAACTTAACGGCTGCTTTTGAGAGCGAGACACGTACAAACATGAATATACATTGGTTTATAGAAGAATGAATGTTACTGTGAGACTTACATGAAATTGTATATATGAATGAGGTGAAACAAGAGAAAAAATGATGAGACAAAAAAGAGAGCCACTTCAAGGTAATATGTCTCCCAATGTGAAATTCTAAAATGTGTCCCCTCATTAAATGGTTTTACTTTTTTTTTTTTTTCATGGTGTTGGAAGGGTATTCCACATCGTGCAGTTCATTCCTCCAGGGAAAAAAAAAATCTTTAGTGCTAGAGCTAATTAAGACCAACATATGGAATACATATTCATTATTACAATTAGAGAGATCAATAGTTTTTTTTTCACCATTATATAAGATCAGCAGAGCATTACCCCAGAAATGTAGAATTATATATCGGTACATGAAACAATCAGAGCATTACACGTTTACATGACACTTGCAGGATATTGTGGCATTATATGAGACAAAGGAAGACGTCATGGTGAACAGTGAAACAAGCCTGGGTTATTAGTGTATATGTGGTATTGTAACCAACAGTGGACCAAAGCTAGGGTATCAGTTTATGTGAGGTTCATTCTTTAACAACCAGTGGACAGTGAAACAAAGTTGGATTGTCAGATGTATAGGTGTGGTTCTTTGACTACCAGTGTACAGTGAAAGAAGATTGGGGTATCTGTGTATATGTGGTTCTGTGATTAGCATGGAAAGTGGAACAAGGCTGGGAGTAGCAGACGATGTATATGGAGATCTGTGGCTACCACTGGACAATTGAACAAGGCTGAATTGACAAGGAGTGTACATGTGGTTCTTTGACTACCATTGGATAGTGGAACAAGAGTGAAAGAAAAGAAGAAAACAGTCTTTATGTGAAGCTTGGGATAGGTAATAGAAGATCAAAGTCCTTTTATGTGCCTTTAAAGGGATAGTAATACTTCGTTTTATCTTTATTTTATTTTGTAGGCATTAAAAAAACATAAAGAAAGATATAAGTCTTATCTCTCAAACCTTTATGGTTTAAGAGATATTCACAAACAAAGTATCCCCTCCCGTTCAGCCAGATCAGAAGGGAGGTGCCCAGGTAGACTGCAGAGAGGGACAATCTTCAATTAAGATAAGGGAAAAAGCGGAAAAACTTGTCAAGGGGGGAAGGGCTTTCATTGTTTTTGTACAAAGAAGATTGTCCCTTGCTGTTATCTGTCTGGTCTTACAACCAAATTCACATCTGAGAAGAGATGGCTTCCACTAGGAAAAAGGGGCAGGAGGGGGAAACTTTGCTTGTGAATATTTCTTAAACCATAAAGGTTTGTGAGATAACACTTATATCGTTCTTTATGTTTTTTTAATGCCTACAAAATAAAATAAAGATAAAACGAAGTATTACTATCCCTTTAAATGACAGTGTCTCATATATATATATATATATATATATATATATATATATATATGTATGTAGTCTTAGGAGGTGTGAAAAGTGCTGTAATGTAAGAAGGATTTCTAAACTAGACATGTTAATAGTTTATTTGTCAATTAAAAAAATCATAGCAAGTGAACAGAAGAAAAATATAAATCAAATCGGTATTTGTTGTGACCACCCTTTGCCTTCAAAACAGCCTCAGTTCTTCTAGCAGCCGGTAGGTTGTTCCAAACATCTTGGAGAACTAAGATTTAGGAAGCCTCAGTTGCTTATTTCTTTTTGTGTAATCCCAGACAGACTTGATGATGTTGAGATCAGGGCTTTGTGGGGGCAATACCATTACTTCCAGGACTCCTTGTTCTTCTTTACGCTGAAGATAGTTCTTAATGACTTTGGAAGTGTGTTTAAATAGGGGTTTTAACCTGATTAATGCAAAAGAGGTCTCCAGTGCATTGATTCACAATCAGTTGGAGACCTTCATTTTTATGTAAAGGGTTAAAAGACCCATTATCATCAATCTAAGGGGAATTACCCACTGTGGGTCAGTGCACGATCCACATGACACCACAAACCTTTCAGTCTAAAATTCCTGACCCATATGACACCACAGTGCTTATAATTTGAATGGAATTACTGTGGTGACTTTACACATGCTAGGAGCCACTGAGGGTGATGTTCTGTGAAGTGTAATTTGTTTGGTGCAATGAGGGTCACCACATAGCGTTACAGAACATACAATCTATAACCCTACAATATGTGACTCATATATGACACCACAGAACTAAGAATCTAAAAGGAATTACCCATTGTGTAATCTCTGTTGTGCCATGTAGGGATGGGAGAAGTGGCAGAAAAATTTCCTGTGGTGGTTTTCGTGGAATAAAAACAATTTCTCTTTTTTTTTTTTTTTTTCCTCCAAAAAAATTGCCAACCATCGAAAATGCATAACAATGTTCACCTTTTTGACACTGTTAAATTTACTGAGATGAATTTTCATTTTTTTTGCCTATGTTTTCTATGACTGCAAGATTTTCTGCCACAATACTACTTCTTATGAGTGCTGAAGTGGTGAAATAAATAGCTGAAAGTAAAAGTTGTGAGTACTACAGCAACATATGCACTGAAAATTTTTTTAGCAGGCCAGGTGCCTTTGTCATTTCCCCACACCACTAACTTCCTGCTTAACTTACATTGGCACAGCCATCCTTGAAAAATAAGTGCGACTTGGGTGCAACACATGACAGCAGTTCTTTAAAGCCTCTGTTTTTGACAAAAAAAAAGTGCAGCATATCAAAAGGCAACATTTTGGCACGTTTACTATTCCACAGGTGTACCTTTGCGTTATTTTAGTACAGGTTTTGAATTTTCTAAGAACTTGGTAAGTGTGGGATGGCAGTACTTGGTGGAAGAAGTGTGTAACTTTATTGTTCTAACGACATCACTTGTGGAGGTCATGGTGGCAGTTTGTGTGGGCACTCTATGACTTAGCTCCAAAAGCAATCTTAGAGTTATACTCCTCTGCAGCCCAAGCAGAAAATCATGGCACAGTCCCTGACACATTAATAGCACTTCTATTTTGTACCCCAGAGTCCAAACAACTTTTAGGAGTACTACTGATGCTGCTAAATGTGGCATCTCTGACGTGTTGATGGAGTGTCTCCCAGTCAGACCTGTGGTTGTGCTTCAGGTGCGATCTCATTGAGGAGGTGCCTAGCTGTGAGACTGCTTTCCCCCTGCTCACCTGCTTCTTACAGACAACAGATAGCAAGCTGTTTAGCTTTTGGATCATGAGTGAATTATCTCCACACTGTAGCCTTCAAAGACTGCTGCTACAGCTAAATGGTGAAGTATATCCATACTGTGGACTTAATAGGCTGCAGGTTCCTGAGGGACTTCTACTAGGTGTCAAAGGTGCTGCATTTCCAACCGCAGCAGAAGCAGTCAATCTAATTAAAGTTGAGGATGTTATATCCTGTGTTGTTGCTGGTTATTCAGCACTTGAAGTGTGTGTGGCTGAGCGAGGATTGACAACGCTGATGATGACTGACAGGATGACTGTACTTTTGGGCATCTCTCTGCATGTCCAAGGTCAGACTTTCTAATTGTTTTCTCAGTTTATAGACAGGAACAGTGCTCCTTTTCAGTGGTGGAAGATTGAGCATTTGCCTTTCAGCTAACTTTCTGGCCAAGTGTCACGGTGCCCGTGATTCGTGCTATCCTGGTGTCTATCACTTGCTGGGAAATACTCATTGGCTGTCTGCTATGAGCCCTCCTCACTTTGCCTTTTTAAACCCTGGTTGGGCACTCTCAGGTTGCCCTTTCGTGATGTTTCTGACCTCACCTGTCCTTACCAGTTGTCAGACTTCTGGGCCTGCTGTTCCTGCGTTCCGGTGTTCCAGAATTCCAGTGATCCGGTGTCCCTGTGCACTATCGTTCCGGTGTTCCCGGGTTCCAGCACCTCGCGGGTTAATCCTCCTGAGTTTCTGAGTCTCCTAGCTACCGCCTCGTCTGCCGGTTGCTCTCTGTCATCGGTTCCTGTGTTCCGGTCTCCTGTCACCGCTTAGGTCTTGCCTCGGTGGATACCCGCTGAGTACAGGGCTCTAGCTCTTGCTTTGTCGCTTCGGCGACATTGTTACCTTCCGCTTCAGCTTAGTGGCTGATACCAGCTAGCGGACGCTGGTTTACTCCTTATTACCTGGTTGCGAGAATCACTGTTGGTATCAGCGTGCGGACGCTGGTTTACTCCATATTACCTGGTTGCGAGAATCACTGTTGGGCCCAGAGTGCGGACGCTGGTTTACTCCATATTACCTGGGTGCAAGAACCCCTGTTGGTCCCAGCGTGCGGGCGCTGGTTTACTCCATACTACCTGGTTGCGAGAATCACTGTTGGTCACAGCGTGTGGACGCTGGTTTACTCCATATTACCTGGTTGTGAGAATCACTGTTGGTCCCAGCGTACGGACGCTGGTTTACTCCACATTTAACCTGGTTGCTAGAATCACTGTTGGTCCCAGCGTGCGGACGCTGGTTTACTCCACATTTAACCTGGTTGCTAGAATCACTGTTGGTCCCAGCGTGCGGACGCTGGTTTACTCCACATTACCTGGTTGCGAGAATCACTGTTGGTCCCAGCGTATGGACGCTGGTTTACTCCATATTATCCTGGTTGCGAGAATTACTGTTGGTCCCAGCGTGCAGACGCTGGTTTGCTCCATATTACCTGGTTGCGCTCATACCGTTGGTCCAACGCTAGGACGTTGGTTTCTCCTGAATCCTAGTCCTGTGGACAGTTTGCTGTATGCCTCCTATGCAGTTGTCTGATACTTCCTGGCAATAGACTTCTGCTGCGAGTAGGCCTTTGTATCTATTCCTATCTGCTGTCATAGTTATCTGACAGCTGGCCTACGCATTGGGCTGCCCTGCCCGGTATTGGTAAGGCCGGTAGAACCTTTGCTCGTTACCATCTTGTGGGTTGCCTTACCCGGTATTGGCAGGGCCGGTAGAGCCTATACTCAGCCTTCCTTGGGCTGCCTTGCCCGGTATTGGTAAGGCCGGTAGAACCGGTACATTTCACATCACGGTTGCCTTACCCGGTATAGGCAAGGCTGGTAGAGCCTATTGTTATAGTGCTGTCCCTTGGGCTGCCTTGCCCGGTATTGGTAAGGCCGGTAGAACCGGTACATGTCATCTCACGGTTGCCTTACCCAGTATAGGCAAGGCCGGTAGAGCCTATTGTATATACTACTGTCACTTGGGTTGCCTTGCCCGGTATCATTGGCAAGGCCGGTAGAACCTACTCTACTACTATTGTTGTTGTATTGTTATGTATGAATAACCCTACGGGGATTGCCTTAACTTTTAATAAAGTTACGTTTTTACCAAAACCTTAGTCTGAGAGTCTTCAAAACCGTGATAGTACGAAAGGGCCATGACCTCAGACACTAAGGGCGACGGTAATACGCAGAATATCCATTGGAGGATGGATATGCATGAGCAACGTTTGGATCAGCTGGCGGTTGCAAGAATGAACGTACAGTACTGGCTGATAAGTCCGGTTCTAGTCCGGTGGTCTCGCCAATTCAGACACAGGAAAATGAATCTAGACCCTCAGGGGTCACAGTCAAAGGGTTAACGGCTTCTGCACCCTTGCCGCTAAGATATGACGGTGACCCTCAGCTATGCATAGGGTTTATTAATCAGCTTGAAATCCTTATGGAATTAACGGCACATGCATTTCCGAGTGACCGCAGCAAGGTTGGGTTCATGATTTCCCTGCTGACTGGTAGAGCATTGGCCTGGGCTAACCCACTGTGGGAGAACGCTAAACCTTGCACAAAAAATTTCAGTGATTTTGTACAATCCTTTCGGAGAGTATTCGAGCCTCCTGGCAGAACCACCTCTGCTGCTAAACGTCTCATGGAGATACAACAGGGCAGGCGCACGGTTGGCGATTATGCCATTGAATTCCGCACCTTGGCAGCAGAGGTAGGATGGAATAACGAGGCCCTCTTGGCAGCCTTTGCCCAATGCTTGAGTGACCAGATTAAAGACGAGATTGCTGCAAAAGATTTACCTACTGACCTAGATGATTATATCGAATACGTGATTCTAATTGATTCTAGAATACGTGAAAGATTAACCGCCAGAGAACGACGGGCACGGTTAAAAAACAATGGGTCCAGTAGCGTATTTTGCCCACCCAACCCTCCCTTGGCATCCAAACCTGGTGAACTGATACAGGAACCAGTTGAACCCATGCAGGTGGGTTTCACTAGGTTAACCAAGGAGCAGAGAAAGTATCGCAAGATACAGGGCTTATGTCTGTATTGCGGTAAAAGTGGTCACTTGTTAAAATCTTGCCCGGTGCGTCCGGGAAACGAACACACCTAGGGTACCTTGGGGGACAGGCCCTAGGTGGTGTCCAATCATCCCCAATGTTGGGCACACTTAAACCCACCATACAGGTGGTGTTGTCATGGGCACAACACTCGGTGTAGGTTTTGGCCTTGGTTGATTCTGGTGCAGCTGGGTATTTTATGGACAATACCTTTGCTGAATTGCATGGGGTACCACGTATTCAGAGAGAAACCCCTCTTGCTATTGAAGCAATTGATGGCAGACCTTTGGAACCCGCTCAGGTCACCTTTGAAACTATGCCCTTGTCCATGACTATTGGGGCTCTTCATAAAGTAGAGCAGCAGTTCCAATTCATCAATTCCCCCCACCATGCCGTGATTTTGGGCTTTCCTTGGTTACAGTTGCACAACCCACAATTCGATTGGCAAAAGTGTGAGATTGCTGCGTGGTCCCAGTTCTGTATGGATAAGTGCGTTACCCACCTTGTTAAGGTCTTGTGCACCTCCCCTTCGCTACCTGATGTCTACCAGCAGTTTAGCGATGTTTTCAGTAAAGGGGAGGCTGGCACTTTACCTCAGCACAGACCATACGATTGTCGTATTGAACTGAATCCTGGAGCAGTACCACCAAGGGGACGCACGTATCCTTTGTCTTGTGAGGAGAACCAAGCTATGGAGGAGTACATAGCCGATGCCCTCAGTAGAGGGATCATAAGGAAATCTACTTCCCCTGCTGGGGCCGGATTTTTTTTTGTTAAGAAAAAGAGTGGTGAACTGCGCCCATGTATAGACTATCGTGGGCTGAATAAGTTGATGGCAAAGAATGCCTACCCTATACCACTCATCACCGAGCTGTTTGATAGACTGAAGGGGTCCTCGATCTTCACCAAATTGGACCTAAGGGCAGCCTACAATTTGATACGTATCAGAGCCGGTGATGAGTGGAAAACTGCCTTCAATACGAGATCAGGGCATTACGAATACCTAGTTATGCCATTTGGTCTATGTAATGCTCCTGCAGTATTTCAAGAACTGATCAATGACGTTCTGAGAGATATGTTACAATCATGTGTCGACATACTTATCCACTCCAAAGACTTGTCTCAACACATCAAGGATGTGTCTGAAGTATTACTGCGATTACGCAAAAACAGATTGTTTTGTAAACTGGAGAAATGCGAGTTCCACAAAACCAGTGTACCGTTCCTGGGATTTATAATCGGCAAAGACGGCATTGCCATGGATAAAGAAAAATCAACGGCAGTCCTACAGTGGCCTAAACCCAAGAGTCTTAAAGCCATTCAACGATTTTTGGGATTTGCCAATTATTACAGAAAGTTTATTAAAAACTTTTCTTCTATCGTGAAACCTCTGTCTGACCTCACGCATAAGGGCGCTAATCCGTCTCTCTGGCCGGTGGCTGCGGAAGAGGGAAGTTAGCCTTTGCTGAAGCTCCTGTGTTATCCCACCCCAATCCACTACTTCCATTTACACTAGAGGTGGATGCCTCAGATATTGGGGTTGGGGCTGTACTTTCTCAGCAACAAGTTAAGGGCGGTACACTCAGACCCTGTGGGTTCTTTTCTAAGAAATTGACTAGTGCGCAAAGCCATTATGAGATTGGCGATAGAGAATTACTGGCCATTATTCTTGCTCTCAAAGAATGGCGTCATTTACTTGAAGGCACTAAAAACCCCGTTTTGATTCTGACCGATCACAAGAATCTGACTTATCTCTCTGAGGCCAAGAGATTGTCTTCTCGCCAGGCCAGATGGGCACTGTGTCTTTCCCGATTCAATTTCATTTTATCATATTTGCCTGGATCAAAAAATGTTAGGGCTGACGCTCTGTCTAGACAATTTGAGGCGGAAATTGACAGAGAAGAAGTACCAGCACCTATCATTCAACCTGATCGAATACTGGCTACCATACGTACTAGTATCACTTCACCATTAGGGGAGGAGATTTTGACTTCCCAAGCTTCTGCCCCTCATGAAACTCCTGCAGGCAAATGTTTTGTCGCTGAACCATTCCGTACTCGGTTACTTGAAACCTACCACTCCTCTAAGCCTGCGGGACATATTGGTAGAGACCAATTGTTTTGGTCCCTCTCTCAGTTATTCTGGTGGCCTTCTATGAGAACAGATTGTGCCAATTTTACGAATTCCTGTGCCCGTGCCAAAACCCCTAGACATCTCCCGGTGGGCTTGCTTCAGCCGGTACCTAATGGGGAACGCCCTTGGTCTCATGTCTCGATAGACTTTATGGGAGAGTTGCCCAGGTCTAGAGGGTATTCCTTCATTTTGATGGTGGTAGACAGGTTTTCTAAAATGGCTCACTTTGTATCTCTCCGTGGTCTTCCTTCGGCTAAAGAACTGGCAATGGTGTTTGCCCGAGAAGTGTTTCGGTTGCATGGAGTTCCTAGGGTGCTGGTGTCTGACAGGGGGAGCCAGTTTGTGTCCAGATTCTGGAGGGTATTCTGCGAACAGATGGGTATACAGCTATCATTTTCCTCTGCATATCATCCCCAGACTAATGGGGCCGCTGAGAGGGCCAACCAAGGGCTTGAACAGTTTCTGCGATGTTTTGTGACTGACCATCCTGACAATTGGTCCGACTTGTTGCCATGGGCAGAGTTCGCCAGTAACTGCGCAGTTAATTCATCCTCCGGGAGCTCTCCGTTTTTGATCAATTATGGGTTCCAACCCTGTTTGCTCCCGGATTCCTTCCAGACACAGCAGATTCCAGCTCTGGATGAGCATATAGAGCAACTCCGCTCCACATGGGCACAAGTTCAGGGGGCATTGGGTCAGTCTTTTCAGCGACATCAGCGTCATGCCAATCGTAGAAGGCTTCCAGCTGTTTCCTTTCAAGTTGGGGATAGAGTATGGCTGTCCTCCAAGAATCTGAAGCTTAAGGTTCCATCTAATAAGCTGGCACCTCAATTCATTGGCCCGTACAGAATAATCCGCAAGATTAACCCGGTTTCCTATGCTTTGGAACTACCTGCATCCATGCGTATTCATAATGTATTCCATGTGTCTCTCCTTAAACCTCTGGTTTATAACCGTTACACTACCACACCTGTGTTGCCAGGTCCCGTTGAGGTTGAGGGGCAGGAGGAGTATGAAGTACAAAGTATTATTGATTCCCGTAGGCATAGAGGAGGGGTACAGTATCTGGTACATTGGAAAGGTTATGGTCCGGAGGATCGTTCCTGGGTAGACAGTAAGGACCTTCATGCACCCAAGTTACTACGAATATTTCACACCAAATACCCTCAGAAGCCCAGACCCTACTCTAGGAGAGGGGGTCTTTGAAAGGGGGGTACTATCACGGTGCCCGTGATTCGTGCTATCTGGTGTCTATCACTTGCTGGGAAATACTCATTGGCTGTCTGCTATGAGCCCTCCTCACTTTGCCTTTTTAAACCCTGGTTGGGCACTCTCAGGTTGCCCTTTCGTGATGTTTCTGACCTCACCTGTCCTGACCAGTTGTCAGACTTCTGGGCCTGCTGTTCCGGTGTTCCAGTGATCCTGTGTTCCAGTGTCCCTGTGCACTATCGTTCCGGTGTTCCCGGGTTCCAGCACTTCGCGGGTTAATCCTCCTGAGTTCCTGAGTCTCCTAGCTACCGCCTCGTCTGCCGGTTGCTCTCTGTCATCGGTTCCTGTGTTCCGGTCTCCTGTCACCGCTTAGGTCTTGCCTCGGTGGATACCCGCTGAGTACAGAGCTCTCGATCTTGCTTTGTCGCTTCGGCGACATTGTTACCTTCCGCTTCAGCTTAGTGGTTGATACCAGCTAGCGGACGCTGGTTTACTCCTTATTACCTGGTTGCGAGAATCACTGTTGGTATCAGCGTGCGGACGCTGGTTTACTCCATATTACCTGGTTGCGAGAATCACTGTTGGGCCCAGAGTGCGGACGCTGGTTTACTCCATATTACCTGGGTGCGAGAATCCCTGTTGGTCCCAGCGTGCGGACGCTGGTTTACTCCATATTATCTGGTTGCGAGAATCACTTTTGGTATCAGCGTGCGGACGCTGGTTTACTCCAGATTACCTGGCTGCGAGAATCACTGTTGGTCCCAGCGTGCGGGCGCTGGTTTACTCCATATTACCTGGTTGCAAGAATCACTGTTGGTCCCAGCGTGCGGACGCTGGTTTACTCCATATTACTTGGTTGCGAGAATCACTGTTGGTCCCAGCGTGCGGACGCTGGTTTACTCCATATTACCTGGTTGCGAGAATCACTGTTGGTCCCAGCGTGCGGACGCTGGTTTACTCCATATTACCTGGTTGCGAGAATCACTGTTGGTCCCAGCGTATGGACGCTGGTTTACTCCATATTATCCTGGTTGCGAGAATTACTGTTGGTCCCAGCGTGCGGACGCTGGTTTACTCCATATTACCTGGTTGCGCTCATACCGTTGGTCCAACTCTAGGATGTTGGTTGCTCCTGAATCCTAGTCCTGTGGACAGTTTGCTGTATGTCTCCTATGCAGTTGTGTGATACTTCCTGGCAATAGACTTCTGCTGCGAGTAGGCCTTTGTATCTATTCCTATCTGCTGTCATAGTTATCTGACAGCTGGCCTACGCTTTGGGCTGCCCTGCCCGGTATTGGTAAGGCCGGTAGAACCTTTGCTCGTTACCATCTTGTGGGTTGCCTTACCTGGTATTGGCAGGGCCGGTAGAGCCTATACTCAGCCTTCCTTGGGCTGCCTTGCCCGGTATTGGTAAGGCCGGTAGAACCGGTACATGTCATCTCACGGTTGCCTTACCCGGTATAGGCAAGGCCGGTAGAGCCTATTGTATATACTACTGTCACTTGGGTTGCTTTGCCCGGTATCATTGGCAAGGCCGGTAGAACCTATTCTACTACTATTGTTGTTGTATTGTTATGTATGAATAACCCTACGGGGATTGCCTTAACTTTTAATAAAGTTACGTTTTTACCAAAACCTTAGTCTGAGAGTCTTCAAAACCGTGACCCCAAGTCCTCATCTCTCCCACTCTCAACTTCATCTGTATCTGAAGAAGAGGAAGATGCTGGAGGCACATCAGCATCATCAGTAATTAGGTCATGCCAACCACTGTTATATTCTTCTAAGTATTTAGCAGTCTCAGGCAATTTCTTTTTTACTTTTTCCCTTTGAAGGATTTTTACAACATTACGTACTACTTTCAGGACAGGTGTATTTTGTGCTCTGTTTGTTTCACTGTCAGATGTAGCAGTTGGTTGAGCTGCTACATCATCTAACACTATGCTATCAACCTCAGAATGTGACTCATCGTCTTCAGTGTTTATAGATGGTTTATTGATGGTAGTGGGGAGACTTTGACAAATTGCATCCTCCTTGGGAGGAGAAGGATTACCATAATTTATTGCACGCGCTGCAGGAACCATGGTTGCAGTCAGTTTTTGGACTACTCTTTACTCGCACGTTCCTGCACTGCTCCTAATCCTTTCACCCTACCCCTTGTGTGTGATTTTTTTTTTTTTTACTGTAAGGTATATAATAGAAGTGGTTGTGCATGATATCTTGCCTTGGCCCTCTACAAAAAACTCTATCTCATTTAGTATCAGTCTGCCTCAGTCAAAGTTCATGTCAGGGTCCCTGATTCTGTTACCTATCATTTTTTTTTTAATAAAATGGTTAGTAATGCCCGTATTTATGTTGTAGTATTGTAGATGTTAAAAAAATAAAGTATCTGGAGAAAGTCCCATCTCTCAAACCTTTACAGTTTGAGATATATTCGTCGCTAAAGTTCCCCCTCCCTCCCCATCTCCTGACATTAGCGCTCTACTGACAGCAGGAGATCCCAGTCCTGGGACCAGCCGGCGGCTCTGCATCAGAGCCGAAATTGCGTTATTTAAAAATAATTACTTCATTAATACGGTGTACAAAGTGTGCCAGATTTGCAAGCACACTTTGAAGACCATTCCAATGAAGTAGTTCTTTTTAAATATCGCTATTTCGACTCTGCTGAAGAGCCAACTCGAGTCGGCCGACACAGATCTCCTTCTGTCAGCTTTAAAGCTGACGTGGGGGAGGGGGAACTTTAGCGGCAAATATTTCTCAAACCATTTGAGAGATGGGACTTTTTCCACATACTATATTTTTTAACATCTACAATACTGCATCAACTTAAATACGGAATTACTAACCCTTTAACTGCCCACCCACATTACTGTCAACAGCAAAAAAAAAACATACTACCTGTTCAACTGCTTCTTTCCCCAGACTCCCCTAGCAGAGAGATAACAGCCAGATCAGGACAAAACTTGGATCACCTCTGCCTGTGTATTTCCAGTCAGGCATATACAATTGTGGGGTAATTTTCCTTTGTTCCCTTATCACACCCCCAGAATCTCCAAACACAGAGATAACAGCCAGATCAGGGAGGAACTTGGATCACAGCTGCCTGCATCTACTCAGTCATACAAAATGTTGCGGTAAACCTCCTTTGTTCCCTTCTCACACCCCCAGGATCCCCTAGGACAGAGGTAACCGCCAGATCAGGGAGGAACTTGGATCACAGCTGCCTGTGTCTACTCGGTCAGACAACACTTTGGGGTAAACCTCCTTTGTTTCCTTCTCACACCCCCAGACTCCCCTTGCACAGAGATTACAGCCAGGAAAAGGATTGGATCACCTCTGCCTGTGTATGTCCAGTCAGTCACACAGAATAGGGGTAATTTTCCTTTGCTGCCTTCTCACACCCCCACACTCCTCTGACACATAGATGTAGCCAAATCATGAAGAAACTTGGATCACAGCTGCCTGTGTCTTTCCAGTCATTTACACTGAATGTTGTGGTATTTGGGATAAACCTCCTTTCTTCCTTCCTGTCTCCCAGACTCCCCTAATACAGAGAACAGGTTTCCTGCCTACAAGACTCCCTAAACTAAACTTCAGCTCCACTTTATTAACCTGTCTTCTGTAGCTCAAAAAGGTGCTGCTTTCACTTCCTCTCACAAACTCAGAATGGCATGCTGCGGGAACCTGACACCCCTTTTATACTGTGCCTGTGTCAAAAGAAGGGAAACTTGCCACATGAGGGAGAGATAGTCATTCTTCCCAGTAAATTCAATGCAATGAACTAGCTGAAAAAACTGCACTTTTCTCAAAAACATGTAACGCTCTCTGAAAATTTACATTTAGTTTTCCTGTTTTTCTTTTGAGGTGAAAAACATTTGCCCATCTCTAGTGTCATGTCGTAGATTGTTGAGTGTAAGTTCTGTGGTGTCATGTGGGTGAGCGTGCACAGTGGCACCATTGAGCTTGAACTTCAAAGTAAGTGACCCATTCTTGGTATCTCTTTTTCGATTGTAAGCTCTGTGACAAGGGTGTAGCAGTTGAAAAAATTACGGAAGGTATAGGGTTTTACAGAAAGAGATTGAGTCCCCGTGTTACTGAGCGAGCCTAAAGCGTAACCCAACCAGCAGGGATAGTACAATATGTTTTCACAAGGTACAATCATATAGGATTCAGCTACTTAGTATGAAGAGAGATTGGGCCAGCTGTAAAGTGGTTTTCCCAGGCTGGCTAGAAAGTGCCAGTGATATATGAAAGAGGAAGAAATACATAATTACATGAGAGATGAACCAAGCATCACATGACAATGACAGCTCACAAGTCCAACTGCTGAGTTCACCAGTACATTAGACCACCCGGGTAATATATCAACACAGGGAATCGCCATTATTACATGAGTCCATTATTTGATATGACCAGCACATCTCTCTCTCTCTCTCTCTCTCTCTCTCTCTCTCTCTCTCTCTCTCTCTCTCTCTCTCTCTCTCTCTCTATATATATATATATATATACACTAGTTGAAGAGCCTGTTACACGGGCCACAGTGTCACTGCCACCCGGTCGCGGGGCAGTCACGCGCTGAGGAGACTGCCCGCGCCGCGGCTGATACAGAGCTGGACGCTCCTTTGGAGCGCCCAGCTCTGTATCCGCTGCGGCGTGGGCAGTCTTACTGCTCTTGACAGCAGCACGTGCAGCAGTGTGTACTGCGCATGTCGCGCGTTACACACGATTTAGCGAATTATTATATAGGATGGATATATATATATATATATATATATATATATATATATATATGTATTGGTAGCCAAATAAGGCAGAAAGTGGCACTCATTGAGTAAAAAAAATATATGAATAAGAGTTTCTTTAAATCATTAGTAATTGGTGCACGTCCCCTATTAAATGGAATATACTCGGTACTCAGCCTGGGTTGACCCCATCGGATGAGAGAGACAGCACACATTTGGATGGAACTTCATAAAGTGAAACAATTTGTTGGCGAGCGCAACATGCTACAATAAATTGTTTCACTTTATGAAGTTCCATCCAGATGTGTGCTGTCTCTCTCATCCGACGGGGTCAACCCAGGCTGAGTACCGAGTATATATATATATATGTATATTATATATATTATATATATATATATATATATATATATATGAGAAGACTCTATGCCTGGCAAAACACAACCAGGAGCGGCAGAAAGGAGGAGTTACTGCACCACTAGGTGGAAAATCATGCAGGAAGTTGGCCCGCCCCACTATCCAGCCTGCCCACCACTAGCAAAGTCTGAAGAAAAAAAATGGCTGCCACTTGCTGCTACACTACAGACACACACACACACAACTTCTCCACCGGCAGTGAATGAATGGAGCCCCTGGGATGCTCACACTGTGCCTGGTGATGGGGGGGAGAGCAGCCTCACAAGCCTTCTCCTCATGATCCCTGGGAGGTGACTGGAGCAACATACAGTGGGGTAAGGTAGGAGTCACAGAGGATTTGGTGCAACATCGTGGCCATGAGTTAACCATTTCAGCAGGGCCGGATTTACATCTCAGGAGCCAGTAGGGACAGAAATCTAAAGCGCCCCCCCCCCATTGGCCATCTTCACTGGACACCTCCACAATACTCCTAATGTCCACATTGCCCCCATCATCTCTTTATTGCCCTCACATTGCCCCATCAACTCCAACTTGCCCCCATTAGCTCCATGCTACCCTCACATTGCCCTCCATCAGCTCCACATTGCCCCCCCATCAGCTCCAACTTGCCCCCCATCAGCTCCATGCTACCCTGACACAGCGCCCTCCATCAGCTCCATATTGCCTCCACCATCTCCATGTTGCCTCCCCATCAGCTCCAACTTGCCCCCCATCAGCTCCAAATTGCCCCCACCATCTCCAACTTGCCCCCCATCAGCTCCAAATTGCCCCCACCATCTCCATGTTGCCTCCCCATCAGCTCCAACTTGCCCCCCATCAGCCCCAAATTGCCCTCACAATGCCCCCCTTTGGGTCCAACTTGCCCCCACCATCTCCATGTTGCCCTCACATTGCCTGCCTCCCTCCCATTGTCCGTTTCCTACCTCCCTGGCAGGAGATCTGTTGTCTGTGCCTCCTTTGGTACAGTCAGTCCTGTAGTAGCTGAAGCTCCCGCGTGGTCTCCTATTCAGGAATGCAGAGCGCTGGAAGATGATGTCATCTCCCAGCCCTCTGGATTCCTACAGAGCCGACGAGGGAGTTTCAGCAACTACAGGACTGACTGTACCAAAGGAGGCACAGACAACAGATCTCCTGCCAGGGAGGTGCAATGTGAGGGCGACATGGAGTGGGCGCCGGTGCAGCCAGCGTGGTGGCCTTTTTTCTTTTTTTTTCAATCGTTTCCAAAAAAAGAAGTATCCCATTGGCAGGCGCCCCTCAGTGGCGTGCGCCTGTAGGCAGGTGCCTACTTTGCCTTATGGCAAATCCGGCCCTGCATTTCAGTGGGAGAGGGGTACGCAAGGCATTAGAAATCAATGTGTTGTGCACCTCTCTGGTACTGAAAGGGTTGATAATGCAAACAATGGAGCATAACATGGCAAATAGTAAGGAGGCAAAAAGTGAACTCTATAAGAGGAATCCTCCTGATTATCATAGTACTCAGAGCACAGCAAAGCCCAGTGAATGGAGGCTCATGAAATCATTCTCCGAATAGTTATTGATCAAAACAACTATTCGGGGAATGATTTCATGAGCCTCCGTTCACTGGGCTCTGGGTACTATGATAGGAGTATCCCTCATAGCGGAGTTCACTATTTGCCACGTTATGCTCCATTGTTTGCAATATTAACCCTTTCAGTACCAGAGAGGTGCATAATGCATTGATTTTTAATGCTTTGCGTACCCCTCTAACACTGAAAGGGAAAACTATTCTGGGAATGATTTGATGAGCCTCCGTTCACTGAGTGAGCTTGCTACCATGAAATCCTTCACCTTCCCCCTGTTCACACACCAAAAGGGAGTCTGCCCCCATGACAGGCCCAGTCAAGCAGCCATTCACACAGCTTTCTACCAGCAGCAGGTGACTGAGGAGCTGCATAGATGCCAGGCTGGTGAGGCGTTGTACCAAGCAATCATACAACCAAATCGCAATGCTGACTCCAGACGCTCCTCACGGCCTACAAGTCTTATAGCGCCATCTCTACCCTCTTACTGCATCCAACCTTCTATATTGCCACTATTTTCCCGCTGTCACACACCGTTGCCTCCTACACTAGCCCGGACCAGCTCCTTCACCAATTCAGTCAGGTTTCACCCATAGAAAAACTGCATGCCATCAGGACACACTCCCTTCATAAATACTTTCAAATTTGATTCCTGTGGCATGTTTATTTGGCTTTTAGACGCATCACTGTATGCACCAACAACTCTAAGACCCCTGTACGTTGTGCTGCATTCTGTTTTTCTTAACCTCTTGAGTTCCAGTGGGATACACGTTGCTTACTCTGCTGGCACTCAAAAGGTTAATTATTGTCTGGTACATTTTTCTGTGTGATGGGGCGCCACACTACAAGGATGGGGGGGTTTATGGGTGCCCGGAAAAGCCTTTTCTTTTTTCACCTTACTTACACTGCTCACACTGTATGTATGTATGTTCTGCTTTTCATCTGTGTGTCACTGTTTGTGTATGTATGTGTATGTGTGTCTGCTGCATGCATGTCTGTCTATCACTGTGTGTTTCCCTGTATATGTGTATCATTGTGTGTACCTTTCTGACACGTACACCCTACGCCATATTTCTCGATCATAACATTTATTTAAAAAATAAATAAATAAATACATTCCCTTAACCCCTTAAGGACCACTGACGTGGCAGGACCGTCACGCTGGTCCGGCAATTAAGGACCAGTGACGGTCCTGGCACATCACGTACTTTTACTCACCGCGCTCCTGTAGGAGCACGGTGAGTAATACCGGGCACTGAAGTTGATCGCTCCAAGACCGGAGCGATCTCTTCCAGTGCCCCGTTTGATGTGCCACCCCACGTGATCAGTCACGGGACGGCACGTCAAAGATTCCTATGTGGTCCTTAAGGGACGGCACACCCCGGGACCGCTGGTCCTTAAGGGGTTAATAACATGACAGGCAACGCCGTCCCACATTGCTAGTACATTCATAAATGAGACCAGCAAGGCACTGCAGAATTACATGTAGATCAGGTGAGAAAAATATCTAATATTCCTTTATCACTTAATGGAGCTTGTTTACAAAGATCTCTCTCTTCAGGGCTTTTTAACAGGCCAGGATTTGAGGATTCCCTTGTTAGACTGTAACTGACTAGGCCTCTGATCAACATATCTATGCTCTAGCAGAGAAACCCTTTAAGGGGATCTATTTCTGCATGTAAGCTGGAGCGCTCTCATTGGCCTCAATTTGGTGACCAAGACAAGGGTGCATTAAATATGATTAAACATGTTGCCTGCTTGAAAATGGCTCCATAAGAATCTTGCCCGCATGACAATGTTGCAAACCCATGCAAATTGCCTTCAAACTTCAATCCTTCAAAGTAAGCAGACATGCCTAATAAAGAAAATCGTGTAGCAAGCTGAGCGAAGAGGAGCTTTCATAGCTGTAGGGTTAAAGCTTTTAGGTATTACACCAGTGGTTCTCAACCTTTTTTTGCTCAAGGCACCCCTAACATGCAATGTGGAACTTTTGGGGCACCCCTAGCAAGTTTAATGTAGTTTATCAAGGGCATAATAAAAGGTACAATTCATTAATATACAGATATTATTAGGTCTCACAGTCATAGTAATAAAAATAAACATATTGCACATAACAATTTCCATATTTCTACATTTAAAACACAATATTTCCCTTTTCTTGTCAGTCTTCATAGAAAACATGGGGCATCCTAATTTGATGTCTGCAGCACACCAAAGTGCCATAGCACCCTGGTTGAGAATAACTGTATTACACATTTCTTGTTATGCATGTGTTGAAGCAATATGCGTTATACATTCGTGTTGTCCTACAAGGGTTTGCAACGTGTTGCGTACCCTTCTGGCACTCAAAGGGTTAAAGGGTTTAGAATAACGTATTGCTTATTTCACACAAAATAGCACTAACATCACAATGCACGCCCTGCAAAAGCACTTGGCCGTACCACTCATGTGGTGCAAGAGAAATTTTTAAATAATTTTAAAATAAACAATGATTTGTACTATGAAATTTTAGTAAACTTTATTTACGACTTGATGTGTCACTTTAACCCGCGAGCAGTCAATTGCTTCACCTCTAGGTTTCGGGCATTGCAAATTCGAAAGGCTCTTTGATGGAAGTTACAGTCTCCAACAGCATGAGGTCCAACAATGCAATTGACTAACCTTTCCAAACCTCGAATAGTGCTAGAGATATCTCTCTAGCAGCCAAAGTAGGTGTGGGAATCTGACCACTTCCAGCTGTTGGGAACTACAATTCTCATCATCCCCAGCCCTAAGCAGCTGGAGCGCCACTTGTTGCCCTGGTCTAATCATAAGCCATCAGGAACATACAGGTGAACTTGTGATTGTAGAAACAGACCCTCCTCATCTATTATCAACAAATAGAAAAGCGGGGGTGGGGCCTCTGATGATTATTGGTTGATGAAGCGCAGCGCTTAGTGTACAGTGTGTAGGCCGCGGGTGGTTGCGGTATAGAGTATTGTTGTGTATACCGGTAGCTCTCAGCATGGTCGAACAAGCTATCTCCTTCGCGAAGGACTTTCTAGCTGGCGGGGTGGCAGCTGCTATCTCTAAGACCGCGGTGGCCCCTATAGAGAGAGTGAAGCTGCTACTGCAGGTGAGGGGAAGTGGAACCAGACTATTGCCCTGTAGGTATCCTTAAGCGTGTGCGGCTTCAACTGTCTAATCACTGCTGATACCACATTCAGTCAGTTTTTGGGTTCTGTGGTGTAGCGGCAGGAGAGCCATGGGTTCCTCAATTCAGCTAATTATCACTGTAAGACTTAAACATAGAGGAGATAAGTAAACGTGATACTGTCGAAATTGGGGCTTTAATCCTTCTAATTTTAGAGACTTTAATTAAAACTTTGAGTACCACACTGTAATGTTTGATACCTCTCTCACTCATGTGAGTCAAGGCAGGGGTAAACACCCTTTTAGCAGCTCCCAATATCCCCAATCAGCCACTGGCTGGATACAAGGGGGTTGTAGTCTCCACTAGCTGGATACCCCAAACCTGACTACTGTTGATTTAATTGGTTACAAATTCTACTTAAAGAAAGGAACTTCCAGCACATGATTTCACTTTGCTCCAGAAATGCATTTATTTAGTGTGATGTGGATGGACATATAAGCGAAAAGTATCTGTACACTGCTGAATGGTCTGTGCATCCACACACATTTGTGGGTCTTGTTATAGTCGCTACATGTACAGGGTAGAGCGGTCTGTGTTTTAACTAACCTGGGAAGGTCCGGAAATAACAATCCCTTTATTGCTGAGGTGTTAAAGTGGCTATTTGTGCTTCAAAAGTTGAGTAAGAGAAACATTTGGACTTTACACCCTATGTGTGTGTGTGTGTGTGTGTGTGTGTGTGTATGTATATGTATATATATATATATATGTATGTATGTGTCCAAGGTTTTAGTGCAAACATGGGCCTTCCTCCTGGATGAGGTGCAGAATGAACAGTCTTACATCAAATGTAGTGAAGTGGCACAATTCTAAGGCATGTCATCCCCCCCCCCCCCCCCCCCCCCATTGTATTTGCCGCATCAGTTGCTGATAGAGAGTTAGGCAGCCTTTGGCTCTTCAGCCGTTCTACAAATCCCATCCTCCTCAGGCAGTGGGTTGAAGTGAATAATGGGAGTTATAGTCTACAAATGGGGAGAAAAAAGGTGGTATTCCCCCAGCTGTTACTCATCTGGTTCTCAAAGGGTTAATGTAACATTGCTTTTCTCATCATTGTCCTCAATTGTTTAACATACTAGTTTATCAAACATTCATGTTTCTAGATGTTCACATCCTGAAACTGCCTACCTTCTCATACAGGTGCAGCATGCCAGCAAACAGATTACTGCTGATCAGCAATACAAGGGCATCATTGATTGTGTTGTCCGAATACCAAAGGAGCAAGGCTTTCTCTCTTTCTGGCGTGGTAACCTTGCTAATGTCATAAGATACTTCCCTACACAAGCCCTCAATTTTGCATTTAAAGATAAGTATAAGGAGATCTTCCTTGGGGGCATTGACAAGCGCACACAGTTCTGGAAGTATTTTGCTGGAAATCTGGCTTCTGGTGGAGCTGCTGGTGCCACATCCCTCTGTTTTGTGTATCCCTTGGATTTTGCTAGGACACGATTGGCAGCAGATGTCGGAAAAGCAAGTGCCGACAGGGAGTTCACGGGCTTGGGAGACTGTCTTATCAAAATCACAAAGTCTGACGGTTTACGTGGCTTGTACCAAGGCTTCAATGTCTCTGTACAAGGGATTATAATCTATAGAGCTGCTTACTTTGGCATCTATGATACTGCAAAAGGTAAGTACTCTTAACCCCTTAATGACCAGAGCAGTGCGCAATGTATCAGAGCAGTGTGCAGTGGTAAGTTGTTGGGTAGGCCCCCTCTCCCCCCCCCCCCCCCCCCCCCCGGTCAATGAAGACAATTCACCTACCACTTTTTCAGTGATCAGTGGGTTATTGACTCTGTGTGAGCTTCATCAGGGATGAAAGGGGGAGTACTGCCTATTGTCCCAAAGACCTCTCTGTATCATCAAATATATAATTTGCAAGAATGTGTTGCTCCTTGTGCGCATAATGCGCATGTGCACAGTAGAGACTGGCCGAACATGCCGCCCTCCATCCAGAGAGGAGTGCTCCGAGAGGCCCACCACCGTTTCCGCTCCCGGTTCCAGAGCAGCAGCCGAGGCCACTGGGTAGCACTTTGGTCTGTGTACATGGGCATTTATACTAGTAGGATTTTAAAGAGAGCAAAATGGGACTTGGAGGATATATTTGTGTGTGTGTGTGTGTGTGTGTGTGTGTGTATGTATGTGTATATATAATATATGCTTTTAATAGCATCACATTATAAAATATCTTGCATGGTTGAGGCTGAAAAGACATGTCTCTCAATTTCAGCCCATGCCATATCACCTCTGTTGATTTGGAGGAAGACACACAAAATAAAATGAAAGCTATTTTCAGTTAAGCCTCAAGTAGGTAAAAAAAAAAAAAAAAAAAAGCAGTTTATTCCCTGTATCCACATCCTATGGGAGCAAAACAAACTACCAACTCTCAGTATTGTTCTGAGTTAGAGGTAGCAATTACTTTAAATGGAAACTAATGTCCCATAAAAAAAAAACCTTGTTTTGTAGAGGTTAAAAAAAAATAATTTGCATTAAATCCTAACTCTCAAACGCTATGATTTGAGAGATTCACATTGAAAGTCCCCTCGCCCTCCCCCTTCTCCCGACGTCAGCGCTGTGCTGAAGGCAGGAGATCCCGGTCCTGGGACCAGCCGGCGGCTCTGCAGCAGAGCCAAAATCACGTTATTTAAAAAGAATTGCTTCATTGGAAAGGTCTACAAAGTGTACCAGGTTTTCAAGCACACTTTGTACACCGTTCCAATGATGTAGTTCTTATTAAATAATGCGATTTCTGCTCTTCTGGAAAGCTTCCTCAAGTTGGCCAACTCAAATCTACTGCTGTCAGCTTTACAGTTGACAGCAGGAAAAAAAAAAAAAAAAAAGTTCTCCCCTGCCTCCCTTTTCCCCAAAGTCAGTGTTCTACCTGACTGCAGGGAAGCCTGTCGTAAGACCGTCAGGTGGCTCTGCAGCACAGCCAAGATTGTGTTAATAAAAAAAAAAAAAAAAAAAAAAATCTTTCACTGAAACGGTCTTCTACGTGTGCTTGGTTTGCAAGCCCATGTAGCAGCAGACCATTTTAGTGAAAGCCTTTTTTTTTATTATTATTAATGCGATCTCGGCTCTGTGGCAGAGCCACCTGCTGATCGTAAGACCGGATTTCCCTGAAGTCAGCTACAACGCTGACTTTGGGGAAAGGAGAGGGAGGGGGAAACTTAAGGAGCGATTATTTCTCAAACCATAAAGGTCTGAGAGATGACACTGGGGGCAATTCATTTCTTTTTAACATGACTGCAATATAGGGTTTTTTTTTTTTTGTTTTTTTTTTTTTTTTTAATTTTTATTTTAAGTATTACTATCCCTTTACCCCTTAATGACGGGCTGTGCACGCACCTTGCGGTCTGCTAAGGACCAAGGAGCATTTTTTTTTTTTTTGCGGCTGCATTCCGGACTCCCCGAACGGTGTGCAGCCGTGAGGGGAGCCCGGAATTCCATGACGGTCCAGTTCCATCATGGGTCGTTAAGAGTAGAACAACCCATGACGGAACAGGACCGTCATGGGTCCTTAAGGTGTTAAAGACTGCCTGATCCAAGGGGTGGGCGGACGTTAAGGACCACGGAGAGTTTTTTAATTCTGGAATAGCAGAGTGGCGTGCAGCTGTGCTGCCATCCCAGTATTCCATGACGTGCTGGGACTGACGTGATGGTCCTGGCACATCAAGGGTCCTTAAGTTGTAAATTCACAAGCAATTTTCCTAGTCTTAGTGGATGACGTTTGTGGTTTGTTTGCTTGGCTCACTGAGTAACTAGTTCTTTAATTGTATGTATTGACCTTGCATATGTTTGTGAAAGTTAATCAATTTCCTCATAGACATCTCATATCTTCTATGAACAAACCTGATTTGGCTAGTCTTTCTAACTCAGATTATATATATATATATATATATATATATATATATATATATATTATACTAGCAGTGTGGGACAGCTTTGCCCATCGTGTTATGCAGGGAATGTTATTTATTTAAAAAAAAAAAGTTATGATAGAGGAATATGGTGTACGTGTACACACAGTGCTACACACACATACATACAGGGGAACACAGCGATACACACGTATGCAGCAGACACATAGACGCAGATGAAAAGCAGAACATACATACAATGTGAGCAGTGTAAGTAAGGTGAAAAAAGAAAAGGCTTTTCCAGGCGCCCATAAAACCCCCATCCTTGTAGTGTGGCGTCCCATCACACAGAAAAATGTACCAGACAATTAACCTTTTGAGTGCCAGAGGAGTAAGCAACATGTATCCCACTGGAACTCAAAGGGTTAAGAAAAAGACTGCGGCACAATGTACAGGGGTCTTGGAGTTGTTGGCGCATACAGTGATGCGTCTAAAAGCCAAATAAACATACCAGAGGAATCATAAGTACTTTCAAATTTGAAGGGAGTGTGTCCTGATGGCATGCGGTTTTTCTATGGGTGAAACCTGACTGAATTGGTGAAGGAGCTGGTCCGGCCTAGTGTAGGAGGCAACGGTGTGTGACAGCGGGAAGATGGTGGCAGTATAGAAGGTTGGGTGCAGCAAGAGGGTTGAGATGGCGCTACAAGACTTATGGGCCATGAGGAGCGTCTGGAGTCAGCATCGTGATCTGGTTGTATGATTGCCTGGTACAACGCCACTCTAGCCTGGCATCTATGCAGCCCCTCAGTCACCTGCTGCTGGTAGAAAGCTGTGTGAATGGCTGCTTGACTGGGCCTGTCGTGGGGGCAGACTCCCTCTTGGTGGGTGAACAGGGGGAAGGTGAAGGATTTCATGGTGGCAAGCTCGTCCAGTGAACGGAGGCTCATCAAATCATTCCCAGAATAGTTCTCCCTTTCAGCGTTAGAGGGGTACGCAAAGCATTAAAAATAAGTGTTATGCACCCCTCTGGTACTGAAAGGGTTAATAATGCAAACAATGGAGCATAACATGGCAAATGGTGAACTGCGCTAAGAGGGATCCTCCTGACTATCATGGTACCCAGCGCACCGAAAAGCCCAGTGAACGGAGGCTCATGAAATTATTCCCCGAATAGTTGTTTTGATCAATAACTATTCGGGGAATGATTTCATGAGCCTCCGTTCACTGGGCTTTGCTGTGCTCTGTGTACTATGATAGTCAGGAGGATTCCTCTTAGCAGAGTTCACTATTTGCCACGTTTTGCTCCATTGTTTGCATTATTAACCCTTTCAGTACCAGAGATGCACAACACATTGATTTCTAATGCCTTGCGTACCCCTCTCCCACTGAAATGGTTAACTCATGGCCACCGATGTTGCAGCAAATTCTGACTCCTACCTTACCCCACTGTATGTCGCTCCAGTCACCTCCCAGGGATCGTGAGGAGTAGGCTTGTGAGGCTGCTCTCTTCTCCTCCTCCCCCCCCCCCCCATCACCAGGCACAGTGTGAGCATCCCAGGGGCTCAATTCGTTCACTGCCGGTGGAGAAGGTGGGTGGGTGTGTCTGTGGTGTAGGAGCGAGTGGCAGCCTTTCTTTATTCTCTCCCAGACTTGGCTAGTGGTGGGCAGGCTGGATAGTGGGGGCGGGCCAACTCCGTGCATGATTTTCACAGGAGTAGCAGGGGCCTTTAGCCCCTACAGCTCCTGTGAAAATCAAGCCCCAATGGGAGCAGTAACTCCTCCTTACTGCAGCCCCTGGGTACGTTTTGTCAGACACAAAGAATATATAATATATATACAATACATACATTATAATGGATTTATTTAGAGGTAGCATTATATTCCCATTTCTTGCATCTTTGCACTTTATTATGCTTGATTGTACCCTGTTGGCTGTTGCAGCAGAGTGACACAGTAGTGAAGTTTGTCGATTGGTACTTCTAAATCTCTCAAACAAGGATTCCTACAATGGTTTCCCACTTAGTGTATATGTAACCTTTTAATTTCTGCAGCTAAATACATAACCTTGCATTCATATCAAATCTTTTTTGTCCTTTCACTTGTTTTATCCTAATTTTTCTGCAGAGAACAAACATCCTGTTCTATGTGTATTTCCTTATACAGCTAGGTGTCATCTGCAAAGATTGAGACATTACTCCCAATACCTACTTCTAGATCATTACTAAACAAACTAAAAAGCATTGGGCCAAAGACAGAACCCCCGTATCACCCACTTACAACTTTAAGCCATATGTTTTCCATCTAAATAATAAATAAATGCAATAACCTGTTACATGGCACAGCATCAAAGGATTTTGCTAAATTCAAGTATACTGCAATAATACCCTTGTCCAAATGTCTACTTGCCCTTTTGTAAAATGCAAGTGCACTTGTTTGACATGATCTGTTCACAAAACCATGCTGTCTCCTAATAAAGTTGTTGGTCATCACATAGTACTGAATACTATCAGTTAGTACACTTCTAATATCCTAACTACAACTGAAATCAAGCTTGCAGGCCTTTAATTTCCTGTTTTAAACTGTGCCCCTTTTAAGTGTGTGAGGGGGAGGATGGCACATCCACATTCTTCCAATCACAAGTCACTAATTGATAGAGAATCACTAAACAGACACTATTAGCAAGACCCTTATACTTAACAAAGTTCCGTTAAATAGCATTGAGTGTATGCAGTCGGGTCCAGATGCTTTGCCATTTGCAAATCTTCTCCAGTGTTTAGGGCTTTGTCCTAGATAAGCCATGTACATGATGGAGGCTATTCTCTGCCTATATCCTACCTCTGTTGCTTCTTTTATACATACAGAAGAAGACATTTGTCAGCCATAGCCTCATCCTCTAATAAATTCACATGTGTAAGAGGACCAATCTAAACCTTAATCTTTTTGCCATTTATGGAAGGATGTTATATTGTGGTGACTGCTGCCTAAATGTTCCCTTACCTGTTTGATTTACAACTTCAGAATTGTGCAAGACCATAATGTTCAGCAAGGCTTTCTGATACTCTGGTACTGAAAGGGTCAATAGTGCCACTGTTGACCCTTTTACTTCTGAATGATCTATTTAATACATATTTGGAGGAGGCATGTTTTGGCACTAGTAACACTGTGTAACCCAAGGGCTAAACCATTAGAATGTGATTTACATATTGTATTCTGTGTGCTTATATGGTGTAGAGCACATTCTTGGGCCATTATAAAAGTATAAAAGCTGTACATGTTTAATAAGTGCTCTCAATATTCTTACATTAAATAAAAGCCACATATATGATTAAGACATCCACTTTATGTATTATAACTGCTCATTCAATTACTGGCTTTCAGTATGCTGACACTCGAATTTTAGTATAACAAAATGCTTTCAATTTTTATATATTTTATTGAAACTCTAAATCGGCATATAAAAGAACAAAATGATCAACACTATTAGCTGTTTTTTGTGATATCACTTTAGAGACATCAAATTTGAATATCAGAAGCTATTAGTGAATAGAGCCACATAAGGATAAGCAAGCTGGCCTGGAAGTGAGAGATCCGTACATAGTACTGTCAGTATAATCCAGTATGCTGTACAATGCAAAAGGTGCGGTCTCTCTTCCCACCTGTTGCCTATATGCTTACTGAATGATGGACCCAACACATCATAAGTAATCTTGTATTGTTTTCTCATTTCTCAAGCCTCCAATCACAGGTCCCTCTCCTCCTGGCCTTCAAGACACCTAGTAGCACAACAACTTTTAATTCCACAATTGGCATTCACATTCCCTATTGCTTTGAATGCATCCCTAATGCACCTCTGACACTCGAAGGGCTGAACACTTCAGGGCTTAAACAGAAAAACCAAATGGAGACCAGCATGGCTCCATTACTAAGAGCTGATACTCTTGTGTCTCTGAGATCAGTCCAGTCAAATGACCAGACTTGGGATCTGTAGGAGCTTCAAATGATCTCACAAATAGGGCTGGGATGGGTATACCTGAAATTAGCCCTTTTAATAAGTAAAATTTCTGAGACTTTGAGTAGGAGGCTTTTACAGTGTGCGATAATCTGCAAAGCGTAAAGGAGTTATTACTATCCCTTTTAAGCATACTAATATGATTTCCCTTTTTGTTGGAAGTTTTCTCCAGTCCATTTCTGGGTACCTGAAATATCACATTATCATTGTATTTTTTCTGTATGAAGAAGCTTCAGTTACTGCAAATGGGGGGGGGGGGGGATTCTCAAATTCCTCAATATTGGGTGGCTTGTAGCAAATTCTCTTTAACCCCTTTTATTATTTATGCCCCCAATGTTTCTCAACCCACAATTCTGTATTCTCAAATGTCCCCTTCGTTAATATCTTCCCTCATGTAAAGTTTTAAGGCAAGCTTTACATATAAGATCATTCCCTCCTAAAAAGTGAAATAACCCTCTAGTATTGACTAATCAGTCTGATGTATCATCTAACAAGGTGTCACACCATACTGCTCATTCACTGCAATATGTTCCAGTTCCCCCACTTTACCAACCAGACTACAAACCTTTTACATGCATACGTTTTGTGTTCCTGCCATTCTGAAGATTCTCATTCTCTGACCCTTGGCACAGTTGCCATCACTACGGTGCAATCCATCTGGAATATAAAGATTTCATTTAGGTAAAATACAGCCCAGTGCTGTCTAAACCCAAACCCCTTCTGTTTACACACAGTCTTTAAAGTGGACCTGTTTCGTTGATCCAAGTATGTGTATATTTGAAAACTTCATTAAAAAGTGCCTGTGTCCTCTTGGTCAAAAGACCAGCAAATGTACAGTTTAGGAGATAACGTACAGTACCAAGTATGAGTAATTGTGATACCAGTGACACTTTCAAATGCCAATTAGGGTTTTCAGTGACACTTTATAAACGAATAAAGCTTTTCAATGACTTAAGTATGCTAATGAAAGTCTATGCTGCTCCAGGAGACTTTCATTGTTCCCAGAAAAGTGTGAATATTTCCTAAACTAAGTCTGCCGGACTTCTAGTTAACATGACCATTTTGAATGAAGTTTTACACTTTTGAATATTAAACAACAATTTAATCAACCTGTTCTTCCACGTCTCTAACTCGAACACATGGGAGACGGCAAACTGTTTTGATTTGTACCGATCCAATTTGTCTTCCTGTCAAATTGCCTAATTTGTCCTGGATCCAACCAGTGCAAGAAGGGTTGTTCTCCAGCAAAGGCATCCCTGTGCCAGCACACCCAACATTACTCAATGTAGCAAATCTGTTGGGTTTGGTAAATACAGGAATATCCTCTGTTCCCCCTTATGTCTAATTGTATCCCATTTAGCTACCTGCTCCTCCTCTGCAGTCTCCATCCCTAGTACTAGCTGTGCCAAATTTGTCTGGTCAGTGAGCAGCAAATCCCTGTTAAGACTGACCATATCTCTCCGTGTTGCAATTTTGCCTCTGCAGATCTGTAACTTTAATTTCTAAAGAAGCAACCTGCATGCATCTGGCAGTGGTATGAACCATGGAACTGTTCCATGTGTGCATAAATATGGTAGCTTGTGTACTGAGTTAAATGGACAGTCATGCTACAACTCAGTTACTGCATGTTCTAAGGAAGGCAAAAAGGAAATATATGCACAATTATTTTGATATTTGCTACCCTGTTTAAACCACTGGTACTTAAATACCCAGCACTTAAATTGTGTGTGTATATCTATATCTCTGTATATGTGTAGAACACATACTGAAGTAGTAAAACCCAGTGGCAGTATTCTCACCTCTCGCATTCAAAACAGCCAAAAGTAACAATACATCTAGTGACTTCCAGTTTACGCTTCACCATTAGGATTCACAAAGGGGTCCCCCTTCATAGTATTAATACTTTTAAGTGTCCGGTGTGAATCTCGATGTCCATTAATGGAAAGCAAGAGCAGAGCTCCGATATTGATTATTGGGAGAGAATGTAATACAGCTGAATACATTCAAAACTACTGTGTATTGAAGTAAAAATGTCAAACCTTATACTTGCATCTATGTAGTGGTGGGGGGCAACTGTATATTACATCATACATAGGTATCCTAATGGATGAAAAATCTAATGGTAGATTAACGTATATTACATTATACATATGTCTTATCACAGGGATCAATAACCCATTTATCCCTGGAAAAACAGCAGAATTGGTGGGTGACAACCAATGAACTAACATCTATTGTGGTTTGGAGCTGCTAACATCGGAATGTGGTACTTGGAGAGAGGTCCCCAGACTGGGGGGAGGGGTTAAGTATCACCGCATTCTCAGATTCCAGGAGGCTGGAATACCCTAACAAAATTGTGAAATCTCAGGTATAATCACAATTTTGCCCTTATGTAAAGTGGGGGGTGCATATTATACAGAAATTTATATAATATATAAATCTCCACATGTTTGCTTCCCTTCCTCCACCCACCTCAATATGCTGCCACCATCCCCTCCCTCTTTCACTCCCTCAGGAGGCATCTGGGATGTCTACGCAGCAGGCGGTGTGCTTGAATTTGCAACCCTCTTCCTGTATCCCCCTGTGAGGACCTGTAAACTCAAGATAATGGTAGTGCCCTTTTGAGGACCTGAAGTTCCTCGCAGGCCACTACTGCAGAGTCTGTGCACAGAGGTCTATGCATTGGATCTACCAGTGCCGTGGTGTGTGGTTTTTTGTTTTTGTTTTTTTGTATGTGGGGGGGAACAATGCCTATGTATTATACTCACCAATTTTTGTTTTTCTACTTTAAATCTAGGGTTAAATTTTATACCTGAGACTTTACGGTACCTGTAAAGGGCTGGAGACATCAATTGCTACTAATTTCTACTCCTTGAATTGCATGTGCTTTTTCCAGTGAAATCTGAAACTCTTAATTCTAGAGGACTTCTGAACACACTACTTCGTATAATGCATTGGAGTCCCTGCTAGCATCCAAGGGATAAACCTAGTATCCCTAGGAAATGTACAAGAATACTAATTTACAGTTTCCAACTAAATGTATGCTAGAAGCTTGGATCATTACTAGCAAGTCTCTTAATCACACTTATGCTACCTTTTTGTATTCCACTGTCCATCACTAGAAAAATGTGCTGTGAAACTGTGGTATTCAGTGGAACATTATCCACAGTAAGCATGCATCCATAGTATTTCTAAATAAATGTCTAAGTGTTAACTGTGTTCATTTAATTCAGGAATGCTCCCTGATCCAAGAAACACCCATATAGTAGTGAGCTGGATGATTGCACAGACAGTGACTTCTGTGGCCGGTGTAATTTCCTATCCTTTTGATACAGTGAGGAGACGGATGATGATGCAGTCTGGACGCAAAGAAGGTAAGTTATGCAGGCAGTTTTAAAAATATATTTCATGTTTACATGCTAGAACATGGCTTGTATACTGCTTCCATATACTAAAGTACCTTTCACATGCTAAAATATTTACTTGCATAACCAAGAAGGCTGTATTGTACTAGGACAGAGTGAAGGAGACCTCTTACAATAGTCTGTGGGAGTCCACAGCCTGCTAGGTGGGGATGATGGGAGAGTGGTAGTTTCGGACTTTGCAAGTGCAGAAGGTCGCTTGCCTCTGCTCTCTGAAGTCCATGGTGCTCCATCCCTTTTGTTAGATGTGATTGTGAACTTGAATTAACCTGATCCTCCTGATTGTCTGTAATTTTTACAGTGTGGCTATTTCAACTTGTCCATGTTCTTGTAGGGTACACAATACACTCTTCCCCCCCCCCCCCCCCCCCCATCACAATATTGCAGCTGCTAATTGTATTGCCCTCTCTATGCTGGCCTCTCCAATAGGCTTTTGGTATGTAGCAGAGGAAATTCTGGTTTAGGGCCAGCTTCTAATTTCAACAGTCTTTTGAAGACCTTACTTATGACTTAACTGATTCAATACAGATTTGTTGTGGGGCTGGTGGGCGCCTCCTCCTCCTAGGCCAGAACCATGTACTACTGCAGGAGATACCCTGTCTGTATTAAATACAAGCTTTGGTAAGGCTTCTGCTTCTGACAGTGTGACCTAAGCAAACCCCCCTGTTAAGAGGATGTAATATGATTTGGGGCCAAAACTTGCGCACCTGCTTGCACTGGGGTGTCTTCAATCCCCTTCTATGTTTAGGAACCCTTCAGGTTTGTATATGGGTGGTGCCTAATGTAGCAATCTGTCTGCCCAGTATTGCATCCTACAGTATGTGTGCCCCCCCCCCCCCCCCAAGGCTGTGTCTCAGCACCTACATCCTCTAGTATTTCCATTGTGTGTATGTGTATTTCTAATCTCAAGTTTATTTATTAAACATACATTCTTCCTTATCTTGGGTGCCCTGAACTCCTTTAGAGCTCGCTGTCATTCTCCCATAAGCCCTGATATTATCCCAGTTATTTACATAAAGTAATATTACTGCTGGGAAAAGTCTAACTACTGGGCAAGGAGGAGAGGTGAGGCGGAGTCTTTACAGACAGGGTGTGCTGGAGGTCTGATCCAGTCGAGGTTATTTTTCCAGAGGCATTGAGGGCCTCCTTGCTTGTGAGTACCCAACTAATAGGGTTCTGGGGAAAATATAGAGTGGTTTCTAAGAACTATTATTTGGAGAACATTTAGAGGAGCTTTGCACCGTCTCGTTTTCTTTCTCTTTTGTGTCTTAGCACCCCTGAGAGGATTGGCAATTTGGCATGGTCGTGACAGATGTAGGTGACGGTGTGCAAGGTAATGAAATCCGTGTCAGGGTATAGAGGACTGGATTTCTTTAAACAGATATTCATTTTGAATATCCACTTGGTTTCAGGAGCCTGTTATGGGTGGGTTCTTTGTTTTGTTTTGCTTGTATCTGTCTTGTCAATCTAAATACTAGGTTGTCTGTGCCCCAGTCCGGATCTGCTCCTTCAGCTGATCATACTTGTCAACCTCATTTATGGATCAACCTAAAACACCTGTATCTGAAATTTGTCCTGTCCGTACTGGAGACACTTGGTCTGATTATGCTGGTTTTCTTTTATTGTCAATTAACACGTTAGAAAGCCACACAAAGTAGGCTGCATGTTAGAGCTGCTTCTTCTGTCAGAAAGTTCTGCACTTTGTCATTTGTGCTACAAAACATGTGGTGTTGGTCAGTAATAACCTGGTAGTTGAGAAACATATCACACACCCTTCTGCTTTCACACACTATCAAATTTAAGCTGATTCTTATAATGCTTGAGGCTTCTGCTTAAGACAAAGCATGTGAAAGGTTCAACCTCTGCCCACAAAGCCTATGAATATAATGGGAGTTTCTTCAAATAATGACCGTTCCATAGCCTCTGGCCTAGGATCTGTGTACAGCTACTAAACAAAGGCTACTGTCCTATTGGGAGCAGTGACAATGACACTAAGCAAAATGTCTCTTTATAAGAATATCATAATACAGACAAAAATGTGAGGCTCTGAGGATGAACATAAAGCACAATGGATTGTTTTATGGCTAGTCACTGCTCAGCAGCATCACATTTTAGCACTCCAGTGCTAGACAAAGAGAAACTTCCATGTACATATTAGACAAAGGGCGGTCCAGTTTCAAAATTAAGGGTAACTCCCCTCTGCATGGGAACACCAGCTAACCCCAGATGTATGTTTCAGCCTTATTGGGCCTAGTCGGTGAGGTGCAGCTGGATTCCCTAGGCACTGTTTAAGAATACATAAGCTATATCATTCATGTCTGTCTTAAATCACACAGGGTTTGGCAGTTGACTAGGCATGGGCTATGTTTATAATCAGTAGATCACCTGGCCAGGCATTGAACCACTGAACGAAATCAGTCAGGACTTGATGCTGGTAGACTCTTTGCACCTAGACTTGCAGCAATGTTGCAACGCGGACAGGCTTGTTTCTCATGAAAAAATATTATGCACCTTTACATCTTGCTACTGGCCATGGTTTAAAGGTGCTAACAATTAGGTCAGATGACCAGGACTGGATAGCTACACACAATGGAAGCAGGTCTTGTGAATACCGTTGATCACCTTGTTCAGGAGATGGGCCCACGGTGCAGATGCAGTAAGTGCAGACAGTCAAATGACCAAGGTAGGTTGCACAGGAGAAGACTGGCATAGCCAAAGTTCAGCTCAGAGAAGCTAAAATGGATAGTAGCGTACTCTGCTAGAAGAGAGCCTCTCTTGCCGGGGCAGGGTGGGTATAAATGCCACTTGGCAGAACTGATGTGTCCTGAGCCTGGTGGACCTTCCATCCAGCGATCAAGTTGTCCAAAAGTATGCACGCTTAAAAGCTGCTTTTATTTCCTACATAACCTCTGGTAACATGTGGCTCCATATAACATGTATTGCTTCTGAAAACCCAAAGCTTGATCAAAATGTGAGATTCCCATCCCTCCACTGGCTGCAACAGCAGAAAATATATGTTGATGGTGCCTCTGCCCACATCCAGACATAACAGCTAAAGCAACGAGCTTATCTACCAGTCTCTGCTGAGCCTACTGCAGCAACACAATGAAAGAAAGGCATTGCAAATTGTGGGTTGTTATGCTGTGATCCTCTTAGCCATAGTGTATACTTTGCCAGTCCTGGATAGCTATGTACAGCAGTCAAATGGCAATTACCAGGTCGTACAGATTAACCCCCCACCCATCCCATGCTCTTGTAGTAGTCATTCAAAGCAGTCCCAAGGAGCACCAATTTTTAATGACCTACATGTTGCTGGTAGCTCCAGCATCAATTGTTCCTCAACTGTTCCAAATGGAAGGATTATTTGTTTTGATTGCTTAATCAATTATCTGACTACCAAAAAGGGAGAGAATGCTGAGGAGCTTTTGAACTAGGAAAGGGGGGGGGGGGGTATAGATGGCAAAAATTGGGTACATAGAGCAGATAGGAACCGGGTTCAAGTAAATGATCAGGGGGGGGTGGAGAAAGGGTGGGGATAAATGTAGTAAATGGGGAGGAACTCCTAGTAAATAAATATGTAGATAAAAGGCATGTAGGGAGTGATTATATGTAAAGACTTCAAAATTAATTGTATGGTAGATAAAATAGGAGTACTAGAATTGCTGTCGGTTAATGAGCAGTTGTACATAATTGGTATAACAGAAACATGGTGGAATGATACACCTGATTGGGCTGTAAATATATAGGGGTGGTGTTGGGTATATGCTACAAACCATCAAATATTGATGACAATGTTGAGGCCCAACTGCAATTGCAAATAAGGAAAACTGCCCAGCTTGGGCATACTGTAATTATGGGGGGTTTTAATTATCCAGCTATCAACTGGAAAAATGAGACCTGTCAGAGTGCTAAGTGAAACAGGTTTGTGAGCATACTTTGTGAAAGCTACATGTCACAAATAGTGGAAGTGCCGACAAGAAATAACAATATAATGGACCTAGTAATAACTAATAACACAGAAATGGTATCCAGTATTAAGCAAGTGAAAATTTGGGAAGCAGTGATCACAACGTGGTTACATTTGAGATCAGTCTGGCAAAACAAAACTGTATAGGTTCAACCAAAACTCTTAATTTAAAAAAAAAAAAAAAAAAAAAAGCTATCTTCAAATTGTTAATGGCTTCAATGCAACACATAGACTGGGATCCATATTTAAAGTCAAAAATACTGAGGATAAATGGTCAGAATTCAAATTTAGGTTGCGGAACTATACCCAACAGTATATACCAATGGGGAATAAATGGAAAAGAAAGTCACAGGCAATGTGGCTAACTACACATGTAAAGAAGGAAATTGCAAAGGGGGGAAAAAAAAAAGCATTCGAACTATAAGGCTGAAGGAACTAACATTCTTTCTTAATACAGAGAGCGCAACAAAGATTGTAAAAAGGCAATTGGGGTAACAAAAAACATGAAACTCAAATTGCAAGGGAAAGCAAGACGAATCCTAAAGTTTTTCAAATATATAAATAACAACTTAAGAAGGAGTGTATTGGACCTTTCAAAAATGAGATGGGTGAGTTGGTTAGTGAAGATAAGGAAAAGGCAGATGTTTTAAACACTTCTTTGCGTCAGTATATACAAGGGAGCAAGGAATGGTAGAAGAGCCTCAACAAGTAACTAATAAAGCAATAGAATTATCAGATATTGGGTTAACTCAAGAAGATCTCATGGATAGAATGAACAAAATTAAGACCGACAAAGCCCCAGGTCCTGATGGTATACATCCAATGGTTCTTAAAGAACTTTTCATGCTAGCAAAACCCCTATATTTACGCTTTAAAGATTCTCTCACCACTGGCTCAGTGCCACAAGACTGGCGAAGAGCCAATGCAGTGTCCTTATTTAAGAAGGGAATTAAAACAGAACCTGGAAATTAGACCTGCGAGGTTGACCTCTGTAGTGGGAAAACTGCTAGAAGGGATAATAAGGGACTATATTCAGGATTACAACACAAAAAATAAGATCATTAGCATTAAATAACATGGTTTTATGAAGAACAGATCATGCCAAACTAACCTTTTCAGCTTCTCTGAGGAAGTAAGCAGCAACCTTGATAATAGCAAGGCTGTTGATGTGGTATATCTAGACTTTGCAAAGGCATTTGATACAGTGCCACACAGAAGGCTGGTATATAAAATAAGGAAATCTGGGCTAGGAGATAACCTTTGCAATTGGATACAAAACTGGTTGAAGGATAGGGAACAGTGTGTTTTTGTAAATGGACAATTCTCCAATACAGTTAAAGTGGAGAGTAGAGTACCTCCGGGTTCAGTATTAGGTCCGCTGCTTTTTAACATGTTTATAAATGACCTAGAAATAGATATAGAAAGCAAAATATCAATATTTGCAGATGATACTAAATTATGCAGGGTAATTAATTCAGAACAGGATAATTGCTCTCTACAGAGGAATTTATATAAAATGGCAGATTGGGCAAACAAATGGAATATGAAGTTTAATGTTGGGAAGTGTAAAGTCATGCACTTGGGAGGAAATAATCCCAATGTTACTTATGAACTTAATGGAATCATTTTAGGGGACTCGTTGCTAGAGAGAGACCTGGGTATCCTTGTCAGCTACAAACTTTGAAACAGTGACCAGTGTCAAGCAGCAGTAGCAAAGGCAAACAAAATCCTGTCTTGCATTTAAAAAAAAAAAAAAAAGGTATCAAAGCAAAAGTGGATAACATAATTTTGCCATTGTACAAATCTCTGGTAAGACCCCACTTTGAGTATGAAGTTTGGTTTTGGGCACCAGTTTTGAAAGGATATACTAGAACTAGAGAAGGTACAACGAAGAGCAACAAAATTAAGGGAATGGAGGACTTGACGTATGAGGAACAACTAGACAAACATGGTTTAGTTACCCTAGAGAAAAGATGACCAAGAGGGGACCTTATCACATTGTACAAATATGAGAGGTCAATAAAAGGATCTCTGCGGTGAGGCCTGATCGGGGGACACCCCTTGAGATTAGAGGAAAAGAGGTTTAGACTTCAGCAGAGGAAAGGTATTTTTTTTTTTTTTTTTTTTTTTTTTTTGTTTATATACAGTAAGGTCTGTTAAATTGTGGAATTCTTTGCCCAAGGAGGTGGTTATGGCAGATGCAGTGGATACATTCAAGATTAGATACATTTCTTTCAAAAGGGAACATACAGGGTTATACTGTTTATTAGTAGGCAGATCAGGAAGGTCTGAAAAACACTAACTTATTTGGTAGCAGGAAAGCTAGACAGTTCTCATGTCACTAGGGTATGAGGCAAAGGTTGAACTTGATGGACATGTCTTTATTCAACCTAATTTACTATATTACTATGTAAAAGCAGCAAGGTGTGGAGTCCTAATCCTGAAACTCTCAATTTCTACATATATTGAATACTTAAAGGTAGGTACAATAGTGGTATCAGCATGACTGTCTTGTAATACAGACACACAAGCTTAAATCACACATGCACCTGCATAAATACCCTTGACTCTGACCCAGAGGGAGTGCGGTCATCACAAACTAATGATTGAGGAGAACTAGTAGCAAGGTTCCTCAGTATCTGTAACTGATCCCAAAGGTGGTTAAGATCTCCCGGAGCTTGACCAGTGCAGCTTGTGCAGTGGTCCAGAACCTGGCCTGCACATTTTGAATGTGGCAAAGACCAATGGCAAGAAAGCCATGCCTGTTGACTATGTATCATGCTTTTTGCAACCAGTAGAGACCTAAACATGACCCGACTGCATATGGAGGCAGAAAACTAGGCCACTTCGAGTGCTTCTACACTACTAGACATGGAGATGCTGGAAAACCAGATCTCATACTTTACCGGTCCTGCGAAACTTGTTCTAGCTTATGTTTGAGAACTGACTAAAGCCGGGTCATCAAGGCCACAAATGGCCAGATACACCATTGAAAGAATCTCTTGTACAGTATGTTGTCAGAGCTTTTGCGGAGAGTATTTTTGGTTGATAAATCAAGCTCCTTGGAATCCTGACTGGGTTCGTCACCCCTGTAGAAAGACCCGATTTTGGCATAAACCTTGCAGCGTGAAAGGCATCCTACTTCTGTTTGAAGACACTGCAGCAGTCAGGGCCTCTTGTCCAAGGCTGTCCTTCTTAGGACCACAATCTCCTAGGTGTAAGTGAACCTTGAAAGTCTCCAACCAGCTGTACAATCAAGGCCTACATTCCTACCTGCGTGGTATCGTCTAAATTAAAAATAATTTCTGGTTTCTAAGTGTTATGCTAAGGTCAACATGGTCACCAAAAATCATACCTTAGCTGTTGCTCAGACTAAATTAGCAAAAAGTAAGCACTCTGGTTGGACCTGCACTCAAGCAGTGATGCCAGATGTATGGCAATGAGAGAGAATTCCTGTGAATTCTGGATATCCACTTCAGATCAACGCAGTCAGGAACAGCCAGTGCATTAAACTATACTTGGATTCATAGTGAAATAATGAAAATGGCTCCTTTTTACAAACAATTGAATGACCTGCCCTCAGACCTACACTTTGCTGTTTTCCCACAATCTGACTAATATTCATGCTCAGCCTTCTGGAATTGCCTAGTGAGTTATAAGGATACAAAAAGGTCTTTCAACAGTTATCCTGCAATAAAATCTCTCTCCTGTTATTGGGCTTTCCACGACCCCCATGGTCGGTCTTCCCAGCTACCTACACTTCTACCAGATATTCATCTGGGAGCAAACACTATCCAATTGGTCTGCCACAAAAGGACATGCTTTCTGAGATGGCATTCAGTATGCACCATGCTGAGCAGGTAGTGTGAGGTCTTGCAGAAGTTGTGTGGAGGAAGGACTTGGTGAACAAGCTTTGGGTCACCTATTCCATTGCAAGAATGGTCACCGCATTGAGGAGAACAGCAAAAAACAAATTCTATCTTGGAGTGCTAGCATTCAAAGCTCCTGCTAAAGACTGACCTGCCAGTTTATTAATAATGTGTTGTAATATGTGGGAAGTATGGTTGCTACCTTGTGAAATTGTAGATGTATACTAGAATTGGGAATTAGGTTGGAAGAACATTTTTCACTTGTGATTTTACTCCTTGAATGAATGTTAAGAAAAGCTGAATGGTGAATAGTTGCTGGGTGGAAATTGCTACTGAGCAAGGATGAGTGTGCATAGTTGTCTGGTACAGTTGGTGCTATATAGGTGGTGCACTATAAGCTGTGTTTGTTTTGTTTAATGTAGGGGTGTGGAAAAAAAAAACTAGGGGGAATGTGCTTGTATAATTAATTAAACTAAACATGGAGGAGAAACAAAACAGCACCAGATCTCTTCTCTCTCCCCCCCCCCCCTTTTGTTGGCAGAATTAGGATTACACTATTTCAATGGAGGAAATTATGTACAATTAAAACTTAACCTTTTAGTTTATAAATGAAAAAAGCAGCAAATTCAAGATAAAATAACAAAACATTCCTGGCCAATTTCATTACTATTAGGAGTTTGATGAAAAATTATTTTCGGAGAACTATAGGTTTAATAGCAAGTGTTTATGCTTGGTGCAACTTCTGTTTCAACATGGATCATTTGTTACAAAGTCGGCTGTGTAACAATTAAGCTGTTTTATCAGATAGCGATCCTTCTGCTTCACAACAGCAAAAGTAATTAACACTAGTTGCAAGAAAGCCTTATTACTCACATGAGTGAATATCAAGAAGTATTCAAGATAATGGTTAGGTGATTTGGAAAACATCCGATACAGAGAATGTCCCTGTTTTTATTTTCTATTGAATAAGTCTCTCCTTGCCTAACAAGCTCTGTTTTGTTCATAGTGAAAAAATCGCCCTGTTTACGTAAAACAAGACTGTTATAGCAGCTCTCATTCTGTGTAGCAAGTCGAAGAGAGCGAGAACTCTGTCCCTATAATAGGAGTCCTCATTCTGTAACGGACTCTGCGCGCATGCTAAACTAAACCTATTCTAAACTTTCCCGAATTGTATCTTGCATGCTAAGAGTCCTCAAGCTTTATTATGTACTAAACTCTTAGGGGCTTGTTTCTATTACCCGCGCTAAAACCTGCTTTACAAGAAAAATAAGTAGCGTGAATTTTGACGTGTTATGTTTGTATTCTATTGTAGAACCACAGTAAAACAAAACTGGCGTAGACAGCACTCTTCATAGTAGTAACAAAACTGGCGCTGTCTGCTTTTTTTCTGACTACCGCCTACAAAAAACGCGTAAAATGTCAGTCCAAGGAAATAGGCATACATTTGACAGATCAAGTTCAGTGTTAGATGTGTTCTCTACATAACAAAATCTGACAGTGCCCCCTCTCGACATATTAAACCCCCCCACTTTTAAAAGTCGACTTACAGTGCTTTCACCTCCTTAATCCGTCAAATATTCAGTCGACAATTAACCCTTCCCCTTCCAAATCTGACTTACAGTGCTTTCTTTCACCATATTAATTCAATGAAAATTGTACCTCCGACATTTTAACCCCCTTCTCCCCTTGAAAAGTAGACTACCGTGCTCCCATGACTCATCATTTTTATCCGACATTTTTCTTCTCGAATTATATTCGACATGCCCTCATTTTGTATTGCAAGATTAACCCTATGAGTACTAGAGGTATTGTAATGTGTTTTGCTATCCCTCTGGTACTCATAGGGTTAATAGGCAACCTGTATATGTATAAAAAAGTTTGTCTTTATTATAGATGTAATTTGTGTGAAAATGTAGTTAAAAAAATTTGTGTAACAATGTGGGTTTTTTGTTTTTTTTGTTTTTGCTTTTTTTTTTTTTTTTTTTTTTTATTATTATATATGTCATTTGTATTAAAAGAGTACTTCAGACCTCAAGAGGGGTATCATGACACCTCCCTAGCATGGTGGCAACAATTGCCCCCTTTATTAATTAACCCCTTAACGTCCGGCAGTCCTGGGACATTTCCGTCCCATAAGGACCGCATTGAACCACGTGGACGCGCCGGTACACGTGACCTGTTGTGTGTATCGGCGCGTCACTATGGGGCCTGATAGAGAGCACTCCGATCTTGGAGCGGTCAATTTCAGGCCCTATTTTTACTTACAGCGCTCCCGGTAGAGCGCTGTAAGTAAAAAGTATGTGACGTACTATAACAGTCATCGGTCCTTGAGTATTTCAAGGACCATGACGGTCATAGTACGGCACATGTCGTTAAGGGGTTAAAGAGCAAATAACTTGGCTAATGTCTGAACTCTGCAGCTGTTCTAGAGTTTTGTCATACAGGCCAAATGGTCCTGAAAGACTGTCTGAACTGGACTGACCATCTTTGCAGGCAGGTGCATGCTGAGTGTACCTTCCAGGGTGCTTAAGCATCAGTGTGAGTAAAACCAGGCTACAGGCCAAAGCCATTCACCAACATCTGAGCCGCCTTGCCCAATTTCCTCATGCCATTCGATATCTGGTCAAGGAGATTGATTTTTGCTATCCTTTGAATAGACACTGCAGCACTCATTGATTTTTATAATTTTGCAAAGTAATAACCATTGTTGGTGCTGTAAACTGCAGTGTTAAAAGTGGATTACTGCAAAAATGCCTGACAATTCTAGCACCACTAGATTAAACTGGTGCCATGATCCAGCTGTAATTAGACAGTTTGCTTTTTTGGTCCCATCAAATGCAAATCTAAGCAGCTTGGGTGCTGTTTCAACAAGATGAGCAGACTTGATACCTGCTGGATATTCAGACTCCTGGAGATGTTGTCACTCTGCTTGGATATAGATCAACTGGCACACACTTGCTGCAGCTCTAAGTAGCTTGCTGCTGGTGCCAAGGTCTTTGAAGAGTTCTTGGATCTAACTTCAAAGGATTCTTATGAGGTGGCAATTGATTTTGTCACACACCTACAACAATGGACTGCTGAAACAGCCAAATCTTGATGGCTTATATGTGCATGAAAGAAAACGCAACAGGAGGCGCTCCTAGTGTAGTATGTCAATTCTCTTTTAGTATAATATAAATAAGAGAATTTACTCAAAAGTGAGGTGCTCAGTGTAACACTTATGTATTCACTGAGATACAAGCTTTGTGGGAACTCTGACCGTCCACTCCACTTCAGGGGCTGCACCTCTTTCATATCCACACCAGGGAAGTACATAGAAAAGACACAGAAATAGAGGGCGCCCAATTGTGCCTGTAAATGTCTCAGATCAATGGTATACAAATATGAGGTATATTCACAAATGAAGCTGCTAAGTGGCCTATACCAGAACCAGCTATTAGGCATGTGGGGAGGATCAATCTGCCCCCACTCAGATATATCCAATGTTGTATCCAAAAGGTTAAAAATATATAAAATGAACTCTGCTGTTGAATAACTAAGAACTTTTTATTGTATAAATGACAAACCAATTCTGAGAATTATATGTGACGTTTCGCAGTACTAAGACTGCTCTATGAAACTGGTTGCTACAATATATTATGGTAAGGAGTCTTTAAACTACGCATACTTGTGTATCTTGCTTTGTAAGATTTATAATGCAGATTCAGCATGTCTCTGAGCTTAAGCACTATATATGAGCGTTCCTAAGCTACCTTGTGATACACGTTTAACAGTTTGAACTTTCCACATTTTGTTGTAAATGCATTTATGGAAACTACAGGTGCAGATATTACATGAAGAGAGAGAACCAGAAGGGGCGCAATACCGAATTCTAAAGTAGAACGATTCCCAGTAAATGGAGATAATACTCAGTGTGTAGAGCACCCGGCTGGATACACTTACAACCGGTATAGCAAGCAGGGATTTAATATCAGCCCTGCTACAGATGTACTGATCTTTGGATAAAAGACTGGAACCAATGGATATCTTTTTATAAAGTTTACTATTTAAATATAATTCCACAGCTTTGACAATACTAATTAAAATAAATAAGCCCCAACGCTAAACGAGTTTCAAAGTACCGCTTCTTCGTCTGTAGCGAAAACAAACATGTTTTGGCCTCGCATTAATCTATTATGCTTAATACCACATAATATAATTATGCATATAATAATGCTCTGTATCAGCCGTGGAGTGTGCAGTCTCAACTGAGCATGACTGCAGACCGTCTGGCAGTGGCACTGTGGCCCGTGTAACGGGCTCTTCAACTAGTGTGTGAAATTTGGGACATAGGAAGTTCTCAGTATTTAGGAAGGCCTTGTATCCGTCCCAGAAGGACATATATGTATCATATATTAGGTTGAATGAAGACACTAGTCTATCAGGTTCAACCTTTCATCATACCTTTGTGACATGAGCCTTGTGTAGATTTCCTGCTACCATTTAGTTAATTTTCAGTCTTTCCCGATGGCCTGATTATATACAGTTTTATTCTGTATGTTACTTTGATAGAAAGGTGTCTATCTTTGCTTAAATCCAATCCTCTTGGATTGATCCACATATGGGGGGGCATGGTTATAGCCAGACATGTCTGAAGCCATCTTTCTCTGGTGATACCTACTTGGATACTTTAATATGATTTACCCTTGGTTCAATTTTATCTCTCAGCAGAAACAGCAGTTTGGATCTAGGTCTGGTAGGCTGATGTGCCTTCAAATATCTTGCTGGTATTCTTTTTCCTTTGGAGAAAGTCTGGGAAACTAAAGTGGTTTTTCAGACCAACCTTGCATATTTTGTGTAAGGTACAATGATCTGAGCGACTCAGGGAACCGCAAAGTAGGTATCCTCTTCAAATTCCAGCCACCAGAATATTGAGGGGAAGCCTGGCCTCAACCATCTGGGTCTTTTATTTTACAGGGCCGTGATTGTAAGTCCTAGAACTTTACCCTTGGAACGGGTTTTACGCTCTAATGAGCAGGGCCCTCTAATCCTTTGTTCTTCACATTGGATTGTACTATTTATTACCTCTGTATGTCTATTCCCAAGTGAAAACACTATGGAATTAGTTGGCTCTAGTTAATAAATATACTCTAATCTTTGCTTTTCTACGATACAGGGAAACTGCCTGATCTAACACCAGAGCCCACAGGACGTGTGTGTGTGTGTGTGTGTGTGTGTGTGTGTGTATATATATATATATGTATATATAATATAATATAAAAAATTATATTATAATATTTCTCAATTTCACGTCCTGAGCTACTAGCCAGGCCTGAAAAGTTACTCGCCACCAGTTTCCATGCCTATCCCCACCCATCTTCTATGTTTTTATTATACCAAAATATCAGTTATGCATGCTCTTACACTTGGTAGGTGTCTACCAGCATATTGTGTATTTACAGCCCTGGTGACTTGAGCGCTGTCTATGGACACAAGACCCCACCATCATAGAAGCATGCCTTTACTTTTTGTTATAATGCAGAGCAGCACATCGTGCACCTTAACCTTTTTTTTTTTTTTTTTTTTTTTTTTTTTTATAATATAAATATGGTACTATCCTCTTCTCCTCCTGGCGGCTTGATGCTTCCGGTGTCATTGGACTGAGGCCAGGCATTAAGGTGGGCGGGACAGCGAGGCTTCAATTTCCACTCGCCCCCACTCAATTTCTATATATAAATCCTATTTCATTCTGGTATCTGCTGGACATAGTCTCTATGCCTCTATCACTTTAGGTTTCTTCCTTTTGCCCAGCCCCTTTTCTGTAGGGTGTGTGGGTTTTTTTTTTTTTTTTTTTTTTTTTTTTTTGTTGTGTTCCCTTCTTGGGATTAGGATGACTATAGACGTTTATTGGACAACATCCTTAGTAGGGAAGACTCAAAGCAAGTCCTCAAGTACATGCTCTGGTTGGTTGCCAATCTAGGAGGGGGTATATATTCGTGTCTACCGACCACTCCCATGCGGGTTGTTCTGTTTGGTATGGCCTATTCTGCTTGCTGCAAGGGGTATGTTTCTAACCCTTGACTCTTCTCAGCCACAATTATGCTGAGATATGGGTATTACAGAAGAACCTAATCTTCAACATGTTTAGAATTCAGGAATGCCATCCCTCACGCATTTCAAAATGTCTAGGAGTATATCGCTGGATATCAATCGGACAGAGCTCTGTGTTCATATCTATGCACGTGTGTAGGTATATGTATGTATCTGTGGATGTATGGGTATGTGTATATATGTTTGTCATGTGTATATTCCAAGCAAGGTGGATTCAGGAGCAATACTTTTGTGCATGAGTATGTCAGCTTCTTCCCTGGACTACACTTGAGAATAGGTTACCTCAAGACAGAGGTTTACTCCAGCATAATTCATATTTAGGTGTATCTATACATAGATTTAATGGCATCATCAGGATATGCGAAGTACAGCAGTATTTTCTTCTGCTGACCAATGACAGGGAACCAGGGTATCTTAGAACATAATAGACTTATTCTGTGTTTCCCTCCTTCCTCTATTATCAGAGGTAGCCCAGGAATTGCAAGTGACCAGTCCAATGTAATCATCGTTCTTGACTGGCCACAACAGTCTTTGTTTCAGTCTCAGAAGGGGCTGAATTCTTCCTTCCATTCATTATCAATCATCCAGATCCTGTCTTAGAGGCCTCAGTTCTACCCAGGGTTGGCATCCTTGAAGTGGACAGCTTGAGGGCTGGGAGGAGTGTGGGTTTTTTTTTTTTTTTGTTTGTTTTTTTTTTAAGGTATGGGCCTTATCAGATCAGTTAGTTTCTATCCTCACCGGTGGTCGTCCTCCACAACAAATTTCCTACTGAACAGGGTCCATATCCTCCAGAAGGTGTAGGGAGGGACATCTTGACAGATCTCTGGTTCCCTGAAGGCATCTTCCTTTTTTTTTTTTTTTTTTTTTTTTTTTTTTCTCTCTCCACAGGGAAGTTTTCAGAAGGGATTGGAGCCTACATTTTTAAAGGCTCAGATCTCTGCTTCTCAGCTGTGCTTCCTACTCCTGATGCAAATTACTGTGATCATGGTGGTACATTTCTGCATCACAAATTAAGCATGCCATTTGGGAATCCCCATGGGACTTGAGCTTAGTATTAAGACTCTCCTGCTTGCCAAACTTCTTTGAGCCTTTTAAGGAGGTCCCAATGAACCTCAAAGCTTCAGTCCGTTCTGCTCACAGCTCTTATATCTGCACGGAGGTTTGGGTAACTTCAGGTGATTTTTTTTTTTTTTTTTTTGTGTACTCCACCTCACTGTGTTTTCGTCAGGACACAGTTGTTCTTTGACCTAACCCATCCTTTTGTTCCTAGGTGCTGTCTGTTTTCTTTCTCAGCCAGGTGGTTATTCTTCCATCATTCTGCGCTACCCCACCTGACTAGTACGATCCTTCTTTCATCTTGACGTGGTCAGATGTATGCTGATGAATGGGACAGCACCGAGTCAATATATGTAAAATTGCTTATTTTGTTAACTCTCTGGAAGAGTTTAAGGAAATGCAGAATCCAAACCATCCATTGGTAGCTAGTCCATGACTACTACAGCTTTGGCTTCTAGTTTGCTTTTGATGCTCCTCCGGTAAGATATCACACATCTTGCAAGAACTATCGACAACCTGGGCTCTAACCACAGTAGATGCAAGCCGCTACTAGGTAACTTCCTCTTCTCCTTTTTTTTTTTTTTTTTTTTTTTTTTTTTTTTTTCTCTATACACTGTATAGATGGTTCTTCTGTCCCCCGAGGCTAGATTTGGTAGGAAAGTGCTGGAATCTGCACTTCCTGTCCAGGATACGTAGTGGTCCCACAGTCATTGCCGTGGATTGGACACAGAGGAAAATGTGAAATTTACTTATTTTGTTTTCCTCTGTGTCCTTCCATGGCACCCCTCCCTTAGGGCATGGTATGTATCGTTCCTATCTTGGTATAAGGTTCCTATGCTTTAAGCTGAATAGTTATTTTGTAGTATTCTGGTTACTAACCTATTGTGTTTTAGCTTGGACAATAGTATAACTGGAGGGAGGAGGCAGAACTGGATATTTATGATTTTGATTTGGTCCTACCAGCTGGGAGGCGGAGCTAACACCCACAGTCATTGCTGTGGAAGGATACAGAGGAAAAGAAAATATTGAGTAAATTTCACCTTTTCTCTAACTTTTCAGGGTTCTTCTCTTTTTGGTCCTGAACTGAAGACTCATCAGGGGTTAAGAGTACATCCTGAACACACTCCTCAGGCAAAAAGGCATCATCTTTTATCCCAAACAAAGCAAAACTTTTAGGGCGAACCAGGTGGTGCCTCATGACCCGCATTCCATGCCCAAGCAATAGTGTAGGTCAAAACACACCTCCACCAAACTTTCTTCAACATGACTCTCCGACTCCTGGTCTGCAGCCAGTGGGGGGCTGTGCATCACTTTTCTGAGTGTTGAGACTGTCTCTGTTGCAGATCAGTGGGTATTACAGGTGGCTACAGGATTCCCTTCAAATCCCGGCCCCTCTTCAGGTTCTTCAATTCTCACTCCCCTCATGGACTGGAAAAGCTCAGGCTTTTCAATGGGGTGATCTAGTCTCCCTTGGAGAAGGGAGTTCTGACACCGGTCACCCAACAAGAGGTTTCAGTTTTTATTCCAACCTTTGTCATTCCCAAGAAGGATGTTGGCTGCTGCCCGATCCTGGACCTCAAGGCCCTCAAACTCGTGGTCAAGACCCACTACAAGATGGAGTCCTTGCGCTCAGTCATTGCAGCAACGTGTCTGGGGGAATTTCTGGCATCCATGGATCTTCAGGATGCCTATATGCACATCCCTGTGCATCCAGAAAGTCAACAGTACCTCAGGTTTGCCTGCGAACTTGGTCACTTCCAGTTCATTGCTCTTCACTTTGGGCTCATACCAGCTCCTCAGGTGTTCAGTCGAGTTCTGGGTGCATTGATTGCCTTCCTGCGCACAAAGGGAATTCAGGTAACTCCTTACATGGACTACCTTCTTATCAAGGGACCCTCCAGGGACGACCTGGACCTCTAAGTCAAAGACATTGGGCAGATCCTCCAATATGTTTGGGTCCTGAATATGGACAAGTCGGCCCTGGTGCCCTCACAGGAGCTGGTGTTCCTTGGTCTCCGCTTCGATACTCAGAGTATGGCCTACCTGATGGAGGACTCGATTCAACCGCTCACCTCCAAGGTGTCTTCAGTCCTGTCTTGGATGTCCACTCCAGGGAGGAAGTTCTCCTCCCTGGTGGGGAAGGTGATCTCCACCATGGAAATGGTCCCATTTGCCATGTCTTATGCCAGAGAACTTCCGATGTTTGCAGAGGGAACACTGATCTCCTGGATCAGCCTGTCTCCCTTCCTTTGGAGGTAGCTCAGAGCCTTCATTGGTGGTTGAACATCTCCAACCTGACGAAAGGGAGGCCATTTGTGATTTCCATACTAGATCACAGTGACAACTGATGCCAACCTGCATGGTTGGGGAGCAATCTTGGCTCACCTAAGTGTTCAGACCACTGGTTAGAGGAGGAGACTCTTCTTCCCATCAACATCCTAGAGCTCAGGGCAATTTGCCATGCTTTGACTTATTGGACCTCCCATCTGATGAAGTGTCCAGTTCAAGCCCAATCCGACAATGTTACGGCCGTGGGTTACATCAACAAGCAAGGAGGCACCAGAAGTCCCTCTGATTGGTTAGAGGGCAAGGGTATTTTAACCTGGGCAGGAGATCATGTACCTGCTGTCTATGCCTGGGATGTGCACTGCAGAGAAAACGTCCTAACAGACTTCCTTCGTTGACACACTGTAGATCTGGGTGAGTGGGAGCTTCATCCAGAAGTGTTCGATCTCCTGGTACAGATGTGGAGTCTTCCCATGATGGACCTGATGGCTACCAGGGACAACCAGAAGGTTCAGATGTTTTGCTCATGCTGGAGGGATCCCCTAGTGTTTGCGTTGGATGCTTTCAGTTCCATGGGGATTTCCTCTGGCATGCATCTTCCCTCCTTCCTCTTCTACCCAGGGTGCTGCGGAAGATTCAGATGGACGGGACTCCCACCATCCTGATTGCACCATATTGGACCAGACAACCTTCGTTTCTGGAACTACTAGCTCTATCTGCCCAGGCAGAGTTTCTACTGCCACACAGACCAGATCTCCTTCGCCAGGGGTATCTGTGGAAGGAGTATGTGGACCATCTAGCTTTGATGGCATGGCTGAGGCCTCCATCTTGATGGAGAGGCTATTCTCCAGAAGTGGTATCCACTATGATTAAGGCTAGGAAACCCGTTCCTTCTAAAGCCAATCATAGTTTGGTCCATCTTCCATACTTGGTGTGTGGTCAGGGATCGGTCCTCAAAGGAATTGGATCTTCCAGCTATCCTGTCCTTTTTGCAGGATGGTGTGAACAAAGGTCATAGCCTTAGTTCCTTGAATGTTCAGACTTCGGTCCTCCCCCCCCCCCCCTTTTTTTTTTTTTTTTTTTCCTCTTCAGAGAAGCATTGCCACCTTTCAGGATGTCAAGGTCTTCTTTCAGGGTGTCGCTCATCCCTTGCCTGCTTATAAGGTGCCTACTCCTCAGTGGGATCTTAACCTTGTTTTAGGAATTTTGCAGCAGCCTCGTTTTGAGTACTTGGCTACCATTTCCTTGTGTCGTCTTTTGATGTGGAAGATAGCTTTTTCTCTTGGCGGTGGTCTCTGGCCGCAGAGTGGCTGAGTTGCAGGCTTTCTCCTGCAAGCTGCCTTTCCTGGTGTTTTCACAAGGATAAGGCTGTTCTCAGTACCTCCCAAGAACTCCTTCCTAAGGTGGTCTCTGAGTTCCACATCAATCAGGAGATTTGTTGTTTGTTCCTTTTGTCCTGACTATAAATCTCTCAAGGAGAGGGATCTGCACTTGTTGGATGTGGTGCGCTGCCTTAAGTTCTGTGTGCACCGTACTGAGTCTGTCCGTCAGACTGATTCACTTTGTCATCCCTGAGGGTCCCAGGACTGGTAAGGTGGCATCCAAGGTGACTATTGCATCTTGGATCAAGTCTACCATTCTCACGGCATATGAACTCTGGAAGAAACCTGTTCCCTTTTGCATCACAGTGAGTTCCACTAGGCCTGTTGAGGCCTCTTGGACCTACAAGAATCTGGCTTCTGGTCAGTTTGCAAAGCAGCCACTTGGTCGACTTTTGCACACATTTGCCAAACACTACAGTGTTGATGTTTTGGCTTCTGCTGAAACCAGCTTTGGCAGGAAAGTCCTAGAGGCAGTTTTACCTGTCTAGAACTTTATTTTCCTGTGCCTCTTATAGTTTTTTTCCTTTTTGAACCCTGTGTGCTGTTAATTGTCCGTTGACCCTTTGTTTTGGGCTGTTCCATGTCTGGATAGTCCTTGAACTCTGGTATCATGGGGACCAGTGCTTCATCCTCTCCTTTTATTCTTCCCACCCTGGAACTCAGTGTTGGTACATCCCCATGGTACCTGTAAGCTATATTGGACGACAGAGAAAATAAGATTTTAGTCTTGCCTATTAAATCCTTTTCTCTTAGTCCATATAGCTTACAGGTCTCCCACCCAGTGAAAGGGACCATGTTTGGTTTCCAGTGGCTGGACGTGGGGTCCTTTTGGGTCCATGCTCACAGGAGTTTTCGTCGTCTTCTTGCTGTCTTGCTCAGTAGGGTGTTTTTTTTTTTTTTTTTTTTTTTTTTTTTTTTTTTCTCGTTTTGTCACAAACTGGGGAGTGCTAGCTAGTCTGCTACTAGGAGAGGGAGACTCCGACCCTGCAATTTCATTGAAGAATTGTTCCAACCTACTAGGAGGAGCTGTCACCTCCCCATGGTAGCTGTAAGCTATATGGACTAAGAGAAAAGGATTTAAAGTGAAACTAACACCTCTAAGAAACTTTTGTTTGTAATTCCCTATCTGACTAGCTGCTTAGTAGTGCTAGTCGCCAGAATTATTACCTCTTGATGGAGAAAAATGCAGTCCTCCTCGGCTGACAGGCAGGACCAAGCACGGACCTCTTGCCCTAGTGATCTCCGCACCTGCGCTGTCAGTCCCAGATGGCTGTAGGAGGCGTTGCTAGGAGCCATTCGGCTTCGGAAGGGACTGACAGCGCAGGCGCGCGCACGTCACTAGGGCAAGATGTTTGTGCTCCGTCCTGCCTGTTAGCCGAAGATGACTGCGTATTTCTCCATAAAGAGGTAATAATTCTGCCGACTAGCGCTACTAAGCAGCTAGTCGCCAGATAGGGAATTATTACAAACCAAAGTTTCTTAGCGGTGTTAGTTCCGCTATTCTAGGTAAGATTAAGATCTTTTGTAGACAGTTTCAGTGAAGGCTTTTTAAATAGCACTATTTAGGGCTCTGCTGAAGAGCCACAGGACAGTCCCGAGACCGTGATCTCCTCCTTCAGCTAGAAATTTGACATCAGTGCAGGGAGGTGGCGTTCAGCTTTTCTCAGACTGCCATCCGTTGTGTGGTTGTGTGTTTTGTAAAATAATCCAATACTATCCCTTTAAGACTTATCCAAACAGAATTCTTGAAGACTGGTCCCATGCAACAAGCATTGTCCTGCTTCTGTTGTGAAAACGACTTATGCCACACCTATTGCAAAATGATTGCAACTTGGGGTGTAAGTACAAAATTTTTCTCCCTTTTTATGGTTCTCTGCATCCCTATTTCTCAATTGTATTCCTTGTGCTCCTTAAATGGATGGTAATAGTTAAATTTTACTAAACCCCCCCCCCCCCCCCATCTTGTAGCCCTTAAACTGAATAAAATGAGCGGCATCTCTCAAATCTATATGGTTTGAGAGAGAGCAGCTTTCAAACTTTTGCTTTTTTCATTCTCCCCTGACGTTAGCATTCTAGCTGACAGGGGAATCCAGTCAACGGACCGGCGGAGACACGTAGAAGACCATTTCAGTGAAGGATTTCTACTTCCATAATTTCGGCTCTGCTGAAGAACCTCCACTTGCTCAGAACACTGCAGCACGTTTCACACTTAAATCATGCTTTATCAAGCAGAAACTGCTTGATACAGCACGATTTAAGTGGGAAACGCATTGCAGTGTTCCAACCTTCCTGGCCGGGGTACATTATGCACTTGGAATCTCATTTATCCGTGTGTGTGTGTGTGTGTGTGTGTGTGTGTGTGTGTATATATAATATAATTTTTTTTTTTCTTTATTTTATTTAAAGAAGGTATCTTTTCACAGATTTAATAAATTCTCTATTGATTTTTGGAGTTGGCTTTTATTTTGGTAAAGAACAAAATTTACATATATTTTTATATTTAAGGGCAACGTTGGTGTGGTACGAGAGTCAGCACCAACCTCAATATATTCTGTTTATAGGCCTAGTCTCATTTGCCTAATTGATTCCCACCTTGAGCTGCTCCTTTGTAAGCTCCCCGGGCCTAGTAGTCAATGCCCTTACTGGTTTCCGTTTGCTGCTCTTGTGTATCTTTGTGACCCGTGCCTGTCTGCTTGCTCTGTGTAATCCCTGGCTTGTCTGACTACCCATTTGGTTCTGACCTGTGGCTCTGGCTGACTGCTCGCTCTGTGCATTCCCCAGTAGTCTTACCATTCGCAACTGAGCTACGCTATTCAGTCTTGCTTGCTACCTGTTGCCTCTGGTTGCGATTCCTGTTCTAGACACTAGTCTTGTCTACAGGATCTCCATTGTGGGACTTTGCACAGTTCCATTACCCTGCGTTTAGTGCAGTAGTCCAGCGTTCAGCACAGCGTGCAGCTCCGGGTAGTAGAACTGAGACTATAGTCCTGGGTCTGGGGTTGTGTGGACATTGGTATTCGTTTCTGTTTATTTCAATAATGGTGTTTTTTACATTACTTATACTGGGCCTGTCCTTCATTTATGCTGGGTACAGTGACACTTTCAAACGTTATTACAGAGCAGACTTTCATATTCGGTGTTCTAGTATTAATAACTTTTTCTTATTTTTACAGCGGAGATAATGTATTCCGGAACAATAGACTGTTGGAAGAAAATCGCTCGAGATGAAGGAGGAAAAGCTTTCTTCAAAGGAGCATGGTCCAATGTCATCAGAGGCATGGGAGGAGCATTTGTTCTAGTCTTGTATGATGAGTTTAAGAAGTTTATTTAAGAAGGTCTTTTAACCCTAGGCTCACTTCATGACAGGGCAAAGCACCTGTATTGTAATGGACTACTGAGTTTAAAAGCTTTGGTTTAAGCATCAATGTGCTATGTTGCAAAGTTTTTCCTTCTGAGTAAAAGGGGATAATGCTGCTGTTAGATTTAATCAAAAGTTATTGCAGCTCAAACCACACCACAAAGTGCACGTCTTGGTATAACATGTGCTCACAGAATGTAGTCTGTTTAAAAGTATAGAAGGTGCTAAAGTATGTTGCACCTCATCACATTGACACACTATCAAAATCATCATGCCACGATACGGTGCTATATACGTCCTATTTTATGATGCACTCAGAGCACACTACTTATGCACCTACTGTTAATGGGCTTGAGCTCTATCATACAATGGACACGCGAATAAAGAAAACTGACACCACCTCATTCCTCTCCACATTCACTTAAAATTACTACTTAACAGTGAGCAGAGTTTGAGGTCCTGCTACTTGTCGGTCTCCAATATGATACTGAGAACTGAAGATGTTCTCTTGACCCAATCGCAGATCCCATTCTGATTTTTCAGGCTGTGGTAAGGTAAGCTGTGAGGGATTATTAGGATTTTCAAGTAACCTGTTTGATTTGCTATCGGTTGCATGTTATGTACCAGATATAGAACCAAAATCAGTTGGCACCTGATTAAGTGCACAGCTGGCTCTTGAACAGACGCCCATAACATGAATTGCTTCTTGAAAGACTTGAATGATCCAAATGTGCCACAGCACCTAGGGTTGACCAACTCAAAACAACTTCTTGTGCTCTAATAATGCTTAAACTATCTCTTAGAATGGTGTTCCCTTATCTTAAATGGGAAGAAAAGCTCTACAATATTTTGCTTAATAAAACACTACTACGCCTTAAAAACTCTCCGGACTAGGTTTTTGCTTTTTTTCATCTGTAAGAGGTCATGTTGCTCAGACTGATCTGATCTTTTTCCTAAATGTGAATATCTATACTGTAATGCATATTTGGTACTTTATACAAGAAATTAATACAGTATAGAACATCTTTTGTGAATATTTATTTCTCATAACTTCTGCTCAAAGGTGTGGGGTTCTCATAGCTCAAAACCCAATCATCTGAGCTATGGTAACTGTTTCAGGATCAGTTTGGGAACAGCCGATTTATTTTAAAAGGGTTTTGTTTGGGCCATATACTATATTTTCTTGACATTGTGGGGGGGGCTCAAAACCCTTCTGAACTCATCCCTCCCCCCTTGGTAGTGATTGCTTAATTTGCTAGAAGTCACTAAAGCTGTTTAGTAAGAAGTCTCATTGTTTTACCAGAAAAAGTTTGGCGCACTCGCACAGAGAACAAAATATAAGCTTTGTTCAAGGCATGGTAGTCTCTCAGTTTCTGCTCCATCACTTTTTATGTTTTTGTTTTTTACTCCCGTGTGCCATTGCAGAAAAAATCTCCATGTTCTGCTCCGAAATGTCAGGTAAATGCTCTCTGCGTGAGAAACTGGACAACCGCCAGACATGTTTCAGCATATGTAAGGAACATCAATAGATTGCACAGATTCCTTCTAGGTACATGAGAGCAAGGTACCATGCCTGGGCTACCCTTCTGCTTAGGGAGATTAGAAAAGCAAAATGGTGAATGCACACGTGGGAGTGTGGAACCTTGAGCAGTACCAGAGAGGCTACTTGCCTAAAGTTTTGTTCAAGGCATGGTAATCCCTCAGGTGCTGCTTAAGTCCAGGTTTTCATGTGTGTGTTAATCATGGTTTCTCATCCCTGCCTGCCATTCACCACACTTGATTTGCTTATGTTTGTGATGAATACCAGGGGGGCATCAGGAGGGGACTACTTTTCTATTATACTAGTAGTGTAATTCAGAACCATCTAGCCATAGCAGCAGCTGCTCCTCAGGCTTTTGTGGAGATACTTCACTCATGATCCAAAAGATAAACTTATTGCTATCTCATCTGTGCAAGAAGGGGAAGTATGGTCATACTTGGAATCTACTCATTGAGATACCAACTTAAGCACAACAGGTCCATCTGGGAGATGCACCATTAACCTGTCAGATGCTACAACTAGCAGTAGCACTCCTAAAAGTTCTAAGGGCTCTGGAGCATGTGAGAAGTAATGTTAAGTCAGTGTGACAAGAAGTTGTTCATTTGAAATAACACACACATGAGATGGCATATTTTCCTCCCTGAAACTCCTCATCATGTTAAAGCATAAAATTTACATGGTTCTTCCATGTACTACAAACCCACACTTACTGACTTCTTGGGAAGGAATCAAACTTCACAAAATCTCAAAGTACATCTGTGTAATAACAAAGTTGCCAAGATGTCAGTTGACATGCTGCTTTTTTCTTTTATGGAAAAACAGGTTTTCAAAGACCTTGTGACATGTTGTACCCTACTGCCATATCCCAAGTTGCAGTTATTTTTCAGGATGGCTGTGCAGAATTGTAGAAGCTGGTGCTTGGTGTAGTGGGCAAAGGGATGGAAACCTTTATACAGAAAAGTTGCATGACGATATGTGGGCAGTGTACAAGCTGTCACAGCTTTCTGAGTTTGCCTTCCACCTGTGAATGATGACAATAGCTTGCAAGATTATTAAAGGACTGCAGTAAGGTAGCCCATGCCACTGGCACACCACTTTGTGCATGCAGCGTTTTGAGAGAATCCTAGTGATGTGTTATATTAGAGCAGATATCCCGAAAACTGGTTTTGTATGCTGCTAATGGCTCAAACATAATGGCTGCCCTGTGACTAGGTGATATGGTGCATGTACCCTCCTTTGTCAATGTCTTAAATTTAGTTGTGACCAGATTTCTGGCAGGATCAAACACTCAGAAGCTATAACATGCAAAGTCTGTTCCAATTATAGTTGTTCCTACAGAATTCTCAATGCATTCCATTTCATACCACAGGGTAACCACCTGTTCAATCAGAAGCTGAAAATGGAGGTTCCTTTCAGGTGGACTTACATGCTAAATTGTTTGTACAAATAGAACAAGGTCCTTAACTTTGGCAGGAGCATTTTTGTCACCTGGGTAATGGCAACTAATTTGTGTGTGCTGCTGATACCTTTTGAGACAGACGCATTGCTGTAATTAGTGAGATTATCCCACTGATATATTTACTGCAGACAAAACTGGGATGCATGGCTGAATCTTTTAGCGTTGCAAACAGGCATGCATCAGCTACAGAAGGACATGGCATGCTTTGTGCAGGATCCTTGCATAGTGTACATGAGGAACATCTACCATAGTTGGGACCCCTGCCATGATCTGATTTAATGCTTGACAATAACCTGAGAATAATGCAAGCTTAAATTACTCAGAGGACAATAAAAAACAAAAAAAACAAACCTAGCTTTCATCGCTATGAATCCTGATATATGGATCAGGCGCACCACACCAGTCTACTGCCACCTTACACACTTGCCATATTCAGGCTTACAGAAAGTATAGCATGAAAATGTGTTGTGGGATTACAGAAAGTTAAACATACAAAATATTTATAGCTAGGCTTGACAAAAAAATAAGATAATTGCGGGCTTCAAACAAGACTAACCATGGCAAAAAAAAAAAATTGCTTGTAGGCCTTAGACTTGTTAAAAACAAGCGCTGAAAGAAGGATGTTGGCTGCTGCATGGGACTGGGATCATCTCTGTTATAAGACAGGCAGTGATACTTGCCATTAGCCCTAATGTTGCTGAAGCAGCAGCACCACACCACTTCAGCTGTGTTTAGAAAGAAGTAGTTGGCCAGTTACACTCTTCTAAAGCCTCTTCTAAAATCATGGTTCTGGTGGAATACTACCGCCCCCCCCCCCGCTTCTCCTTGAAGCAAGAAGAATCTGTACCTTTTCATTAACAACCACAGTGTGCAAGGAAACCTTGTAGAATAAAGGAAGTATCACAACCATTGACACTGCAGAACTGCAACCAAACACCTTGAGACTTAGATCAGCAATGTAAAACAATCCATCATGTAGCCTGTGTTCACTCTGCTAAGGACATGTGATGTCAAGATAGAAGATTTAATAAAAAAAAATAACATCCTCCCTGCTCTCGGAGCACCACATAATGTGCAGTGGGTGGATATGAACTGCCAGATCCTCACATCTACAGACTAGAGACAGAGGGACCCTAAGGGTCCCAAGGTGGAGACAAAGGATAGATTCTCTGGCACCTGGACCTTAGCACATGAAGTCTATGATGATGCAGGTGTTAATCTAGTCATTGAACTTCCAGACTGGATTTCCTTGTCTTCTTCTGGGATTTTTTCCCACCCCACCCCTGTTCTTTGTTTCCTTGGAACTGGTTCCTGTTTTCCTGTTCCTTGAGGATGGACAATGAACATAGGGGGCAGACTTTTACAGGATATGGGGTCTGTTCATGGGTTGCTTTCAGAGCTTTATTTAGTCACTCTTCCTGGTTTCTTAAAATTGAGGATGGTTACAGTTTCATTATGCACAGGTCCTATAAATATGTTCTTTCTTTCAGACAGGCACAGTCTGGGGTGTCACATGTGCTAGATTTTGCACTCTAACTCTTTAAACTCCTATATCTATTGTGTCCAATGTGAAATGCATGAACCATGTGGGTAAAGGTCCCTCCTCCAGAAGGCAAGGCACTACAAAAAAAAAAAAAAAAAAGTCGGTACCTTGATGCAGAGACTCCCCTTTTCCCTACAACTTTACCACCGCCTCTGTTTCAAGTGACCTGCCTCAGGAAAAGGGGCAAACTGGCACTGTTCTATTTCTAAAATTTTTCATTTTATTTTAATGCTTGGATATGGGGCTATATAATTCCACTTTGAGTGCTCCCATGGAGTTGGATTGACCAGTTCACAGGTATATTTCTGGACTATTTCCTTACGAAGATTCACTTTACTATAAGTCTCTGAGCTTCTGTATTTAAAATTGGGAGATTGAAGACTGGAACTCTAACCATTTGAATGCTATAGCCCTTGTCTATGTCCCTGTTATTACTTAGCACCCACTGAAATGTTGGGTTCTTGCTTGTTTTGAACTCGGTCCTTCTCATTTCACTTGTATCTTATGTTTCTAAAGTTGGCCGCCTATGTAGTTTTCTTTACTTGGGCTGTGATTACATTGTTCTTCCATTAGAGCAGATAACAAAGCACGAAAAAATATAGACTAAAGCTATGTATGTATAAGCATTATTTCTGTTATTGTCTTTACTTTTTTACTTTTATTGAACATGGCCCCTTTAAGAATGGGAGCCTTATGGCAGCCATCTTTGCTTCGTAAAGGTGCGTGTTGATTCTTTGCAGGGACATATCTCTGCGCTTGTTTCATTTTCACAGGTCAGTGGGCTCAAAATGAATCACTGGACATGTTCTATTGCATGGCTAGCTTGGGGACAATGTGTAGACAACTTGAATTTGCTGTAGAACCATCTTTTGGTGGGCACATGCAAATCTTACTAAGCTAATTTCATAGGCTATGCAGAGGCTGGTCTCCCTTCTCTACCTTTCCAGTTTACCCACTTGCAGTCAGATATGTACCTCTCTGGGTGTTTCTGTACAATTTCTCATACTTTTCTACTACTTTGGTCTAGTTTGTCCTGCTTTAGAGGGTTTTTCCCTGAACATGTCAGATCACGAAGGAAACATGAGTAAATCAGGGGTCCCTTTAGCACACTGTTTCTCATGCCAAACTGGGTTTCCACGTGAATATTCAGGCTCTCTATGTCCCTCTTGCACTTTTTTCCCTACTACTCCCCTGGGGTCCTCCACTGTGGAAGAAGAGCTCTGTTTCGACTCCTCTACAGAGCATGTTGACACTGATGGGGAGGATATGGATTCTTCCTTTGAGAAGCACCCTTGTCCCTCAGCTGAGTGGCTTATAATATATGTATTAAAGACTTTGCAGGTCTCTGAGGCTTCTTCCATCAGCACAAAGGGGATATTCCCCATTTTTCCTCCCAGTCACTCTCTCTGGACCAGATTACAATATGTTCATTCAGTGACTGTTTTCCTGGAGTATGTAAAGTGGCCCATGCAGAGAAATGTTTAGCAGTTAAACACAGTATACCAAGGATTCTTGTTTGAAAGCTTTTCCTATAGTTCTTGCACGTTTAATACAAATTAAATAGGATTTAAGATCACTGCTATTATCACTTTAACCCTTTTAGTACGTTTGATACCTCTCTGGCACTCAGAGGGTTGACTTTCAAAAGTGCTGAAAGTTTTCCTTTTTGGCTATGAGGTGGCAATTTCTGTTCATGCCCCATCTGGAGGCTTATTAAATGTGGGAGGTTTATGCTCTAGTGTAGCGGTGGGAAACCTACGAACTCCAAATGTGTACAAAAGTGTCCATCGTTGTCAGCTGGCCAAAGGCTGACTGATACTTGTAGTCCTTAAAAGCTGTGTGGCCTCAGATGGCTATCACAAGGTAGTCAGATTATGATTCTCTGTAAAACACAAAAAACTTGGCTTAGGGTGACAGGCCCACCTTATTGCATCACTAATATTGAACCCCTTGTGTTCTAGAGAGGAACATGTCTTCAGCAACCGTATAATAACGTATGGGTCCTGCTTTCAGGAGGATACTGTAGTAATTATGGGGCACAAAATGGTCACCACAGGGGACAAATAACAATTCCCATCAATTTAAATGGGTCTTGTAATCCATTAATTGCTAGAGATATCTCCATCATGTTGAAGTATACACCTCTCGAGCATTCAAAGGATAGAAATCCCCATAACAATCATGGGTATTTGGAGACTGTAATTTTTCCCCTTCAGTGCAGTTGGTCTACCCCAGATGTGCTCCGCTTAGTGTTAGAACAAATAGTAGATTATGTGCCAGGCAAGAGTAGGTGGGGCTAAGTTAGGGGTGGGGGTGTGGATATGGATGGAGTTTGGGGCACCTTGGATGCTTTGCTGGGGGTATCAGAAATATTAATCTAATTCCTTGTATATTAGCGTGTGCCCTGTTGTGTAGGATTCTTTCTCTTTGTATCCTTCAAACCAGGGCATTGTTTGGGGGATACTCAAGGGTTCTCCATACTGGCAGATTTTACCCTAGTTGTTGTAGTTGTATGTATCCCACAGAATATTACATTGTGCTCTGTACAAACAGTATTTCATATTTATCAATATATATGTTAGACTTGTTGCGTATCTGTAGGGTAATCTCTTTAGGACAGGGTTCCCAGCTCTATTTTGACTATATCCTCCAAAATCTTGGCGTGTAAGTCCTTCATAATATAGTTCACTATCACATATAAGTGTACATTTTGAGGGGCAGGTTTCCCATCTTGTATTGTATATGCATTTTTCAGTATATTATAGTTTGTAACTGTAATCTATGATCATATTCGATATGTATTTATATATAAAAGTTCAAGTGCTAAAGGGATATCACAATGTATGCTGGGATTTCTTGTAATTTTAATGATCTCTGATTAAGCCCAGTTAGACTAGTCACAATGACACATCCCCAACAGTGATCAACGAAGGATATCATGAAAATCTGACCATGATGTTCCACTAGAACTAATATTGACAATCGTAGCTCTATGAAAATATGGTTCTTAATGTGCTTTAGCACACAGTTTCCTAAACCTGTCCTCAAGCTACCCCAACAGTGTCAGTCTTCAAGTCATTCTGATAGATCCTCCTGGGTTCATGAGAGATTCCTCTGTGCTCTTCTGAAGAAATCAAGAAACCATGTACTGTTGATGAGGCTTGAGGATATAATTAGAAAGGTTGAACATGATAGAATGGTCTTCCTTTTTAACCTAATTTATCATGTAACCATAAAAAAAAGTTGGGAGAGTTACTTTTCTACTTTTATTTAACCCTTCCTTCCCTTAGGGACAACAACTCATTGCAATACAATTCATGCAAGTCCTTTGGGTAGCATAAAGGTGAAATGCCATATTTCACTTGTATATACATTTTTTCCAGTGGGAAAAAGAAAAATAGCTATAAAGCCACAAGAATTGGTAAAATCCAGATCATATATTTTTTTTTTTTTTTTTAAACCCCAGACTTAGGGCACGATTTGCACCGTTCTGAAAATGTAATTACCGTCTGTAGTTTAAGTCATAGGTATTCTATTATTTGTGCTGTGACGCACTACAGAACAGTAAGTAAAAGGGCACGTGCTGTGACGCGCCACAAAACAGTAAGTAAAAGGGCACGTGCTGTGACGCACCACAGAACAGTAAGTAAAAGGGCACGTGCTGTGACGCACCACAGAACAGTAAGTAAAAGGGCACGTGCTGTGACGCACCACAGAACAGTAAGTAAAAGGGCACGTGCTGTGACGCACCACAGAACAGTAAGTAAAACAGCAATGAATTTGGGATTCAGTTACATGCAGTGGCTAGCAAAGCGCCTTAAGGGACTCCCTTTTATCTCCTAAAATTGGCACCTAGAAAAATTAGAGATGAGTCCCTAACTGACTTGTAAGTGAACTGTGTAATAATAATAAAATTATGCACAGCTAGGGATCCCTACACTAGTAACCCATGGACGTATTGATATGGGGCCCTTTATCAATACATCCAAATTACCAAAAAACATGAGTGAAAAGAAGGGAAAAAAGAGTGATGGAGTGCCAGTGGGGTAAGCACTTAGTCTTTATTTCTTTGAAAATGTTCAAAGACCAGTGGGTTTTTGGGGTCTGCTCTGTCACTTTGCTGTGTGTCATGGGGAATCTTTATCTACCTTGATGCTTATCTGCACATTACCATCCGTGAGGATCACCATCATAATTTTCTTCCTTTTAACCCTTTGAGTGCCAGTGGGTATGCAGCACATTACAAAGCAATGTGTTGCACACCCTTCTACCACTCAAAGGGTTAAGACTTATTTTCAGTCCACTTCCATTCAGGCTGGCATCTGCAAATCAAGTTTTTACACAGGACTTGCAGCCTTGGTTGTCCACATTCATTCTCCAGGGATTTCCATTTTGTTAAACCCCTTAAGGACCAGGAAAATCTGGGGTGGTTTGCACTTAAGGACCAGGAAAATCTGGGGTGGTTTGCACTTAAGGACCAGGAAAATCTGGGGTGGTTTGCACTTAAGGACCAGGAAAATCTGGGGTGGTTTGCACTTAAGGACCGGAGCAATTTTGACTTTTTTGAGTATGTCTTTATTCAACAGTATTTTCCCTCTAAGTCTCTTATTCCAGCCACAAAAATTATACACTTTTTTTAAGCACATGTAGGGCTTTCTTGTGATATCAAACTTATAGGGATAACCCACCATTTCTTTAATTTATAATAAAGTAAACAATAAAAAAATCAACTTTTTATAGGTTCTCCTGTGATAATTTGTGCCAACTTAATTTTTTGTATTAATACTGGATAAAAGGTATGAATGGTCATTCATACATCACAAGTGCACAGTTTGGGGGGGCGGGCACTGTCCCTCTGGGGTGAAAATCCCCATGTTCCTCTTTCCTTTCCTGATTTTGCCCTGTTTTAGAGATTAGAGTTTGAGGTGTGTGTATTGCATTTCTCCACATCAATAAATCTCTCATTGTTGGTTAAACATAGCATACTAGTTGAAGAGCACGTTACACGGGCCACAGTGCCACTGCCAGCTGGTTGCAGGGCCGTCATACATAATAAAGACTGCCCACTGCATGGCTGATACAGTGCCAGCCGGTCGTGGTGCAGTCATGCTCAGTAAAGACTGCCTGCGCTGTGGCTGACACAGAGCAGGATGCTCCTTCGGAGCGCCCCGCTCTGTATCTGCCTCGTGTCTACTGCGCATGACTGCAGCATGCGTAGCAGTCTCTACTGCGCATGACTGTCGTTACAGACTTTCTAAGAAAATTATTATATAGGATGTGTTTATACATTAGCTTGTATAAATAAAAATGCTTTGGTCTTGCTCCACATAATTTATTTTACTTCACAAAGAGGGGTCCATAGGTCTCTGTGGGAATGATCACATGTACCTGCAAAATGGGGTATGCCCGAAACTGAGTGCTTGGCTGCTTCCCAGGGGCCGGGACAGAAGGTGGGCATTTGGGGTGCCCCACTCCAGATCAGCCGTGCCTCGGACTGGGGGCCAGTGCTTTCGGGCAGTCTCTGCTGCGCACGACTACTGCGTCATTCGGGCAGTCTCTACTGCACATGTGCGTGTTATGCACACAGGGAGCTTCACATCCTAGCAAATTATATTAGAAGGACTATTTTTTAATTACTATTTTTATTTATTTATTTATTTTAAGTTGTCCACCCTATCTTATCACAGTCAGTACAAAAAATAATTCTAATTAAAAAAACAAATTCAACAACTTTCCCCAGATTTACCCAGGCAATAAAAAGCAAAATAAGCAAGCAAATTGGACCCCAGCTGCCTGTGTCTTATATTGCTTCAAATGGGAGTTTTAACCCTTTGAATATATTGCTTTGCAATAAGTTGGAGACCTCTCTAGTATTCAAGGAGATAAAAATCTAATTTCAGTAAATTAAAATTTTTGTTTTTCCCTGTGATGCAATTGCTTTACTCTAGGATTCCTCTTGTTTTGAACTTAAAGGGATAGCCGTAATTAAAATGTAAAAACAAATATGTTGTAGGATTTATCCTCCCGAGTAAACCAAGGGTAATCACACTGCAAAAAGGTGTTTAATTCAAAGGTTATTACAGCTCAAACCTGGATTTTTTAGGTGCAATATCACAGCGCCCTGAAATTGTACAGTGATGCTGTTACTGTACCATCCTATGGAGATTTATGGTCAACTGACTAGAGCTTTCCATAAGATGGTGTAGCAACAGCACCACTGTTTCAGGGCACTGTGATGATTAGCCTAAAAAATACAAGTTTGAGCTGTAATAACTTTTGAATAAAACACCTTTCAGCAGTGGGAGTACCCTTGTTTTACTCAGAAGATATATGCTATGATATATACATTTATTTTTATTTTTTACATATTAAGTATTACTATCCCTTTAAGGTCCCAACTGGCATACAGAAGACGGCTGCACTAGGACACAGCACACACTGCAGATTACTGTGAGAGCCAGAGGTACTGAAATGGAAGGGAAAACTAAAGGGATCAAAAGGTCAGTTTTTTATTATATTTCACTTATGGAATTAACTCTTTGGGTGCAAGAGAGGTATACAACACACTGCAAAGGAATGTATTGACTACCCCACTGGCACTCAAAGGGTTAAACAGATGTTCTGTATGTTATATAATATGATAATAATGACAACCAATATTTACCAAAGCCGTTGATATTAGGGTCGTATTCATCAAGCTAAAGGGAACAAACAGACCGCATCACGGGTTTGAAATGAACTTTCTTCAAACTTTCATTGATTTAAATGGGGCATGTATCCATATGAATGCTAGAGATGTCCCCAATGAGTTGCAAAGCAATATGTCAGAGAATTCGCTAGCATTCAAGGGGATAAAAGTCTAACTTAAATCATTTGGAATTTTAATTTGTCCCTATGGTGCAACTGGCTTCTTCCAGAATTGCTCCTCTTTAGATACTGGTCTGCAGTAGATTGTGAGTTGTAGTCCAACAATAGCTGGAGAGACACAGTTTGCCATCCCTGCTATGAGTAAGGTGCTAGTTTATAGATGAATTAGGGTATGAATACAAATTTCTATTGCTTTAAAGGAAGCTTTTAACCTCTTGAGTGCTAGAGGTCTCCATCTCCAATTAATTGCTTTGTAATGCTTCAGAGACATCTAAAGCACTTAAATGGTTAAAAGCCCATTTAAATAAACAGAAATATTTGTGTCTCAACTATGATGCAGTTTGTTTAGTTTTGAATTCCAACAGTTTGAACTTAAGGTTCCAACTGTCAGACAGTCACAGAGGGAGGCTGCACTAGCACACAGCACAAGGTGCAAATTACAGTGAGGGACAGAGGTACTGAAATGGCAGGAGAAAACTGGTAATCAAAAGGTCATTTTTTTTTAATTATCTTTCATTTAGATAGGGACTTAAAGTGATAAATTCTGCTTTTATCCACGTGTTATATTGTAGATATTAAAAAAAAAAATAAGTTCATTGATGTTAGTCTGGTCTCTCAAATGTGTATAGTTTGAGAGATATCTGATTATAAACTTCCCCCACCTTCCCCTTTCACAGACTTCAGCTGTCAAGCTCTAGACAAGAGATTTGAATAGTGCGACTCAAGGCAGCTGTTCAGCAGAGCCGAAATAGCAGTATGTAAAAAGAAATACTTAATTGGACTGGTCTACAAAGTGTGATTGGTTTGCAAGCATACTTTGTAGACTGTTCCAATGAAGTATTTATTTTTACATAGCGTTATTTCGGCTCTTCTGAAGAGCCGCTGGCCGGTCCCGGGACCAGGATCTCATGATGCCAGCTAGAGGCTGACGTCTGTGAAAGGGGAGAGGGGAAGTTTATAATAGGATACAATTTGAGAGACCAGAATAACATCAATGAACTTTATTTTTTTTAATATCCACAATATAGCACTTGGAGAAAAACAAACATTACTATCACTTTAAACAGCTGTTCTGGATTTTATATAATGTAGTAATAATGGTAACCAAGATTTACCAAAGCGTTACTATTAGGGGCATAGCCATCAAGATAAAGAGGACCAATTCTGGATCCAACCAACTACAATAAGAGTTTAAAATTAACATTATAGGGAACTGTGGTATAGGGGACAATTCCCCTAATTCCCATTGATTTAAATAGAGCTTTTAATTACCTCTATGTTAGAGAGGTTTTCATCAGCATAGTGGAATTGATATTTCTCTCCTGTTGTGCAGCGGTAAAGTGGAGGCCCCCGCAGCTCCCACGGTGCATAGTGTTTTGCGTATTGCGTACAGTATCCTGAGTTTTGCGTATATCTGTTTGCATGTTGCTATGTTCATATAGTGTTTTTCATATCAAATTTTGAGTATATATAGTTTTTTAGCGTATTGGGCATAGCAATTTGCTCACAGCATCTACCATTTTGCATATATTGTTTTGCACATAGGTGTTTGTATATTGTTTTGCTCATAGCGTTTTGCGTGTAGTGTTTTCCGCATAGAATTCTGCTTATTTTATATTGAGTATATCCTATTGCATTTTGCATATAGCATAAAGTGTTTTGCGCATTATGTACAGCGCAATACATATTGCTATTTGCGTATACAGCTTTGCCTGTTACGTTTTGTGTGTAGAGTATTGCATATAGCATGTTGCGGATAGCATTTTGCATATATTGTATGTTTGTGGAGCGATTCCCAGTGAAGGCCTTGGGAAGACCAAGGGACGATGAGGTAGTGTCGGCGCCGGCTGATGACGTCAGCAGCCTGCGCATCATAAACGGGACGCAGATCCAGAAGAAGTTCAGTTGGGCGTGAGTCAACGCGCCAAGAGGATCATCACTCTTGCTGCTCTGCAGAGAGACCAGCTACATAGCTGGCAAGGGACCCAAAGACCTCTGGGTGCAATCTGGAGTTACTTTCAGTAAAGGCAGGGCCGGATTTGCCATAATGCAGCGTAGGCATCTGCCTACAGGCGCACCCCACAGAGGGGTGCCTGTCATTGAAATAAAAAAAAAAAATATATATATATATATATATACACACTTTTGTTCACAGCGCTGCGCGCTATACACAGTAACAACCCACCCACCGCATGGTAAGGTCCGCGCCTTCTTCGGCTCAGACAGAAGCCACAGACTTGTAGCTGCTGTTGCTCCCTCCTTGTCTCTAATGCAGTGCGCTGGGAGATTACATTGTCTCCCAGCGCTCTGCATTCCTAGAGAGACCACGCGGGAGCAACAGCAGCTACAGAAGGAGGCACAGACATCTGCCACTGGACCACCAGGGAAGTAGGAAACATATGCCGGAGGCAAAGTGGGGGCAATGTCAAGATGATGTGGGCAATGTGGAGCTGATGGCAATGTGAGGGCAAGTTGGAGATGATGGGGGTAATGAGAGGGCAAGCTGGAGATAATGGGGGCAATGTGGAGATGATGGGGGCAAGTTGGAGATGATGGGGCAATGTGAGAGCAATATGGAGCTGATGAGGGATAAGTTGGAGCTGATGGCAATATGGAGCTGATAGGGGGCAATGTGAGGGCTATATGGATATGGGGGGTTATGTGGAGATTTGGAGCATTGTGGAGGTGTCCAGCGGAGATGGCAAATGGGGGGCACTTCAGATTTCTGTGCCTACAGGCTCCTGAGGTGTAAAACCCACCCTGAGTAAAGGCATGTGACACATATGTTAATATAATAAACGGGGTATGTGAGTGCTGCCCCATTGACCCTATATCGTGGTGTGGACATTCATTACTGGCCAGAGGTAACCTGAAAGGGACATAACGTTGTATACCATATTGAGTATAGTGTTTTTGCATAGCGTTTTGCACGTGTGTATTGTGCATATTGTGGGTGTGTATGTGTTTTGTGTACATTATGTGTGTATTTGTGCATGTGTTGTGTCTGTGTTTATTATATGCAGTGCATGTTTTGTATGTATTGTTTTAATGTATGTGTATTTTGTGTGTTGTATGTGTATTACTTGTGTTTGACGTGTGTATTATGCACGCATGTTGTGCGTGTGTATATTGTGTGCGTACTGTGTGTGTGTGTGTGTTGTATGTCTATTGTAATTGGTGTATGTATTGTGTGTGTGTGTTGTATTTGTGTGTGTATGTGTATTATGTGTGTATTGCATGTATATTTGTGTGTTTTGTCTGTGTATTGCATGTGTTATTCATGTGTGTGTTGTATGTCTATTGTACGTGTGTGTGTGTGTGTAATGTGCACACTTGTGTTGTGTGTTTATTGTATTTGTTGTGCCTTGTGTGTGTTGTGGTAATTGTGCTTGTTGTGGTGTATTGTGCATATATACATTGCATGATTGTTGTGCGAGTTTTGTGCGTGTGTTGTGTTTGTATTGTATGTGCGTTGTATGTTTTTGTGTGTTGTAAGTGTGTGCATGTGTTGCGCTGTATTGTATTGTGTGCTTGTGTGTATTGTCTGTGTTTATTGTGTGTGTTTTGTGTTGTATGCAGTGCATGTTTTGTATGTATTGTGTCTGTGAGTGTATATTGTGTTTGTGTGTATTGTGTAATTTGCTTGTTGTGCATGTGTGTATTGCATGCGTGTGTATTGCGTTTACTGTGAGTATTGTGTGTCTATTGTAATTGTTGTCCGTGTGTGTATTGCATGTTGTGTGTGTGGTGCATGCATGTGTGTTTGTGTATTTGTATGTATTGTGTATATATTTTTGTGTGTGTTTGTTGCGTGTGTGGGCTGTGTGTGTTTGTTGCGTGTTTATTATGTGCATATGTTTTGCGTGTGTACTGTGTGTGTATTGTGCATGTGTGTTCTAGAGTATTGTGAGTGTGTGTTGTGGTGTATTGTGCTCCTGTTTATGTGTGTGTTGTGCACGTGTGTGTGTTGGTTCGTGAGTGTACATGCACATTGAGAGTGTATTGTGTGTCTGTTCTTGTGTATTGTGCTTTTGTTGTTCACGTGTGTGGTGTGCACAGCACACGTGCTGTGCACGTGTGCTGGGCGAGTGTGTGTGTTGTGAGTGTGATGTGGTATATTGTGCATGTGTGCGTATTGTGTAAGTGTTTTTGTTGTTTGTGTGTTTTGCATGTGTACTTTGTGTGTGTTGGGTGTTTTTGTATAGTGTGTGTATATTGCATGTTATGTCTGTGTTGTGCATGCATCTGTGTGTGTATGTGTATATTGTGTGTATATTTGTGTGTTTGTGTATCGCTTGTGTGGGCTGTGTTTGTGGCGTGTGTGTATTGCATGTGTACTGTCTGTGTTATGTGTCTACTGTATTTGTTATGCGTATATTGCGTGTGTTCATTGCATTGTGTGTTTTGCGCATTGTGTGCATGTTGTGGTGTATTTGCATGTTGTGGTGTATTGTGAATGCATTGTTTGTATTGCGTGTGTATTGCATGTGTGTATATGTGTTCATGTATGCATTGCATGTGTGTGTTGTGTGTATGTGTGTCGCGTGTTGTATTTGTATTGAGTATGTCTTATACGTGTGTTGTGTGTGCATTGCATGTGTGAGTGTGTATTGTGCATGTGTGTTGTAGTGTATTGTGCTCGTGTGTGTTGTGTGGATTATGTGTGTGTGTTGGTCGCGAGTGTACTTGCACATCCTGCGTGTATTGTGTGTGTGTTGTAGTGTATTGTGAGTGTGTTGGTTGTGTATTGTGCACATGTGTTGCGTGTGTTGGTCAAGTGTGTGTTTGGTGTGTGTGTGTGTGTATTGTGTGTGTTGGTCGAGTGTGTGTTTGTTCGTGTGTATTGTGTATGTTTTGTGCCTGTGTTGTGGTGTATGGTGTGTGTTGTGCGTGTGTTTGTGCAATGTGCATGTGTTGTGTATGTTTTTTGCATGTGTTATATGTGTGTGTGTGTGTGTGTGTGATGTGGTATATTCATGTCTGTGTATTGTGTATATGTTGTGCTTGTGTGTATTGTCTGTGTGTACTGTGTTAGTTGTGTGTGTGTTATGCATGTGTGTAGTGCATGTGGTTGCGTGTATACTGTGCATGTGTGATGTCTATTGTATTTGTTGTGAATTACCTGTTTGTGTATAGTGTGTGTTGTACGTGTGCTGTGCGTATATTGCGTGTGTATATGTTCTGTGCATTGTGTGTTTTTTGGCATTGTGTGCATGTTGTGGAGTATTGTACGTGTGTTGTGTTTGTATTGTGTGTATTGCATTTGTGTGTGTGTGTGTCTCTGTTGTGCATGTGTGTATTGTGCATGTGTGTATCATGTATTCTATTTGTTTTGTGTGTGTAATACATGTGTTGTGCACTGCATGTGTGAGTGTGTATTTTGCATGTGTGTTTTAGCGTATTGTGAGTTTGTGTTGCAGTGTATTGTGCACGTGTGTATTTGTGTGTTGTGTTGTGCACGCGTGTATTGTGTGTTGTGCACTTGGGTGTGTTGGTCGCGAGTGTACACGCACATCACGCGTGTATTATGTGTGTGCTGTTTGTATTGTGTGTTGTACATGTGTTGAGTGAGTATTATGCATGTGGGCTGTGATGTATTGTACAAGTATGTTGTGATGTATTGTGCATGTGTGTTGTGGTGAATCGTGAGTTTGTTGGTTGAGTGTGTGTTGTGCATGTGTATTGTGTGTGTTGGTCGAGTGTGTTTGTTGTGCTTGTGTATCTTGTGCATGTGTTGTGTGTGTGTGTTGTGCATGTGTTTTGCCTGTATGAGTGTTTATTGTGCATGTGTACTGCATGTGTGTGTTGTCCATGTGTGTGTTGTGGTGTATTGTGCGTGTCTGCGTATTGTGTGTGTTGTGCTCATGTGTATTATGTGTGTGTTATGGGCGTATGTGTATTGCGTCTGTGTATTGTCTGTGTATATGTCTTGTCTGTATTTTACATATTATTGCATGTGTTTTGCTTGTGTGTGTTTTGCTTGTGTGTGTTTTGCTTGTGTGTGTTTTGCTTGTGTGTGTATTGTATGTGTGTGTATTGTATGTGTGTGTTGTGCATATGTATTGCATGTGTGTGTGTTTTGTGTCTGACTATTGTGGTATGTGTATTGAAGGCCCCTGCAATTCCTTGCAGAGATTTTCACAGGAGTGGCAGGGGGCCGAAATGCTATGATTTTTTTATGTGGAAGAGTTACTAGTGGGGAGGCCAAATCCTTTTCCTGTTAAAATCACACACCCTGTATGTCCTGGACAGGCAGTATACGGAAGATTTTAATTTCTTCTCCTTATTGCCGCCCCTGGCTGTGTGTGTGTCCGCCCTGGGGTATGTGCAGTGCAGCTGGAGAATTCTGGCACTCAGCCTTCTCCTTTTACTGATATATAATAGATAGGTTGGAATGAGGCGATACGTGAGGTGGGGAGCAGGCAAAGACTGGCAGGCTACAGGGCAGAATAACACACAGCCTGTCCTGATGTTACGTAACGGGCTGAAGTTTAAATGCAAGTATCTCTGTGAATACCAAATTATATAAAAAAAAAAATACAAAGATTAAAGATGCATTACTAGTGATCATTCAAATAAAGACAATTTTAATTCAGGTGATAGTTTTAAAGAGGAACTATCTTCTGCAGTGCAGTATTATCCTCTTGCTGTACAGTGCTAATGTCAATCAGGGCATTTGACTGAAATATCTTCAGAGTGTAATTCATTGATAACTGCATTCAAAAAGTGCATTCACATGTACATGTGTTGCCCTCCTTTCCATGTATTTTAATGTTCACTGATTTGAATGTTAAAGTGTAACCTAATGAAGAAGAGATTAAATACATATTTTTATTTAAAAAAAAAGGGTACATTTCTCATGGCAAGATTCTGCTTTCACTATATTGTATCTGTATCCCTCAGAACATTAGAGTGTAAGCCAGTGCGTCTCAAACCTGTGCTCAAACTTCCCCAACAGAGCAGATTTTAAGGGTTTCCTTTGCTGTTTGTGGGTGGATCAATCATTTACACAGGGGAATCTGTAAGAATAACAGGTCACAGATTGATCCACCAATGATCATGAGAAGATATAGGAACCTGCAATGTTGGAAATGCTTATGCACAGGTTTAGGAACCACTGCTGTAAAACGAAATCGATCTGTATTAATTTTTATATAAAACTATGTTCTGCAGAGTAATATTATCTTCTCTGTGTAATCTGTTAGTGTCAAACAGAGCATTAGGCTAAAAACTATTGAGAGGGTAATGTATCCATACCTGCACAGAAAAGTTTATTTATTTAAGTGCGTTTTCCTCTTTTCCCTGTACTACATCTTTAATGGCCAGAATATTAGAGTGTAAACATGCAAAATGGTACTTTGGTCCTTGGCTACTGCTCTCACTATATTATATGTTTATACATCAGTACATTAGTCTGTAGCCAGTGCTTCTCAAACATATTTTCAAATTACCCAAACAATGCAGATTTTCAGGATTTCCTCTGCTGAGCATGGGTGGATCAATTAGTTGCACAGGAGGATCATTTAGAATGAGTGAGCCACAGACTGATCTGCCAATGATCACAAGTTGATATCCAAAGGACCTGCATTGTTGGGAAGTTTTTTGCTCAGGTTAAGTAACTACTGTTGTAAAGTGTGTCTAGAAAAAATTATGTTTATTTGAAACTATGTTCTGCAGTTCGGTATAATCCTCTCAATGTACAGTGTTAATGTCAAACAGGGCATTAGAATGAAATCTCTTGAGAGTGTATTTCTTTGGTATCTGCATTCAATAGTGCATTCACTTACATGCATTTCCCTCCTTTCCATGTATTTTATGTTCACTGATTTGAATGTTAAAGGGTAACCACTGAAGAAGAGATTTCATAAATACTTTTATACAAAAGGGTACATTTTTCATGTCAAGGTTCTGTTTTCATTATATTGTAAACTACTTTTAAAGCCCGTGTACACGGGCCAACACTGTCTGCGCTTCAGTCATGAGCACTATTGACTGCCGAACCAAGAGGTCCCAGGAAGGTGAGCAGAGAGGACTCCAGCCTGAATTCAGAGCACCCCGCTCCGTATCAGCCATGGCGTGGGCAGTCTGTACTGCGCATAACTGCAGCGCACACAGCCATCTCAGCTGCACAGGACGGCTTCTGACAAACATCCTTAGCAATTTATAATATAGGATGTGTCCCTCAGAACATTAACGTGTAAGCCAGCACTTCTAAAATCTGTACTCAAACTTCCCCAACAGAGCAGATTTTAAAGATATCCTTTGCTGATCCTGGTTGGAACAATCATTTATGCAGGAGAAACTGTAAGAATGAACGAAGCACAGACTGATCCACCTATGATAATGAGACGATAACAAAGGAACCTGCAATGTTGGGAATGGTTTTGCACAGGTTTTGGAACCACTGCTGTAAAACGAGTTGATCAATAAAAAAGTTTATATATTTATTATAAATTTTATATTTATATATAAACTATGTTCTGCAGGTTGTTCTCTTCTCTGTGCAATCTCTTAGTGTCAGAGTATTAGGCTTAAATCTCTTGAGAGGGTGATTTATCCATATCTGCATACAAAAGTGTATTTACTTAAGTGCATTCTCCTGCTTTCCCTGCACTGCATCTTTACTGGCTAGAGTATTAGATTGTACACTCTCTAGAGGAGAATTCATACATATTTATATGTAAAAGGGTATGTTTCAAAGGGCAGGCTACTGCTCTCACTATATTATAAGTTCATATATTAGTCTGTAAACCAGTGCTTCTCAAACTTCTATTCAAATTACCCAAACAATGCAGCTTTTCACTATTTCCTCTGCTGAGCGCAGGTGGATCAATCAGTTGCACAGGAGGAGCTTTTAGAAAGAGTGAGTCACAGACTGATCCGCCAGTTATCATGAGATGATATCCTAAGGACCAGCATTGTTGGGAAGCTTTTTGCTCATATTTAATAGCTACTGTTGTAAAGTGTGTCTAGAAAAAATTATGTTTATTGAGAATTATGTTCTGCAGTACAGTATTATCCTCTCACTGTACAGTGCTAAGTCAAACAGGGCATTAGACTGAAATCTCTTCAGAGTGTAATTCATTGATATCTGCATTCAATGGAGCATTTACTTATGTGCAGTGTCCTCATTTCCATGTAATATATGTTCATTGATTTGCATGTTAAAGTGTAACATCTGAAGAAGAGATTTCATAAGTATTTTTATACAAAAGAGTACAATTCTCATGCCAAGGTACTTTTTTCACTATATTTTATCTCTGTTCATCAAAATATTAGACTGTAAGCCATCGGTTCACACATCTGCACTCAAACTTCCCCAACAGAGCAGATGTTAAGGATTTATTTTGCTGATCTTGGGTGGATCAATCATTTACACAGGAGAAACTATAAGAATGAGCGAAGCAAAAATTGATCCACCAATGGTCATGAGAAGATATCAAAGGAACCTGCAATGTTGGGAGTGCTTTTGCACAGAAGTGAGTCATAAGGGGGTGACTTATGTGTCATTGTAATGAGTTTGTGTTTGTACTTATGCCTCCACTGTGGCATTCATTCATATAGTTGAAATGCATGTGGTAATTGCACATACTATGGTGGAAGCTGGATCGTGCTGGCTCCCGGGATGTGAGTGCGAGAGTGAGTGTGTTTGAGTGATTGCGTGAGTGTGTGTGAGAGAGTGTGAGTGTGTGATTGTGAGTTTGAGAGAGTGTGTGAGAGTGTGTGTGTGGGAATTATTGTGAGTGTGTATGATTGAGAGTGTGAGTGTGTGATTGAGTGTGTTTGTGTCTGTGGTGTAGGAGCGAGTGGCAGCCATTTTGTTTTTTCAGTTACTTGGATAGTGGTGGGCGGACTGGATAGTGGGGCAGGCCAACTGCCTGCATGATTTAAATCACTCCCCCATTGAATCACCCAATGGGAGCAGAAACTCCTCCTTACTTAACCCTTTGAGTGCTAGAAGGGTACGCAACGCATTGCTTTGCAATGCGTTGCATACCCCTCTGGCACTCAAAGGGTTAGGTTGAGGTAACATAGCAATATAAGACACGGTGGCTCTTCAGTTGAGGCAACGTAGCAATATGCTGAGGGAACAAATAGAAAGTGGTGTTTGAGGCTTGCCCTCTGTAACATACAGCAAAGCATATCTCTCCCTTTAAGGAGAAAGGGCGGGAAGCAGGAAGTGGAGGAGTGACAGTTGAAAACAGACAGTTAGTGAGGTTGACTGAAGAGATGAAAAGAGTTAAATAAGAGTTGCTATTAAGTTTATCCCTGAGTTTGTATTTTATGGAATCATTACACCCTCATACTAAAACAGAGTGTATGGAGGGTTACAATTATCTGTGGGAGGTGAAACTGTGTGTTTGTGGGGTCATGATCCTGAGTGAGAGTGTGAGTGGACCAGGAGAAGTTATTGATATCCCCTACTTCAGGAGCGAGTGGCAGCTATATTTTTTTTTTGTCAGTTGGATAGTGGTGAGCGGGCTCGAGGTGGGGGGCCAACTCCCTGTATGATAAACACGCCCCCATTGAATCACCCAATGGGAGCAGTAAAGTCCCCATTCAATCACCAAATGGGAGCAGTAAAGTCCCCATTCAATCACCCAATAGGAGTTGTGTCTCCTAATGAGACATAAATTATGTAATGAGGCATTCTGTTCAATGTGTGTTTGTTTTCTGAGGAGACAAATTATGTTCTGTGTGTGAGGTACCGTAAATTATGCAATGAGGCTTATTCTTTATATATATATATATATATATATAGAGAGAGACTATGTTCTGCAGGTTATTATCTTTTTTGTGTAATCTGTTAGTAACAAACTTAGGTTGAAATCTCATCAGTGGGTGTTTTATCCAAGTGTATTTACTTAAGAGCATTCTTCTCCTTTCCCTGCATTGCATCTTTAATAGCCAGAACATTAGTCTGTAAGCCAGGGCTTCTCAAACTTCTATTCAAATTACCCAAACAATGACGATTTTCAGGATTTCCTCCACAGAGAGATCCTCCACTGATCATGAGACAATGTCCTAAGGGCCTGCATTTTTTATTAGGTTTTAGTAACTACTGATGTAAAATAATATGGAACTTGCAATGTTGGGAATGCTTTCGCACAGGTTTAGGAACCACTGCTGTAAAACGAGCTGGTGAATAATAATTTTTATATGAAACTACTAATGTAAAAGCCTGTGTGCACGGGCCGTGGAGCAGTGAGGTAACGGCAGTAAGCAGAACAGGACCGGCCTCTTAACATTACAAACCTGCTCTGCATACTGCCATTACCTCACTGCTCCACGAGATTACGCCACCTCACTCATGCGATGCAATCATGCTCAGTAGAGACTGTCCGAACGCGGGCATGACTGCATAGTGACAAACTTTCTGGCCTTTTATAATACAGGATTTTCTGCAGTGTAGTGTTATATTCTCTGTGTAATCTGTTATTGTCAGAGTATTAGGCTTAAATCTCTTGAGAGGGTAATTTATACATAACTGCATACAAAAGTGTATTTACTTAAGTGCATTCTCCTCCTTTCCCTGCATTGTATCTTTAATGGCCAGAATATTAGAGTGTAAACTCTCTAGAGGAGAATACAAAGTACCTAATGCAAAAGGGTACGTTTCAAACGACAGGCTACTGCTCTCAATATATTATAGTTTATACCTCAAAACATTAGTCCAGTGATTTTCAGCTCCAGTCCTCGGGACACACCAACAGGTCATTTTTTCACGATATCCCTAATTAATCACAGGTGAATCAATCACAATGACTGAGCCACTATTTATTCACCTGTGATTAAGCAGGAATAACCTGAAAACTTGCACTGTTGGTGTGCCCCGAGGACTAATATTGAGAAACACTACATTAGTCTGTAAGCCAGTGCTTCCCAAACTTCTATTCAAATTACCCAACCAATGAAGATTTTTAGGATTTCCTCTGCTGAGCATGGGTGGATCAATCAGTTGCACAGGAGGATCTTTTAGAATGAGTGAGCCACAGATTGATCCGCCACTGATCATGAGATGATGTCCTAATGACCTGCATTGTTGGGAAGGGTTTTTGCTCAGGTTTAGTAACTACTGATCTAAAGTGTGTCTAGAAAAATATGATCTATATTTAAAATGATGTTCTGCAGTTCGATATGATCCTGTCACTGTACAGTGCTAATGTCAAGCAGGGCATTAGACTGAAATCGCTTCAGATTGTATTCAATAGTGCAGTCACTTACATGCATTGCCCTCTTTCCATGTATTTTATATTCATTGCTTTGAATATTTAAAGTGTAACCCAGAAGCCAGTGCTTCTCAGACTTCTATTCAAATTACCCAAACAATGAAAATGTTCAGGATTTCCTCTGCTGAGCATAGGTGGATCAATCAGTTGCACAGGAGAATCTTTTAGAATGAGTGAGTCACAGATTGATCTGCCAGTGATCATGAGGCAATATCCTAAGGACCTGCATTGTTGGGAAGGGTTTTTGCTCAGGTTTAGTAATGACTGAGCATGGGTAGATCAATCAGTTACAACTACTGTTGTAAAGTGTGTGTAGAAAAATTGATGTTTATTTAAAACTATGTTCTGTAGTGCAGTATTATTATCCTCTCACTGTACAGTGCTAATGTCAAAAGGAGCATTAGACTGAAAACTCTTCAGAGTATAATTCATTGATATCTGCATTCAGAAGTGCATTCACTTATGTGCATTGCCCTCCTTTCCATGATATTTGTTTGATTTGAATGTTAGAGTAACCTCTGAAGAAGAGGTTTCATAAGTAGTTTTGCATAAAAGAGTACATTTCTAATTCCAAGATTCTTTTTACTATATTGTATCTCTATCCATCCGAAGATTAAACTGTAAGCCAACACTTCCCAAATTGCTACTCAAAATTCCCTAAAAGAGCAGTGTGTATTGTGCATGTGTGTTGTGATGTGTTGTGTGTGTTGGTCACGATTGTACATGCACATCGTGTGTGTATTGTCTGTGCATGTGTTTGGATTGTGCATGTGTGTTATAATGTATTGTGCATGTGTGTAGTGTGTGTGTGTATTGTGTTTATATTCTGTATATGTTGTGTTTTATTTTGTGTTTGTGTTATACATGTTGTGTATTGCATGTGTGAGTGTGTATTGTGCATTTGTGTTGTAGTATATTGTGTGCATGTGTGTGTTGTGCGTGTGTGTATTTGTGTTGTGGTTGTGTGTGTGTTGGTCACGAGTGTGCTGTGTTTGTATTGTGTTGGAGATGTGTTGTTTGTGTATTGCATGAGTGTATGTTGTGCACGTATGCATTGCATGTGTGTTGTCATGTATTTGTGTGTTGTGCAAGTGTATTATGTGTGTTGGTCGAGTGTGTGTGTTGTGCACATGTATTGTGCGTGTGTTTGTGTATTGCATGTATATTTTGCGTGTTGTGCATGTGTTTTGCATGAGCTACGTATGTTGTGTGTGTTGTGCGTGTGCATTACTTGTGTGTGTGCACTGCGCATGTGTAATGTATGTGTGTATTGTTGTATGTGTGTTTGTTGTGGTATATTGTGCGTAATGCTTGTGTGTATTGCATGTGTGACCTGTGTGTGTGTGTTGTACATGTGGTGTTTGTGTATTGCATGAGTGTGTGTGTTGTGTATTGCATGTGTGGGTGTGTACTGTGCATGTGTGTTGTGATGTATTATGTGTGTGTAGTGGTGTATTGTGTGTGTTGGTCTTGTGTTGTGCACGTTTATTATGTGTGCTGGTTGAGTGTGTGTTGTTGTGCATGTGTCATGCATGTGTGCATTACTTGTGTGAGTGTACATTGTGCGTGTAATGCATGTGTGTATTGTGTGTGTGTGTGTTATGATGTGTTGTATTGTGCGTGTGTGCTTAATGTGTGTGTTCCGCTTGTGTGTATTTCCTGTGTGTGATCTGTGTGTTTGTTGTGTCTGTGTATCGCGTGTGTGAATGTATTGTCTGCGTTATGTATACAGTAGTAATCAAAATTATCGAACCCCCATTGCAAATCAGGTTTATTGTCAAAATTTAGTAGCCCTTCAGCTGTTTACAATGAACAAATCAAGCAAAAGCAATTGAAATAGTGACCGACAAGCGCTAACTGCTATAGATACAGATACATCTGACTGCTATATGATGGACTCCTACCTAGGTAAGTGCTTCTGATACACACAGTAATTATATATACATTCAACTGACTGCTTATGATGGACTCCTACGTAGGTAATTGCTTCTGTTACACACAGTAATTATATAGATACACCTGACTGCTGTATGATGGATTCCTATTTAGGTAAGTGCTTCTGTTACACAAGGTAATTATATAGATACACCAGACTTCTGTATGATGGATTCCTACCTAGGTAAGTCCTTCTCTTACACACAGTAATTATATAGATACACCTGACTGCTGTATGATGGACTCCTACCTAGGTAAGTCCTTCTGTTACACACAGTAATTATACAGATACACCTGACTGCTGTATGATGGACTCCTACCTAGATAAGTCTTTCTGTTACACATACCTGACTACTGTATGATGGACTCCTACCTAGTTGAGCCATACAGTCATTTTATAGATATATACTTGTGTGTAACAGAAGGACTTACCTAGGTAGGAGCCGATCATACAGCAGTCAGTTGTATCTATATAATTACAGTGTGTAACAGAAGGACTTACCTATGAAGTAGGGTGCCCATATGTCCCAGAATGCCCGGGACTGTCCCTTAATTGTGGTCTGTGTCCTGCATCCCAAGTCACCCCCCCACTGGAACAATAAAGAGTCCTGGTATGAAGCAAAGCAAGACACACTGCTGAACTAGAGGGCCCCCTATAAAGAATGGGCCATTATAGTAACAAGCCTCCGGGGGGCATTCCGTGTCAGGAGAGGTTTGTCCCCAGTAAGAACATAGCAATGACATGCAGTTGATTGTGAACCTCATCATCCTATTTAAAATTAAAGAACGCGCTTAGTCACACCCTTGCGAAGATCATGTAAGCATGTTACTGAGGATGGAGTGGGATTGCAGCCATGATTGCAACAATGCCGGTACCAAGCTTCATTTCTAAAAGGCAGTGCTGTGTTTCCTTTCCTTTTACATTTGTCTGGGACAAGGCAGTAAGAGGATGCAGAGAGTAAGGGCAGATCATTTAAAATATGATTTGCGGCTCACGTCTTAGAGTCACACTGTAGTTTAGGAGCAGGCAGGCAATTTCACATTCAGGCTGGGAGGAGAATAAGGAAGGCTTACCTAATTTCCTAGTTCTTGCCATTACATAGACACAGGGAAAGGAGGGGAATAATACTGCCAGGTAGTTTTAGCTGCTAAGAGTGCATGTTAGCATTAAGACACTGCTACCATTGGCATTACATGTGGACTACAGAGCCTACATGTCATTCCCTAAAAGAAACTGAGATTGACAATAACAGCCAATCGCAGGATGTGTTATAGCTGACTGGGCAGGACTGAGAGCTCCAGTCAGAAATGCTGCTTGGTGAGCATGTTGGGCACTGTGGAGTTGCTGCAAGTAGCTCAACATCTATCCCTTCCTGCATGGATTTGATAAAATGTGAGCACTCTATATGCAGACAAGAGGGAGGGAAGGGTGTGGTGGGGTAAGGGGAGTGCCATGGAAAGTATGTGTTTGTGCATTTTTTTTTTTTTTTTGGGGGGTAGGGGACAGCATACCAGCCAACTGTCCCGAATTACACGGGGCAGTCCCAATTTTAGGGCCCAAACCCACTGTCCCGCCCGCATAGCAGTTTGTCACATTTTCCTGGCCTGTTCCCATACACACTACTGCTCCAGCAGCCTAAGATGAACGGAACCATGCCTCGTGATCAGCTGCGCATGCGTGCACTTGTATAATTAAATGCACACACACACAATCTCGCCAATACTCAGCCTGCCATCCTGGAAAGTGAGTGTGACGCTGAATCCTGCTGCTGAGTCCCGTCCGAAGCAAGAACACATTAGCACTGCACCTGAGAAGAGCAAGACTTGTGCTCCCAGTCCTGGTCAAATTCTCCATCCTGCTGCCTGCCATCTCTAAGTAAACAATAATATTCAGACTGACTCTCATATTTGTTTTAAAGAGCCAGCCTCAGTTAGTTCATTACATTGTGCGGCGCCCGGGGGGAAGAGGCTTTCAGCTGATTTGATTATGAGATACCTGGCCAAAGCGGTGGTGCTTGGATCTCCGTGAAGTGTGACTATGTAAGTGGTCACTGGTGACACATACTGCTGTGAGAGGCTGTCTTGATGCTGGCCATGGCGGCAGTGCTTGAATCGCTGTGGAGTACTCCGTGGCACTGCCGCCTTGCCAGCATGACCACTGCTCATCATGCTGCCTCACAGTGAGTGTTCCCTTCCGCCTGGCCTCCAATGATCCAATGACACTGGCAGCCATGAGGATAGCTTGCTAAGCTTAGCCCGGCTGCCGGGTATCTTCGGTGCGCGATCAGCCTGACTTATCACTCAGGGCAGCCGCCACTAACCACTACCAGCAGTATGGGTCATAGATGCTGTCTCTAGAGAGTATCATGCCCAGTGAGCTGCAAAAAGAACATTAATGCCATGGCCCTGTCCCCCCTCTGGTAAATAAGGGGTTACGTTAACTCTTCAGAAGAGATGACCAAACTGTTGTGGCTTTCTTTAAAATTCCAAAGAGGTATGTTCTAGTCTGGATGCTTCTTTGAAATGGTGGTGGTGGGGGGGTGCTGTTGGGGAAAAAAGTGTCCCTCTTTGGCAATTTCAAATGTTGGGAGGTATGCAGCTCTGGGAGAGAAACTGATCTGTGTGTGCAAGAGTGGAATGTGGACATTTGTATGTGGAAGAGACAGACTTTGGTGCAAGTATGTGACTGAGGCACTTGCCTTGGGAAGATAGGCTGAAAGGAAATTATACAGAAATACATGACTGCTGTATGATGGACTCCTTCATAGGTAAGTCCTTCTGTTACACACAGTAATTATATAGATACACCTGACTGCTGTATGATGGACTCCTACCTAGGTAAGTCTTTCTGTTACACACAGGTATATCTATATAATTACTGTATGGCTCACCTAGGTAGGAGTCCATCATACAGCAGTCAGGTGTATCTATATAATTACGGTGTGTAACAGAAGCACTTAACCTAGGTAGGAGTCCATTATACAGCAGTCAGGTGTAGCTATATACTGTGTGTAACAGAAGCACTTAACTAGGAAGGAGTCCATCATACAGCAGTCAGGTGTACCTGTATAATTACTGTGTATAACAGAATCACTTACTTAGGAGCCCGTCATATAGCCGTCAAGTGTGTGTATATATATAATTATGGTAGAGGTGGAGCCAAATAGACGGCAAAATGAGGTTTTGTCTAGGCTGGCAAAAATCCTTGCACCAGCGCTGGTTGGTGCGCGCGTGTGAGATAGCAGGGAAGGTGACAATATACTGGTGCTGTGACACACTTGTATAGATGTGAGTGACTGTTAAAGGAGGCAGTCTGGGTCAAGTGCAGTCACAGAAGAAACAGCACCACTCCAGCGAGACAGTGTGAGTGAGTCCCGCCAGCCCTGACTCCCGTTCTGACTGAGACTGATAGTGAGAGTAAGTCTTCAGAAGAAAAAACTATTACTAAAGTAAGCAGCAACCTTGACAATGGCAAGGCAGTAGATGTAGTATATCTAGACTTTGCAAAGGCATTTGATACAGTACCACACAGAAGGCTGGTGTATAAAATAAGGAAATTGGGGCTAGGAGATAACCTTTGCAATTGGATACAAAACTGGCTGAAGGATAGGGAACAGTGTGTGGTTGTAAATGGAAAATTCTCCAGTACAGTTAAAGTGGAGAGTGGAGTACCTCAGGGTTCAGTATTGGGTCCTCTGCTTTTTAACATGTTTATAAATGACCTGGAAATAGATATAGAAAGCAAAATATCAATATTTGCAGGTGATACTAAATTATGCAAAGTCATTAATTCAGAACAGGATATTTTCTCTCTACAGAGGGACTTACATACAATGTCAGATTGGGCAAACATGTGGAATATGAAGTTTAATGTGGGGAAGTGTAAAGTCATGCATTTGGGAGGAAACAATCCCAAGGCTACTTTTAAACTTAATGGAATAATTTTAGGTGACTCGTTGCTAGAAAAAGACCTGGGTATCCTTGTCAACTACAAACTTGGAAACAGTGACCAGTGTCAAACAGCAGTAGCAAAGGCAAACAAAGTCCTGTCTTGCATAAAAAGAGGTATTGAAGCAAGAGTGGATAGCATTATTTTGCCATTATACAAATCATTGGTAAGACCTCACCTTGAGTATGCAGTGCAATTTTGGGCACCGGTTCTGAAAAAGGATATACTAGAACTAGAGAGGGTACAGCGGAGAGCAACAAAATTAATTAAGGGAATGGAGGACTTGACATATGAGGAACGACTAAACAAACTTGGTTTATTTACTCTAGAGAAAAGACGACTAAGAGGAGATCTTATCACATTGTACAAGTATATGAGAGGTCAATACAAGGATCTCTGCGGTGAGCTATTTATTCCAAGGCCTGATCAGGTGACCAGGGGACACCCCTTGAGATTAGAGGAAAGGAGGTTTAAACTTCAGCAGAGGAAGGGTTTTTTTTACAGTAAGGTCTGTCAAATTGTGGAATTCATTGCCCAGGGAGGTAGTTATGGCAGATACAATGGATACATTTAAGAGAAGATTAGATACATTTCTTTCAAAAGGGAACATACAGAGTTATACTGTTTATCAGTAGGCTGATCAGGAAGGTCTGATAAAGACTAATTTAATTGGTAGCAGGAAAGCTATAAAATTCTCAGTTACTGAGGTATGAGGAGAAGGTTGAACTTGATGGACTTGTGTCTTTTTTCAACCTAATTTACTATGTTACTATACATATAGCTCATTTTAATGAAAAGCATAACATACACTTTTGGGCAACTGCAGCTTATGCACTAGAGGAGTATACATAAAAGTACAATATTTTTGGTCGCTTATCAATATGTTGCAACTTGCACAGATCTCTCTGTTGTGCAAGCAAATGTTTAAATTCATTCATGTCTGTTTTTGAAGGATGAATATTTTTCTGTTTCACACAGTGGTGTCCATAGAAGTTTTTCCAGGGGGGCAAAGCCATAATATGACCCCCAAGCCAGCCCATCCAGCCCCTTTGTTTATATGGAGGGGTTAATTGTAGGGGGGGCAAGTGCCCCCCCAGACACCCATGGTTTCATGCATGCTAATTTTTTTTTTAACCCTGAGTGCCAGAGGGGTATACAATACCTTGTGAAGCAATTCATACCCCTCTGGCACTGGCACTCAATGCTATAACTATACAAATGCACTGATATAATAACAAGCATACACTTTTTGGCAAGTTTATATCAGATAAATATCTCAAACAGTCTCAGTCTAAACTCTGTATAGATAACTCTTTGAGTGCCACTGCCAGAAGGGTATGCATGGCTTCACAACATGTTGCATACCCCTCTGTCACTCAGGGTTAAAAAAAATCAGCTTGTATGAAACTAACAGAAAACATATTCATCATTCAAAAACAGAAATGAATTAAATGAACCCTTTGCTTGCACACTGACCACAGGGGTCAGGATCTGCAACACATTGATATCATAGTCACCCCTCCCACATAGCTGCACTAGAGCTGAGGACAAGCACTCTGCTGCTCTCTTCTCCACAGTGTCCCTGAATGGCAGAATAGAAATGTGGTCACCCTAATGTGAACACATTTATTGGTGTGAAAGAATGAGGCAGAAACATAGCACCCCCACTACAAGAACTGTAATACTAAAAGTCAAATATAACATGGATCGCGGTACCCTCTAGGGAATAGGAATAATATTTTAGGGCAGCAAAATTATAACTAGAAATGTATTAGGGTGAGTATGTAGAGATGGATTCAGTCAGACTTCTAATAGGATATTGGTTAAAAAATAATCTCTCTCATTTTAATAAGTTATGAGATTCCAGATTTAACCCTTTGAGTGCCAGAGAGGTATCAGTACCTTGTAATGCGTGTTTTGGATACTTCTCTGGCACTCAGAGCGTTAATTATAAAAAATTGGCCCCAAACACAGCACTCTGTTTTAATTGGCCAGCACCGCTGGTGCTTCTGTTTGTGATACTGTGATTCCCAGTAGTAGAATGACCACATTTCCATTCAGGGACACTGTTGAGATGAGAGTACTTCTCTTCAGCTCTAGTACATCTATGTGGGAGGGGTCAGTATACGTTAGTGTGCAACCTGCTCTTTATCTGGCACACCACAGAGTTCTAAACACTAGAGGGAGAAATGCCTATTGACTGCTGTGGCAGAAAGCGATGCCTGTGGTGGGCTACAAGAAAATGCCATTTCCTAAGCCTTAGACTAGAATAACACTACAACGAAATTGCACTGCAGCTGCTGTTTGAGATCGTGATCAAGGCTCAGTTCTCTCTTTAATGTTTAGAGCTTTGTCTGGAAGACATTTTCTTACAGCTCAGAAAAGGTATCACTTTCTGTCACAGTAGGCAATGGGCAGTTCTCTTTCTAGTGTTTAGAGTTTTTATCCAGGGTCTTTGTATTGTCCCAGGACATGGGACACACATTTAAAATCTGGGACTGTCCCAGGCAATCAAGGACACGTGGTCACCTTACAGTGACCCATCTACAAGATAAGGATCCTCAAGTAGCTCCCAGTGAAGGTTTTAAGGATTTTCTTTCCTGAGCACAAGCATGTAATTAGTGGATTGCTGCTCAAGCAGGGAAATCAGTAAAACCTGGCCTGTCTACATGGGTGACTATACACGTATACCACTAGTGACTACATACAACCCTACGCTAGAAAAGAATCCACATCAAAGGGCTTCAACCTCTACTAACAGATGATGCAGTGTTAAGACATATTTCCCCAACCAAATTAGAAAAATATTCTAGCGCCCTGTAATATAATCAGTATGTGAACTATTGATATCAGAGACAGAAAAAGGAAAAAATAAAGACCTAGAAACAACAGGTACTAATATAATGGCACAGCTCTAAGTCTTAAAGGATATAGATTTATAGATGCACTAGTGCTTCCACACGACTTGCAACTGGGTAAATCAAAATGCCTCCACACAGGGGCGAATCTTACCTCCAGATATGGAAAATCCCGGAACCTCAGCCTTACAGGTCCTAAAGGGTTAAACTGGACAGTCGGAGGGTCTCAAACCAATAACAGGCAAATCCCCAGAAAAAGTTCCAATCAATTCCAACATCCGAGGAATAAAGCAAAAAAAGAACTGTCACATCCCGATACAATCCTGTTTGTTAAAAGTAAAGTCAACAAACAAGATGTAAAGGTGGTAAGACATATATCTGTGTGGATACAAATCCATTATAACCCAATAATTATCTGACAGGACACTCAGCATCAAACATCCACCAAGATAATAAAAATCTAAACCTATAACAAAATCCCTATAAACAGGGAAGACATTAAAAATAAAAATACTCTTGATATCAGGAAAAAAAAAGTCATATACAATCATGTATTGGTCAGTAAATCACCCATACAAAATTTATAAAAAAATAAATCTATTAAAATTAAATCAATTAATACGTTGGGCACACGTATATAATTGACGTTGGTGTACACTTATTCAATATTGCATGGAATGTAGGAAACAATCATCTATATTAGACCAAAGATCTCAAATAACGCTATGCGTTGGAAACAGTGTAACAGTCACAAAAAAGTAACAGCAAATATGCAGATGGTTATTACAGGGCTTAAAATTTGAAGTCCTTTGCTACTAGCCAGACCTGAAAAGTTACTCGCCACTGCAAACCATAGCATACCCACCAGGGTTGAATTTCTGCTCGCCAGGGCTAAATTTTCACTCGCCATTGGCTAGTGGCAAGTGGAAATTTTGAGCCCTGGTTATTATATCAGGGAGGAGCAACAGTTTCTAGAAAAGTATTTCTGCCGAGACTTTAAGGCAGGTGGAACAGTTCTCCGTATGTGTTTATAACCTTTTGCCATAGATAGAAAGTGAACTCACCTCCATAATCTTCACTCGGACTTACAGCTGAACTGTCACTTGATATTAAATATGCGAGGTCTGCTCTACTCCATTTTCATATATATTGAAATATTTCCCAATCTGCAAGCTTGTTTCCAGCTGGACTATCACTTAGTGTTGGTTATACAGAAGATGTTTCAATTCCATTCCGTGTGAACTGGAAAAATGCCAACTGGACAGATTTTAGATTGTATTCGGTCTCCAACACAATAACCAATATTTTGGTCAAAACATTGTTTCTTCTAGTTCCACCAGTGTTTAAGTATAATAGATCTATGTATAAAATCCCACAATGAAATTTAAAATCAACGCGTTTCAGAAGGGTACCCCTTCCTTTCTCAAGAAATAAAGCTGTCTAACAGCTTCACCCAACAGAACATTTAAACACAACGGTTATCTCATTGAGGATAAACATGTCACCTGTAGATAATTACCTTCAAACAGTGCAAACTTTATTATTCTAATTTACAAAAAAACCAAACAGTTCAATTTCAGCATTTAACCCCTTGGGCTGAATTGTATCAAGATCAAAGATCCACTTGGATTCTGTTCGGGACATTGCTTCTAAATAGTTTTCCCCTTTCCAGTCCCTCTTGACCTTATCAATGGCAAAAAAGGATAAATGTTTAGGATCTGAATTATGCTCTTTTTTGAAATGTAGAGAGACACTGTGATTTTCAAAGCCTGTCTCTACATTTCTAACATGCTCAGCTATTCTGATATTTAAAAACCGTTTAGTATGTCAAACATATTGTTTCTTACAGCTGCACTGTAATACATAGATTACTCCTTTCGATTTGCAAGACAAATAATGTTTAATTTGAAGTTCTTTTCCTGTGCTTGTTGATGTAAAGCTAAGGGTTTTTCTTATATTGTTAGTTTTTTTACACTTACACAGTTACTACACCTGTGAAAACCCATTAGTCCGGTTTTTAACCAGTTAGTTCTGATTTACTGACCAATACATGACTCTATATTCTAGAAGATATTTGACATTTTTTTTTTCTATATCAAGAGTATTTTTATTTTTAATGTCTTCCCTGTTTATAGGGATTTTGTTATAGGTTTAGATTTTTATTATCTTTGTGGATGTTTGATGCTGAGTGTCCTGTCAGATAATTACTGGGTTATAATGGATTTGTATCCACACAGGTATATGTCTTACCGCCTTTACATCTTGTTTGTTTACTTTACTTTTAACCCCTTAGGGACCCTTGACGTACCAGGACCGTCAAGGGTAAATTTGCTCGAAAGACCCTTGACGGTCCTGGTACGTCACGTACTTTTTACTTACAGCGCTCTACCGGGAGCGCTGTACGTAAAAATAGGGCATGAAATAGACCGCTCCAAGATCGGAGCGATCTGTTTCAAGCCCCAGAGTGACGCGCCGATACACGTGACAGGTCACGTGTACCGGCTTGTCAAAGTGCCCCTATGCGGACGTTATGGGACGGAAATGTCCCATAACCTCCGGTCCTTAAGGGGTTAACAAACAGGATTGTATCGGGATGTGTCAGTTCTTTTTTTCTTTATTCCTCGGATGTTGGAATTGATTGGAACTTTTTCTGGGGATTTGTCTGGTATCGGTTTGAGACCTTCCGAATGCCCAGTTTAACACTTTAGCGACCATTGGGTGATTTAACCCTTTAGGACCTGTAAGGCTGAGGTTGCCGGATTTTCCATATCTGGAGGTAAGATTCGCCCCTGTGTGGAGGCATTTTGATTTACCTAGTTGCAAGTCATGTGGACGTGTTAGTGCATCTATAAATCTATATCCTTTAAGATTTAGAGCTGTGCCATTATATTAGTACCTGTTGTTTCTAGGTCTTTATTTTTTCCTTTTTCTGTCTCTGATATCAATAGTTCACATACTGATTATATTACAGGGCGCTAGAATATTATTCTAATTTGTTTCTATTAACATAACATTCAGAGTGGTAGTGGTAGTTTTATTCTTTATCTGCCCATTTTTTAGAATTGAATGGTGTTTTTTATTCACTCCTTTGGTGTAGCGCATTTAGATATTTGTACACAATATTTCCTCAACCGCCTATTCTGGCATTCAGGCAACCACTGAATCTGAAACAAAAATGAATCAATGGAAAACCAATGAATGAACAAACACTGATAATAGGACCAAACCTTGCACCAAATTGCACTACAAATAACGTCAACACATTTGTGAAAGCAACACTGCACGCCACAACAAGATATACAACATTAAAGGATTATATTCATGTACATTAGTAAATGTTGTATATATGATACAATGCACTGAATGTGAATATGGATGTTACATTTGTGAAACAGACCTACCACTAAAACTATGAAAAGGGTTGCCACCTTTTGTTTAAAAAAAAAATACCAGCCATGGCATTCCCTCCATAGACTTAACATTGGACAGAAGCCAATGTTTTACTGGTCTGCCGGTAAAATACCAGCTGGGCGGCAACCTTAATTATGAATTAATACACACAGAGAATATGTTGAAAAACACCATAAAACAAAGCACTATACCTCAGTTAGTCATCATTTTACCCAGAGAAATCACTCCATCTATAAGCTAAAAATCAAAATACTCAGAGGAAACTTCAAAAATACACAGGAGAGAGAGACATTTTAAGATGATATTTTTTTTCAACACCAAACACAATGGATTAAATAAGGACTTGGTATTCCTCACACATTGAAAACAATAAAAAGAAAGAACCCTGCTGTACTAGCACTCTACTCACTAATTTAGACTGAATCACGGCCACATCTTTATATCCAGGACCCATTCAAACTAAATGAAAGTATATAGATATACATCAAATATAAAATATAACCTTTATTATGTTATTTAAAAAACACATAAGAAAATGGAAAATAGTCACACAATGGATGATGTACTGCCGGGGCACAATCCGGCTTGCCTTAAATATCCTAGGAAAGATATAATTCGCATAAAGCCACTTCTAATATATACGCGAGAACAACTGAAGGGGCTCTTGTTGATACAATAATCAAAATCAGCAGCTTACTATCTCAGCAGCGCCTACAAATGCTAATATACTAACCCCATCCTAGCGGGCTTTAAGGGATAGGCTCGTATAATAGAAGTAAATGTGAATCGCACCAAAAATCATCTATCCTCTATGATGGAATTGATCTCACTAAATATAAAAACCAAAGACCATACACGATTACTCAGATTGCAACAGATCAATGAATAAAACAAGTTGCTCAGATGTAACTACTTGTTTTAATTGCACATATGTTCCCTATTCCCCCGCTAGGATGACTCCATAGACTCACTATTGACAAAAAACAGAACACCATACGATTTAGCCTAATACAACTTTTAATTAGTATGATCCAGGCATAATTCGGCTTCCCAACTAACTCGCTTATACCTAAAGCGGCTATCTATCTAGAGTACCGGGGCATCATCCGGCTTGTCAACTAACTCACTAATACCTAAAGCAACTGTCTATCTAAAGTGCCGGGGCATCATCCGGCTTGCCACAAAACCTTTCTAACTAATAATAGAGAAGCTGGTTCGTACAAGAACCTCTATCTAATTTGACCGGGGCACAATCCGGCTTGCCATCTAACTCACTTAAACTGAAAATGGCTATCTATCTAAGGTACCGGGGCATCTACCGGCTTGCCACAAAGTCTCTCTAACAGAGAATAGAAAAACTATTCTAAATCAATGCCAGGGCATTGTCCGGCTTGCCAAAAAATCATCATCCAAAAAATAACTACACCATTTTTTATCATATCTAAAAAACAATAAGCACAACAGACATAGTTAAAAAAGGGAGATGCAGCTTCCCTTTACTAAGCCTGACGCGCGTTTCGCATCTAGCTTCTTCAAGAGGCAAAGCAAACCTGAACTCCATTTTTTGCTGATATTTAAACAGATTGAGGGAAAACAATCATCCAATCCGAAAGCAGTCACAATGACGTCACATTCGACGGATAGTTTCCTTCATTTTCCAGTACCAATAAATTAACCCTTTCTGAAATCACTCGAGATCAGAGGTAATTATACTATTAAATAAATCTATCAATTATAGATCAATATTACATAAACGAAATCAAGATCTTAATATAATATTTTTTATAATCATTAATCATGACATCTCTACAAAAAATGTGAGATGCCACAAACCTGTTAATAAAACTGAGTCAATGTTGCAACACTTTCACAGACAAATAATGTTACATTATATAACATCAAAGGTTTGTTGTATTCAAAATATATACTTAAAATAGGGGAAATACCATATTTTTTTAATTTAAAGATGTACATTCAGTTGAAATTCTTCATTTAAACCACAAGGTTTCAAGGAGTTCAATAAGAAGATCCACTGATTTTCATATCTCAAAAGACACTGATTTAAATTACCTCCTCTAATATCCAATTTGATGGTCTGTAGACCCCATACTCTCAAGTACTGTGGATTATGATTATGTTTCAAATTGAAATGTACAGCCACCGGAGATACATTTTTATTATCAATCATGGCATCTCTGGGAGCATATTTAATATCATGAATATGTTCTTTCAGTCTATCGGATAACTTCCGTTTAGTCTTGCCTACATATCTTAAACCGCATGGACATTCAAGGCAGTATATTACTCCCATACTTTGACAATTAATAAAATTGCCAATGTATCTAATTTTGCCAAACCGATCTGTAACTACTTTCATAGTACGCATATATGGACAGATGACACATCATCCACAGGGAAACGATCGCCGAACTTTATCTTGTTTGTGTATACTTAAATGGCTGTGTACCATTTTATCCTTAAGATTAGGCGCTCTTCTACAACTCATTTGTACTCCATCATTCAATTTTTGATTCAAATCAACATCAGTTAGCAAGATATGCCAATGCTTGTTCAAAATATTCACTAAAGCATTCCAAAGACAATTGTATGTAGTTGAGAATCTGATTTTATTATCATTTGGTAAATGTTTAGTATTGTATAGGAGATGAGGACGTGATGTATAGAGGGCTCTCTTATAAGCCCTCTTGACACAGCTCTTAATATAGCCCCTCTGTACAAATCTATTAGTCAATTCAATCGCCTGACACTTGTAGGTATTAACATCACTACAATTACGACGTAACCTCAAAACCTCTCCTACCGGAATATTACGCTTCATATATGTAGGATGATGGCTTTCAAAGTGGAGGAGACTATTAGTGGCCGTGTCCTTCCTATATAAATCTGTTCTCAAGATATCTCCCGGTCCTCTATAAATCCTAATGTCCAAAAAAACCACACTATGAGAATTACTCTCCAAAGTTAATTTCAAATTCATCTCATTGTTGTTTAACAAATTCATAAAAGTTCTCAGATCTAATTCTGGTCCATCCCATAAGATGAACAAATCATCAATAAATCGAAGCCATAATAAAACATGGCTGGTGTATTCAACATGCTTCCCCCGAAAATACTATCGTTTCTTCCCACCAACTCAAATATAAATTTGTGTAGGAGGGAGCACAGGCACTTCCCATGGCAGTGCCACGTGTTTGAAGATAAAATTGATTCTTAAATACGAAATAATTATTACGGAGAATAAAAGATAGTAATCGTATAGAAAAACCTTTTCTATCTTGACTCATATCCATACATCTGTCTAAAAAGTATTGAGATGCCTTCAGGCCAAACTGGTGATCAATGGATGTATAAAGAGATTCCACATCACAAGTAGTCAAAATTGTGTTGCTATTAATGGGAAGAGCATCTATTTTGGCAAGTATATCAGTGGTATCTTTGATATACGAATTCAGATTGATAACAAATGGTCTTAAAATGCAGTCAATGAATTTACTGTACTTGCCCTTTCAGATAAACTCTCATTCCCGGAAACAATTGGTCTTCCGGGGGGACACTTCATATTCTTGTGTATTTTAGGCAACAAATGTAAAGTAGGTACACGTGGAAAAGTTACCTGAAGATATTCATGTTCAGATTTAGTAATGGCTCTCTCCTCCATTCCTCTATTAATTTATCTATTATACACTTACAACAGATCACTAGTTGGATTTCCCAGTAGTTTTTTATAACACTTGTGATCATTTAGTTGTTTATACGCTTCTGTCATATACATTTCCAATGGCCATAGGACAATATTGCCCCCTCACACATTACCAAAACTTCACATAATATTTCCTTATAATGTTATATATTTATTTAAGTACATGCTTTATTTATATTGTATTATATTATTTTACTATTTATATCCATGTACTATAGATCTGTATCATTCTCTCTTTCCTGCTATGTCTCTCATATTCACCCCCCACCTCCACTACTCCCCCTCCACATTCCTTTATGATAACTTAGGTGACTTATTGCTTATCAGTTGGTGCTTTCCTTAGCATGGCAATGTTTTTTCTTTTAAAACCAATGTTTTGTCTTTTAAAACCAGTATGCTTTTGACTTGAAAAAGGTAGCATCACTCTCAAAACTTTGTTTATATAATTTTTTTATAAGTCCAATAAAAAGGTATCATTACATACTGAGATACTCATTAATTTGGCATATATATATATATATATATATATATATATATATATATATATAATCAAATTACATTAAATTCTAAGAAGACAAACTTTCGCGAGATAAACTCCCTTTCTCAAGTCTAAAGCATACTTTAGACTGACTGGTCGCTGCTTACTGCCCTGATCTGCTCAACAAGTAGTCGGCCGGCTGATTGGTTGCAAGTTTTCGGTCTTTGTCCCTTTGCTGCCTGGGTTTGCTCAACAAGTAGGTGACCTGTGGATTGGTCGCTGCTTGTCAATCTTTGTCCCTTTGCTGCCTGGGTTTGCTCGACAAATAGGCAGCCTGCTGGTTGGTCACTACTTGTCAACTCTTGTAGCTCTGATCCCCATTGGCTGGAGATCAGTGCAACAAGATTTAACTGTTCTTTGTGTTCCCCTCCAACCCTCCCGCTTCCCAGGTTCAAAATGTAGGTGGCCTTCTGATTGCCCACCACTTGTGCATCCCTTGACGCTCCAATCCCCATTGGCTGGAGACTGCCACAGCAAGATTAAACTGTAGTTTTGTTTACTTTGGGAATTCCGGCCCTATATATGTTCCCTGTGTTCTCAATAAACTGTGTGTCTTGTTTGAACTCCTGACTGGAGAGTCTCAATCCCTGGATAGGCGATGGTCTGGACTGACAATGCTACCCCTGTAGCCGCATCTCAGAGAGGGAAACCCAGCAATGAAGGCCAAAGACCACAAGGGTGACCTGGTTCCTGTTACACTGGTGGCAGCAGTGGGATCTCTCTCTCACTACCTGAGGGTCCAATTCACCCCCTGGGACACCAACAGAGTCAGGATGGACTTCCAGTATGAAGTCCCAGAAGAAGGGCTCAGTTTTTTCCAGGAGGTACAGAAATGTCTAGCTCAATTCAACAGTATTGGCACTGAATACAACACCTGCAGCATTGTGGATGATATTATTGAGAAACACAGAAGAAAAAGGGCTAGGGTACGTAGAGATGCTCTGAATCTGGGGTTTGTGCCTAACTCCAGTATCCTGAGTCTTAGAAGGGGGTTGGTCCTCGGGACTCGCCCCATTGAAGAGGGAGACCCTTGTGGTCCCTGGCTGTACTTGCTGGATTCTCTCTGAGATGCAGCTACAAAGGGTAGCCATGCTGGTCCAGACCATCAACTATCCAGGGAATGGGAGTCAAAGGGGACTCTTTAGACCATTCAGGCAATGAGACATGTCAGTTAGGATGTCCTGGAATTCCCAAAGTAAACAAAACTACAGTTTACCACCCCTCCCAACAAAGACTACCCTGGGACACTGGAAAGTTCTTATAAAAATACAGTCTCTCTACTTCCATCGGCCCCTGGAGATGAGACTCTGGTGCCTCGCATCCCGGTACTCCTGACTGCCTCTGAGGATGAGACTCTCCCACCCTGCATCCATATACCTCCTCTATATCACGGTGCCCGTGATTGGTGCTATACAGTGTCTATCACCTGCAGGGGGCTCCCATTGGCTGCCTATTGTCAGGCCGCCTCACATTGCCTTTTTAAACTCAGATCGGGCACCCTTTGGTTGCCCTTTCATGGTGTCTCTGACAGTACCTTTCTGTCCTACCTGTCTTGCTGATTGGGCCTAGTTCCAGTGTTCCAGAGCTGCAGAGTCCTGAGTTCCAGTGTTCCAGAGTTCAGAGTTCCTGAGTTCCTGATTCTACTTGTTCCTGTATTCCAGTCTGCTTGCCTCTCCAGTCGGTTCCGTGTGATCTCCGTGACTGCTGATGTTCAGGTTGTTCCCGTACTGCATTGTTCCGGTTGCTCGTCTATGCAGCGGTGCTCGCTCTGGTTGAATCTCGGCCTCGTCTCAGTATTCCCTTCCTGTAGTCGCTGTGGCGACATTGCTCTCTATTCGCTCCGGCGATATTTTTATACTGTTGATCCCAGCGTGCGGACGCTGGTTTACTCCATTAAACCTGGTGGTTTCCTATACTGTTGGTCCCAGCGTGCGGACGCTGGTTTACTCCATTATAAACCTGGTGGTTTCCTAATCTGTTGGTCCCAGCGTGCGGACGCTGGTTTACTCCATTAAACCTGGTGGTTTCCTATACCGTTGGTCCCAGCGTGCGGACGCTGGTTTACTCCATTAAACCTGGTGGTTTCCTATACCGTTGGTCCCAGCGTGCGGACGCTGGTTTACTCCATTAAACCTGGTGGTTTCCTATACCGTTGGTCCCAGCGTGCGGACGCTGGTTTACTCCATTATAAACCTGGTGGTTTCCTATACCGTTGGTCCCAGCGTGCGGACGCTGGTTTACTCCATTATAAACTGGTGGTTTCCTAACTGTTGGTTCCAGCGTGCGGACGCTGGTTTGCTCCACATACTGTCAAGTGCTGTTTGGTCCGAGTTCCTGTCATTGTCGCTTGCCAGCCAATTGGCACCCGCTAGGTCTCCTCCTTTGGGCTGCCCTGCCCGGTATTGGTAAGGCCGGTAGAACCGGTACATTCCATCTCACGGTTGCCTTACCCGGTATTGGCAGGGTCGGTACAGCCTCCTCGCACTGTTCCTTTAGGCTGCGTTGCCCGGTATGGTAAGGCCGGTAGAACCGGTACATTCCATCACACGGTTGCCTTACCAGGTATTGGCAGGGCCGGTAGAGCCTATCCACAGCATATCCCTGAGGCTGCCTTGCCCGGTATTGGTAAGGCTGGTAGAACCGGTACATTCCATCTCACGGTTGCCTTACCCGGTATTGGCAAGGCCGGTAGAGCCTGCTATTGCCTTGCCTGGTATTACTGGCAAGGCCGGTAGAACCTATTCTATTGATTTACTGCATTGTTTGTATGGGTATGTTAACCCTATGGGATTGCCTTAACTTTTCAGTAAAGTTATGTTTTAACCTAAATCTCTTGTCTGAGTGTCTTAACAATCAGTGACACTCTATCTGCCACTGGATATGAGGCTTTGGTGCCCCATATCCCTGTACTTCGGACTGCCGCTGGGGATGAGGTTCTGACACTCTGCATGCCGGGATCTCCAACTGCCAGTGGGGATAAGGCTCTTCATCCCCGCATCCTTGGACTGCCACTAAGGATGATGCTCTTTCGCCCCACATCCCTGTACCTCGGACTGCCCCTAGGGATTAGGTTCTAGCACCCTGCATGTCAGCATTTCTGTCTGCCACCGGGGACAAGACTCTGGGTGCTGCCGCTCAAGTTGCATTCCCAGAGAGGTTCTCCATTTCTCATCCTCCTGCAGCTCTTGGTAGTATATCTCTAGGACTGACTCTGCATTAACCAGGAAGTCCAGTTCAGAACAGAGATCAGGGTTAATGACCAGACCCAGGTGAAACAGGCATCTGAATCTGAGCAGCTGGAGGTGATAAATGTTTTCCTCCCCAAAATCCTCATCATGGGAGAGTGCATGACACAATAATACAGATCTATCAGGGCCAAATAGCAAAGAATTCTGGTGAGTGTCCGAGTCTGGACTGGACAGAGCGCAACCTCTGTTAAATGAAGATGCACTCACCCCGATCCAGAACTGGAACTCAACCAACCTGCACGCTGCACGGACACTGCCAATATAGACACCAATGTTTAACAAAGGGAATTAAACTAGTAAAAAAATCCCAATCAAAAATATATTGCACAATTTAAATAAATAAATACAAATAATACCCAAAATATAAAAAATCAAAATAAATAAATAAACAAACAAATAGACAAATGAAAAAATAATACAAAATCCCGCACCTGCGACCGGGCCCGTCACTCCAGGGGCCCGGCCACCCCCTGCGACCCCTCTGCCTGGTGCCCACAATCTCCCACCAGCTCTCTAGTAATGCAGAGCGCTGGGAGATGACATCATCTCCCAGCACTCTGCATTACAGAAGAGAACCGCGCGGGAGCTCAATGCTCCAACCCGTCTCTCCTGCCACTCCACTGGACCATCAGGGATTGGGAGGTAGGAGATGGGGGCATTGTGGAGATTGCGGAGGGTATTGTGGAGGGTCCGGGGGACAATGTGGTCGGGGGGTGGGGAGACCCATGGCACTTCTTGCACCAGGGCCTGGAGGGTTCTAGCTACGCCTCTGATATGGATGGTGAATCATGAGAAGATGAAGATGATATAGATGTTTAAGGATGAAAAACAGCGAACCAAGTAATCCAAACTCTTTCTATCAGATGTGATTCACTGCCGCATCCAAATTCTGGGACCTTACCTCTCTCAGGATACAAATTCTAAAATGAAGAGCACAAAGAAACACCATCTAAAAGTATTCTCTTTATTCTCAGTTTCTGCACAAAGAATACAAAAAGCGCTTACCAGACGACCATAGATACACAAAAGCTTTGAAGCCCCTGGTCCTGTTAGCCACGTACTGTCTGTCCCAAACTATCCGGTGTGAGGAACACGTCTGTGCAGTCGTCATTCTATTGTGAAGATGTATCCATCTGTTATTATGAAGTCCTCCGGTATATTGCTATTGGAAAGTCAGTAGGGCCACTGGTGGTAAAAAGGGTGAATTCCAGAGAGACAAATATTTAATTTACTCATAGCACCAAGAACAGCATATCACCAGCATCTCAATAACTGGAGCACTGGCACCTAACAGGGGGCATGAACAGGAGCTACTGTCTATCACAACGAGGTCTGGTAACAATATTATCAACCCGATGCATATTGTGGCTTACTCGCCACTTCATCACACAGTGGTGAGTAAGCCACGATACTCTTTGGGTTGGAAACTTTGTTACCAGACCCTGATGTGACAGAAAGTAGCTCCCAGTCATGCCCCCTGTTAGGTGCCCACGCTCCAGTTGCTGAGACACTGCTGAGATGCTGTTCTCAGTGCTATGAGGAAAAGAGGTCACATGGCAGTAGGTGGTACTGTGGAGGAGTGGCTCTCACTGTGAGCTTGAAGAGCTCCCACCCACTCCTCCTTTTCCCCTAACCGACAGTGGTGGCAGCACTGGCAGAGTGAAGCCTGAACTTTACATATTCGCAGCCTCTGCATTGGTCAAAGTGTAAGAAGGATTTAAAGGGATAGTAATGTTTCATAATAAAAGCAGCTCTAATTAATCTTCATAGTGTTTGGGCCTTAGAGTGGTATTTCAGTTCTGTCAGAGTTGTAGTTCAAGAGTAATTGAATGATAAAGTATCCCCCTCCCGCCCCTTCTACTGATGTAACACTGCTCAGCATAGAGCAGCAGGGAGTGTCCAGGTAGATTACAGAGAGGGACAATTTTCAATTACGATAAGAGAAAAAGCTGAAAAACCTGTCAAGGGGGGCAGGGTTTTCATTGTTCTCACAGTAAGAATATTGACCCTTGATGTGAGCTGTCTGGTCTATGGACTGGATTCCACATCTGGGGGGAGGTGGCTTACACTAGGTAAAAGGGGTGGGAGGGAAGAACTTAATCATTCAATTACTCTTGAACTACAACGCTCACAGTAATGAAATAACACTCTCTATGGCTCAAATACTATGAAGATTAATTGGAGCTGCTGTTTTTGTGAAACATTACTATCACTTTAAAACTGTCTGTCCCATGGATTATGTGTATAGGCAGAGCCATGATCCCCACTATATCTTTTAGTTGTGTTTATCCCCCTTTTCACATTGGTTCTTTCAGTTCCAGATAGGGTTGCCACCCAGCCAGTATTTAACCAACAGGCCGGTGAAAAATTGGCTTCTGTCCAATGTAAATCTATGGAGGGAATGCCATGGCCGGTATTTTTTTTTAAGAAAAGGTGGCAACCCTAGCTCCAGAGGGCTGACCAGCATGTTGCTTTGAAATACATTGTTTACCCCTCTGGCACTGAAAGTGTTAAAGGGTTAGTAATATAAATATAAAAGTTGTTTGCATTTAGAAGAGCTTAAAAAGTTGAGCTAAATGAAAAAAAGTATCTCTCAAACCACTATGGTTTGAGAGATACAGGCATTTAAAGTTCAATGTCTCCTGTTGACATCTATAAAGCTGTCAGCAGGAGATCCGTGTTGGTTTGCAAGCACATGTTTTAGACCATTCCAATGAAGGGATTCGTTGCAGAGCCGCATTGTCAACCAACAGCTGTAAAGTTGTCAGCAAGAGACATCGAACTTTAAATGCCTGTATCTCTCCATAGCGGTTTGAGAGAGACGTTTTTTTGCATTCAGCTCAACTTTTTAAGCTCTTCTAAATGGAAATTTTTTTTTTTTTTTTAAACATTACTAACCCTTTAAGCTAGTGAAAGCTTTAAAGATGCCGCATAAGTGTATATGTGTGTGTGTGTTTATGTGTGTATTTGTGTCTGTCTGTCTTGCGACACTGGTTGCAGAGCAGTGCAATCTCTGCTCTGTATTTTGTGCAGGGATACTTCCTGATAACCATACCTGGGAACTCTCTGGTTTTGCCCAGGAGACTCCTGTTTTCAAACTGAATTACCGGGTCTCCGGGGCAGTGTGTGAATCACCGGGTGGGCAGAGTTTAAGTAGAAACTCTGCCCACTTGTGCTCCATCCTGCCTGGTTCCTCCCACTCCCCGCCCTTTTACCTTCATTTTGCAGGGGTTTTTTTGTCCCGCCCCACCCCCCGTGACTAAGCCCTGCCCCATTTATGACGCGAATCGCATAATTTTCGGCACTGACAGGGTTACCCTCCGGGTAGTCCTGCATGAAAAGTTCCCAGGTATGCTGATAACTAGATCTCCTGCTCTGGCCTGTAGAAGGAGAGTATGTTGCAGTAAGAAGAATTAGTCATTCTGGGGTAAACAAACTGCACTGCAAAGAAAATCTCTCTTTGTCTGCAGTGGGGCTCCATTGATCATGCTGGTATACCTGGGATGGTAACCCAGAGAATTTTCAAATATTATTTCTCTTACATTGAATGTAGAACACAAGAACCTTGGGGTCACTTCATAAAAGATAGAGTCTTTGAGGCTGAGACTCCCCTCTTTCCTTCCAGCTTAACCCCCACTCCTTAAATGGATAGTAATACTTGCAAATGACTAATCCCCATATTGTAGCTTTGTTAAAAATAAACTTATTGCCCCCAGTGTCATCTCTCAAACCCTTATGGTTTGAGAGATGATAGCGCTCAAAGTTTCCCCTCCCTCCCCCTTCCCTGACTGAACGCTGACTGCAGGGGAAGCTGTCGTACGACAGTCTTATGTGCATCAGGCAGTTCTGCAGCTGAGCCAAGATCACGTTTATAAAAAAGAATTCTTTCACTGAAACGGTCTTCTGCGTGTGCTTGGTTTGCAAGCACATGTAGAAGACCATTTTAGTGAAAGATTTATTTTTTATAAAAGCGATCTCGTCAATGCTGCAGAGCCGCCTGATGCAAGTAATACCGGATATCCCTGCAGTCAGCGTTCAGTCAGTGAAGGGGGAGGGAGGGGGGAACTTTGAGCACTGTCATCTCTCAAACCATAAGCTACAATATGGGGATTAGTAATTTGCAGGTATTACTATCCCTTTAATTTCAAGTTACCTGCTTCAGGAAATAGGCAACCTGACACATTCTCTTTTTTTTATGCTTAGATATGGAACTGTATAATCCCCCATTAGGCTCCCATTAACTGGCTTCCCTGGAGTTGGATTGACCAGTTCATATGTGTACTTCTGGACCATTTCTCTGCGGAGGTTCTCTATGCCTTATTACTGAACTTTTCCGAGGTTCTGAAATTAAGTTATGGGAGTCTGAAGACTGGAAAGTTAACCATTTGAGCACTATGGTCCTTGCTATTATGTCCCTGCTATTACTTTGCACCCGCTGAAATGTGGTGTTCTTGCCTGTTTAGCATTCAATCCTTTCCATTTTTCCTGCATACTGTGTTTATAAAAATAATAGCTGCACCTGCTCTATTGCATGGCCAGCATGAGGACAATGTTCAGACCACTTCATGTTGCCATTTTTAAACAGCTGGAGAATGGCTTTGCTGGGTATATGCAATGGGAAACTATGTTCCTTAAAATACCATTTTTCCTGGCTTTCTGGTACTTTGGCAGCCATCTTACTAATCATTTTGCTTAGGCTATGCAGAGGCTGGTGTGTCCTTGTTATTTATCCAATGTAGCCCCTTGTAGTCAGATAAGTACCTTTTGGGTTATTTCTGTGCAATTTCTCATACTTTCCTAATACTTTGGACTACTTTGTCCTTCGTTAGAGGGTTTTCTCTGAACATGTCATACACACGGGGAAGTCCAAGCCTAAGAATTAAGGGGCCCATTTATCCCCTTTAGCACACTGTTCCTCATGCCAAACTGGGCTTCCATGGGAATGTTCACACACCCCATGTCCCTTTAGCACTGTGACCCCAACTACTCCCCTGGGGCCATCAACTGTCTGCAGAACAAGAGCCAGTTTGGAGTAAGACTCTGATTACTTCATTTGCTTCTATTCCTTCATCTAGTCAAGGGGTACTCCATTCTTGGTACTCAATACCTCCTACCAGACAGGCTGATCCTGTCTTTAAGGGCCCTCTCAGTTGAAGACTCCCCTGCAGAAAAGGTTGACACTGATGGCTGACACTGATGGGGAGGACATGGATTTCCTTTACTTTGCAGGTCTCCAAGCTTTCTGATACAGTGTCTTGCTGTTTCAGTGGCCTGCTCTACCTGGCATTGATCCCCCAATATCTAACAAACCAAGCACACGTAAAAGACCATTTCAGTGAAATAATTCTTTTTTTACTAACACAATCTCGACTCAGCTGCAGAGCCACAAGCCTGTTGTATGACAGACTTCCCCTGCAGTCAGTACAACGCTGACTTCAGGGAAGGGGAAGGGAAGGGGGAACTTTGCGTTCTGTTATCTCTCAAACCATAAAGGTTTGAGAGATGACACTGGGGGCAATTGAATTCTTTTTTAAATAGCTACACTATGGGGATAGTCCGTATAGACTGCAGCCCGAAGCTCTGCCTCTGCTCTCCTCCTTCCTCAGATGATGGAGGCTTCTGTCTGTAAGCAGGAGCATTCTCATTGGCTAGATATCGGTCTCTGCCAATGAGACTGCTCCAGCTTCCAGACAGAAGCCTCTGTCATCGGAGGAGGGAGGAGAGCAGAGGCAGAGCTCTGTAACTGCAGACAACCGCAGTCAACACGGAAGTGGCTGCTGCACAAACTTTGTAAGTTAAATTTAAGCAAAATCAAATAAAAAAGTAAAGTTTTAATTGTATTGGCTATGTCACCTAACTATTTATGGGATGTTGTTCATAGGTGACACATCCACTTTAACACAGTGTCAAACAACGAGAGTGAGCTCAAAACACAGTCACCCTCCCCATACCTCCCAAACACTAACCCTTCACTTTCCCACTTTCCCTAACATGACACTTAAACAAGGCTACCCCATCACTATCCTATCACCCAGTAATGTAACACTTACCTGTCATCCACTGTCCGTCTTCTTTAATCTTCTCTCTTCCTGTTTCCTTCTTCTTTTGTTCTGTAAAATCTATTTAATAAAAAAAGAAATCCAATCCAGTTGATTTAAAATAAAAACGTCTCCAAGATATACCTGAGTTCCCCTTTGACCCTTTTTTTTATTAAATGCTGTGTTTTATATTATTTAAAAGTAATATTTAGTCATTCTGGTTTCATAAAAAGTGTAGGTGATTCCTTTTTGCATAAATAAAATTCTGTCCAATGTCTACATATATGTCCCATGACTTCTCTTCTGTTGGTGGCGGCAGGCATGCATATGGGCACAGATCCACCCACCTCCGTTGCCTGAATCCGAATGAGGGAATTGTGAAAAGATACTGGCTTTTTATATGCCATTCTCTGTTGAAAATTGATGCCAGCCTCCAATTGGATGCTGGTGCTTACCCACCTCCCAGCCAATCAGCTTCTGGTGGGGGAATAACGAAACCCAAGCTGATTGACTGGGAGGTGCATAAGCCAATGGAAGAAGACATATTTAACAAAGATTGGCATATAAAAAGCCAGTCTCTGTTCAAAATTCCCTCATTCAGAAGATTAAAGAAGAAGATGTACAGTAGCTGACATGGATGCTGAGGACCTGGCTGGACATCAGGATTATAGGTCAGTTTTTATTTTTCAGAGGATGTGTTACCATTCTGGAGATTAACTCTGTGAGTGCCAGAGGGATATGCAACGCTGTACAATGCGTTGCATACCTCACTGGCACTCAAAGGATTCATCTTCTTTTGTTGTTAAGCACAAGTGCGTGCTGAAAACCACTTTTCTAACACATATCAGTGGTTTTTCACTGCACGTTAGGGACTCTGTGTCTCTTTTTCATTTCACAGTTTTTTCACCATAAAAAGTATGGTCTTTAACTTGCGATGAAGCCACTGCATAGAATATAATACCAAATTCAACTACTTTTACGTGCTGTCCAAAGGGCACAAATTTTGCAGCTGTTGGATATTTTTGGTCGTCTGTGGTTTTTGACAGAGCAGTTAATACCAAATTGTGCTTTCAAAACCACCATTGCCAGTTTTTTAAAATAATGTGGGCAACAGAATCGAGCCCCTAATCTTCTCTTAAATGTATCCATTGTATTTACTATTACCACATCATTAGACAAGGAATTCCACATGTTAACAGACATTCTCTGTACTGTCCAAGGAGGTACTACCTTTTTAGTTTAGGAAGCTTATGAAAAATACACACTGCATTGATGCTCCCTCCTCAGAGTGTTTTTTCACAGGTGTTCAGAATTAAAGTGGACTTGTTATTACACAGCTTTCAGTCTCATGAAATGTATCTATGTAAACTGCCTATAACTTGTGTTTTTTGTTTTTCAAATCAGTTAATGATGTTAGAGATACAGTATCTTACATAAGTGAGTATACCCCTCACATTTTTGTAAATATTTTTATTTTATCTTTCATGTGACAACACTGAAGAAATGACACTCTGCTACAATGTAAAGTAGTGAGTGTACAGTCTGTATAACAGTGTAAATTCTCTGTCCCCCTCAAAATAACTCAACACACAGCCATTAATGTCTATACCTTGGCAACAAAAGTGATTGTAGCAGAGTGTCATTTCTTCAGTGTTGTCACGTGAAAGATAAAATAAAAATATTTACAAAAATGTGAGGGGTGTACTGTATTTGATTTAGTACTTGTGGAATCAAATCTCAGCAAAGTTTTTTTCTCTGACTCGGTCACATAAAGCTGCATAATTAATTACTCACTGTCCAGAAAATCATCTGTCCAGGTATTAATAAATTACTAATCCCACCAGTTTCCACCAGGGGGGTGAAATATATTGCTAAGGAGTACTATTCATGAAAATAATTTCTAGATGGAAGCTCCCACTGACATGTACATGGAAAGGTGATAAGATCTATTTAAAAGAAAATAAAGAAAATGGTGCATTGCAGACAAAAAACATCGTAAAGTAGACATTTCATTTTAAAGGGATAGCGATGTCTGAAAAAAGTATTAACTATATGGTAGATACAAAAGAGAGTACTTGCACTTATTAGTATCTCTCAAACCATTATGGTTTGAGACATAAAGGAAAATAAAGTTCTTCGCTCCATCTCCTTTCTATTTGACGAGCTGTAAAGCTGTCAGAAGCAGATTCTGGTTGCTTGATCAGAGGCGGCTCTTCAGCAGTGCTGATATAATGATAAGTAAAGATAAATACTTCATCAGAATGCAAACAAGGCACATGTTGTAGACCGTTCCGATTAAGTATTTATTTTTAGGTATTACTATGTCGGTGCTGCTGAAGAGCTGCTTTCTAACCCAGGACCCAGAATATGCTTCTGACAGCTTTACAGCTTTTCAAGCAGAAAGGGGAGGGAGCAGAGAACTTTATTTTCCTATATCTCTCAAACCATAATGATTTGAGAGATACGAATAGTGCAAGTACTTTTTTTTAATTGTATCTACCATATAGTTAATACTTTTTTTTTGACATTACTATCCCTTTAAGTAATAGGAAGAACTGTTAAAGTGATTGGTTTGTTTTAAAAGGGAGATATGGAGACTGCTTAAATGTAAATAGGGCAATAAAAATGAATGGCAATTAACTTAAAAAAAACACAATGGGATGTCAACAGAGGAGCAAATAGACTGATTTAATCTAAATACAAAGTGTTCATGGTGCCTCAGGTACAAGGCATTCAATTGTTCTAACTTTAGGAACCAGAAGACCCTGCTCTGGCTGGCATTAATTGTTTTAAAGGGATAGTAATACTTAAATATTACTAATCCCCATATTGTAGCTATGGTAAAAAGATTTGATTTGTTCCCAGGTTCATCTCTCAAACCTTTATGGTTTGAGATATAACAGAATGCAAAGTTCCCCCCTCCCTCCCCCTTCACTGAAGTTAGCGTTGTACTGACTGCAGGGATATCCGGTCTTATTTGCCTCAGACGGCTCTGCAGCAGAGCCAAGATTGCTTTAGTAAAAAAGAAGCACATGTAGAAGACTGTTTCCGTGAAATAATTATTTTTTACTAACGCAATCTTGACTCAGCTGCAGAGCCGCAAACCTGTCGTACGACAGGCTTCCCCTGCAGTCAGTACAATGCTGACTTCAGGGAAGGGGGAGGGAGGGGGGAAATTTGCATTTGGTTATCTCTCAAACCATAATGATGCTTGTTCCTGTGTCTGGAGAGCAGCTGCAAGAACAAGATCTGGTAGTGGGCAGGGCTGCCTGCAGAGACAGGAGAGCAGGACCAACATGGGGTGAGGAGGAGAGATAAATAAGAGAGCAGTGAGGAGATTAATGTGTGAAGAAGTTGTGTGAGGAGTGGGGGATTAATGTGCATACCTGGGAACTCTCCGGTTTTGCCCCGGAGACTCCGGATTTCAAAGTGAATTACCGGGTCTCGGGGGTAATGTGTGAATCACCAGGTGGGCAGAGTTTAAGTAGAAACTCTGCCCACTTGTGCTCCATCCCGCCCGGTTCCTCCCACTCCTCGCCCTCTTACATCCATTTTGCAGGGGGTTTTTGTGTTTTTTTTTGTCCCGCCCCCTGCGACTAAGCCCCGTCCCTTTTATGACGTGATTCGCGTCATTTTCCTCCTCCTGGGCACTGACAGGGTTACCCTCCGGGTATCCCTGTTTCAAAAGTTCCCAGGAATGTTAATGTGTGAGTGAGGATATTAGTGAGACAGTGAGAGAGACTGGAGGAGTGAGATGAAAGTGTGATTGTAGAAGAACAAAGGGATTGGGGGTTACCCCTTTGAGTGCCAGAGGGGAATGTTGCGTATCCCTCTGACATTCAAAGGGTTATATATATGTGTGGAATAGATGAGGGCAATCAAGTGATTCATGTGAGAAGATTACCGTGAGTGAGGAAGAGATGGGAGGAATAGGGGTGAATGTGTGAAGAGGGGGGGAGAGTGAGGAGATTAATGCATGAGGGAGGAAGAGATGGGAGTAGTGAGGAGATTAATGTGTGTGAGGAAGAGATGGGAGTACTGAGGAGATTAATGCGAGTGAGGAAGAGATGGGAGTAGTGAGGAGATTAATGCGAGTAAGGAAGAGATGAGAGTAGTGAGGAGATTAATGTGAGTGAGGAAGAGATGGGAGTAGTGAGGAGATTAAAGTGAGTGAGGAAGAGATGGGAGTAGTGAGGAGATTAATGCGAGTAAGGAAGAGATGGGAGTAGTGAGGAGATTAATGCGAGTGAGGAAGAGATGGGTGTAGTGAGGAGATTAATGTGAGTGAGGAAGAGATTGGAATACTGAGGAGATTAATGCATGAGGGAGGAAGAAATGGGAGCAGTGAGGAGATTAATGTGAGTGAGGAAGAGATGGGAGTAGTGAGGAGATTAATGTGAGTGAGGAACAGATGGGAGTACTCAGGAGATTAATGCATGAGGGAGGAAGAAATGGGAGCAGTGAGGAGATTAATGTGAGTGAGAAAGAGATGGGACTAGTGAGGAGATTAATGTGAGTGAGGAAGAGATGGGAGTAATGAGGAGATTAATATGCATACCTGGGAACTCTCCGGATTTGCCCCGGAGACTCCGGTTCTGACAGAACTTTACCGGGTCTCCGGGGCAGAGGCAGATTCCTCCGGATGTGGAGAGTTTCTGTTGAAACTCTGCCACATCCGCTTTTTCTCCCGCTGATCCTCAGTCCCCAGCCTTCTGTGTGACACCTTTAACCCTCTGAGTGCCAGAGTGGTAAGGAATGCATTGCTTTGCAATGCATTCCGTACCACTCTGGCACTCAAAGGGTTAAGTCCCCCCCTCACTCGCGGCAAGCCCCGCCCCTTTTTGACGCGATTAGCGTCATTTTTGTCACCCCCTGGTGAACAGAGGACTACCCTCCGGGTAGCCCTCAACTGGAAGTTCCCAGGTATGTTAATATGTGTGAGGAAGATATGGGAGTAGTGAGGAGATTAATGCGAGTAAGGAAGAGATGGGAGTAGTGAGGAGATTAATGCGAGTGAGGAAGAGATGGGAGTAGTGAGGAGATTAATGCGAGTAAGGAAGAGATGGGAGTAGGGAGGAGATTAATGCGAGGGAGGAAGAGATGGGAGTAAGGAGGAGATTAATGCAAGTAAGGAAGAGATAGGAGTAGTGAGGAGATTAATGTGAGTGAGGAATAGATGGGTGTAGTGAGGAGATTAATGTGAGTGAGGAAGAGATTGGAATACTGAGGAGATTAATGCATGAGGGAGGAATAAATGGGAGCAGTGAGGAGATTAATGTGAGTGAGGAAGAGATGGGAGTAGTGAGGAGATTAATGTGAGTGATGAAGAGATGGGAGTAGTGAGGAGATTAATGTGAGTGAGGAACAGATGGGAGTACTCAGGAGATTAATGCATGAGGGAGGAAAAAATGGGAGCAGTGAGGAGATTAATGTGAGTGAGAAAGAGATGGGAGTAGTGAGGAGATTAATGCGAGTAAGGAAGAGATGGGAGTAGTGAGGAGATTAATGTAAGTAAAGAAGAAATGGGAGCAGTGAGGAGATTAATGTGAGTGAAGAAGAGATGAGAGTAGTGAGGAGATTAATGTGTGTGAGGAATAGATGGGAGTACTGAGGAGATTAATGCATGAGGGAGGAAGAAATGGGAGCTGTGAGGAGATTAATGTGAGTGAGGAAGAAATGGGAGCGGTGAGGAGATTAATGTGAGTGAGAAAGAGATGGGAGTACTGAGGAGATTAATGTGTGTGAGGAAGAGATGGGAGTAATGAGGAGATTAATGTGTGTGAGGAAGAGATGGGAGTAGTGAGGAGATTAATGTAAGTAAAGAAGAGATGGGAGTAGTGAGGAGATTAATGTGAATGAGGAAGAGATGGGAGTAGTGAGGAAATTCATGCAAGTAAGGAAGAGATGGGAGTAGTGAGGAGATTAATGTAAGTAAAGAAGAAATGGGTGCAGTGAGGAGCTTAATGTGAGTGAGGAAGAGATGGAAGCAGTGAGGCGATTAATGTGAGTGAAGAAGAGATGAGAGTAGTGAGGAGATTAATGTGTGTGAGCAATAGATGGGAGTACTGAGGAGATTAATGCATGAGAGAGGAAGAAATGGGAGCAGTGAGGAGATTAATGTGAGGGAGGAAGAAATGGGAGCGGTGAGGAGGTTAATGTGAGTGAGGAATAGATGGGAGCAGTGAGGAGATTAATGTGAGTGACGAAGAGATGGGAGTACTGAGTAGATTAATGTGAATGAGGAAGAGAGGGGAGTACTGAGGATATTAATGTGAGTGAGAAAAAGATGGGAGCAGTGAAGAGATTAATGTGTGTGAGGAAGAGATGGGAGTAGTGAGGAGATTAATGTGAGTGAGGAAGATATGGGATTACTGAGGAGATTAATGTGTGTGAGGAAGAGATGGGAGCAGTGGGAAGATTAATGTGAGTGAGGAAGAGATGGAAGCAGTGACAAGATTAACAAGTGAGTGAGAGAGAAATTGAAGCAGTGAGGTGATTAATATGTGAGTAAGAAAGTGTGGGGAACAGTGAGGAGAGTAATGTATGAGTGAGGAAAAGATGGGAGAAGTGAAAAGATTAAGGTGAGTGAGGACAAATACAGAGCAGTGAAGACATTAAAGGGATTTGTGGTTCACAAACCACAAATTGTTGTAATTCCAGGATGCCCTAGATAAAGCAGGCATGCTTCTAAACCCACTAATGCTATGTGGCTAAAATGGACAGTTAGACAAGTATACTCTCTCAAGTCTCTTCCACCAACATTCATTATGACATACCATTCTACACCTTCTCTAAGTGTTTTGTTGTTCTCTAGTTTTCTCTCCCTCACTAACTTGGGGTCTGCTTTGGAAAATCTCCAAGGTCTTTGCATCCCTTAACAACGGAAGAGAAAAGGGAATGTTTATTCTTACCAATAAACCTTTTTAGCTTAGTCCACTGAGGGATGCAGAGCATCCCACCCTGAGAAAACCAGAAGCAGCCAGGATGTCCCTGCCGATTCTAGAATTATGTCCTGGTATCTCTACCTTCCTTTCCTTTGCTAAATATAAACTGACATTTGGCGCACATTAACAGGAGTATAGAGCACAGGAATTGGAGGTGTTTGAATTCAGAGTGCCCTGCCTTCTGGTGGGAGGATCTCTATAGCTAAGGTCTCTGTATCCCTCAATGGACTAAGAGAAAAGGATTTATCAGTAAGTATGAAAATCCCCTTTTCAAATGATATTTTCATGGAGATAAACAAAATGCACTAAACATAGTTTGAAGGTTTGCTTACCCCAAATCAGCAAAATAACCCTGTAACAGGAAACCAAAACCAGAGAATTCCCATGGAAATCTGGAACAGTTTGCTGGAATATATGTGTAGCATTGAAAGTCTTTGTGTGTGTGTGTGTGTGTGTGATAGAGCGACAACTAAATAAAGTATACAAGCAGGGTTTTATATTCAAAATATAATATTAACTTAACAAAAAAGTATATAAAAGTATGGAAGGCAGTGGGGGTGTATATTGAATCGAGCAAGCTGTTTATATGCATATTTTTACTTTTGCAGGGCTGCACATGAATCAGTGCACCTCTGCAGTATATGCTGGTTTTAAGAGAGGGTCTGAGATACACACAGATATATATATATATTAGTGTAAAAGCCCGTGTACATGGGCCAAGGTCCTGGTAATGTTAAGCCTTTGAGTGCCAGAGGGGTACGCAACACATTGCTTTGCAATGGGTGTTGTATACCCCTCTGGCACTCAAAGGGTTAAGCAGCCGCTACCTCACTGCTCCACGTGATGCAATCATGCACAGTAGAGACTGCACGAACGCGAGCAGTCTCTACTGCGCATGACGGCTTGTGACAAACATCCTAGTGAATTATTATATAGGATATATATATATATATATGTATACCAGTCCAGGTTTTGGTAAGCACAACCAAAACCTGGACTGGAATTGTACTTTTGGAAGCTTTGACCAGCTTCTATTGGTTTAAGCATCTCTCCCACCCCTAGGTGCAATGTTCATTGTCTCTAGGACACTATATAATGCCTGTCAGAGAGTCTCTCTCTATTAATGAGTAAAGCTGGCAAAGATTCAGCTTTCAGGATGAAGTAAATTAAGGTTAGTAAATGCCTAAAATAGGAGAGAGTCAGCTCATAAGAGAAAGCATATTAAGGTTAGGTACTTGAAAAATGTATACACTCACAGCTCTCTGCATCACACATATTCTGTGTATGCTGATTTGGAAAAGACCAGACATAAACAGCAGCACTGCACACAGATGTAATGGAGTTAAGGTCATAATGGACTTAACCCTTTGAATACCAGGGAGTGTTGAAAGCTGGCACCCTCTGGCACTCAAAGGGTTAATAATTAGATTTTGTTTTTTACATGGCACAATATTTGACTACTCTATAACTGATTTCTCATTACAATGTATGTCTTTGGTCAGCCATACCTCCCAAGGTATCCTTTTTAAAAGTCGCATTCAAAATAGCATGCGACTACAGGGAGCAATCAGCATGTTGCCCTGTTTAAAGTGCGACGAGAACCTCACACTGCAGAATAGGGCGAGATTCTCATGTTGCCGAATGAAATGTTGCCATCAATGTATTAAAGCACATTTGAGCCCTTCAAGTTTGCCAATAAAATTATTCAATGAAATACTTTCTGCTCGCTGCCCCCAAAACACAGAGCAGTGATCAGTAATCTACCATCTCCCACGGGCAGAACTGCTCTCGGGGAATCTCGCTCTTTATGCAGACCTCACATAAGGATGACTCTGTGGTGACCCTGAGGAGCACCGATGACATACCTGCATTCTGCCACCAAGCTTGGGATCTCTGATCAGTTCTGCCCCCTCCGCTCTAATGCTGTTGCAGCTGTACACGCTTGCTGATAGTGGCTTGTGTGCACATCATCCTCAGCGGCCACTGGGCGCAGATGCAGAGACATCATCAGTGCTCCTCAAGGTCACCACAGAGTCATCCTTATGTGAGGTCTGCATAAAAAGTGAGACTCCCTGAGTGCAATTTGGCTCGTGGGAGGAGGTAGATCACTGCTGTGTGTTTTAGTGAGAGCGAGCAGAAGGTATTTCATTTAATTATTTTATTTGCAAACTTGAAGGGCTCAAATTAATACATTGATGGCGACATTTCATTCGGTGGCATAAGACTCTTGCACTATCATGCAGTGCGAGATTCTCATGTCCATATCTGGGAACTTTGAATTGTTGTCTCCCCAGAGGGGAGTCCTCTGGTGCGGTAGGGGGTGAGAAAAATGACATGAATTGTGCCAAAAAGGGGTGGGGTTTGCACAAATTGGTGGGCAGGGCTTACAGGTGTGTCACAGATAGTAAAAGAAAGCTTGGGAAGGAGGAACACAGGGGGAAAGAGCAGAAGTGGACAGAGTTTCAATACCAACTCCCCACATCCGGAGACTCAGCCTCTGCCCTGGGGACCCGTTAAACCAGTGTCAAAACCAAAGTCTTCAGGGCAAATCTGGGGAGTTCCTAGGTATGCTTATGTCGTCCTTTTAAACAGATCAACATGCTGAATGCACCCAGTAGTCGCACGCTGTTTTGCATGCAACATTTAAAATGTGAACCACATTTCAAATGGCCAAAGAGGGACATGTTTGTTTTCGTGGTGTTACTTGGGTTTGTGGCTGGTGAGTGGGGTGTTACCAAGATTTTTAAGTTATTCTGTGACCTATTGACATATCTTTATGTAACTGAATAAATGATTTAGAGCAATACCAAAGGATTTTATTTACACACTAATTTATAAACACACTGGCAGAATGGGGTGGCGTTGCCCGTCTGTTTTGTTTAGCTATGGCTGTACGAAGTTATGATTGTTTGATTTGTGTAATAAAAGTGTGTTGTGAAGAGTGAGTTAGTTATAGTACACACATACATGCACACGTATAAACAGAGAGATACACACAGACACACACACACATATATATATATATATATATATATATATATATATATATATATATATACACACACACACATACACATATAGACAGACATATGCATACATACATACATACATACATATATAAACATACAGACATATATATAGTTCACCTTAAACCTTTGCTCCCCTCCCACACACAGGATGGTCAGAGGTAGCTCACATTAACCCTTTCCTCCCCTCACACACAGTATGATTAGTGGTACGTCAAAGTAACCCTTTACACCCCTTACACACACAGAAACGATGGTCAGTGGTAATTGACATGAAACCTTTCCGCCCCAAACACTGACATACACAGACACACAGGATGGTCAGTGTGGTACCTTACAGTAACCCCTTCCTCCCCTCACACACAGGATAGTGAGTGGCACGTGTCTGCCATATTCCTAGCTGCTCTCCCAGCTCTGTGTGGGTGCTGTCCCTCCTTCTCTCCCCGGTCCCGGTGTGAAGGAGCCCTGTGCCACGCTGTGTAGTTACTTCGTGCAGTGTAAAAAAGTGTAATTTCGCTTGGCGTTGTGCAGTGCCCTCCGCTGAAATTCCACTGTCCTTCTGCGTCCCGTTCTCCGCTCTGGAGATGTTGTTTTGCTCCAAATTAGCCTTGATGATCTATGCTGGTCTCCTCTCTCACCCTCTGTAGCGTTGATCTGTTTGCAAGCCGTTTTGGCACTCAAACTGGAGCCTTTCTGTACCAGTCAAAGGCCCTTGGACTGCTAGAGAAAGGCTCCAGTTTGAGGGGCGAAACGCTTTGCAAATAGGTCAACGCTACAGCGGGTGAGGGAGGAGACTAACATCGATCATCAAGGCTATTTTGGAGCAAGACAATACCTCCAGAGCGGAGAACTGGACACAGAAGGACGGCAGAATTTAAGTGGAGAATGGAGGAGGTGAACTGTGCTATCTATTGATAGAGATGGAGCAACAGTGCAACGGAGCACCACATGACCCCCTTACCATACTGTGGCAGTATAAGGTGTCCTAGTCTGTACCCCACAGTGTCACTCCATACGTGATCAGGAAAGAAGGCTGCAGCCTCTGGTCATGAGAGGGGTTGTCAACGCATTGCAAAGCGAGGTCATTGTTATCTTTATAACGTGAGTCGGGTGTGTGTGTGTGTGTGTGTGTGTGTGTGTGTGTCTCTCTCTGTGGTGTAGGAGAGAGTGGCAGCCATTTTGTTTTGAGTCACTTGTATACTGGTGGGTGGGCTGGATAGTGGAGGCGGGCCAACTCGTGCATGATTTTCATAGGAGTAGCAGTGGCCTTCGGCCACTGCAACTCCTATGAAAATCATGCCCCCATTGAATCACCCAACGAGAGCAGTAACTCCAACTTACTGCCGCCCCTGGGTGTGTTTTGGCAGGCACACAGAAGTCTTCTTTTATATATATATATAGATTTACTGAAATTAAACAAACGTTAATGCATACTTCCCAACATTTCAAATGGGCAACAACGGACACTTTTGTGTTAGGTGGTGTTGCTTGGGGAGTGACCGAGAATTTTTTGCTTATTTCATGACCTACTGACACCTCTTGCTGTAACTGAATAATTTGGAGACCAAAGTATTTTATTTACACAGACTAATTTAGAAACAAATATACAGATGTTTACATCTGTGGAGCATTGTGATACACTTATATACACACCACATAGTCTGATCTCCTTAAAAGAGGGACACCAGGGTGGGAAAGAGGGACAGAGGGATTTGGGGTCTAAAACATGGACAGTCCCTCCTAAAGAGGGACACTTGGTAAGTATAATGTGAGTTTTATTGTTGTGGAGCAAGGTGAAACACTTATATACACACAAAACACAGTCTGATCTCCCAAAAAGAGGGAAACCAGTTTGAGAAAGATAGACAGATTTTTGTATCACAGAGGGACTGTCCCTCCTAAAAAGGGACACTTTGGAGGAATGGATCACTCTCTGCCACGCCTTCCTCTTGTACTGTAACAGGTACACAATAGGGTACACAATACTTACAATGTCTGTTTTATAAAGTAGAAGAGCACAACAAAGATACTGTACCTTCTGAAAAGGTACAGGAGGGCATCGTACATATACATCAAACACACAAGCAATGCTGGTACTTAAAAAGTTAACGCGATACGCTGGATCAGAACCAGTCCTACTTGCAGTGTGCGCTTTTAACAACCTTCACTATATTAAACGAGGTTTGGTCATAATATGTATGCATGAGGCAAACTTGCATAATTAATATTTACAATCCCTTCAGATTTTCAACACACATACAAAGAAACAATTCTCTTCAACTGTTAAGACTTGCCAATGCTTAAATCTAGGGGGAACTGTGTCTTTACGGCTGTTTTGAACTCCAAGTCCCATCATCTTTAGCTGTCAGGCAGGCTGAGGATAGTGACTGGAGAGCCACCGTTTATCTGCTCGTCAGTCGTGTTTATTCTAGCAGGTGACACCTACTGTTCACAGGAGAGATTGCACTCAGTAGTTTATGCACGTTCACATTCCCTGAGCCGGTCATTGATCTGAGCTAGCATTTTATCTGAAGCGGCCATAGCTAGTGCAGCATACGGAAGAGGATCATCTTTCACCCTAACTGTAGGAGCGATTTGCCAACATCGTCTTCGTTTTATTACTGTTATCTCCACTGCAGAGCAGCCAAGTCACCGTACTGAGCAGTGTTTATTTATTGTAGCTCGGGGAACCTTGCAAAGTCACCTTGATGCGTATATATGGATTGGGATTGTGTTTCAGTTTTACACAGTGGATCACCATGAAACTGAGGCTTACTGATGGATATAATCAACAGCCTGTGTAAAGTCCACGATAAAGACTAAATAATACGTGCTTAATTCCAGGTGAGTATTTATTATCGATCATATCGCATGTATCACTGAGGCTGGTAATGGTGCATTTCTGTGGCAAAACGTCAGCTCTGGGGGAACACAGCAATTCCTGCTGGTTTATATGAGTTTTAACCCATTGAATGCTTGATAATGAGTCGCAGACCTCTTTAGCATCCATTTGTTTAAAACCCCCCATTTAAATCAGTGGGATTTTATTTTACTCCATATAGTGCCCCAGAACTGCACCACTTAGTACAACAGCCTTATAATTACAGTAAACATAAAAACTGTTTGAGGTTACACTATATATGATAGGTGAAATAACACTATATGAGTAACTGCAGCCTCTTCAGTAGTATGTTAATGATCATAATATATAACATGGCCATTCATATATCGCTTGGAAAGATGTACAAATTGACACGTCCGGCGCATGTAGGAAGAAATCGATTTACTCGCCATACCCCAGAGGGGCTCGCAACACATTACGAAACAGTGGGTTGAGCACCATTTGGTCCTAAAAATGGTTAAAAAATGAAAACTTCTTGTAAAATATTATTTTTATGGTATAATATATACTTACAAAATATATGCTAATTTTAACTCTTTGAGTGCCAGAGCGGTATCCAAAACATTGCGTTGCAATGCGTTGGCTACCTCTCAGGCATGCAAAGAGTTAAAAGGCAAGAACACCCCCCCCCCCGTCCTATACAATGTTTTGGGGGGCGTTTTTCTCAAGTAAAGGTTAAGTAGCTTTTTAGGATTGTAAATATTGTGGCTTTGCACATCCCTCTGGCACTCAAAGGGTTAACTCATGGCCGTCCAACCTGAGGCATTTTCCAGACGGACATGGTCAGTCAGTGTGGCACTTCATGCAATTTCTAGGATATGTGGCTTGCTGTAAAACATTAATTCTGAGACGATATTTATCAATGAAGCAGGCATTTAATGCTCAATATGTTAATTTATGTAGCAAGTACAAGGTATATTGCTAGCCTGTTTACGGGATGCATACAGCGGTCTATGTAAGCTATGGCTGGGCAATGAGATGTCCTCCAGCAGTTGCTGGACTACAATTCCCACCAACCTCTGGCTGCCGTTGAATGATGGGAATTGTTGAGTAGCAAGCGCTGGAGGCCTGACATTGCCCACCTCCTGAAGTAAAAAAGCTTGGGCATCCCTCCTTTAATGCCTTGGATGTTTTATCAATGCATTGACAACCTGTCTGCTACATGAGGTTAAAAAATAAGTTTAACCCTATGTGTGCCCGACCAGAAGAATATCCTCAATGGCACTCAGTGTGGGTTAAGGCATCCTTTTATCAACCTGCACATGTAATGCAATGAAGTATTTCCCAGTTGCATATTTATGAATTAATTTGTACTTATTTATTACTCATCTGTTAAAAAATGTAATTGGCTTGCAGAATTTGCATGTAACAATTGTACAGCGCTGTAGAATTAGTTGGCGCTGTATAAATAAAGAATAATAATACTAAGTCAGCTGATAGAAACGACCTGCTCATAAATCATAAGCATATGCACATGAGTAAGTGAGACTTTCCCATGCATTGCCATACTCCTGCTGAGTTTGTACAGACTTTTCCTGCCCAAGGAAATACTTTCTATTATCGGTAAATATAAAAGGTAAATACTGGATGTGATTCTGCTGTCCCTGCACAATCTTGGAACTAACACTTTCAATAAAATGTCCACTTATGCAAACATAACCCCACTGCAAGTGTATTATATAATAGCATAGCAGCCTGATAACATGCAAATATTTTTAACACAGCCCTATGAACAATTTTTTCATAGAGAAACCCTGCCTTGTAGAACTTGCTATTTAAAGGGATAGTAACACTTCGTTTTAACTTTATTTTATTTTGTAGGCATTAAAAAAACATGAAGAATGATATAAGTCTTATCTCTCAAACCTTTATGGTTTATGAGATATTCACAAGCAAAGTTCCCCTCCCCGCCCCTTTTTCCTAGTGTAAGCCATCTCTTCTCAGATGTGGATCAGGTTGTATGACAGTACAGATAACAGAAGGGGACAATTTTCTTTGTATGAAAACAATGAAAGCCCTTCCCCCCTTGAAAAGTTTTTCAGCTTTTTCCATTATCTTAATTGAAGATTGTCCCTCTCTGCAGTCTACCTGGGCATCTCCCTTCTTATCTGGTTGAACAGGGGGGGGATACTTTGTTTGTGAATATCTCTTAAACCATAAAGGTTTCAGAGATAAGACTTATATCATTCTTCATGTTTTTTTAATGCCTACAAAATAAAATAAAGTTAAAATGAAGTATTACTATCCCTTTAAATTGTGTTGCCTGAGGTACAAAGAGAGAGGTCATTTGTCTAATGTTTGAAGCTGACATGGGGATCATTCTCTGCTTTGGAGACAGTAAATTGAAGGGTAATTGTATTTTAAGAACAAGTGACTGTCCATTTGTTTAACTCTGTTGTTCTAAATCTTGTCCTGAAAAGTCCAAATTCCTGTGACACACAGGTGCATCAAAAAACAATTTAAGTTAACCCTTTGAGTGCCAGCAATGCATTCTGTAACCCTGGGCACTCAAAGGGTTAATTAAAGTCTTTGGAAAGGTGTGAGCAAAACATGCATATTCTCTCTTGGGAAGTACTGGTTTAATGTTGATTTCCCAAGGTAGGAAGGAATCATACAGAAGTAAGTTGTATCTATATACATTATTTGTGTCTGATCTTTGTTGTCTACTGGTAGCTTGTTTCAGTTTACAACCTGATAACAGTAATTGACCTCTACAAAGAGCATCCAGGGCCATTGAATTGCTTATGAGGTGTGACCTAGAGAGGCAGAAATCTACAGAGATCATTGTATTCAGACAACTGCAGATACAATGAAAAATAAATCAATCAACATACCTGACTGGTATATGAAGGTCACCTACATAGGTGTGTTTTCTGTTAACCCCTTGAGGTCCAGAGGGTTGCTGAACCATCTGGTACTCAAGGGGTTAAGAAAAATAAAAGCCGCACATTCTTGTGATATCATTCCCTTTCCATTGCATATATATTTATAAAATATACACTGCCAACGTCCGTAATAATATAATGTCATACTACATAAAAGTGTAAATATATTCACACACTGTACATATAGCATATAATAAAGGAATATTGCAGTTGTGGCTTACAACAGTAAAAATATATCCAAATACAGTGGTTTTAAATGCAGTAATATAAATATCCACTCAGAGTGAACAAATTGTCAGACTGTACACAAATACAAATGGTATGTGTATCGGGCAGTATTGTAAATGCACATTCAATGCAAATTTAACAAACAACAGTAACACATTCACACACACACACACACACATGTACATGCAGGTATACCGTACAGTATACACCAGTTGTAAACAACCTGAGTCCCTCCAGCTGTTGTTGACTACTACTCCCATCATCCTGTAGTTCAGAGCAGTTGAAGGGCCTCAGTTTGCCTACCACCAGTATACATAGACACACACACACACTTACACTGCAAGACTCCTATAACATTGCCTTGGTATAAGCCCTGCTTACTAGGACACTGGCTTTCTAAGAATATCCAATCTCCACATTTTATTTTTGGAAAGTGTTGTGTATCAGTGTTGGTGGTTGCATGCACTATGCCCTGACTGATCCAGCCCTTGATTTGTGTTTTTTTGGACTAAGGACCTCAGCTGTTTACAACTGTCAGTGAGCTCTGAATGAATGAGAACAGGACACTAAGGCAGAGAGATCTATCTGGCTAGCCCCTGCTTTCACCCTTGAAGGAGCTGGTTGACAGGTGCCTGTGGGTGACAGAGAGTCAAGATGAGAAGCAGAAGCAACTCTGGGGTTAGACTTGACGGATACGCCAGGCTGATTCAGCAAACCATCTTGTGTCACCAGGTATGATAACTTTTTTTTATCTGAACTTACTGTCTTGTGTGTCAGGACCTTACTATTATTAATATTACAGAAACTTTCACCTCCCCCACAAGGGGATTCTGAATTCATAGGCCCCTAGTTACTAACTCCTTCAATGCCAGAGACATCTTCCATGCATTTGCTTAGCAATATGAAAATGCCATCTCTAGTGCTCAAGGGGGTATTATTATTATTATTGTAATCATTATTGATAACCCTTAATTAAAGACCAGATGGGTGTGCAATAGATTGATTTGCAATGAGCTGCACAACCCTTTGATCTTTAAAGGGCAATCACCATGTTTTACTAAATTGGATCAGTTGGAAGCAGAATTAGTAAAAATGGCCAGGCTGCTTTTGTGCTGCCCCAAAACTTCTCATATTGGGTTTTTGGAGGGGGAGGGTGTCCACAAAACTGATGCCCCTGGCTACAACACAAACCAGAAGGTTGTGGTCCATAAGCCACTAATGGGTGTATTTCCTATCCATCTCTTGTGTCTGGCTTTGAAACCTGCAACAGTGAGTCTGTTGGGGAACTACGTTGTTTAGAACAGGAAACTGCCCTGCATGATGCAGCATAGTTAAAGAAGGGGTGAATCAGGGGTCGCTGTGTAGACCTCTGTTTGGCTTCCCTGTTGCTACAACTATCTTGGCTTCCCTTTAAGCGTCATTACCCTTAATCCTTAATGTGTAATAATTTTTTTTCACGTTAACCAATTACATGCCTCGCCTGAGCCACTTGGACATATTTTGATGCATTCTTGACCAGGCAGATAATTCCATTCTAGTAAACGGGAGCGTTGTACTCCATGTAAATTAATAGTGGGTAATTTACATCTGTAAAGCAGTATTTTCTGTTTATTATCCCCCAATTCATGCCGGTCTCCTTTTCGTGTACCTAGTTGTTGATTTTTATGTAGAATTTTATTAAAGGAAAACTGACACCTCCTAATCACAGATCTCAATTTTCCTTAAATGAGCAGTAAGTTGGGTTTTTTTCCATGTTTTTTTATCCTTTGAGTGCCAGAGTTCTGAAACCATAGGTTTTCCTGCTAGTAACACAAGATCATTCCCACTGCTGGAGATGTTATTTTCCAGAGTTATTACAGTTTAATCTGTTATTTTTTACATTGGCATAGTCTTCTAGTGGTCACAGAGTTCACGTAACGTTCACGGGGGGATGCAATAAGGTGTGATAAAGAGGAGATATCTTCTTCAGTGATGTCACTTCTCCCATTTCTGTGTTATTCTGTGGAGCCTATACACTCATATCTTCTCAATTTGAGAACTCTTGGGGCTCAGTTCTGTGACCCACGTTAAAATAAAAAACTGGCGACAGTGGGTTTTGAAAGTGCAGTTTGGCATTCAATTAACTTTGCTATCAAAAACCACTGTCACATTAAAATGTCCAACGGGTGTAAAATTTGCATGCACTGGACACCACGTAAAACTAGTTGACTTTGGTATTCTATTACACTCGGTAGCGTCAACTCTCATTAAGGAAGGCACTTTTTATCGTTAAAAAACTGCATCATGAGAAAGAGGCACAGATTCCCTAACGTGCGGTGAAAACCATCAGTGTGTGTTAGCACACACTTATGCTTAAAAGCAAAAGATTAACCCTATAAGTGCCAGTGGGGTATTCAATGCATTGTATAGCTTTGCATACCCCAATGGCACTCATAGGGTTACTCTCCCTAAAGTTAATACATCCCATGAAAAATAAACACTGACCTGTAATCCTGATGTCCAGCTGGGTCCTCAGCACCCTGGTCAGCTACTGTCAGTCTTCTTGAATCTTCTATCTTCTTGTTTCCTTCTTCTTCTCCTCTTTTTTCAAAATCTGTTTAGTTACAAAATATTACAAAAAGGCTGTATTCTACAGAAGAATGTCTCCAAGATATGACAGAGTTAACCCTTTGAGTGCCAGAGGGGTACCCCTCCAGCTCTCAAAGGATTACATTCAGTGTGGCATATCTTTATAAATTAATATTCAGCCATTCCATTTAAAAATAAAGTAATTCCTTTTGTGCCAGAAATAAGTGCTTCCAATGTGTAAATATATGTCCACTGGCGGCAGCAGCAGACATGGAGATTGGCACAGACCCCCCCTTCCATATCTTTCTGGGCATTGTCTGAATCCAAATGAGGGAATTCTGAACAGAGACTTGCTTTTTATATGCCAGTACCTGTTCGAAATGGATGCCAGCCTCCAATTGGCTGGGATGTGTGCTTACGCACCTCCCAGCCAGTCAACTTCTAGCGGGGACATGATGAAATCTGCTAGAAGCTGATTGGCTGGGAAGTGTGTAAGCGCACATCCCAGCCAATTGGAGGATGGCATCCATTTTGAACAGATACTGGAATATTAAAAGCCAGTCTGTTCAAATTTCCCTCATTCGTATTTGGCCGTTGGAGGGGGTGGGGACTGTACCAGTAAGCTTGTCTGAGGACATATATTTACACATTGCAAGCAGTTTTGTTTCTGTCACATCGGAATTACGTCTTTATTTTAAAGCGGAATGGCTGAATATTACTTTTAAAAGATATGCCACACTGCATTTAACCCTTTGGGCACTGGAGGGATACCCCTCCAGCACTCAAAGGGTTAACTCTGGTATATCTTGGGGGCATTTTTTTTGGAGAATACAGCCTTCACTGGATTTTTTTTTGTATCTAAACAGATTTAGAATGAAGAAGAAAACAAGAAGACAGAAAAGAGAAGATTCAAGAAGACAAACAGCGGATGACAGGTAAGTGTTACATTTCTAGGTGTTATGATAGTGTTGGGGTAGTATTGTTTAAGTGTCATGTTAGGAATAGTGTAGGGTTATTGTTTTGGAGGTGGGGGGGTGACTGTATTTTGAGCTCACTCTCGTCAAACAAAGAGAGTTGGCTTTTTTCCTTTTATGTTCCCAAAATTGTGTTATTTAACTTGAATTCTGGGAACAAAAATCTTCAACGAGCATTTGGCCACAACGTGGATGTTGGCCACCAATGCTTGTTAGTCTATGTACCAGTCCAGCCATAGAATAGCTGCAGTATACAAGTAGGTTTCATGCTCCAGGGGGATGTGATAGTAACAGCTTTATCAATTTGGTGGTTTGAATGGTTATAACTTTTGAACAGTGGTGGTAGTATCCTTTTATCCATTCTGCTGAAAAGCTCCATAAGACATACTTTTATGTGAGTCAGTTTAATAAAAAAATACAGGGGCTGTGCCGGGAACGCCCCAAATGACTTCTGTCAGCCATTTATTTTGGGGTGGGATGTGTGTCATAAACAGCTATTGTGTGTTAGTTATATTTTAAGGGGTTGAATCAAGAGAGAGAACTACTTTATCATAATTAACACAATACTAGCTGATTTTAAATAATTAAACTTAAAAATGACCTTGCTCAAAGGTAAGCTAAAAATAAATCAGTCATGTCCGTTTTAACATCAGCAATTACAGTAAAACAATTTTATGAAATTATACTTGCCAACATCATAGTTACCTATGCATATCTCCCAAATGTCCCTCTTTAGGCAGGGCAAGGTCCTCTTTGAGACCCAAATCCTTCTGTCCCTCTTTCCCATCCTTATGTCCCTCTTTCCAGGAGATCAGACTTTGTGGCGTGTATATAAGTGTATCATAATAAGTATCCCATATGTGTCATGCTTACATTGAAAATATACAGTATAAACTATGATATAACTAACCACTGCTGTACACAAATGGCAGCTCTCTCCTGAGTGAGCGCGTCTTCATAGTGACAATTGTAAAGTGGAAGTCAGACGTGCTCAACTAGGAATGAGCCTAGTTGAGTGTCTCTGACTTCCACTTTACATATGCAGATTACCTTTGAGATTTGTCACCTCAAGGGTAATAAGGGAATCCAGCACTTGACCCCTTGCTCACAGTGCCTAGAGAGATCAGCTACACCTCACTGATGAGGCCCAACAAGGCTGAAATGTACGTCTGGGGTTGACTGCTTCTCTTGTTCAGAGAGGGATTGCCTGGCATTTCGTGGTTGGACTGCTGTTATGGCAGGACCAATATGATGTGCTTTAGGATATTTCCTCTCTGTGAAAGGCACTAGTGGGCTAAAAGAGACTGCACCCTGGGTAGGACACCATTCCTAGAGAGCCTGCAAATTCGTTCCTAGTTGAGCGTCTCTGACTTCCACTTTTCATCATGACAATTAACTTGTTTTGGAGGTCATTTTTATTATATTTTTAATTCTTATGGTAGGAGCCAAGCAGTCACATGATTGCATATTAAAAGAAAAATATTTAGTGTGTAAAGGCAATGTATCTTCAGACTTGAGCCTTTCCTAATAAAACCTTTCTTCTTTTGATGTGCAAATCATGTTCAATCTCATTGAATGCTAGTAGTCTCCAACACATTGAAAAAGTAGTACATTGGAGACCTCGCCTGTTATGTTGTTTTTCCATGGTACCCTGGTCTTTAACCCTTTGAGTGCCATATCCCTTTGGCACTCAAAAGGTTAAAATGGCTATTTCATGTAGGCATTTTCAGTGAAGCATTTATTGCAGTACATGTATTGCCCAACATTTTAATTCATTGCTGTGGGTTGGGCTATTCACACAGGCTATTTAATTTTGCACCTTGCTCAAACTTTCCTACATAGTAGAGACTTTTCAGAAGAACTTATGTGCAGTGCAGCCAATGGGGCCTCTGCACAGATCAGTCACACAGGTGATTGAATCACAGTGTTGCTCAACACAGTGATTCACTATGTGGCTGGCCCACTTGGGCATCATCCAGTAACATTTGGCTGATGTTCACATGATGTTCTCTGTAGTCTCACAGTCCAGTTTTCTGTCCTGTTCAGCACAGGCCCTCACAGAACCTCTGTATTGGACTTGAAAGGCCAGCAAAGTTGGTCTACTGGAACTGTGCGCACAACCCAAAGAGGCATAGAATTGTGGATTGCGTTCCAGTCAAGAGGATCAGTTGTCAGACCCACAAATTGCTCATAAAAGACATTTGATGGTTGCACACTGCTGCCCCAGGCTATTTATAATGCTGCTCCTATTAGAGCACACATAATAAAACATGATCATTGCTCTTTAAATGAAGACCTTTAACATACTTTTGTTTTTCCATAAGTTGCAGCTTAAGCAATACAAAATGTACCTTATATTGTTTAAGTTTATTCTGTCCCATCCATAGAAGCAATTGCATTTTTCTGGGTCACAGAACATTTTATTAATTCTATGAAACAAAACTATATTTTAGGCTGGAATCACTCATGTCCCAGTCATGTACTGATCTCCAACTGCAATGGGCATGCAGTTCAAGGAAGAGGGATAGCCTTTGTAGACATCGGCTAGACAGGATTTGGATGAAGCCCTTGTGGTCCAGAAAGTGAATGGGCTGTGATTTGAATGACTGTGGAGTGGCAAGATAGGCCACCCTGCAGACCTTTACTGCAACTGACTGATGACCCTGTTAGTCGTTTGGAAGGTGCAGCATGTGAAGCAATGCCTTGGAGACGTTGCTAGAATTCCCTTGTGCCAACTTGCCTCTGATGTCCTGCATTCCTGCCAATTCACTTGCATGGGAGAAATGGAGGACGTGTATCACAAGGTTAGCCCATGTGGTAATTGGCCAGGGTCATTGGCCATATATTGTTGGCTGATGACCACATAGGTAGTTCAGTCACTGGAGGATGCGAATGGCATCACATCCTTCAGAATCACCCATGGGAATAATATGAGTGGTGGCCCATAGGCAAAGCCATGCAGATCAGTATGCTTGAGTCTGGATTTGCCCACCTCTTGAGCACATCAAAGTTGCAGCATGATGCGTTCCAATGTGTTCTGTGAGGAGGAAAACAACAGTAGAAACCACAGCATTTGGATTGAGCTGTTTCAAAAGAGTAGCACAGAATCAGTAACAGTGTGCTAAATAGAAAGCAAATGACTAGTGCAACATATAGGCAGAATTTGATCTCTTTAAATGGATAGTAATGTTTCACACAAAAAAGCAGCTTCAATTAATTTTCATAGTATTTGGGTCATGGAGAGTGTTATTTCAATACTGTCAGTGTTGTAGTTCAAGAATGATAAAGTATCCCCCTCCCGCCCCCCTTGACAGGTTTTTCCTTATGCTCACTGAAGATTGTCCCTCTCTGTAATCCATCCGGACAGTCTTGCTGCTCTGAGCTGAGCAGTGTTACATCAGTAAAAGGGATGGGAGGGGGATACTTTATCATGCAATTACTCTTGAACTACAACTCTGACAGTATTGAAATAACACTCTCTATGGCTCAAATACTATGAAGATTAATTGCAGCTGGTTTTATTGTGAAACATTACTATCCCTTTAAATGAAATAAACTTATCTTAATGTGTCAGATCTGTTTCAAATGAATGATAATTGTATGAATTTATATGTCGCCAATGGAACAGTTGGTATACCCCAGAACTGCTCACCTTTCACTTTTTTAATATGGCCCTTAGTGCTCAACTACTTATTTAATTTACTTAAATTAATTTAATTACTTGCTCTTGCATCAAAACCAGTTGGCAGAACATTCTGCTCCATGTTGGAGTGTGCTAATTCTTCTTAGAGGTACATAAATGACCTTAAAGGGATAGTAATACTTCGTTTTAACTTTATTTTATTTTGTAGGCATTAAAAAAACATGAAGAATGATATAAGTCTTATCTCTCAAACCTTTATGGTTTATGAGATATTCACAAGCAAAGTTCCCCTCCCCGTCCCTTTTTCCTAGTGTAAGCCATCTCTTCTCAGATGTGAGTCTGGTTGTATGACCAGACAGATAACAGAAGGGGACAATTTTCTTTGTATGAAAACAATGAAAGCCCTGCCCCCCTTGACAAGTTTTTCAGCTTTTTACGTTATCTTAATTGAAGATTGTCCCTCTCTGCAGTCTACCTGGGCACCTCCCTTCTGATCTGGTTGAACGGGGGGGGGATACTTTGTTTGTGAATATCTCTTAAACCATAAAGGTGTCAGAGATAAGACATATCATTCTTCATGTTTTTTTAATGCCTACAAAATAAAATAAAGTTAAAATGAAGTATTACTATCCCTTTAAGACATTGTCACTTCCTGATTTTTTTCCAAGTAAGCAAATTACCAGGGTCTACTGAGTGAGTATGCCCAGGCTCCCTCTGCCAAATTATAAGGCGCTTGTGAAATCATCTAGTTCTATAACTTTGACTAGATGTACAACACTGAATTCTGTGGCTTTGTATTACACAGAACTGAACCATAACAAACAAACTAATATCCCCATTGACTGAAATGATGAATTAACCCCTTGAATTTTGGAGATCTTTAGCATTACCGATGAAGCTGAGACTTTGAATTAATCCATCACTGTGGGTCATAACTGATGGTGACTTACTCCTTCATCAGCAAAAATCTATTGGCTGACACCCACGTGGGCCGTATTCAGTGGTGGATTAAAATACAAAGAACTTTGGAACATGACCAAATATTTTCAGAGTCAGCGGGGTGTTTTAGGAATCGATGAAGGGGGTGTATGTACACAGTTATATATAACTGCCAGTATTGACATTTTAGAAGCTCAGGCTCTGAGGTTCATGGGTATTTTTATACCCCTGGCCTCATGCATAATGGCAAGGTGAAATCATTCTAAAGCAAACCAATTGCACCATAGGCAACACATTATAATTCTTCAAAATTTCTGTTGATTTAATTGGGGCTTTTAAAATGCTAGACAGGAATTCAGTACATTGATTCACAGTGATTTGGAGACCCCTCTAACATTAAGGCTCCAAAATGGGTCAATGGTCACAAACACATGCACATATCCACAAGGGTCTGCTGGCAGTAGACACAGAGACCAAAAACCGGAACCATGGCATAGTCACAATCACCAACCCAAGGCTGGCGCAGCAATAAGGCAATGGTGGGACACTCGAGGTTGGATATACAGCCCAAGCACTAGTATAAGAATGTATACAAGAAATTAGGGAGCAAAAAAGTAACAAATAAACGGCTATAACATGTATATATTAAAATAATCAAAATAACAATAAAAATTGGCTATACTAAGGATTTGAATATTAAAAAAATATTAAGAATATATTGATAAATAATAATAATACTTATGTAGAAAATAAATTAATCAGTATTAGCATAAATATCCTTATTATTTTTCTCATAGGCAAGAAGCTATATCCATTTCTGCATTAAGACCACCATGATCCATAGTCTGTAGAGTAAAAATCCAGTAAGCTTCTCTGTTGCACAGTTTATGATATCTGTTATTTACAAGCCAAGTACCTTAAGGTTGCTCAAACCTCCCTCTGGGCAACTATTAAAGTGTCTAGGAACACCATGGCTGTCATAATTTCTTCTAATTTTTCCCTCTATGTTCATTTATTCTATTTTTCAGTGGGCGAATAGTGCGACCTACATATTTTCTTCCACACCCACACAAGAGGAGATAGATGACAAAGCTTGTGTTACAATCAATAACTGTTTGGTCTTAAATCGTTCAGTATTTTTAGTATTAGAGAAGTAATTGATACCATGCATCATATGTTTGCAGACTGTACATCTTGGCCGCAAACATTTAAACATTCCACTTGGTTTGGATTTCTCCAAAGAAGTCTTTTCCTCCAACATTTTCGGTCTACTAGGCGCTATAATAGAACAAATGATACGGTTCTTCCTAAAGATAACAAAAGGAAAATAACCCATATTTTCTTGTAGACCTTGGTCTTGCCGCAGAATATTCCAGTGTCTTTTCAATTTCATTTGAATTTTTTTTCCATACGTATTATATTGGGTTATAAATGGTATTTTATTCCCCAAATCAGAATGATTTTTCACTTTGTTCTTCTTTTTCAAAATTTCCTCTCTATTAAGATTTTAGCCCTATTGAAAGCAGAATCCAACATATCAACCTTATAGCCTTTATCAATAAACTGTTGTTTTAATACCAACCCTTCTTTTTTGTAGTCTTTCAAATCGCTACAATTATGTAGTAGTCTATGATATTGCCCAAAAAGGGACATTAGATAACCACTTTGGATGATGTCCACTGGTTGCACATAGATATTGGTTGGAGGCGACAGACTTCCTATATATTGTACTATGAATTTGATTTTGTAGAGTGTCACATCCAAGAATTCAATTTGTTTTTCTTCTGTTTTGACAGTGAACTTTAATCCCCTATCAATTTGATCACAATCATCTATCATACTTTGTAGCTCCTCCCGTGTGCCTCCCCATATAATCAAGATGTCGTCAATCTAATGGTATCACAGTGCCTGTGATTCCTGTCAGTCTCAGCTATGACAGATACTGATTTGCTGTGTTGGTTTGGCCCGCCCCCTGGTGACCTTTTTATACCTGGCTAGCAAGACTGTCAGGCGCCCTTTCGTGGTGTCTCTGTGCCAGTTATTGTGCTGTGTTCCTGTGTTCCGGATTCCTGTGTACCGATTTGGCTTGTCTTGACTATTCTCCTGTGTTCCTGCTCGTTTATGACCCGGCTCGTCTGACTACCTTCTCTGGATCCTGACCTGGTTTGGCTGACGTTCCTGCTTGTGTACGACCCGGCTTGTATGACTACCTTCTACGTGCTCCGACCCGGCCTGGCTGACTTCCCGCTCCGAAGAACGACTCCGGCTTTCTACAGTGACCTGTGTTCCAGTTGTCGCCGCCGCGACATTTCTATCTACTGTTCCAGCTTTTGGTGTGACTGCCTCGCCTGGTGTACTCCGATCAGTGCTGTGCTTTTACCGTTGCAGAGTTGGGCGTACCCGTGCCTCCCTCAGACTGCAGAGCCTTGCTTTACCGCTGATAAGCCTCGAGTAAATGTGCTAATTAACCCTAGCAGTGCCGCTGGGTTCCACTCTATCGCTAATCCTGTAAGAGTCTCTTTCTCAGTGAATACTACTGCTGAGCTGGCCGCTCTTCGTCGGCAGCTTCACACATCCTTGCAGAGTATTTACATCCATTTAGGCCGGTTGGGCGCCTGAGACCCTTTCTCTTGTTCAGTAGCGATCCCGCTTTCCCGAGTGGTGGCAGGCACAGGCATCAGCATTCGTATTCCGGTAATCACACCCGTGGGGGCTGTCGGCTCTAGCGTATCCTTTCCCATTATCCGGTTTAGTCTGAGGAGGCTTGGCAGCTATCGCCTTGAAGGCCGGTTCCAATTACGCCCGTGGGGCCTTATGCACTTGCACTAGTTGAAGCAGTTCCAGTAGGTACGCCCGAGGGGGCTACGGGGACTTTGGTGCTTCTTACTGAACACTGTGGCGGGGCAGTCCAGTATCCAGCCGGTGATAGTCTTGGTCTCCAGCATCAGCCTTATAACACCCAGGGCGTTCCAAACGTTCACATCTGAGACTGACTGTTATCAAGGACTTAACCCCTGAGGGGTACACGCTATCCTATTTCTGTGTAATTGTACTTAATGGTCATTTGTGCATTTACCATTATAAATATATATATATTATCTGTATATATTTACCACCACTAGAGGGCGTGTTATTGCCTTATCTTATTTTAATAAAACTGTGTTCTTATTCACCCAATGGTCTGAGTGTCTTAAAAGAAGCCGTGACAAATGGCCGTAGTATACGAGACTGCCCTCCTCCTTAGTGTCAAGTCACATATTGTGAGCTTCTCAATGGTTGACAAAAAGATTAGCATAGGAGGGGGCAAATCTCATGCCCATGGCCGTTCCTGTAGTTTGGCGGTACCATTTATTCTGAAAAGTAAAAAAGTTATGAGTAAGTATATATACTCAGCACATTTCAAGAGGAATATCTTTTGGGACCTTGGTATTTTCATATCTGAAATTAAATAAAAGGATAGAGCTTAGAGGCCCTTATTATGATCAATGTTAGTATATAGGGCCTCAACGTCCGTAGTGACCCACAGATATTCTTCATGGCACTTCAATCCCTGTAGTTGTTCTAAAACATGCTGAGTATCTCTGATATAGCTGGGGAGCTTACAAACATATGGTTGTAAAAAGATCAAGCATAAAAAAAAAAAAAAAAAAAAAAAATCAAGATAAGCGGAGAGATTAGATGTCAAGCATTTGGTACCAGCTATAATAGGTCTACCTGGCGGATTGTTAGTGGTTTTATGGATCTTCGGTAGATGATAAAGGAAGGCTGGGTCTGGCTGTTCAATGTTGATAATTTTGTATTCTTTTATATTAATAATCCCTTTGCACAATGCTTCATATAGTATATTCTGTAATGTTGCGGAATATGCTAGGGTGGAATTCTCAGCAAGTGAACTGTAAGAATTACTGTCACTTACTAATCTCCAACCCTCTGCTAGATAGTCAGTAGTATTCTGCACTACTATTGATCCGCCTTTTTCGGATTCCCGTATAGTAATATAAAAAAATGAAACCTGGTAGGTGAGAAGAGACTAGGAAGGTATCCCAGAAACCACCCTAGGTTATAGAACTACAAGGAAGATATTTCAGCCACAAATAACCTCCCCTGACAAAAGGGAGGAAGAAGAGCTCCATAAAGACCATCAGAATGGTACCAAATGTAGATGTGCTATGTGCTGTTCCAGGAGAGGAAGGAACACTGGTTCAGAATGGTGGCTGGAAGCCAGGAAGGCCGAGACCTGATAGACAGAATCACCATTACTAGAGAGATCTGCCAACAGACCAGAAAGCACAACCCCTGGCCAAAGAAGAAGGCCGGGTATGGCTGAGGCCTCCTATAGGAGTAAGGCGGCTAGTAGACATAATGTCGACTGACTATTACTGCCAGAGTTGTGAATGAGCAATAGATTGGGCACAGTGTAACCTGGGATGGTGAAGCGACCCACAGGAGTAACCTGGAACCCCAATATAATAGCAAGAGCTGCAGGTAATCAAACCTGAAGCACGTTGCGCTCCTCAGGAAGCTGTAGGCCCACCGACTGAGTGATGGCAGGGAGTGAAGGACTGCAAGGCACAACAGAGACAGTCTCACTCATCTGCACGAGAAGAGCACACAGAGGCCGGTGCCAGCACAGAGAAGCAAGGCTGCACACTCAGAGAGTGGTAAGCCGAAAGGGGTAAATCCAGACATGGTCAATAACAAACTGGCAGCAAAGGTACCTGAGGGTAAAACTGAAGAATGGTCAGGGAGGTAAAAAGTCAGCACCAGGTGATCAGTAGATCGCAGTACCAGGGATAATCCAATAATCAACGTAAGCATGATGGCAGGGCTCACCTACTTTGATGCACTTGATCAATGGTAATTATTAAGATGAGGGAAGCAATCATTTTGAAAAGTAAGTTGTGTGGTGGGTCTAATTTAAAAACAGAATGTGATTTGGGCCGAAAATAGGAATGTGACAGTTCTGCTTTAAAAGCTTAATTTAAATCAGTGGCATTTTTATTTGTATATGGTGAATGTGGTTTGCTCCAGAATTTGTTCACTTTTTACTTTGTACATAAGGCCAATGAGACTAAAATCTGTGTAAGTAAAGGCCAACTTTAGCTTTGCCTGTTTAGCTGTGCACACCAGACAGCAGTGGGGATATATTCTCTAATGTCTAAAATTACTGATAGGTTCCACCTTAGGGCAGCAAAATGCTCTGAGCTGACTGACAAATCTTCTCCTATAGAGGCACCTGGTCAGAAAAGTGGCAGATGACATTTAATGTAGATAAATCTAAGGTTGTGCGTTTGGGCTGTAGAAACATGCTACATATACCCTAAATGGAAAACAACTTAGGGAATCCTCATTAGAGAAAGATTTAGGAGTGCTGATAGACGATAGACTTCACAGCAGTGTGCAGAGTCACTCAGATGCTGCAAGACCAAATAGTGTACTAGCCTGCATAAAAAGAGGTGTAGATGCAAGGGATGCTAATATTATCCTACCTCTGTATAAATCCTTGGTTAGGCCTCATCTAGAATATGGAGTACAATTTTGGGTGCCAGTTCTTAAAAAGGCATTGTTGAACTGGAAAAAGTGCAGAGACATGCAACAAAACTGATAAAGTGATTGGAAGATCTGAGTGATGAAGAGAGACTAGCCAAACTCGGTATGTCTACATTAGAGAAGAGACATCTAAGGGGTGATATGATTACCATTTAAAAATACATTCAAGGTCAATACAAAGAACTAGCCAATGAATTATTTACGCAAAGAGTTGAGCTAAGAACAAGAGGTCATGCATTAAGATTAGAGGAAAAGTGATTTCGTCTAAAACAAAGGCAGGGATTCTTTACAGTAAGGGTGGTAAAGCTATGGAATTCTTTGCTTCAGTAGGTTGCACTTGCAGATAATGCAACTGCTTTCAAAAAAGCAAAGGATGCCTATCTAAAACAGAACAATATTGAAAATTATGACAGATGGTTTCAATGCAGATAGGATGTATATCAAGGGAACTATCTGACTGCCATTTGGAGTCAGGGAGGAATTTTTTACCCTCTTGGGGCTAAATTGGAAATTGCTCCAGAGGGCTTTTTATTTACCTACCTCTGGATCAACAGGTGTGTTTATGGCATGCACTGTATTTGATGGACACGTCTTTTTTCAGCCTCATCAACTATGTTACTATGTAAAATCCTGATAGTTCTCGTTTCAGTGCATTTCAGTAGTGTGATAAAACATGTCTAATGTTTTATCATGATTAGCTTTTATAATGTTTGGAACAGACAAAAAAGATTAGTGAAATTAGGTATGCACATGTTAGATTAGGTGCAATCCTTTTGGGAGTGAATCCTTTGTTTCACATCCAGTCTGTGCACTGGAGTCTGGTTGTATGTTCCATGGGAACATGAGGCTGTGTATTCCTTACCTCCCAAGTATCCCTCTTGTAGACCCAAATCCCTCTTTCCCACTCTGGTGTCCCTCTTTTTAGGAGATCAGACTGGGTGGTGTGTAGATAAGTGTATCATATTGTTCTACAGCAATATAACTTGCATTATTGTTTGTTTAAATGTCAGTATATGCATACCTCCCAACATTTCAAATGGCCAAAGAGAGACACTTATGTTTTTGGTAGTGTTTCTGGGGGGTGGCTGGTGGGTGGGACATTACTGAGAATTATAAGGTTACTTTGTGACCTATTGACATCTTTTTGTGTAGCTGCATAAAGGATTTAGAGCAAGACCAATTTATTTTATTTACACATATTCATTTACATACACATATACTGAAGATTAACTAACCTGGTATGTGAGTTTTATTGCTGTAGAGCAATGGGATAAAATTATATACACACCACACAGTCTGATGTCCTAAAAAGAGGGACAACTGGGTAGAAAAGAGGGACAGGGGGATTTGGGTATCAAAGAGGGACTGTCCCTCCTAAAGAGGGACACTTGGGTGGTATGGTATATGTGTTTATAAATTAGTCTGTGTAAATAAAATACTTTGGTTTTGTTATAAGTCATTTATTATGTTACACAAAGAGGTATGAATAGGTCATGAAATAGCCTAAAAATCCCCAGGAATGCACTGCTCACCAACCACGCCCCCAGCAATACCCCCATGGCTTTATTACTGAATGCATTAATTATAAGCTTTGCAGGTCAGTCGCATATTAAAAGGGATAGTAATGTTTCACAATAAAAGCAGCTTCAATTAATCTTCATAGTATATGGGCCACAGAGAGTGTTATTTCAATACTGTCAGAGTTGTAGTTCAAGAGTAATTGAATGATAAAGTATTCCCCTCCCACCCCTTATACCCCTTTATTGAAGCTGCTGTTGTTGTGAAACATTACCATTTCATTGTACTACACATGGGTTGTATGTAATTAACTAAAGGAGAACAAATAGACCAAATAACTCAGCACTTACTTTACTGTGGCCATAATATCCTAATGACCCCTATGTATTTAGCCTTTGTGCAAGAGATGACATATCCAGTCAGTCCTGGATTCCATATCATTGGCCATTGAATCCAGCAGAGTGCTAAGAGTCCCATGTACAAGTAGCAGAGTTTGAGGTCCTGGGCCCTGTCAACAACTGTTATGTCTGCCTCCATAGACATGGCATCCAGCACTGATTAAAGATATTATTTCTTGAACAAAGGCAAAAATCACTGGGGTTGATTGGGGAAGGTGGGAGCTGTAGTTGCCACAAGACAGACACACAAAGGTTGCCTACACCTATTTTAATCATTTGCAGTGCATTGTATACCTCTCTGGCACACATAGGGTTAAATTTTGCTTTGTTTGTTATTACATCAGAACCTAGGCGTACTCGAAAGAAACAAAGCATTCTAGAGAAAATCAATTGCACCTTCTGTGAGAAATATCCCTAGAACTTCCATGAGGAATTTAACTGCTTGAATTCTAGAGTGGTCTATACTGGGCATTGCAAAGCAATGTGTTTGAGACCTCTCTAGTAGTCAAGGGGTTAAAAACCTCATTTAAATAAATGGGCACTTTTTATTTAGCAAAAAGTCAACGGCCACATTTATGGTGTAGTTGGTTTACTCGAGAATTGTTCCTCGCTTCTTTGGTGAAAAAGATGCCTAGAGAGTGAGTTCCTGGACTGCTCTGTTCAGTGCAAGATGAGTCCTCGTTATTCCTGTGCCAGGATAAGAAGAGGTTGTCTGAGGACACTTCTGGTACTGACTGTAGTTCTACTGAAAGATATCCCTTCAGTGGAGCAAACCACGTGGACCAAAAAAATTACATTTAAACATGTTTTTAACCCCTTGAATGATAGAGGTCTGCAACGCTTTGGAGACCTCTCTAGCGTTAAATGGGTTACAAATCCCACTTAAAGGGATAGTAATAGTTGCAAATTACTAATCCCCATATTGTAGCTTTGTTAAAAATAAACTTATTGCTCCCAATGTCATCTCTCAAGCCCTTATGGTTTGAGAGATGATAGCGCTCAAAGTTCCCCCTCCCTCCTCCTTCCCTGACTGAACGCTGACCACAGGGATATCCGGTATTCCTTGCATCAGGCGGCTCTGCAGCATTGCTGAGATCGCATTTATAAAAAAAGAAATCTTTCACTAAAATGGTCTTCTACGTGTGCTTGCAAACCAAGCACACGTAGAAGACCGTTTCAGTGAAAGAATTATTTTTTTATAAACGCTATCTCGGCTCAGCTGCAGAGCCACCTGATGCACATAAGACTGTGATACGATGGCTTCCCCTGCAGTCAGCATTCAGTCAGGGAAGGGGGAGGGGGAACTTTGAGCGCTATCATCTCTCAAACCATAAGGGCAATACGTTTATTTTTAACAAAAGCTATAATATGGGGATTAGTAATTTGCAAGTATTACTATCCCTTTAAATCACTAGGTGACTTTAATTTTTTTCCCCGATGGCACAGTTGGTTTGCTCCAACATTGTACCACTTTCTTAGTACATCATGCTTTTGTAATTTTATAGTCTGTTAAAATAAAGCAACACCAATGCAAAAGTATGACCTTCAGGTCTATCAAATGAGCAAGAGCACAACCATACTTGACAACATTTAAAATTATTTTTCCCGGGAAACTTTTCTCTTGGCAGTCACACATTCTAGAGCATCACTAGCAGTCCATACCACCTTGTTGAAAACCTTCTACACACTTGTTACCTACATATATTTAGTCATATTAAATGTATCTTATTTAAACTGTTAAATCTTGTGCTTTTTGCCTTTACTGCAAGGTTTTTTTTTCCATTTAGAAGCTGGGGAATTTAATCTCAGTAGAGCTTTGGCCTATGACTTGGTCAGTAAAAGTCTGGATAATTAATTACTCACATGTCCAGAATCACCTTTCTCCACCTTCTTAGGTCATTTTCACACTGGTGATATCAAAACATTAGTAGTACTGTGTTAGGTCTTTCCCCATAGTGAAAGGTAACTTGCAGGACTGTCATGCCTTTCACATGGGCAACCACCACCTTGTATTATCACATCAGTGTCTAGCATGCAGTAACTTTATTATGTTCATACAAGAACTCCGTAAAGTTGCAGTATGTAAGATCTGCAAAGCAGCCTATGGGGGCAGCAATCAGGTGTTTCAGGCCAGCAGTGTTGCAGGGTGCAGTCCTTCCTTATCGCAATTTCCAGTGTATGGTTGACTCAAATTGGCACCAGCCTGTAATATTTTCTGGGTTTCAGTTATAAGATATGCCTTCTCTGCATTCAGATAGGTGGTGGAATTCAGGAGAGAGGGGAGTGTAGAATGACTAGCGACAGAACTGTGACCCATGTGAAAGAGCCCATAAGCTCCTAAAGTCTTTGTTTCCACCAGAATGGTGGAATAAATTAAGAAGGAATAATCATTAATTATTATTAGCATTTATTTATTGAGCTCCAACATATTCTACAGTGCCGTACAAAATATGGGTGAGATCAGTGCACCTCCACACATAAAGGAGGCTCCCATTGAGGGGAAGATTTGGAAATTGACATTTCCACTTAGGGCCTTATGTTAAAAAAAAAAAAAAAAAAAAAAAAAAAAAAAAAAAAGTTGAAAAAATCTGAAAAAACATCCTATAGAGTTGGATATTTCACAGTGCACAGGAAACTTTCAGCATTCAAGGGGTTAAGACTCCCATTTAAATTAATAGGAATTTTGAACATTTGCCAGAGGATATTACATTTGCTAAGTGCTGTACACCATGCAAACATTTCACGCACTTTACTTTTCAATGTTTCCTTGTATCTCTCCTCCTGGCTGGTTGTACAAGCCTGTTTATAGATTCAAAGGAACAGGCAGTATAAACGCAAAAGAAATGCAAAGACTTAACCCTTTAAAGACAAGAGGGGTGTTCAACACATTGCTTCTCAATGTGTTGCACACCTCACTGTACCTTAAAAGGTTACACTAACAAAAACAAGACAAACAATGCTATCTTTTCACAGTGGTCATTACCTGGCAACATTTTCTGTGTGTGTTTCCTTTGTGTTGTACTCAGTACACATTTTTCCATAATGCTCCGCTTAAAAATGAACTGGGGCTGTATTCACATATACCCCATATTTCATGGAAGCATCTGAAATTGTCTCTGTTTCCTGAGTGCTAAAATCTAGTATCTCATATGTTGTATCAGGGAAGTCAGTCCTGCATTTTTAGGGCTTCCTGTCTCCCATTATGGTTCCAGTCTGGATAGTTGTCTGAGAACTGATAGTGCTGTATTGACTGTAAATAATCTGAGATGGCAGCAGTCTTTTTGCGTACAAGAATTTTACCAGTGATCACATATTCACACCTTCAGAGGATTTAACAGATTAAGATAAATTACAGAGTAGGAATTATGAGACCTTAGACATTCAGGTCACTAAGGGTGTACATGTACATACCAGTAATATGATATGACTGACATTTAAAGGCAATATTATTCAGCTGCCCTATGTTAATACTGGATGGACATGGACATACCAGTATTAACCTCCTTAAAGCTGGGTGATGTGCCACGACTGTCCTGACACATCATGGGCAGGGTCGTCAGCTGAAAATTTTCTGGGTTTGGGTCCATGCTATGTGTAGAAAAAGGAGAAAGGAGCGATTTGAATCAAAATGACAATATTCGGCCTCCACTTATGGCAAACACTTAGAGAGCCTCTGAGGAATATGTAGCTGCCCCAAAACAGCTAAACATCCAGAAGCAGGTAAAATCTCAGTTGGGCTGCTCTTCTCAAACTCGCTGTCCCAAATAGTCAACCATATGAAAAAAAATACATACAAGGCACCCCATAGTGTAATATAGTCATGCACTCCATACAAATGTGATCACAAATATTATGGCCAGCAATATGAATAAGCTGACGTCTGCACTTGCGGAGAATATTACCCATCTGTTTTCAGGTGGCTCTGGTCACCTGGTTTCAAGCTGTAAACAAACTGCAAATGACTCTGGTTGTTGAAAAAATATATGACAAATTTAATAATCAAAGTAATACTAAAAAATGACAAAGGCCCTTTGACACAGGCACGTCCGGAGGATTATTGGTCACTTGACCACGTTCTCTTTTATAGTATAGACTAGCAATGTGGGACGGTGCTGCCCGTCAGGATATATAGGGAATTAATGCACACACATGGAAGCAAGACAAACACACACATAGACACACATGCAAATGCACACGCATGTACTGAGATGCATAAAGAGCAACACAGTCATACACACATACATGAAATGCACAACATGCAGACACAGAGTGTGATACAGACATGCAACACACACAGTGAGGAACACACAGGCACACACAGAAGTGAGTCATAAGGGGGGTGACTTAGGTGTCATTGTAATGAGTTTGTGTTTGTACTTATGCCTCCACTGTGGCATTCATTCATATAGTTGAAATGCATGTGGTAATTGCACAAACAATGGTGGAAGGTGGATCGTGCTGGCTCCCGGGGTGTGAGTGTGAGTGATTGCATGTGAGTGATTGCGTGAGTGTGTGAGTGAGAGAATGTATGAGAGTGAGAGAGTGTGAGTGAGTGTGTGTGATTGAGTGTGAGAGTGTGATTGAGTGTGTGTGTGTGTATTTTTTGTCTAATGTGTTTGTGTCTGTGGTGTAGGAGCGAGTGGCAGCCATTTTTTTTTTCAGTTACTTGGATAGTGGTGGGCGGGCTGGATAGTGGGGACAGGCCAACTCCCTGCATGATTTAAATCACTCTCCCATTGAATCACCCAATGGGAGCAGTAACTCCTCCTTACTTAACCCTTTGAGTGCCAGAGGGGTACGCAACGCATTGCTTTGCAATGCGTTGCGTACCCCTCTGGCACTCAAAGGGTTAAGTTATGGTAACATAGCAATATAACACACTGTGGCTCTTCAGTTGAGGCAGCATAGCAATATGCAAGAGGCTTGCCCTCTGTAACATACAGCAAAGCATCTCTCTCCCTTTAACCCCTTAAGGACCGGCGGTCCTGGGACATTTCCGTCCCATAATGACCGCATAGGAGCACTTGGACGCGCCGGTACACGTGACCTGTCTCGTGTATCGGCGCGTCATTATGGGGCCTGATAGAGATCGCTCCGATCTTGGAGCAGTCAATTTCAGGCCCTATTTTTACTTACAGCGCTCCCGGTAGAGCGCTGTAAGTAAAAAGTACGTGACGTACTATGACCGTCGTCGGTCCTTGCGTATTTCAAGGACCGTGACGGTCCTGGTACGTCAAGGGTCCTTAAGGGGTTAAGGAGAAAGGGCGGGAATCAGGAAGTGGAGAAGTGACAGTTGAAAACAGACAGTTAGTGAGGTGACTGAAGAGATGAAAAGAGAAATAAAAGAGTTGCTATTAAGTTTATCCCTGAGTTTGTATTTTATGGAAACATTACACCCTTGTACTGAAACAGAGTGTATGGAGGGTTACAATTATCTGTGGGAGGTGAAACAGTGTGTTTGTGGGGTCATGATCCTGACTGTGAGAGTGTGTTTTCCCCGGTAGAAGTTATTGATATCCCCTACTTCAGGAGCGAGTGGCAGCTATATTTTTTTGTCAGTTGGATAGTGGTGGGCGGGCTGGAGGGGGCGGGCCCACTCCCTGTATGATAAACATGCCCCCATTGAATCACCCAATGGAAGCAGTAAAGTCCCCATTGAATCACCCAATAGGAGTTGTATCTCCTAGTGAAACATAAATTATGTAATGAGGCATTCTGTTCAATGTGTATTTGTTTTCTGAGGAGACATAAATTATTATTTTATATATATATATATATATATATATATATATAAGGTTACATGGTCTCTGGGGAGGGAGGCTGATTCTCTGGCTGTGGGGAGTTTCCTGAGAAACTCTGCCCACCTGTCCTTCTTCCCACCCTGATCCTCCCAATTCTAGCACAATCCCAGACAAGCCCCACCTGTCTGATTAAGCCCCAACCCACTTTTTGAAGCACCTCACGTCATTAACTTAAGCCTGGTCGCAGCCCATGAGCCCCAGGTATGCATACTAAAATGGCCAAATTTGCCCTTGTCCTCTAGTGAAAAAAAAACCCTTATCACCAGAAGGTTAAGCTTGGTTGGTCCCCTGGCTGTCTTAAAAAGGCATATGGAGACCATATTCATCAAGCTAGAAGAGTGTAGTACTGGAGCAAACCAGCTGTACCAAGGGGGTGACTTTGATTCAAAGGGATAGTAATACTTCGTTTTATCTTTATTTTATTTTGTAGGCATTAAAAAAACATGAAGAACGATATAAGTCTTATCTCTCAAACCTTTATGGTTTAAGAGATATTCACAAACAAAGTATCCCCTCCCCGTTCAACCAGATCAGAAGGGAGGACCCAGGTAGACTGCAGAGAGGGACAATCTTCAATTAAGATAAGGGAAAAAGCTGAAAAGCTTGTCAAGGGGGGAAGGGCTTTCATTGTTTTCATACAAAGAAGATTGTCCCCTGCTGTTATCTGTCTGGTCTCACAACCAGATTCTCATCTGAGAAGAGATGGCTTACACTAGGAAAAAGGGGCGGGAGGGGAAACTTTGCTTGTGAATATCTCTTAAACCATAAAGGTTTGAGAGATAAGACATATATCATTCTTCATGTTTTTTTAATGCCTACAAAATAAAGTTAAAACGAAGTATTACTATCCCTTTAAATGTGCATTTTAACTCTTTGGACTGCTGTCTAGCATTCAGTGGGTTAATTGTCCCATTCCAATCAAAGTGAGTTTATGGAATGTTCATTTCAACCTTATGGTGCAGTTGGTTTGCGTCAGACTTGATGAATAAGGCCCATATAGGGCTTTAGGATACCTTTAGGGTATGAACTTTTTTTTCTTTGTAGTGGTAGTCGCTTATAAGTAGGTCTCAGTTCCTTTAAGAGTCATAATGGAATGACTAAGGATGCTGAAAATAGCTGGTTAGATTGATGAGATTATGTTGACTGTTTTGGAAAAGGAAGATCACATTTATCTGTTGTCCTTTCCCGTTAGCAGATATAAGGCGTGGAAAGAACATAACGTTCAGCAGTGAGGAGAGTAAAGTTGGACTAGCTTTGTATATACTTATTAGCTTTTCTACATTGATAGTCTTTGCTTTTTAACTGTTTGAGTGCCAGAGAGGTATCCAACATATTGCACAGGTTGGATATGTCTGTGGCTCTGAGGGTTAAGACTTTACTGACACTTTAAAAGTTAGTAAAGGGTTACAGCATTCCCTTAACTCTAAATATGTGCTAAAATGTATAGTTTCTTAACGCTATCAGCCGATATCTGCAGATCTGCTCCCCTGGGAGGATTCTTGCAGATAAAGCGGGTGATGCACTGTGAGCCCTGGCAGACCAACAGCAGAATAGGATAGGAATCTAAAAGAGCCCCCCCAATGCGCCTCCAGTATACCCGTGTATCTGTTCAGCATCGTACAAGACCTTTTCCTGTCTTATGGGATTCATGTCCACAAAGATCCTCCTTATCATGCATGAATGTGTGATTCAGTGGGCCTATGGAGAATACACAATTCAGGGGAGACGGTTTGAGATTGTTTTCCAGCCAGTCAGCTGACAGGAGATGTTTTGAGACTGCAGAGTGCAGCCAAGGGCTTTTTTTTAATTAAGTTTTCTACCATTGGAGCAGCTGCAGTAAAACTTCAAAGTTGCCCTTTAACCCCTTAAAGACTAGAGAGGTGCGTAACACATTGCTTTACAATGGGATATGCACCCCTCTCATCTATAAGCTCAGTTATCCATTTATTATTTTGATCCCTGGATAAAACTTACTGGTATTGATACACACACACACTTAGACACTCACACGCACAAGTACCCCAGACAGACTCTTGTGTACACGCAGACACACTCACATACACACAGGCAAACACACTCTCACACACGTACACAGGCAGACGCACATGCAAATATTGGGGAAAATGCATAAAATCAAAAGGAGCATTACTGGGACAAAACAACTACACCACAGGAAACAAAGTTCCAATTGATTTTAACCCTATGATTGCCAGAGGGGTATCCAACTCGTTAATGGGCTTGTCACCTCTTGGCTGTTAGGTTTCCAGTGCAATGCCATGGCTAGTAACGAATGGCTGGCTCTATTGTTAGCAGACTAAGGTTGTCTTTATACCATATTCAAACTATCTGCAGATGGAATCCTTAGAATACAGTTTTATGATTCTATTCTTATTTTTGAAGTGCATTTACTATTTTCTTTATCTAGAATAAATACAGTGATTGTCTAGTAAAAGTGTGTGTGTATTGATATCCTCTGGGATATGGTGCTGGGTGGAGCCCCTTAAAGGTACAGTACCTCCTTAGAACAAAATAAGAAAGTATAGTACATCTTAATGGCAGGAAATGAAGCAGATATGTTTTTATTTTTGTCCTCTAGTCAATTATTCACATTAAAACAAAAATATCTCTCTGTATATATGTGTGTGTGTGTGTATATATATATATATGAGTCTTTGCTTTCAGTTTTTTTACTCTATTGGCAGCTGCTGAAATTGCACTCAATTTGTTTGCCTTATGCTCTTCCTTCAAATTTGCTGCAGTTGAGCTGGCACTGTGGGGAAGAGGAAACCAGCCGGATTTAGAGACCTTGGAGAAATTCAGATAATGGTGATATATCGAAACTAACTTACAGTGTTTAGATTTATGAGGCTACCGTTGAGTACCAGGTATAAGCTCCCCACTATTGTATTTTTTAAGAAAAATATTTATATATTTTTCCATCTAGGGAAGCAGTGCCTCTTTACTGCTGTTAGGCAGCTGATAGGGTGAGGTGCATTCTGGGCAGTCCACACATGACTTTGAAGAGAAATCTCCACAGGCATAAATAGTGAGCTGAGACTAAAATAGATCCACTGCTGTAAGGGAAGCCACAGAAGATAAACTGGAGGAGCTGTATCACAGTTGTATGGCCAGAATGTGACATATAAAGGTTAAAAGTGGTAATGTCTTCCACACCTCTAATTTTAATCCTTTGTATGTTAGAGATGTCTCCAACACATGCCTTTATCGTCCAAGGTGTTAAAAGACAATGTTCATATTTTACCAAGGGCCATACATGGTAAATCACAAGGGTAGCAAACCAGATGCCCCATTTCTAATGCACTAAGGCGTTATATTTGTCCTCTTCATAAAATAGGAAAAAATGAAGAGAAAAGAGCGACACAATAGTGTAATCGGATTTGACACTTGTGCTCAATGATAATAAAAAATGCACTCACATCCTATAACATAAAGTCCTAGAATACGTCATTCACTGTGTGCATAACTGCACATGCGCATTAGGGACTCACAGAATGGGCTGATCCGGAGCGGAGAGCTCTGAAAGGCTGACAGCCTGTCTGTGCTTCCAGTTCCGGGGCAGCAGCGGAGGTGGCACCTCCGCTGCTGCACCAGAGCCGGGAGCACAGACAGGCTGTGAGCCATCCGGAGCTCTCCTCTCCAGATCAGCCCGTGTATACAGGCTTTGTAACCAGTGTAAAATATGTCAGGACTCTATTCTCAAAGCCAGCTGACAGGAAAGCTTATGGAGAATGTGACCTGTCTTCATTCAGGTAGCCTTTCATTTTATGCATTTTAATTCATTTTAATAAATGTCTACTGTTTTTGTGAATGGATCCTCCACCTGGTCCACTTTAGCACTTGAACTACACTACGGTGATTCCGTGAGTAACCTGAATGGAGACAGGTCACATTCTCTGTAAGCTTTCTTGTCAGCTGGCTTTGATAACAGAGTCCTGACATATTTTATATGTGAATGCATATTTTATTATTATTGAGCACAAGTGACAAAATCTATTACACTATTGCTCTATTCTCTTCCTTTTTTCCTCTTGTAAGTCGTCTCCAACACAGTTTACTTGTGAGTTTACACGTTTAGATGTTTGGTGGTTATCCAGTTTTGATAGACTGATATACACAGGGGGTGCCCCCTGTTTGTTTTCTCCCTTCCTCTTTTTTCTGTAGTATATTTGTCCTCTGGTACTTTTAACCCCTTCAATGCTTGAGGTCTTGAACGCATTTAAATCAATGAGAATTTGTGACACTTGTACTTATCCCTGTGGTGCACCTCTTTAGTTTATTCAATGTGGCCCTTGAAACTTTAACTTTTATTCTGTGTTTGCAACTTCAAACAACGTTCATTTACACTAAATAATTCATAGCTCCCAGTTGTTTTTAGTTTTGAAACATCTTTAATTTGAGATATCGATTCTGAGGGAATGAAGACATTGAGACCTTAATTTAAACTTCCAGGTTGTGAACCAGACTGGGATCACCCCGCCCCAAACTGCTCATGGAAGCCATTTTGAGGTTCACAATGCATCCCTGGGCTAACATGATAGTTGGTCTTCAAGCTTTCAAATACAAACTTTGGGTAACCTCTTTGTTGTCTATTTTTAGAAGGTTGACTTGTCAGACTGTCCAGTATTCCTTGTTGTTATTAGAAGTCCTCTTCTACATATAGTATTTTAGTGTACCATTATACTTAAATAATGCATGCAGTACAGGTTGTCAACAAGCAACAACCAACTTCTAAAAGGTATGGACATTTTTTATAGCCATTTGAATTACACTATAGTAAAATAAGATATATTCTGGGAAATTTAAGAGCAACAGCAACCCCCCATCCCCAAAAATATAGCTCCACTCACCCTCAAAGATAAAAAGTAACCCAATAAAATTTCAGTACCACTCAAAGTGGAACAAATAAAAAAACATATATTTATTTGACAAAGATAATTAGTCTTCACCACCTGCCCTTTCCATTTGAATATGTAGCACAATCCCTATACCCTATAACCATATGTCCTAAAGCCAAAACCCTATAACGTGCCCTTCAATATCAGTTAGAACAGTGGTTCTCAACCTGTGGGTCGGGACCCCTTAGGGGGTCGAATGACGATTTGCCAGGGGTCGCCTAAAACCATCAGATATTTATATTTCGATTCATAACAGTAGCAAAATTACAGCGATGAAGGAGCAACAAAAATAGTTTTACTGTTGGGGGTCGCCACAACTTGGGAAATTTTATGAAAGGGTCGCGGCACTAGAAAGGTTGAGAACTGCTGAGTTAGAATCTATTTACCACTTGAAGATCATTCAAAAATCTCTGTCAAACTGAGCATGGTTTCCTCAGGGCCGTCCATATCTAATAAGGATTGAACCTCCATATTCCAAAAAATAACTAGATATGAGCCAAAGTATCCCTTGTATTAATCCATTAATCAGTGATGTGTGACCCCATATCATATTGGATTATTGGATTGATACAAGGGACATTTTGGCTCATATCCAGTTATTTTTTTTGGAATATGGTTCTACATATTCGAATGAAAAGGGAGGTGGAGATGACTATCTTTATCTGTAATAAATGTATGTTTTTTATTTTTTCATGTAGCGTGATGCTGAGTCTTTATTCTACTACATTTTATTCTGGGGAAGATTGTTTGCTGCAACAAAGTCGAGCATATTAGCTGTATCCCTTTGAGTGCCAGAGGGGGTATGCAATGCCCTGAGCACCCCTCTGATACTCAAAGGGATATAAGCACAGATAGAGGGGTCATGCTCTGTTTAGTGTTTATAACTTTAAATGAATACAGTATACACTGTGTATAGTTTTCTTTGTTTCATTATTAGTTAACAGGTGATAGGTCTACGTTAACCCTTTAATTAACAGAAAAGTGTGTAACCCAAAGGGCTAAAAGCAGTTTAGCAAGTTCCTGTTTTAGTTTACCAAGGGTGTAGAGTATTACTTTTCAATCTCTATTTCTGGTGATGTCAGCTGCTGAAATCCAATTTGGTGCTCTCTGCTGATTCCCTTCATGGGTTTACCTCAGATTATCAGACTCTAGCAGATAAGAAAGGAGGAGGAGGAGGAAATTGTCTGAATTTTTTGGATCCAGGGAAATTCAGAAAATGTAAATGTACATTTTTAAGATTCATGAACCATTTTGGAGTGTCAGGGAACACAATTCGGTATTGTAAGTAAATATATTTATTTATTTGAGCTGGAGCACTGCCCCTTTAATGGGCAGCCACTAATCTAGGCTCTGCAGTTTCCATTATTGGCTACAACAGTTACAATCAGTGTATACAAACTTTGAAGGTAGTTGTGCATGTTGCCTTCCTAGACCCTCTGCGTATGGGGACTATTTAGTGCAGGACTAGAGACTTAAAGGGATAGTAATGTTTCATAATAAAAGCAGCTCTAATTAATCATCATATCAGGGCTCAAAATTTCCACTCGCCACTAGCCAATGGCGAGTGAAAATTTAGCCCTGGCGAGTAGAAATTCAGCCCTGGTGAGTATGTTTTGGCTTGCAGTGGCAAGTAACTTTTCAGGTCTGGGTAGTGGCAGAGGACTTAAAATTATAAGGCCTGATCATAGTATTTGGACGTTGTTGAGTGTTATTTCAATTCTGTAAGAGTTGTAGTTCAAGAGTAATTCAATGACAAAGTATCCCCCTCCCACCCCTTTTACTGATGTAACACTGTTCAGCCAGATCAGAAGAGAGGTGCCCAGGCAGATTGCAGAGAGGGACAATCTTCAGTTAAGATAAGGGAAAAACCTGAAAAACTTGTCAAGGGGGGCAGGGCTTTCATTGTTTTCATAGGAAGAAGACTGTCCCCTGCTGTTATCTGTCTGGTCTATGGCCTGCATTCCACATCTGAGAAGAGATGGCTTACACTAGGTAAAAGGGGTGGGAGGGTATCACGGTGCCCATGATTGCTGCCTTTTCCTGACAGTTATCTGTGAAGGCTCTCCACTGGCTGCCTGTCTTTAGTCTGCTCAGTATTGCCTATATAGACTGGGTTCTGGCACCCTTTGTTTGCCCTTTCGTGGTGTTTCTATGTCTATAGCCACCTGCATTGTTTTCCTGTGTTCCCTGGGCCTTGGCTGCATACTCTACCTTCCAGAGTCTACCTGCTTACCTGCCTGACAGCCTCCTCTGCTGAAGTGGTTCTTGCCTCCGTTCCTGATCCGGTTTGGGCCGATGTTCCTGCTTCCGTTCCTGATCCGGTCGTCTGCCGTTACTGTTCCGTCTTCCTGTCCCGGCCTGGCTGTTGTTCCTGCCTCTGGATCGTGTAGTGTTTCTCCGCCTTCATGTCGCCTGGGCGATATTCTCATCCCTTGGTGTTATCTGTTGGTCCGGTACGCGGGTACTGGTTTGCTCCCAAGCAGCTCCGGTTGTGACACTTTGTACTCCAGTACGCGGGTACTGGTTCGCTCCATATATCACCGGTTGCTTGCTGCTTCCCATACAACACCGGTAGTGTCAATGTGTAGTCCAGTACGCGGATACTGGTTCGCTCCATATATCACTGGTTGCTTGCTGCTTCCCATACAGCACCGGTAGTGTCAATGTGTAGTCCAGTACGCGGGTACTGGTTCGCTCCATATACCACCGGTTGCTTGCTGGTTCCCATACAGCACCGGTAGTGTCTATGTGTAGTCCAGTACGCGGGTACTGGTTCGCTCCAATATTAACCGGTTGCTTACTGACTCCTATACAGCACCAGTAGTGGCTGTGTGTACTCCAGTCCGCTGGTACTGGTGAGCTCCAATATTGTCCGGCTGCTTACTGCCTCCTATTCAGCACCGGTAGTGTCTATGTGTAGTCCAGTACACGGGTACTGGTTTGTTCCTTATTCACCAGCTGGTCGCTGACACCTATTCAGCACTGGTAGGCCTCTGTGTAGTCCAGAACGTGCGACTGGTTGGCTCCACCACTATCCCGGTCGCTGAGGCCACTTACGCTACTGCACCAGTACTTGCCGCCTCTTGGTGCTAGGCTGCCTTGCCCGGTATATTGGCAGGGCCGGTAGAGCCTCCTCTCTGTTGTGCCAGTCTCAAGACTGCCTTGCCCGGTATATTGGTAGGGCCGGTAGAGCCTCCTCTTTGTTGTGCCAGTCTCAAGGCTGCCTTGCCTGGTATATTGGCAGGGCCGGTAGAGCCTCCTCTCTTCTTGTGCCAGTCTCAAGGCTGCCTTGCCCGGTATATTGGCAGGGCCGGTAGAGCCTCCTCTCTTGTTGTGCCAGTCTCAAGGCTGCCTTGCCCGGTATATTGGCAGGGCCGGTAGAGCCTTCTCTCTCGTTGTGCCAGTCTCCAGGCTGCCTTGTCCGGTATATTGGCAGGGCCGGTAGAGCCTCCTCTCTTGTTGTGCCAGTCTCAAGGCTGCCTTGCCCGGTATATTGGTAAGGCCGGTAGAGCCTATTTCCATATTGTGCCAGTCCTATGGCTGCCTTACCCGGTATTGGCAAGGCCGGTAGAGCCTCTCTGTTATTCACCGTACCATTGTTCTTCATTGCATTGTACTAATCACTTGTTGAGATATATGTGTAATGTCAAACCCGTGAGGGTTCCCTTTAAACTTTCAATAAAGTTGTGTTTTTATCTTAACTCTGTGTCTGAGAGTCAAAACAAACCATGACAGAGGGGAAACTTTGCTTGTGAATATCTCTCAAACCAAAAAGGTTTGAGAGATAAGACTTATATCGTTCTTAATGTATTTAATGCCTACAAAATAAAGATAAAATAAAGTATTACTATCCCTTTAACTGACAGACTTCACTCTTGCAGTTCAGTCTCTTATCACTGGACAAATAAAGATCTCCGTGAATCTGTTTTCAAACCCCCTTTTTTTGCTACCATGTTGGTGCACCAGAGCTCACAATTCAACTCCTGCTGCTCTCAGGGGATTTATTCATGTAGTAGTTGCCCTTTAAATTACATTTTTATTGCATGACTCCCAAGAACTCTACTTTATCAAAATTTTCCTCTGAGAATCCCCTTCATTCCTTGCCACTCTCCATACCTTATTCACTTGGATTTTCATTTTTGTAAAAATAATATGTATCAATTATGGAGTTCTAGTGCTGTGAGTTTTTTCTTTTGTTTTGCATCAATTTTAGCTATTCACACGTTCATACATGTCCAGGTGTACCATTCTTGCACTTTATAAAAGAACATGAGCTTTCTGTATGTTGTGGGCCTTTTTTAAGAAATCGGCACTCCTCCCAAGGCTATTGCATTTGCAGACTACAGTTTTTAGTCTGAGTGTTTTAGCCCGTCAGAATTCAGGGGTTTGTCCTGACCCCAGAGGAGACACAAGGGACAGGGATCTCTGCTGGATTCATACTGAGGGATCATAGACATGAACAGTACTAAGATTTATAGGACAGGGCAATATAATCCCATGTAAAGAAAATCACATTAATTTGTCTAAAGCTTTCTCTGCACACTTCTTCGGTGTGTGTGTGTGTGTTTGTGTGTGTCTGTCTTATGTGCAAAGATGCAGTTCCAGAGTGTACACTTTTAATTTGTGAATTATTGGTGGGTATTTTAGCATATTGAACTGTGCGACTCGCCAATAAATGTGTGTGTGCACTTCCCTCTGTTCAGTACAGGGAAGTTTCTGCAGAGTTGGCACGCACAGCAGCCACTGTGAAGATGATTCACACCAGAGATTGCCGTGCTTGATTCTGCTGCCAATGAATGACTGACTCACGAAGGCATCAGCCAAACTCCAACTCCCATCATACCCAAGCAGCCAGAGCCCTCTGTAACTGGAGGGAATTCACTTGCCTACTATTAGGGTTGCCACCCAGCCAGTATTTTACTGGCAGGTATTTAGAGCCAGTCACATATGGATGACTTTCAAGGAGATAAAGGGCTAGAGGGGTATCCAATCCACACAACATGTGCTGCCTTTTTTGTGTTTTACCCCGTTGACCTGTGAAAGACACAACATGGGAAGTTCACTGAGCTGTTCACATGGGCAACTGCCTTCTCTCATGAACTGATCATGACAACATGGTGCAGCTTGGCTGCATTCAGATCAGAATACAGACAGATATGGATTGAAAGCTTTAGCGAGTAGTGCCTTTATCGCTCTCTCAGGGTCCCCAAATTATGGCCTGGATTACATTACAGTTGATAAATTTTATCACTGGTTTTAACTGCAATTCACTAGACTTTTAACGAATCCTTGAGGAAATCCTAATGGTAGCATTTATCACATGCAATCTAATCTAGGCCTATGATTTTAATTCTTCTTGTATCCATTGTTTCTCAGGTGTAGTGTTATGTTGTCTAAAACCCTGTCCTACAGTTTAAAGAAACCATGTTTATCATTGCTATATCTTTAACCCTTGGAATGCCAGGGGTTAAGTCTATGAGTCTCAGAGAGGTATCCAACACACTACAATGCCTTGGGTACCTTTCAGGCACTCAGAGGGTTAGGCACTTACCATGTTTTACTAAGCCTACTCTTATGGGAGTGAAGTTAGTAAAAAGCCTGGAACGGAGTTGTGTAGCCCCCAGACGGATCCTTTCAGTCATTCTGGGTGGCAGAACACTGTCCCCAACCGGAAAATGCAACCCAGAGGTATGTGGCTCTTACTCACCAAATTCACTGGTTCACCATAGATCCTCTGTGTCAGACATTCAAACCTGAAGCAGAGAGCACACAGTAACCGTGTTGTGCAGACCAGTGGGGAGATGCATTAAGGTATGATAAAGAGGAGAAAACTTCTCCAGTGATATCACTTCTCCAGTACATATTTTATTCTATAGAGCTTATGCATTAATATCTCAGGGATCTGTGCATAGGCTCTATTGAAAAACATAGGAACCAGAGAGTTAATCACAGAGGAGAAGTTATCTCTGCTGTATCACAGTTTTTTTACAACTTAGTGCACCCCCACCCAGAGACTGATTTGTGAGATTCCAGTCTAGAGATTGTTTCCTCTCTTATTGAATGGAAATGATCACAAATAAATACCATGTGTTTATTAACCCCTTAATCATCAGTGGTCCTGGGAAGTTACCTTCCCTTAAGGACCCCTTTGATCGTTGTGGGCGTGCAGGCACACATGACTGATTATGTATTCCAGCGTGCCGAACAGGGGTCTGAGAGAGACCGCTCTATTTTTGGATTGGTCAATTTTAGACCCCGTTTGTGCTTACAGCGCTCCCGCAGGAGCACTGTAAACACAAAGTAAGTGATGTACCAGGACTGTCACCGGTCCTTAAAGGGGAACTCTCACCTCTGTTAAAGTAGTTCTTATGTTAAAGCAGAACTACCATGCATAGTAAAGTGGCCCTGCAATAATTAGGCAGGTGGCGACTAGCTTCATAAGAGTTCTCTTACCTCTCACAACGACAGGATGCTAGAGAAATAATTAATCTTGCAAGACCAGAAGCCAGATATCAGAGCAGACATCTTGTCTGCGGGCCTGCGCTGTCAGTCCTGGTCTCCCTACAGATGCATTTCACTGGCCTGAATGGTACTGGAAGGGACTGACGGCACAGACGCGCAGACTGCACTAACCTGACCATCTCGGAAGATTAAGGATTTCTCTAGCATCGTGTCGTTGTGAGAGGTAAGAGAACCTTATGAAGCTAGTCGCCACCTGCCTAATTATTGCAGGGAGACTTTACTTTGCATGGTAGTTCCACTTTAAAGTGCTATCCCAGCTAATCTTTAACCCAAGATTTTACCTTTTAAAAATAAGCCGGTGATGTCAGTTCAGGACAGGCTGCGGTACAGCTCTGTACCTCAGCCTGTCAATCTTCTCCTCTTCCCCTCCCCTGTAGTGCCTCGCTCTCACCTCCTCCGATGACTGAGGCTTCCTCTATGTTAGGTAACAGTTCCCCTTTAAGGGAAAAAAAACTGTGATGGTCCTGGCATGTCACCGTCATTAAAGGGATAGTAATACTTAAGTATTACTAATCTCTATATTAAAGTCCTATTAAAAATAAATGTATTGCCCCCAGTGCCATAAAGGTTTGAGATATAATCGCTCCTAAAGTTGCCCTCTCCCTCCCCCTTCCCCGTAGTCTGCATTCTAGCTGACTGCAGGGAAGCCAGTCGTACGACTTTCAGGTGGCTCTGCAGCACAGCCAAGATCTCGTTAATAAAAAAGAAAACTTTCAGTGAAATGGTCTTCTACGTGTGCTTGGTTTGCAAGCACACGTAGAAGACCGCTTTAGTGAAATATTTTTTTTTTATTAACGCAATTGCGGCTCTGCTGCAGAGCCGCCTGATGATCTAAGACCGGATTTCCCTTCAGTCAGCTACAACACTGACTTCGGGGAAGGGGGAGGGAGAGGGCAACTTTAGGAGCGATTATCTCTCAAACCATAAAGGTTTGAGAGATGACACTGGGGGCAATACATTTATTTTTAATAGGACTTTAACCCCTTAACGCCATGTGACGTACTATGACCGTCATGGTCCTTGAAATGCGCTGTAAGTAAAAATAGGGCCTGAAATTGACCACTCCAAGATCGGAGCGATCTCTATCAGGCCCAAAAGTGACGCGCCGATACACGCAACAGGTCACGTGTACCGGCGTGTCAGCGTGCATCAACGTCGCTAAGGGGTTAATTTAGGGATTAGTAATACTTAAGTATTACTATCCCTTTAAGGGGTTAACTGCCCATTATGTGTCAAATGGCTTTAATTCTGGTTCATGAGTTAAAATGGTTTCTTTAGCACGTAGATTCTTCTCTGCTAACTGTGTCATTCATGAATAAAACAACACAGTCCCACTTTCTAGAAATCCTTGGACTAAATCTCTTTAAAGAGCCAAGGTCTGTGATGATGATACTGATCTGGCAAGTCAATAAAATGACAGCAAGATTAGTTTCCTGAACAGCGAAAGGCAAATGGTAGTGACAGGACAGTATTTTTATTTGCTTTGTTTTTATTTATTTTTTTATCAAAGGAAAACTCACACCTCCTATTAATAACCCCCATTTACCTTGCTGCGGCAAGAAAATCCTAATGACCCTTATGAATTTTAGCTTTATTTATTTAAAAGACAGCCACTTCAGTCAGTGATTGATAGACGTCATGGCCATGTTTCTGGCTGTTTATTTCTAACTCAATCAGGCACCCTGTATGAGCTGACTTAACTCTTTAAGCATCAGAGGAGTGTGCAGTGTGTTTTACACCCGTCTGGTCGTTAAAGGGCTGAAGGAGAAGTAACACTTTAAAAAAAAAAAAAAAAATGCAAGTCATTAATATATATAATTACATTTTTTTTTTTTTTTTGCATATTAAGTGTTGCTATCCCTTGAAGGTTATCATGTAAGAGTTTCACAACAGGGTCTTTGGGGAGAAGACTCCCTCCTCTTCTTGTAGCTCAAATCCTCTTCCCCTCCCAGAATTCACGAGCTTTGCTAGAAACTGGAAGGGCACGGCCATCCTCTTAGTTTTTTCTTAGTTTTTTATTATTTTACTATTAGATATGGGGCTGTATAATCCCCCATTATTATTATTATTCTTTATTTATATAGCGTCAATTAATTCCGCAGCGCTGTACAATAGGGAATGGATATACAGAGATATTAAATACAGAAGAATCAGAGGGCCCTGCTCGTTAGACGGGTTGCCATCACTGGGCTTCCCTGGAAAGGACTGCCCAGTTCACAGGTGCTTTGTGGACATATTCTCCCCTGTGGAGGGAATCTTGCTGCCAAGCTTTTCCTCATGACAAGGTCTCCTGAGACTCTATCCTACCCTGATGGTGGTAACCTGAGGATAGAAGACTGGTGAGTAACCCTGTGAGTTTCTTGGTCCGCTGTATGTCCCACTTGGTGTTACCCCTCCATACAGGGGCTGATGTGACCCTGATTAGGCTCTGGCACTCACTATGGGTATCATGTTTACTTTTATCTTTCCCTTCAAGGGCTTTGGAGTGAGGATGGTTACTTTATTCTATGGGATTAACCCTCACTCTGCTGTTAGAGGTAATTTGTGTGTTTGGGTGCTTTTGGGGACTTATTTTCGCTCCCCCATGTCTTGTATCTTAGTTTTTAGGCTAACCCTGATGTTCCTTGGGGGTTTTGGGTATTTTGCTAACTTTTTAGTTTTAGATCGATTCTATTTCAGTGGCCACTTTAAGAACAGGAACACGCCTGTGGGTATCTTTGCTCCCATGACCTCTATGGGGAAAACTTCTCTGGGACATAAATTCTGTCCTCATGCCCTATCATCTGGTCCACTTTCTGAGTTGTAGGCCTTGCTAGGCAACAACAGACATTGCTACATGGCAACAAGCAACAGAGAAGATTACAGTACCCAGAATGCCCATTTCCTGGGCATTCTAATGGTTGGCTGGCAATATTCTGGTGGCCATCTTACCTCTCTTGCTTATCCTACGCAGAGGCTGACTCTCCTTGCTCGCTTTCTCTAGATTAACCCTTCGCTTGCTAGATAAATGTGTTTCTGGGCTTTTAGAGTTATAATTCTGGGGTAAATCCAAGCCAAAGGATTTATGGGCTTCCCTTACCCCCTCACACATGGCTCTTCTTGCAACACTGGGCTACCTAGAGAATATTCAGGGTCTCTCTTCCCCTTATGTGCAGTGTCCCTTACTACTCCACTGGACCCCACTAGCATTGATCAAGAGCCTGCATGGGTTAAGACAGTTCTATTGTCAGTGGCCCAAATTCCTTCCACCTTCTCTGCTGCTGTGGACAAATCCTCTAAGAAGTCACTGATTTCCTTGCCATATCGGGGTAAGTCCCTTTTGGCCCTGAAATGACACAGATAATCAGTGATTCTGTGAGTGGTAAGAGCACCTTGTTGCCACAAATCTCCACAAGCATTCCTTTCTGGCAAGGAAGGCATGTATTTTTCACACACCCCTACACCAAACTTGGGCACAGAGGCCTCAAAGCTTGCAAACCTCTCATGCTCCCCCCACTACAAATCCCAGACAAGCCTGGCAGCCAAGAAATCAGTTTCAAAGGCTAAGTCTGACAAACCCACCTCTGCATGACTCGCGGAATCCTATTCCGTTGTTGCTTGTAGGGGGCAGTCTTTTTTCAGGATGCCTGGGAATCCACCGTGATGGACCAGTGTGATTTGTGGGTCATATCAGAAGGGTGCCGCATAGATTTCAAATCCTTTTCATCATATTGGTACTTTTTGTCAAAGAATCCAGCCAAGGATCCATTCAAGGTAAGACTGTTCCTAGAGGCCGTGGACTCTCTGCTGGGCAAACAGTTGCTCTTTTCAGGTTTCTATTCCAACCTGTTTGTGGTTCCAAAGAAAGATGGTGGATGCCATCTCATTCTGGATGTCACATACTTCAAAAAGTATGTGGTCACCACACAATTCAAGATGGAATCTTTGTGTTCTGTCATCGCAGCAATGTACCTTGGGGAGTATCTGGCCTCTCTGGATCTACAGGACATGTATTAATATGTCCCAGTTCACCTGGACAGCCACCACTTCCTGTGTTTTGCCTTAGGTTCCATTCATTACCAATTCACTGCTCTACCTTTTGCCCTGCCTTCGGCACCAAGAGTCTTCATGAAGATCATGACGTCCATGGTAGGCTTCATTCACACACAGGATATTTCTTTGACGCTATATCTGGATGACTTCCTCATCCAGGCTTCTTCCAAAGAGCTCTTGGTTCACTATTTCCAAGACTGTGCCCGCATTCTAGTCCACCACTGGTAGATTCTGAATCTTCAGACGTCCTCTCCAATTTTTTCCCAGGTTCTGGATTTCCTGGGAATGAGGTTCGACACACGTCAGGGGAAGGTCTTCCTTCCAGAAGAGAAAAATCAGATTCTGTCCCAGCACATGGAGTGATCATCGTCCACAGTCAAGGACTTCTTGAGGGTGCTGGGTCAGTGGGTGTCGACCCTGGATTTGGTTACATATTCTAAGTTCCACACAAGGGAACTTCAGAGTAAGGGCCTCAGGAAATTGTCAGAGAATCCGGATCATCTTCTTAAGCAGATGTGTCTCTCTCAGGAGGTCAGGGAGTATCTCTGATGGTGGTTACATCAGCAAAACCTGAAAACAGAAAGGCCCCTTGTGATCTTGGAGTGGGCCCTGGTCACCACAGATGCCAGCCTGAGGCACTGTGGTTCCATCCTGGGTCACCTGGGTGTTCAGGTCAAGTTAGTGTCTGGACTAGAGTCTGTTGCCCATCAACATACTGGAACTCTGGGTGATCTGGCTAGCCCTCCTTCATTGGTCACCACTTCTCATGGGTGTTCTGGTGAGGGTCATAAAATCCTACGGCCATAACATACATTACTCGCCATGGAGGTATTCACAGTGAGGTAGCCTGGAGAGATGGGAAGGATCTCCTCAGCTTAGCAGAGGCCCATGTTCCAGCCATCACAGCCGTTCACAATTCATGGAGTAGAAAACGTCCTGGCGGACTTTCTTAATCACTAAGTCTTAGATCCGGGAAACTGGGAACTCCTTCCGGATAGTCTGGCAATGGGGTGTGCCAGCAATAGATCTCATAGCAACCAGAGAGAAAAGGAATATTCCAATTTCTGCTCCTGAAGCTTTCATTTCTCTGTCGTCTAATACAGGTTACTGGTAACTTTAGGTAGGCGATCAGCCCGTTTAATTGTAGGCAGGAACAATTCTAGAATTGTATGCAAGGGGTGGAGCCTACCTTCCCTCCTTGGCTGTAGCTAGCCAACCAGCTCCAGAAAGATTTGTTCCTTGGTGAAGACACAGGGAAGAGAACAGTTCTGCTATTGTTTTAGAATTTTTTTTTTTCTGTTAGAAATGGAATACCACCATTAGGCGGATTACCATAACTGACAATGCCCTTAGATGTGGCTTGCTCAATAACCAGGTGCTTTTTGCTTTTTGGCTACAAGTTGTTTCCTCAGGAGTTGCCGAATGAGGCCAATTCTTAATACATGGTAGTCTGAAGACAGAAGATCTGCAGGAAAGGTGAGCAACCCTTTGAGTGCTGCAGGTCCACATGTCCCACAGTGCCCCTCCCCACGGGGTTTACCTTTAGAGTTCCTATTGCACACTCCTACACTCATTAGGTTTATCTTATGTCTGTTGGGTGTTTTGTAGCAGGTTTATGTGGTACTCTAACCCTTTAGCTGCTGGTTTTGAATCTTTTGGGGGGGGGGGGTTCTGACACTTTTCCTACTGGTTCAGTGTTTTTTGGGTATCCTAACATGTTCTAGTGATGTTTCATGCATTTTTATTTTACTGTTTCAATTTTGTAAAATTTGGGTAAAGGCGTGCTTTACCGCATAGGCGCCATTGCTCCATTCACTCCTATGGGACTATACAATTTGGGACATATCTCTGCAACCACTTAACCTAGCGACTTCAGAGATGGCTCATTTTTCTTGCTTGCCCTTGCTCTATCATCCAGTTCATGTTTCTAATGTGTTGGGGGTCAGGGGGCTTCGGGCACTGTTTGAGTACTTTTTCTGGGAAAACTAAATTTCCCATGAGCGCTTGCTTCTCACGCTCTTTTCTGATTGGCTCCCACCGCAGCAGCCATTTTATTCCATTTCCAGAACGAGTGTCCTACACTGGGTTTTGACTCTCCTTCTCTCCTCTGCTGATTAACGCTTTGTCTGCCAGATAAGTCTATTTTAGCGAATTCTGGGGTGAAACCTTAATCCTACACACTGTACTTGGGTGATTTCTTATACTGTAAGATTATTTGACACTGTGAGAATGTCTATACCGTTTGAGCTTGGGGCCAGACCTAAGACTAAGGATGCTGGGGTCTCTGTATCCCCTATTGTGCATTGCTTTTCCTGTCATTCAGGGTTACCTAGAGAATTCTCAGGTCATTTATGCCCAGCATGTTCTGATGTCCCTGAGAGTCTCCCAGGGACCTCCAGCCATGCATTAGAGCCAGTTTGGGTGCAAGAGTTCAAGGCTGCTACCAGGGATCTTAGGTCTACATTGCAACTCTTTCCGTCCCAGATACAGGGGGTTTTCTATTCTTGGCAGACCCCCTCCTCCATCAAGTCTTCCCTGCCAAAACCTCAGGGAGTACCTGACGCATCAGATTCCATTGAGGAGGAACTGCTGGTGGATTCAGTTGTTGAGGAATGTTCTGCTGTGGGCTCCTCTCAGTGTTTTGGGGATCCTTTTGATGCTGATCCTGAGCCCTCAGCTGAGGGCCTGATCAGGGCTGTTTTGCATACCCTTAACATTCCCTTAGTTCAGGAGGTTCCTTCTGATCCGTCTGATGTGTTTCAGGAGCCTAAAAGCCCCTTACTTACTTTCCACCTAACCCCACTCTTGACCGCCTTTTGTCTGAAGAGTGGAAATCTCCGGACAAGAAACCTTCTGTGTCCAAGAAATTTGCCAAGCTTTATCCCTTCTCTGAGGCAGCTCTTGCTCAGTGAGTTCATCCTCCAAAAGTGGATGCTCCTATCTCCAGGCTATCTAAGTCCACTGCCTTGTCAGTTTCTGATGCTTCTGCTCTGAAGGACTGGACTGACAAGAAACTTGGGGTCTCCGTCAAGTCCATTTTTGCCACTGCTGGTACTGCCATGCGTCCAGCATTCGCTGCAGCATGGGTGAACAGGGCCATTGCGGTCTGGACTGAACAGCTCACCCTGGCTGTCCGTCAGGGTGCTCCTACTTTGGATTTGTTGCTCTGCCTTGTCAACATTTCTGAGGCACAGCACTCTGTTTCTGCTGCCTTACTTGATGCCATCCGTTTAGTGGCTAGGGTTTCCACCACGTCTGTGGTTGCCAGACGGGCTCTTTGGCTCAAGATCTGGTCTGCTGACACCGCTTCCAAGAAAGCATTGCTCTCCTTACCTTTTCAAGGTACTTCTTTGTACACGTCTACCCTTGGTCCCCGGAAGAAAACGCCGCTTAAGCGTAATCGGTATTTTCGTTCCTTTCAGACTGAGACAGGTCTGGCAAACGAAACGGTTCCCTCAGCTCCACGTGCCTCCTCCAAGCCCAAACAGCAATGGAAGCCCAAGGTCTCCTCCAAGCCCAAGGCTTCCAAGCCCTCTACGGCATGACTCACCGAACCCATGTCTCCACTCTGCTGTGGGTGGTTGTCTGCGTCATTACCACAGCATCTGGGAGGATTCAGTGGCAGACCCGTGGGTTTTACAGGTTGTGACAGAAGGCTACAGGATCCCTTTTGTCTCTCTACCTTCCTTTCGCTTCCTTCCTTCTCATACGCCTCAGGGCATGGAGAAACTCCCAACTGTTCAATGGCGCTATTCATGCTGTTCTGGACAAGGATGTTCTAGAGCCGGTTCCAGTTCAGGACAGAGGTATGGGACGGTGATTGCTGCTATGTCCACGGGGGAATTCCTTGCATTTCTGGATCTTCAGGATGCGTATTTACACATCGCTATTCATCCAGAGAGCCGTCAGTATCTCAAATTTGCCTGCAACCGAGGGCATTTTCAGTTTTCAGCTCTTCCGTTTGGTCTGACTACAGCTCCTCAAGTTTTCAAACGTGTCCTGGGAGCCTTAGTGTCCGTCCTCCACTGGGATGGCATCAGTTACTCCATACGTGGACGACCTGCTTCTGAATGCCCCCTCTGTGGAACTTCTTCATCAGCAGGTTCAGCAATTCATTCACACTCTAACCCATCATGGGTGGATCATCAACATGGACAAGTCAGATCTTGTCCCATCCCAGTGTCTGGTCTTCCTGGGCCTTCCCTTCGACACTCAGAAGAGCATGGTGTTTCTCACGGACGAGGTAGCTTACCAGATCGCCCACAGGGTTTCTGCGGTTCTGGCACAAGATCCAGTTCCAGCCAAGAAGCTGTCCTCTCTAGGGATTTTCATCTCCACCATAGAAGCGGTCCCGTTTGCCATGGCGCACACCAGGGAACTCCAGGTGTGCAGGGGTCAGCCGGACCTTTTGAAGATGTCATGTGGAACTGAGTTTGTCATGGTGGCTCGACCTCTCCAATCTGCTGAAGGGCAAGACCTTCCTGGTAGTCTTCTGGACCATGGTGACGATGGATGCCAGCCTCTCCGGCTGGGGAGCGGTCCTGGGTCACCTGATTTCTCAGGGTCGGTGGTCTCCGGAAGAATCACTCCTTCCCATCAACGTGTTGGAGCTTCAAGCGATATTTCATGCCCTTCGTCATTGGACATCTCAGCTGGAAGACTGTCCAGCCCGGGTACAGTCCGACAATGCCACGACTGTGGTTTACATCAACAATCTGGGCAGAACAAGAAGTCTCGCCGCTTGGTTAGAGGTCAAGACTATTTTGTCCTGGGCAGAAGAATATGTTCCCACCATATCCATCGTGCATATTCCTGGAGTAGACAACTTCATGGCGGACTCATTCAACACACAGTGGACAGCGGATAGTGGGAGCTGCACCCAGAGGTGTTCACCCTCATTGTTCAGAAGTGGGGTCTTCCTTACATCGACCTGATGGCGACAAGACAAAACAGGAAGGTTCCGAGGTTCTGCTCTCTGTGGAGGAACCCTCTAGCCCTGGCGGTGGATGCAATTTCTATTCCTTGGTTATTTCCTCTGGCCTACATCTTTCTTCCCCTCCCAATGTTGAACAGGGTGTTACGGAAATTGCGACTGGAACACTGTCCAGTCATTCTGATTGCTCCATACTGGCCTCGTCAAGCTTGGTTTCCAGAGCTTCTGGATCAGTCAGTGGCGGAGCCATTCTGGGTCCCTTGCTGTCTGGATCTTCTTCTACAGGGTTACCTGTGGAAGGAGGATGTTCATTGGCTAGCTTTGACGTCTTGGAAGTTGAATCCTCAATATTGAAGAAGAAACTTTTTTCTTCTGGGGTGGTGGCTACTATGCTCAGTGCCCGCAAACCTGTTTCTTCCAAGATGTACCATTGGGTCTGGTTGACTTTTCTATCTTGGTATGCTGACAAGGACCTGTCTCAGGAATTTGATCTCCCTATGGTCCTGGCCTTTTTGCAGGACGGTGTGTATAAGGGCCTCAGCTTGAGTTCCCTTAAGTTTCAGACTTCTGCTGTCTCTGTTTTCTTTCAGAGGTGCATTGCCATCCTTCCTGTTGTCAAGGTTTTCTTCCAGGGCATTGCTCATACTCGTCCAGCCTTCAAGAATTCTGCTCCTCTGTGGGATTTTAACAAAACTACTCCTACCTGCTTTTTTTTTTTTTTTAAATATGGCTGCCTGTATTAAAATGTTCATAACTATTAGAAATATGAAGGTAACGTAAGCAAGTTATACCATTTGTAAAGTAAACATTCACCCACATTAAATGAAGGGTGGTATGTCTTTCCACCCCTAGACTGGTGTGCACAAATATTTCCATAAGTTGGTGCGATAGAAACTAATTTTGTTTATATACATTTCCACCACACTGAAATGTTTGAAAACCATGGAATTTCTTACTGTAGTCAGTACCTTCTACCAGCCTAAGAAAAAGGTACCCCATTTGTGTGGGTTAACATACCATATGGGGGAGCCATGAACACTAACCTACACCTGTCACTTTAATTTTTTTAAATTAGCTTTCTTCACTAAAATAGTCATAAGCGTTACAGATTTGCAGAAGAGGTGAGGTATAACATTTTGTAAAGTAGATATAAAGCCACATCAAATTAGGTAACTGATCATTCTGTTTGCACAACCTATTTCCAGAAAGTGGTGCTGTAGGGAAAAAATGTTTTTTAATCTCTCTATGGGAGTGCCCCTTTAGCTATTGATCAAGTCACCGGTGACATGGGGTGGCTTTCCTAAATCCCACCCACTCTTACCTAGAAGTATGGGTAGGAATGGAAGCAAGGGAGCACTTTGCTCTTTTGCTTTCCCTGTATTGATCTCCCAGTGCTATTGGCTGGAAGATAAGTAGTTGGGGGGGGCATCAGGTGGGGTCCTGATGCACCCAGAGAGGTGGAACCAGCAGGGTGGGCGTGTCAGACAGGATGTGGGAATTGGACTAACAGAGGGTTGTGGAACCAGGCTGGGGGATAGCACGGGGACAGAGTATGTGGCATACCATCAGCCATTTCAAATGGCCAAAGAGGCACAATTTTGTTTTTGGTGGTATTGTTGGAGGCATGATTGGTAGGTGGGGCATTACTGAGAATTTTAAGGTTACTTCACGAGCTATTGAAAGCTCCTTATGTAATTAAATCTTTTAGAACAAGACCAATATGACATTGGGAGTTTTATTGCTAGGGAGCAATGTGATAGACTTACATACACAAATGCTGATCACCTGAAAAAGACACCAGGGGTAGGAAGGAGGTACAGAGAGATTTGTCTCTCAAAGAGGTACTGTCCTGCCTAAATAGGGGTACTCAGAAGGTATGATATGGGCATCTGTGTAACAAGATGGTGCGTATGCTATAGGATTGTCGAAAATATTGCAAAGCATTGGAAACGTTGCAGTTACAAAATTAATTTTAAGATTTTTAATCCGATCTCGTTGGGTGGCATTAGGAACTCTCCTGAGTCCTCTTCAGCTTTTGATCAGGTCATTGGTGACATTGGGAGTCTTTCCTCAGTCCCGCCCACTCCTACATGGAAGTTTGGGAGGGAATGGAAGCATGGGAGCATGTTGCTCTTCTACTTCACATGTACTGATATCCTAATGCTATTGGCTGGAAGATCAGTAGTTGGGGGGGGGAGGCCTCCAGTGAGGTCTTGATGCTCCCCAATGAGGTCTGCATAGATTGAAAATAAAATATATAGCAAGGTGTGGGGGGTAGGACTCCAGCCATGTGTGGGACACGGTTCAGATACACATGGCCAAGCCTATGTCCAACACATGGATGGCACTCAGAGGGTTAAATGGGAGGTTTTAACAATTTGAGTGTGAAACAATACATTTAAGACTTTTCTTGCCTTCAAGGCTTTAAAAGCCCCATTTAAACCAATTGAAATTTGTAGAATTATTTCAGCCCTATGGTCCCATCAGATTGCTCTAGAATTGCATCTAATAAGGCCCTTAGTATGATAGGAGAGAGGAATAGAATGGACATACCTGGAATCTCTCTCAACGTCCACTGAAAGCTGTTTAGTACTGAGTCTTCAGAGACTGATCCTCTTTCTCCAGCTCGAGGAGTTTCCCCATAGCTGTGCTCATGTCCCTCACTTACTGTCCCACTTGACTCGTGATTTAGCCCCCATATTCCAAATCCCACCTACTGCTCTCCCTTTTCAGGGTGCCAAAAATTGTGTTTAACTCCTTTGATACTAGAGATGTCTCCAACGGTTTTCTTTAGAATGAGCTGGAATGGTCTTTAACATCTAAGGGATTAAAAAAAAAAAAACACTTGTTTCCAGGTGATATTTTCAGTTTAACCCTTTGATTGGTAGAGAGGTATCCAATGCATAGCTTTGCAATGTGTTGGATACCTCTCTGGCACTCAAAGGGTTAATAAAACCTGTGATTGTTATTTTGACTTTAAAGCAGAACTACCACCCCTGAATAAATTTGTCCCAAATAAACACCCATCTGGCGACTAGATGCTCAGTAGCGCTAGTCACCAGAAATATTACCTGGTGTTTGAGAATACTCTGTTCCCGGACTGACAGGCAGGAAACAGCGCAGACATCTTTCCATAGTGACGCCTGCTCTAGGAGGCGTTGCTAGGAGCCGTTCGGCTCCACAAGGGACTGACAGTAGACGTCACTATGGAAAGATGTCTGCACTGTTCCCTGCCTGTCAGTCCAGGAACATTGTACAATTCTCAAACACCAGGTAATATTTCTGGCGACTAGTGCAATTGAGCAGCTAGTCTCCAGATGGGTATTTATTTGGTACAAATTTACTCAAGGGTGGTAGTTCCGCTTTAATTTTCCTTGAGCAGATTGGAAATGACAGTTGTCACTTTTAATAATGATCCCTTCTTAATATAGAATTGTTGTATTCAAACAGAATCCAGTCACTGGCCTGCTCCCTGCTAGCAAAGAACAAAAGGATGCCTGGGTTCGGGACAATGTATACAGCATACTGGCAGTTTGGGGATTGGGAATGGCATATCGCAAAAATGCTGACCGGGATGAAGACAAAGCCAAGGCCTACGAGCTAGAACAGGTACAGTATTCTCATTCCAATAAAATATATATCGGTGGTTCTAAACCTTTTTTTCCTAAATGCACCCATAACATATTCTGGAATTTTCAAGGCACCCCTAAAATAGAATTTTCAATTGTCAAGAACTTTATGAAGAAAAGGAAAACCCTGCCCCCACCCCAGTAATTTATTTATTTTAAATGGTTAATGGTTTTTCAGGTTTTTCCTTATGCTCACTGAAGATTGTCCCTCTTTGTGATCCATTATGACAGTCTTGCTGCGCTGAGGCAAGCAGTGCTATATCAGTAAAAGGGGCGGGAGGGGGATACTTTATCATTCAATTACTCTTGAATTACAACTCTGACAATATAGAAATAACACTCTCCATAGCCCAAATACTATGAAGATTAATTGGAGCTGCTTTTTTGTGAAACATTACAATCATTTTAAGGACCAGTGGGGTGTACAGTAAAGAATTTGTAAATTAAAATCTGTTATGAGTGTATTGAGAAAGAGGAATGTCAGTATTTATTAACTGGTATTTTTAACAATTAACTTACTAGTTGGTAGTACATTTAACCCCTTGGATAGGACACCCAGAATTAGGGTTAGGGTAAAGTAACCTTTAATGGACTAGGTGGTGTGCAGCGCATTGCTTCACAATGCATTATACACCCCTCTGTTCAACAAAATGCTGCCTCTTCCACCACCATTATTTAATGTGCACATTGTGAAACATTGCTATCCCTTTAAACCTATCTGTGTCCCTCATCAGATGGAAGAGAAGGTCCAGTTTAAATACAAAGTAATTTTGTCTCCTATAGTGCATTTGGTTTGCTCCACAATAGCACTTGTCTTGCTTCTTAAACATGATCCTTATATCCTAAATTCCACAGAGCTGTGTGACTCTTTGAGACATATAGACACAGATTGTACAGTTCTCATTCTCAAATGCTAGAGACTTCACAACACACTATGTATATGTGGCAGTTTGCTTTCATGAAGGGTTCACCTAACAATGGCTAAAGTACAAGTAGGTCAATCAGAATGACTTGGCCATTGTACACAAGCAGGGGTATCCTGGAAATGTAACCTGTTGGTGTGACTTGAGCACAAATCATGGGAGTGACTATATACTGTAGGCCGGAGTCCAAAACTTCCCAGTTTATCATTATTCTCTGGTAAATCAGATATAACCCTTGGACATTAGAGCGATCGCCATTAATTTTGCATAGCAATATATGAGGTAAGTCCCTGGTATTCAGGGATTAAATGACAACAAAACACATTATAATAAGAACCCCCTATTTACCTTGGTATGGACAGAAAGTCATAACCCTTTGAGTGCCACAGGGGTGTGCAGTAATTTGCAGAGAGTGCATTGATTCACTCTATGGCATTCCAAGGGTTAAGGTCTCTTATAAAATGTTACCCTTTTGCCTTTGTTGAGGGTCACATTTTCAGTAGGTGCTGGATTTTATATCGATGGTGTTTCTGGCATTGCTTCCAAACTGCAGAAGGAAGAGTGCCTGAGCCTATGTATTGCTTTAAGGCCCAGAAGGATGCGATACAAAGCACTGAGTTGCACACCGCTACATGTGCAGTGGATGGTGTTTGTTTATCCCATGGTTTCACTAGCAACTGTTATGTCTTCCTCCATTACAAAGACATCCATTACTGAATGAAGATGGTATCTTGTGAGCAAAGGTGCAAGGCAACATTAATAGGGGCCATTAGGATTTTCTGGCAATAAGGTTATTCCACACTAAGGAATGTAGCCTGATTATCTTTATGGCATCAGTGTGATGGGTTCCATGAGTACTGTGATAATATATTTAAATGCAAAAATGAAGAGATGTTGGGGTGACCATACTGCATTACTGGGAACAAATAAAAATTCCCATTGATTTTAAATGGGGCTTTTATCCCACTGAGTGCTAGAGGTCTCCAATGCGTTTTTCACATTGAAGAGGTTAAAGGTAAACTAGCTATCAACTAGGAATGTGTCTCTAAAGGTGTCCATACACAGTTTGATTCAGTGAGCCGATTTAATTTAATCTGGTAGAAATCAACCAGATTGAACAGTCATTACACTGTGTATGAGCTATTTAAATCAAGTCGTGCTGACCAAACTGGTGATATTGGCAGGTCGGTCCAGCTTGAAAATTTTGATCGCCTGACAATCAGATCGCTCTGTGAGTGATCTTGCATGGGGTTATGACATCAGACAATTTCAACTTGATCTCTCAGTGCCACACACACAGAGCTCTCAGCGATCATAGTGCTGGTCAGCTACATCCAAAGTCTCCCTTTGTATGGACATGTTTCATGTACTTAAAATATTTACTCACAGGGATAGTAATGTTTCACAATAAAAACAGCTCCAGTTAATCTTTATATTATTTTGGCCATGGAGAGTGTTGTTTCAGTACTGTCTGAGTTGTAGTTCAGGAGCTATTGAATAATAAAGTATCCCCCTCCCACCCCTATTACTGATATAACACTGCTCACCTCAGAGCAGCAAGACTGTCCGGAGTTGAGTGAGTTGTCTGGTCCCAGGACTAGATTCCACAACTGAGGGGAGGTGGCTTACACTAGGTAAAAGCGATGGAAGGGGAGATACTTTATCATTCAATTACTACAACTGACAGTATTGAAATAACACACTCCATTGCTCAAATACAATAAAGATTAATTGGAGCTGCTTTAACTAGGCATGTATCCTTTAACTAGGCACGTATCCTTCGTACAGCAGTCCGGTATATTCATCTATATATTTGTTTGTATTATATCAGCAGTTTTCTGTTTATAGCAGGGGTGGACAACTTGAGCCCCTCCAATTGTTGTCATGTTAGAATTCTTGTGGGCTGGTGGGGATGATGGGCGTGTTAGTCTGGCAACAGCCGGGGAGGGTCTTATCTTTCTCATCCCTGGTATACATTGATCTCTATGATCTCTAGGTCACACCACTTCCCAATAAACAATGGACTTCCATATACCTGAATGGGTTGTAAAGGACTCAAGATGTTGTCAGTCTCATCAAGCTGTAAACAGAAACAATATCAGTGCACTACAAGGGAGATCAAATGCTCAAAAATAAAGTCTATATAGATTTGACAGAGGAAGATGAAGGGAAGGGACCTCTGTTAGAAAAGAGAAATGGCAAGACATGGGAAACATGCATGTTTACAGAGGAATTAGTTCTGCTTCTTCATGTGTTGTAATGCATTTGATACCTCACTGGTACTCAAAGGTTTAAATCCGTAGAAATCTGAGAGATCTTTTTTTCCTATGGTGCAGCTGGTTTGCTACATTTTGTGCCAGAGTGCTGTGTAGCATCAAAGCAATGTATTGTGGAGCTCTCTGGAACAAACAGTGCTGGGACAGTCAGGAAACAGTGAGGCGAAGTGGGAAAGTGTTTAACCCTCTGAGTGCCACAAGGGCACACATACCCCTCTGGTATTCAAAGGGTTAATGTCTTGAATTATTATTTTTGTTTTTTTCATTTCCTAAAACCATAGACATTCAGTGTCGGGGAACCTTAATTATTACAAGGGTGAGCAGTTAAGGTACTTTCCTGTTATCTGGAACCATTTTCAAAACATTTTTCAAACATTTTTAAACAGATTCTGACAGGAATTAGTTTTGAAAATTGATGACAGGAAACAACAGATTCTGACAGGAAATGACAACAACAGGAATTAGTTTTGAAAATGGTTCCGGATAACAGGAAAGTACCGTAGTTAATTGCAAAGCAATGTATTGCACCCTCCTCTTGTTCTCAAAGGGTTAAGGCAGGGAATGTCAAGGCTCTCACCCCATGTTGGGAAGCAATACATCAGTGACCGCTAACATCTAATGGGCATAGCTGGGAACTCTCCGGATTTGCCCTGGAGACTCTGTTTTTTGCTGCTTCGTGGCAGAGACTGATTCTCTGGATGTGGGGCGTTTGTAATCAAACTTTGCCCGCTTCTGCTTCTTCCCTGTCTGTTCCTCCCACTCCTTCCCATTTCTCCTCCTTCCCCAACCTATTCCTCCCACTCTGGCCACTTATGCTGAGTGCCACACCCCATTTGCGATAAAGCCCCACCCCTTTTTTGAGGCAAATCACATAATTTTTCTCCCTCCAGTGGCACCTCAGGACTCAGTCAAAGTTCCCGGGTATGCTAATGATTTACAGTATTTTATAAATATGTTTTTCTGCCTAATGCCATTTCCCCTATAAGATGGGAAAGTGATTGCACATTAACCAAGACTACATTCCTTTTTAGTATGTGTGTCTCTCTCTATCTCTGATTATATCTGTTTCCTGTCAAACAGCCTACAGGAATATTGAATAGTCAGCATTCTGTAGTCCTTTCAGTTTACTTATTCACACACAATATTTACTATTACTGGCAGAAAAGGCTTTCAGGGCCATATTAATTAACCTCTTTAACGACTGCACGACCGGCAGCTGAGGACCATGGAGCATTTTTTTTTTTTTTTTTTTGCCGCATTGGATTCGGACCCCTGAACTCCATGACATGCTAGGACCGTCACTGGTCCTTAAGGGAAGTTTACCCATGACAGTCCTGGCACATCATGGGTCCTTAACCCCTTAAGGACCGGGAAAATCTGAGTTCAATTTGACTTAAGGACCGGAGCAATTTTGACTTTTTTGACTATGTCTTTGTTCATCGATAGTTTCTCTTAAACTCCTTTTGTACACCCACACAAATTATATACTGTTTTTAAGCACAAGTAGGGCTTTCTTTTGATACCGCAATTATATGAATACGTCATCATTTAATTTGATTAAAATAGAAAAAAAAGAAGAAAAAAATAAAAAAAACAACATTTTGCTGTCAGGATTTGCATACTATTAGTTCATTACAAAAAATACCCCTAAATATATTAATTTGCTTCTCCTGAATATAAGAGTACCCCATATGCCTAATATTTCAATCCCTTTCTCACATTTACAAGGTAAATATTACAAGATGGATGCCATTATTTTCCAACCTGTAATTTTTCAACAATTGGCATGTGAGCATCATAGCTTAGTTGACGGTGCCAGAGCCAAAAATGTCCCACAAAGGTATATGTTTCTGAAAACTAGACAACATAAGGTAAATAATCAGGAGAATTTTGGAGTTTTTTATGCAGCTATTTTTCCAGAAATATTTTTAAAAATTGTGGTAATATTTTGTTATTTTGCAGTTTTCACACTTGCATTTCAATATCACTGTTGATATCAAGCACAGGATAGTTGAAAATTTAAAAATATCCATTGTTTAGTGTTCAGCTCCTTCTTCTGACTACAGTAATACCCCATATGCATAGGTTTCTCAAGGTTTGGGGGAGCTACGGGGCCCAAATTGGAACATGAGTGTTTCCAGTTTCACACTTTGAATTTTCACAGCTTACGTCACTGGTGCCATGTCTCATCTGGGACTGTGTAACAGTGCTCCACTCTAAGATTTCCCCCCAAAACTGCATATTCTTGGAAAGTAGACACCCCAGACTTTCATTTTATGTATGTTTTCAAATTTTTTACGCAGCTATTTTACTACCAATCACTCCTAAATCTTGACGTAAGTTAAAAAAAAAAAAGCGTTTTTCACACTTTGACTTCAATGTTGATGTGAATTTCAAGCACAGGATAGGTGTATATTTTATAAACTGCATTGATTAATGTTTAGCTCCTTCTTCTGAGACAATACCCCATATACATTTTTCTCGTGGTTTGTGGGAGCTACGGGGCCCAATTTTGAACAAATATTGAATTTTCACATCTTGCTTAACTGGTGCCATTTCTCATATGCTCCACTTTAAGATTTCCCTCCAAAAGTGTATATTTTTGGAAAGTAGACACCCCCAGCTTTCATTTTAGGTGTGTTTCCAAATTTTTTACACAGCCATTTTAAGAATCACATGTTGCAACAATGTTTCTACTGGCTGTTACTAAGTGCCCCGGTACCGGAGCACTTTGTTTCTACTGGCTATTACTAAGTGCCCCGGTACCGGAGCACATAGTTACAGCCAGCCATTGATCCATGCGGCTGTGATGGGAGAGTTTAACCCATGATGTACCGGGACCGTCATGGGTCCTTAAGGGGTTGATTGATAGAGGAGCGACTGTGGCGTAAACAAACTGCACCATAGAGGAGAAATTAAAATTCCCAATTATTTAAATTGCTCTTTTTGACCCCTTAAATTCTAGAGAGGTCTCCAAAGTATTGCTTCAGAATGTGATGCAGACCTGTAACATTTAAGGGGTTAAAAACCCAATTTAACCCTTTGAGTGCCAGAGGGGTGCGGTGCATCAAAGGGTTAAATCAGTGAGAAGTTGCGGAATTCTAATTTGTCATCTGCAGGCAGTTGGTTTCCTCTGGAATCACATCTTTCTAGCTTATTCAGTATGGTCCTAGAAACTGAGGTCTAATTTTATTCTTTGTTAACCCTTAGAGTGCCAGAGGGGTACAAAACCGTTGCGTGCACATGTGGCACTCAAAGGGTTAACAATTTCAGAAATAACTAATATAAAGGAATAATAATTGTTAATCTTGAGCAATTATTCAATATCCATTGTTAATACACTGCAGGATGAAGGCCTCCTCATGAGGGGGAATGGGCCATAAACGGCCACGCTGGTCCAGTGCGGATTGGCAGATATTTGACCCTGCAGAGTAATAGAACATGGGACCCTGAGGACTGAGCTGGTTCCACAGTTGGTGCATTAACTTCCTGTGCCATCTCAACAAAGTTATAGCAGCTATGGTTGCGGCAGTTGCTGAACCTGAAATGTAATGGTGGTGCTTTCGGCAGAGCGGTGTAAGGACAGCTCTGGTCAATGGATTACAAACCTCCATAAGATGCTGTAACAACTGTGCAACTGTAAAATTTCAGGCCATAGAGGTACTGCTCTCAAAATTGCATATTTGAGCTGTAATCATCATCATACCTGTCGAGTTGCCACCCAGCCGGTATTTTTCCCGGCAGGCCGGTAAAAAATTGGCTTCTGTCCAATGTTGAGTCTATGGAGGGAATGCCATGGCCGGTATTTTTTTGAAGAAAAGGTGGCAACCCTACATACCTGGGAACTCTCCGGATCTGCCGTGGAGACTCTGGTTCTTAGACTGAGTTACTGGGTCTCCAGGAAGCCTGGCCTACCTGGTTAAGCCCCATCCCCTTTATACCACGAATCATGCCATTGACTTCCTTTTGTTGGCAGCAGATGAGCCCTCTCCAGGTATGATAATCATTGAATAAAACTTCTTTCAGCAGTAGGAATACCCATGTTTTACTCAGCAAGGTAAACTCTGTAATAGATATATTTTCAGTTTAAGGTTTACTGTTCCTTTAAATATTTCCCACCTTTCAGTTATCTTTATTTTCAGGTACATCCTGTAATTTTTAGCAAGTGATCCTGAGGGAAAGAAGTCAGTGAGGCTTTGATGTAAAGATAAGCAAAAGCGGGTTTTACAAGCTTATCCAGACTTTCACTGATGGTGAGGCTGATGTACAAAACTCTCCATAATTCCTTGGATTTAAATGAAACTTTTTAACCCATTGACTAATAGTTAGCAGTAGAATTCCGAGGCTTAAAGGTCTGATTTAAATTCATGGCAATTTGTAGGTGCTGCAGTTTGTTTTTGCCTCAGAATTGCTTCAATTCCTTTTAGTACCTCAGTCACAGTGGCAATTTATTTGTTTAACCCTTTGACTTCCTCTGTCACCCTATGAGGACATATTTTCCTTGAAGCTAATACAAGCTCATGGTAGAGCCCTGTAAAAGCCTAGGTTGCATTAGCTTCAATGAAAATAGGTAATCACAGGCGATGCAGTAAGTGGACAGTAAATGCAAGTATGCTGTTGCTGCATGGATCTCCTGGCTGCTCCCAGAGAGGTTCAAAGTAAAAGACAGGTGCATATTGATGTGCTTAGAGGGAGGGAAGGGTGACTAATTTTTTTTTCCTCGTGTATAATACATACCCCCCCTTCACATAAAGTGAATAAAGAGCAAAAATGTTAGTTTAATAACCAAGATTATCCTGAGATAATTGCCCCATTGGCAGATCTGCCCCTTGGGAACAAACCTGACAGTAAAGTTGGGCTGCATTGTGTGTTCAAGCAGAATAATCCCCATAGACATCATAGATGCATTGTATCAGGCTACAAAGCCTAACACAGCACATCTCTGGGTGAAGCAGCTCCAGAGTTTTTATGAAGTCTGCTGGAAAAAAAAGTGTCAGGGCTTACTCACAGGTGGGGGCAGGGCTCAGCAGGTGTGTCACAAAGTGGGCGAGAAGTGGGAGGAACAAGCTGGGAAGGAGCAGATGCAGGCAGAGTTTCATAAAAACTTCCCACCGCTTGGAGAATAAGCAACTGTCTCCAGAGACCCGGTAGTCGGCTACAAAAACCGGAGTCTCCAGGACAAATTCAGAGAGTTCCCAGCAATGTCAATCTATAATATATTTATCACTGAGGAGAGGCGCTCCACTGAGATTACTGAGGAGAACATATCTCTTAGCTTTTTGTAAATGCTGGGTAGGACTGAATCAGGAAATATTTGTCAAGCAGGTGTAACTGTTTTAATAAATGTTCAACAGAAAAAATACTCTATTTTGAAGGCTTAGTACATTGCTTATTTGCCTAAGCTTTTTGACTGCTATTTATTTTCTTGACATCCTATCTCTCCCACTCAGCTAAATCAATTATCTGAAAAATGGCTTATTACAAAAGTATTGTAAGGCCTTGGCCTTCCTAGAGAGCAATCAAAACGTAGGAATAGTCATTCTCTTTGTTAGAAGACATAAAACATTACCAGAGTGTGGGGGAGGTGGTTGTGTTCAAGAGGAAATTGCTGTAGGTTACATAACATTGCCTAAAACAAGATCCTCAAATAAAGCAGAAAAGACTGTAATTAAAGTAATAATAAAAAAAACATTAACACCACAGGTTTTTGCTTGATTTTGCACAATCTTTGTGGTCACAAATAAAAAAAAAAAAACATGATATATCCCTTTAAACAAAACAAGAGTCCTTTCATATAATAGCAATTTTCCATGCAGGTGCATTAGCCTTAAAGGCCTCATATAGCAAGTTTTGATGGACCCATAGGCTTCAAAGGGGTTATACTTTTCCTCTGAGTAGATATCAGTGAATTAAAGGGCAACTGTCATGTAGATGGAGCCCTCTTGGCAGGTCTGATGCTGAGCTGGCAGACATTGCCAGGCAGCTGAGCTGAACTGCAATCCTTTGCGTATCAGCTGGAAAACAGAAAAGGGATTGCTAAGGATGTCAGGCTCATCCCAACAGAGAGAGAGAGAGACTGAACTGCAAGATTTTGAAGTTTTGCTTTTTAGTCAGAGGCCTGCAGTAGTAGCCTCCACTTAGCCATTGTGGCAGGGTTTTAGATCTGACCCTTGCAACATGGACTGCTTTAGCAGCAAGTGAAGGCTGTGGCATATGATTGTTTAGCCCAGCTCCCATACCAGCCATGGGGTTTATTTTCTGATACCTGAAATGGCTGATAGGAGACATTTTGGGGATAAGTATCCCAGTCTCTGGCTTTTTATTTTTTTTTCATAGGAGCATACATAGTAAATATGATAATTTCCCTTTCTTGTGCTAAATTGGGAGTGTGTTTCGTGGCAAAAATGGGGATATATGCTTTTTAAAGTAAAAAACTGTGTGTTCCAAGTTAGCCACTCTTTCTCCAGTGTATAAGGGACAAATTTGTTGCCACGTGCAGCCCCAAGGCCAATTGAAGCCCAGCACTGATTTTTTTTTTTTTTTTTGAACAACAGATTATGGATGGTTAACCCTTTGGATGCCAGAGTGGTACGCAACACATACGCAACACTCTGGCACTCAAAGGGTTAAGATGGGGAAGTTTACTTTAGGAATAAGTGGATCTTAATTAGACTAACACATGAATTTACCGAAATAGATGTTCCTCATGCAACAGTTAGCTGTGTAGGTCTATCTTTTTGCATTATATCTGCAGATTCCTGTATATAATGATCTCTGTTGAAGTCTGCCACTAGATCATACCTCCTCACAACAAACCATAGGTTACAACAGACCTGAATGACTTAATAGCACAAGGGCTTATCAGATCGTAACTTAAACAATTAACCGTAAAATATAACTGAGATCAGTTTAAACTAAAAATACTATAAACATATAACTGACTGCTGTTTGAAGGACACCTACTTAGGTATGTTATCTTAAAAAAACTTTCACTTATTCTTAGAATAAAGTTCCCCTTTAATTTTACGCAAAACTACTGGTCAGAGACGCTCAACTAGGAATTAACCTTTTATAGCTCGCTAGTGTCTTTTACAGAGAGGAAATATCCTAGAACACAGAAGTCCAGAAATAAGTGCCAGGCAATTTCTGTATGAAAAAGAGAAGCAGCCAACCCTAGACATATGTTTTGGCCTTGTTGGGCCTAGTCAGATCAGGTCATGTTATTCACCCGGGACATCTCATCTCCTGTACAACATCAACTCCTGTCATCATGAGCCACTAAATTATACCCGGGCAGCTGTAAAGTTCCAAAAGGCTTGGCAGTTGGGCTGTCCCAGTAGATTATTAGTGCACAGTACAGTCAAAGTGCACCATTACATTACAGTTATGCTCTAAGCAGTCAACTGGGGCTCCAAGCATGAGTTGTAAGTCTTTAGCCCCCTTAGCCAGTACCTAGCAATGCCCCTGAATTCCACACTTTATTTGTATTCACTGCTCTTGCTGTCCTAGTTCATTACCCCTAGTTTAAATTTTTGAATGTTGGTGCTTTTGTCTTGTGGACATACCCCTAAATTATTACCTATTGATAGAGGGTCACACTCTATGGCATTAGTGTGAGAAACATAATCCCAAATCATTAATTATTTATGCTAGTGTCCATGCATAAACTGATTTCTGTATAATGACAGCTGCAAATTCTGGAATCTCATCCAACTGGAAAAACTTATCAGTTCTGGGATGTCAGGTTCATTTTGCCTATGTGATTTATACCATTTATAGGAGTTGAACAGGTTTTGGTTTCTTTTTTTATTTATTTTCTTTTAACTTTTCCCAATAATTTTAATTGACTAACTTTTCTCCCTGCTGATCCAAACCAACCCGTTTTATTGTTCCTATTAGGTAGTCTGCTGATATCTAATGAATAATTTTTTCTTTGTTTACTCAACTTCCACAGTATTTCTTCTTAAAGGGATAGTAATGTTTCATAATAAAAGCAGCTTTAATTAATCATCATAGTATTTGGACTTTGGAGAGTGTTATTTAAATACTGTCAGAGTTGTAGTTCAAGAGTCATTGAATGATAAAGTATCTCCCTCCCGCACCTTTTACTGATGTCACACTGCTCAGCCATAGCAGAAGGGAGGTGCCGAGGTAGATTGCAGAGAGGGACAATCTTCAATTAAGATAAGGGAAAAACCTGAAAAACTTGTCAAGGGGGGGCAGGGCTTTCATTGTTCTCATAGGAAGGAGATTGTCCCTTGCTGTTATCTGAGAAGAGATGGCTTACGCTAGGTAAAAGGGGCGGGAGGGGAAACTTTGCTTCTGAATATCTCTCAAACCATAAAGGTTTGAGAGATAAGACTTATATCGTTCTTCATGTTTTTTTAATGCTTACAAAATTAAATAAAGATAAAACAAAGTATTACTACCCCTTTAAAGGGCAATGATCTCTTTTCATTGTCTGCTCTTATAAGGACACGTAGTACAAATCCTAATGTTGCACTGTGCATCCCCAAAATGGCTCCTATCAAGTGCAGTAAGTTGACTTTCTCATCTGGAACACGATGGCTCTCAGCCACAAACTCCTGGCTTGTGTCCACTCAGTGTCTTGCTTTCAAGCACAGTACACTATGAGGATCTGCATCACACAGGACAGGAATGAGATTTTGTCTCGCAGCTCATATTCTGGCAGGACAGATGGGTCTGCATCAGGGTCTCTCTTTAAGTTCATGTTGGTCTGTCAGTATTAAAAATTAAGCACCTGCTTCATCATCATGTGAGTACTCTCAGGGGGCAGATCTGACAGTGGGTGCTATCTATATTAGGGATAGCCATCTTTGGTCCTCGAGTGTTCTCATCAGTGCATGTTTTCAGGATATCCCAGCTTGAGCACAGGTGCTAATTAATGGCACAGCCACTTTAATTCTTTTTTTTTTTTTTTGTTTCTTGTGAAAGTATTTACATATCCTTTACATTGAGATTGTCTCTCATTCTCAAGTATGTCCTGGACCTATTTTTTTCTACCTCATCAGGGTGAAAGGCTGAGCTGACCTTGCTGGGATTAGAACCTACAACCTTGCGGCTTGAACAGATTCTACAGCTGGTGCATTAACCAAAGGAGTCATTATTAGTGTATGTGTGCTCATTCTGGCATATTCTGAAGACATTCACACAAGAGTTGGCTATCCTTTACTTCTCTTCACCAATTTTTTTTCTGGGGAGAGAATCTAAAATATATTGATACAGGCAAAACCAATGCATCGGTTTTTGCACTTCCCACCTTAATTCCCCCTCGTTTTAAATGTACATATTTCATTTATAAACAAAAAACATTTTATAGTGTAAGCAATGCTGTGTAAATCAAGGGAACTAACTGCTGTGGCTTATTACAGCTCAAATGCATTTATTTTAAATCAACATGAATTTTATACAATGTCTCAATGTTTGGTGGTATTGCTTCTATTTTCTTTGGAGACTACTGTTCATGACAGAATTTAATTGTGTGGGGGAAGGATTTTTGGTCTGGTTTGGGCTTTTAACCTTTGAACAAAGAAGTATCTTCAGCAATAAAAGTACCCTTCATTTACTATACACTACAGAACAGTATAATTCTTATTTTTTTTTATATTCCTTTAAAGTAAGTTGATAAGTCTGAAAGCTCATGCATGGTTCTAAATACCTTTACATGGCCCTGTCTACAATGCATTTACAATGGCCATCCATGTATGATTGGCAGGCATATGGGTCAGCCAGTTATTGGGGGTTGCATATTGTGAAGCAATGCATTGGAAACCTTTCTTGATCCCCAAAATTATAAGTTTAGAAGTCTTTTTGTGCTAACATGTTATAGACTACTACAGGAACAGGCAATCTTTGGCATTCCAGCAATTGGGAACTAGAATTCCCATCATCCCCTGAGACTAAAGGCATTTTCTCTATCTTTGGGGACAGTATAATGTAAGATGTGACGGTGAAGCCATTGGCAGGACCAATGCGGTGCCTGAGATATTTAAATTTGGCCCTGTTTATAGCGATCTGTGTGAAATGGTACATACACATGACTATTTTTTCTTTAATAGCTTTACATGTGTAAAATGGAAGTAGAATTGTGTATCCCCACATTGTAACCTCTCTCTCATTTTCCTTTGCAGAGTGTGGTGAAGCTGATGCGAGGGATTTTGAACTGCATGTTGAGACAGGTAATCTAGGCTTGTACTATGGTTTGTGAATTGGCACTGGAAATATGTATCCTTACTCTTTGGGCTTTAGGCCCAAAGGAAAAGAGAAATCATTCGGGGGCAAACCAGTTGTGAAATAGGGGAGACATTAAACATTCTCCAAACTTCCCATTGATTTAAATAGGACTTTTAGCCCCTTGAGTGCTAGATGAGTCTCCATAGCTTTGCTTTGTAATGCCTTGAAGACCTCCCTAACTTTCAGGTGGTTTAAAGGACCCCTGTTTAAAACAACGGCAATTCTTCTTTCTTCCTGTTATGCAGTTTCTTTTCCTCAGAATTATTCCAGATTTCTTTTGAATTTAAGGCCAGTATTCTCCACAGCAATGTACATTGGGATCAGGTCAAATAAAATAGCAATCCAGAGATAATGCACTGATACAGCAGGGCAATGGTTCTCAGACTGTTGTCTGTAGAGCCCTCAGGGTCTCTGAAGTAGTTCTACAGAACACATTACAGTAATGGTGGACAGGAGAACAAAACTAGAATTGCAGTGGACAAGTGGAAGATTGTTCTGTCTTTAAGACTACAATTACTTGGTATAACTTACCTGACACGTTTTAACCTAATAATTTATTCTTAAAGGGATAACACTTAATATGGAAAAAAACATATATTCGGTGGTAAAACATTCAAACATATCCAAGAAAGACCCAAAGCTGTACTGAAGATTTGCCAGGCAGTAACAACTGGAAGCTTATATTGGTTTTCTGTCCTTCACAATGGCTGATAGCAGGTGTGTGGGGCTGCATAGTGTAACTCCTGCCTACAATGTCTGGATTGACTGCACAAAAGAAAAGATCAATTTTGGAGCAAATCGACAGCATCAAGGGAGCAAATTAACATTTACATGGTGCTTTTAACCTGTGGAATGAGATACCTCAAACACCTTAGACATAGCATTCAGTTGGTTAAAATAACCATTTAAAGTGGAAATGTCACACAATTACATGATTTTGAAAGCGTTTTCAAAAGTGCTTATGTTTATGCTGCTATTTTTTTATTTGAAACAATAATTTATTATATATTTAGCTTATTTCTTCATGTGAAACACAGGATTCATAGGGTAAAGTCTCCTTCAGGTGAGCAGCGCACTTCAAAAAAGGTGTCTCAGGCAGAGCCTCCCTTCCACTTTACCCCCACCTGCTAACTTCAGTTCTAAGTGTCCTCATAAGGAGGAGCATGCAAGGGTACAGCTCTTTTATTTTTTATAACTTAGGATATTGTGTTGTATAATCCCCCATTAGGCAGGATCCTATTATTGGCTTCCTCAGTTGTGGATTGTCCAGTGCACTGGCTCGTTTTTCCAGGACCATAAAAACTGTGGAGATAAACTTGACTTTACAGTCTTTCCACACTGTTTCTTCCTAGAAACATATTTTATTACAATATGAACCTGAAGAAAGAACATTTCTGGTGTGTTAACTCCTTGAGTGCCACTGGTCCTGTTTGTGGTGTTCCCTATTCTCTGGGATCCACTTGTATCTGGTCTGTTGCCTGCATTGCACTGTCTATTCCACTTCAGCATATTATACTGTCTACTATTGTATGATTTGTCTGCTTCATGGATGTAGTGCTTTCAGTGTTTTTGCAGAAGCAATTAACCCTGCACTGCCTTTCTACAACTTGGATGCTTTTTTTCCTCCATTTGGGATGGCTGTGTCTTTATCGCAATGGGCTTTTCTATTAATTTGCACAGTTTTCACTGTTATTTCCATCTTTTTTATGTTTATTCTGTACATTTACTGAATTTGCATGTGGGCCCCTATTTAAGACTGGGTGCCCGTGAGGTGGCCGTTATGGATTCATACACTAAATATCTGTGGGACATATCTCACCTCCAGATGCACATAGGAAGTTGCGGGTGGTCTCATAGTGCACTATGTTTGACACATTGTTTAGTGACTCTAGGGACACATGAGCAAGTCCAAAAGTTAAGGGTTCTGAGTCCAACTAACTCCATTAACCCATTCTTCCTCATTCCTGACTGGACTTGGTAGAGAATATTCCCTAGAATATGGTGCTGCTCTGGAAAATGCCGTGGACCTTTTATGATCAGGTGGTAAACACCTATACTCATTTCTGAAAGTGAATTTTGCAACTTCTGGTGCCTCCTTACTCCCCATCTTTGCCATTGTCTGAGTGACTAAGGCCATAACTATCTGGGGTGATCAACACTTAGATGCTATCTAAGGGGATTCCATTAAGGATGACCTGGTAAATTTGCTTTCCAAGGTTCTTGAAGCTCATTCCTCACTAGCTGCAGCTAGATTTTCTGGCAAGGCCTTGGCCTTTTCAGTAGCAGTGCATATCATTCTGTGGTGTAAGATCTGATAGGGCTGACCGATCTTCTGAAAAATTAATGGTTTCTCTTCCCTTTGTTGTCAAAGACTTTCTCTGAACTGGAGAAAGTTATTAGCCATGCCACTGGGTCAAGAGTACTTTGTTGCCTCAAGTACTTGCTTCCCTAAGCAGCACATGTGCATCCTTCCCCAGTACCCAAGCAGACTTGGGCAGGAAGCCTAAGTCCGACAAGTCCACCACCACATTACTTGCAGGTCCTGATCCATCTCTGCCTATAGGAGGACACATCTGCTTTTTCCACTGCATGTGGGCCAAAACAGTGATGGATCAGCAGCTTTTTCCGGTAATTTCAGATTTCCCTGATTTTTGAGACCACCATTTTGTGGTGGCACTACAGTTTAAGATGGAGTTATTGCTCTTCGTCATTGCAGCTGTGTATCCAGGGGAGTTTCTAGACTCCCTAGACTTGAAGGACCCTTATCTAATCATCAGCACTTTTTGTGCTTCGTATTCCAGGGCAGTCACTTCCCTTCTGTTTGTCCTAGTGTCAACACCTTTGGTCTTCACGAAAGTCATGTCAAACTTGGCAGCTCAAATCCATGCTTAAGGGATTTCTTTGACCCCTTACCAAGATGAACTTTTACTCAAGAATTCTTCAGAATTTATATTGTGCACTCCGATTCAGGAGTTCATCTCCATTCTGGTACTCCATCCGGGTCCTTAATATTCTCAGCATGTGAATTTGATTTCCTCCAAGGGAGGGTGTTTTTTCCAGATGACAAACTACAGTCTCTGTCTCCGGGTGTCCCAGCCAGTTTCCTGTGTGTGTCAACAATGGTGTGGGAGTACAGGAAGGTACTGAGTTACCTGGTCTCTGCTCTGGAGTTATTTCTGTTCTCTCTATTCCACACGTGAATTACAGCTGGACATTCTGAGGAACTGGCCCAGATGTCAGTCTCAACTGTCCTATGTTATGTCTCTGTCCCTTCGGACAATGGAGGACTTTCTTTGATTGCTACAGAGGTCCCATCTTACTCTGGGACACCCATTTGTGATTCCCAGCTTGGTCATGGTCACCACAGATTCTTTGGGCCCTCTGACAGCCCAGGGCTTTTGGACCAGGAAGGAGAGCCTTCTGGGCATCAATATCCTAGAGTTGTGGGTAGTGCTCTTCATGCTGTGTCATTGGTCGCAACCCCTGCACACATCCCCTGTCCAATTCAGCCTGACAACTGTACCGAGGTACCTATGTGAACAGTCAATGAGGGACCAGGTGTGAAACTGAGTGGGCAGAGGTCCACATGCCAGCTGTATCCACAGTTTACATTCCAGGAGTAGAAAATACGGTGACAAACTTTTGAAGTTGCCAAGGACTGGGTCTTGGAAACTGGGAGCTCAGTCAGAGTGTGTTTAACTCGATCTTCTGACTTTGGGGGCTACCAATGGTGGGACTCATGGCCTCATGTCTGAATTGGAAGGTTCTTTAGTTTTCTGCCAGGTCCCAGATCCTTTGGCTCCTGCGCTGGATGCAGTGATCATTTCATGGAAGTTTCCTCTGGTGTATGTGTTTTATCCAACCTCCTAGGTGGCTGAGGAAAGTCAGGATGGAGCGAGCTCATGTCATCCTTATTGCTCTGTTCTGGTGGGTTTTTATGATCTTCTCAATCTGTCCATGGTGGAGCCCTTTCGCCTACGCTTGTGCATGGAGCTTCTCATGCATGGGTCGTTGTACTATGCTCGAATGGACAAGCTAGCTTTGATGGCCTGGTTCTCGAGGCCAGCATTCTGAAGAAAAAGGGTTTTTCAGAGTCTGCATTTCTATTATGTTTCGGGATAGAAAGCCATTTTATTTTTGTTCTAAGACCTGTCATATGGTTTGGTCTCTCTTTTACAAGCGTGGGCTGACCAGGGCTCGTGGCCACTACCCTTTTGTCTTGCGGTGGTATTGGCCTTCTTTGAGGATGGTGTTTAGAAAGGGCTCAATCTCCGTTCCATCAAAGTTCAGATTTCAGCTCTTTCTTTCCAGCAATAGATCACTTTGCTCCCTGATATAAACTAAAAAATGTCTAAACTAAGTGGCGCTCACTGCCCAATAGCCTAAAAACACAGAAAGAAATAGTAAATAAAACCCTGTGATTAAAAAATAATTAGATGGAATGAATATAGAAAGTACATACAAATGAATGAAATGGATGAGCTTAATGGTCCTTTAGTTCAAACATATATAATGGTAAATGATGATGGATGAATGATGAATGATGGAAAATGGATGTATTCTGAAAGTTCAATGATGTTTGCAGCAGGATGAGATGTAGCTGGTGGCCTTGTCCACCATTGCAATGAATCACTCCAAGGAAAACCTCAAAAACAGCGCAAACATAAAAACATAAAGAGAATCTAAGTGTAGTAGTCTTTAATAAAATATCTCATGAAACATAAAAGAAATGCACTTACAATAGCCCTACTTGGGCTTTATGCGTAGAATAAAGGTCCTTATGTTTGTAGTCCCAAACTGTGTTCTCAGTAACTCCTTAGTGCTTTCTGTGTCTTTAAGAACTCGTTCTTACATATGCCAGTACAGGATTCGTCTGTTGGCTGTAGCGCAAAGACTTGCACATTAATCCCTTATTTCCACGTATTTGTCCATCCACACAGTCGGCATGAAAGAGAGGACCGGAACGGTCACTTCGTAGTGAGCTAAGCCCGCCCGAAACCTCGTGGCGGCTGCGGCATCCAAATGCCGGTACTAAGGATGGGGAAACAGGGGCGGAGTAACGGGTCTCAGTAGGGACGTAGGAGGGACCTAGGTATGAAGCGCCCAAACGTTTTCGCAGGCATACAGTCTGCTTCTTCACGGAGCAAGGGAACAATCGGGTTTGCAATGCGGGATAAATTTTTTAATCTATTCTACTCCCTAATTGGTCATTAAGCAAATACCAAAGTAGAATCCTTGACCATATAAAGGACAACTAAAGCAATACCATATATGCAAATTAAAACAATGTGAACATATTAGATAAAAACAACTATTACATGTTTTCCCAATATTTAAATAACATCAATGAATGGAAACCAATGTATGTAGAATTCTACAGGAACATTTAAGTGGAAAAAGGTGTGAAATGTGATCATATAATAAATGATGATGAATTAAAATGGTGTATACAATAATTATAATTTATATCAAACAATAAAACATGAATGATGTTATGTGCGTAATGATAATACTAGTGATGTGTGAATAAATTATGGAGTGAATTGACATATAGTGAATGTGTGGGGGGAACGGGAAATATAATTAAAATCAAGTGCCAAATGATTGATGTGTGTGATATGTGAAAAGTGTGTAATAAAAATGTAATGTGAATGTTTTTTGTGAGAGATAAATAATTAAATTCTTACAAATAAGTATTAATCTCTAATGTTGCATGAAAAGGTAACTGTTTCCATTTGGAGGTGTTACTTATTACAATATAAGAAGTTGCCACAAATGTTGCTCCATTGTAATTTTTCAAATGCAACATATGAACCTAAAGTTCCAAGAAAATATCTGTAACAATAACCTAACAAAAAAATTCAAATAGTAACTAGAACATGTTACTATTGTAATCCTACTTTACAAAAAGTAAATAAAATAAAACCTATGTATTATACATGTAGAATATAAAATAAGGATTAAAAATAAAGATTAAGAATAATTGGACTAATACACTATCCCTACAGATTCATAAAAGCAAAAAATGATAAAATATTAATATTCCAAAATTAATATTAGATCTATTGTAAAAAAGAAGCAAAATCAAAATCTATATTTAACCCATTTGGGTGTAATGTATGTAACTCATGTATCCAATATGACTCTCTTTGCCTAAGTTTTAAGAGTCTATCTCCACCTCTATGTCCAATCTTTACTTGTTCTATGCCTAAAATTTCTATATTTTGGTGATCACACTGGTGTACTTGTTTGAAATGTTTTGATAGATTGTGACTCTCGAGACCTTTTTTAATGTTGTAAAGATGTTCATTAAATCTAGTTTTTAATTTGCGTTTGGTCCGCCCTACGTATTGTAATTGGCACGAACATGTAATTAAATATACTATGTAAGTGCTTGAGCATGATATAAATTCCTTGATCTTATATTCTTTTTTAGTTTTGGTTGAAAAGAAATGGGTGTTCTTTGATTTTTTTAAACTTGTACATACCTTACAGTTGGTTTTTCCACATTTGTACATGCCTCGTCTATCTGATAATGTATTCATAAGGGGTACTGCCTTATGATGTATTTCACTAGGGGCTAAATAACTAGATACATTTCTATTTTTCTTATAAATGAATTTAGGGTAATTGCCTATGAGGGGTGCTAAGATTGGATCTTCCTTCAGAATGTGCCAATGCCTTTTCAAAATATGTTCTATTTGCCTAGATTGACTATTATAAACTGTGGTAAAAGCTGGTATATGGTTATTATATGTTCTATTCTTAGTTTTGTATTGTAGAAGATCATCTCTATTCAGTTGTTTTGTTTTTTCTAGAGCTTCTTCTACAATTTGTGGGTTGTATTTTTTATCCTTAAATTTCCTTTTGAGAATATTAGATTCTTCCAAAAAATCTTTGTTATTTGAACAGTTTCGTTTAATTCTTTGGAATTGGCCATATGGAATATTATTGATCCATTTCTTATCATGGCCACTAGTGGCATGCAAATATTTATTACCATCTACTTCTTTCCTAAAATTTCGTGACTGAATCACAAGATCTGAATTCAAAAAAAGGTCCACATCCAAAAATTCAATATGTTCTGCTTGTATATTACTTGTGAATTTTAAATTCAATGGGTTATTGTTCATATAGCATATGAACTGTTGGCATTGAACCTCTGTTCCATTCCAGATAAATAACAGATCATCGATATATCTTCTATAGTAGATGATATTTTCTGAAAAGGGATTATTGTTATACATAAATTCTTTTTCCCATTCACCCATGTATAGGTTGGCGTAAGAGGGGGCAAAAGATGAGCCCATAGCTACGCCAGATATTTGCAAAAAGAACTGTTGTTCAAAGAAGAAATAGTTATGATATAAAATATACTGTATACATTTGATTATGAACTCTATCTGATTAGGTGGCAAAATCTGTGTTTCTTTCAACTTTTTTTGGATAGCCTCAATACCTTCCTTGTGAGGAATACAAGTATATAAACTTGATACATCACATGTTACCCATAGATAACTATGTTTCCATTGAATATGCTTTAGGCTATTGAGAACCTGTGTAGTATCTTTTAGAAATGAAGGTAATGAATTAACCAATGGATTCAAATATTCATCTACATATTGGGAAAGATGATATGTAAGAGAATTAATACCGGAAACAATAGGACGAGGCATGTACAAATGTGAAAAAACCAACTGTAAGGTATGTACAAGTTTAAAAAAATCAAAGAACACCCATTTCTTTTCAACCAAAACTAAAAAAGAATATAAGATCAAGGAATTTATATCATGCTCAAGCACTTACATAGTATATTTAATTACATGTTCGTGCCAATTACAATACGTAGGGCGGACCAAACGCAAATTAAAAACTAGATTTAATGAACATCTTTACAACATTAAAAAAGGTCTCGAGAGTCACAATCTATCAAAACATTTCAAACAAGTACACCAGTGTGATCACCAAAATATAGAAATTTTAGGCATAGAACAAGTAAAGATTGGACATAGAGGTGGAGATAGACTCTTAAAACTTAGGCAAAGAGAGTCATATTGGATACATGAGTTACATACATTACACCCAAATGGGTTAAATATAGATTTTGATTTTGCTTCTTTTTTACAATAGATCTAATATTAATTTTGGAATATTAATATTTTATCATTTTTTGCTTTTATGAATCTGTGGGGATAGTGTATTGGTCCAATTATTCTTAATCTTTATTTTTAATCCTTATTTTATATTCAACATGTATAATACATAGGTTTTATTTTATTTACTTTTTGTAAAGTAGGATTACAATAGTAACATGTTCTAGTTACTATTTGAATTTTTTTGTTAGGTTATTGTTACAGATATTTTCTTGGAACTTTAGGTTCATATGTTGCATTTGAAAAATTACAATGGAGCAACATTTGTGGCAACTTCTTATATTGTAATAAGTAACACCTCCAAATGGAAACAGTTACCTTTTCATGCAACATTAGAGATTAATACTTATTTGTAAGAATTTAATTATTTATCTCTCACAAAAAACATTCACATTACATTTTTATTACACACTTTTCACATATCACACACATCAATCATTTGGCACTTGATTTTAATTATATTTCCCGTTCCCCCCACACATTCACTATATGTCAATTCACTCCATAATTTATTCACACATCACTAGTATTATCATTACGCACATAACATCATTCATGTTTTATTGTTTGATTTAAATTATAATTATTGTATACACCATTTTAATTCATCATCATTTATTATATGATCACATTTCACACCTTTTTCCACTTAAATGTTCCTGTAGAATTCTACATACATTGGTTTCCATTCATTGATGTTATTTAAATATTGGGAAAACATGTAATAGTTGTTTTTATCTAATATGTTCACATTGTTTTAATTTGCATATATGGTATTGCTTTAGTTGTCCTTTATATGGTCAAGGATTCTACTTTGGTATTTGCTTAATGACCAATTAGGGAGTAGAATAGATTATAAATATATCCCGCATTGCAAACCCGATTGTTCCCTTGCTCCGTGAAGAAGCAGACTGTATGCCTGCGAAAACGTTTGGGCGCTTCATACCTAGGTCCCTCCTACGTCCCTACTGAGACCCGTTACTCCGCCCCTGTTTCCCCATCCTTAGTACCGGCATTTGGATGCCGCAGCCGCCACGAGGTTTCGGGCGGGCTTAGCTCACTACGAAGTGACCGTTCCGGTCCTCTCTTTCATGCCGACTGTGTGGATGGACAAATACGTGGAAATAAGGGATTAATGTGCAAGTCTTTGCGCTACAGCCAACAGACGAATCCTGTACTGGCATATGTAAGAACGAGTTCTTAAAGACACAGAAAGCACTAAGGAGTTACTGAGAACACGGTTTGGGACTACAAACATAAGGACCTTTATTCTACGCATAAAGCCCAAGTAGGGCTATTGTAAGTGCATTTCTTTTATGTTTCATGAGATATTTTATTAAAGACTACTACACTTAGATTCTCTTTATGTTTTTATGTTTGCGCTGTTTTTGAGGTTTTCCTTGGAGTGATTCATTGCTCCCTGATATACAAACTTTTGTCTAAGATATGGCTCGTGCCTACCCTGTCTTTTGGGATCCCACTCCTCCATGGGATTTGAACCTGGTATTGGGAGTGCTTTAGAACTCTCCTTTTAAACCTCTCTCTCTTTCTTCACTTTCTCTGCATTTCTTGATGCTCAGGACAGATTTTCTTCTGGCTATCGTGTTCATTTGGCAGGTAGCTAAACTTCAGGCATTGTCTTATAAGCCTCCAGTCCTGTTTTTTTTCACCCAGATAGTGTATTTTGCAAACCCCCATGGGTTTTCTGCCCAAGGTTGTTTCAGATTTTCACATCAACCAGGAAATTGTCCTTCCTTCCTTTCCTTCCTTCTGTCCTGCTCCTCCTAACAAATAGATGCAGGAATTTCATCTGTTGGATGTGGTCAGGTGCTTAAAGTACTATTTTTATCACACACAACCTTTTCTTTTTTTCAGTCCTTAGGGCCTGCATGCTAGCCAAGCTGCGTCTATGGTTACTGTAGCCTCCTGGATCAAGGAGACTATTTGTCAGCCATACATACTTGGGAGCTAACCTGTTCACTTTTGGGACATGAGGGCATTCCACTAGGTCAGTGGGTGGTCATTGGACCTACACGAAGGTAGCAATGTGCTCTTCTCTGCAGGCGTTTGCTAAATGTTGTCATGTAGATTTACTGGCTTAGACTGAAGCCAATTTTGGCCTGAAGGACTTACAGGCTGTGGGGCCTATATAGATATAATTCTTGTTTTTTCTGTGATCAAAACCCTGCTGTTTTCCTGTTAGTTTTTCTGTTATTTGGTGTGCAAGCTTAATGTCTATTGTCATCTGAGGTTAATGTTGTACCTGTGTAGTACTGTGTATATACTGGTCTGAGATGGAGGTTTTTTTCCACTTTTTCACACAGTGGAATTTTGGTGGATAGATTTGGTAAATCCATATGGTTCCTGTATTCCAAAGTTTATGACAGAATAAAGAGGATTTTTATGTACTTATTGTTAAATCCTTTTCTCTTAGTCCATATGGAACACAGGACTCCCTTCCAGGGAGGTGGGTCCCCTTCTGTTCTCTGTTAAAGGGATTCCCTTTTCTACTTTTAACTTCACTTTTGCTTTGCTCTTGGCCATGCTGTACAGTAAAGCTGAAGTCAGCAAGTGGGGGTAAAGTGGAAGGGATGAGGGAGTCTCTGCTTCAGAGACCTGTTTTGAAGTACCATGGCCTCCTGGAGGTGGACACGTTACCCCATGTTTCCTGTATTCCACATGGACTAACAGAAAAGGACTGAACTGTAAATATACTAAAATCCTGTATTATTTGTCTATTTATGCAAATCTGGAAGGCACTGCCACACCTTTCCCTGTCCCAACTGTCAGTTGCTACCAGAAAGTACTAGCTCATTTAAATAAATAGACAAATAAATAAAGCTAAATATCTCTTAAAGCGGAACTACCACCCTATAGAAAGCCCCAACCCCTAATAATTAAGCATAGGGTGATTAGCTTCTTAATAGTGCTATTATCTGACACAATTTTCCTGAGACTGAGAATTGCATGCTCAAAAAGTAATCCCAAGTACTGAAAAGTAGAACATGAAAAATATATAATAACTAGTTTTAAAGCCTGTGTAGAAGGGCCAAAACTGGCGGCGCTGCAGTCATGCACAGTACTGACTTCCTGCGCCGTGGCTAATACACTTCAGCGCATGCAACCATCTCTACTGTGCATGACGGCTTCTGACTAACATCCTTAGCGAATTATAATATAGGATGCTTTTCTGTGAACTCAAAGAATGTTGTTTCCGTGGCTAGAAGATTTTTACATTAATGTGCAATGTTCTGTTATGGGCTCATGGTGGTGCTGTTCCAAATACCTACTATGGTTAGTTAGTCTATAACTCGTGCTCGCCTGTAGAATGCATTATAAAACCAAAATGAATTTTGGACTGCAGGGACGCTGTTGGTAACATTATGATTATTATTAAAAAAGTGTTAGCTGGAACACCATGCAACATGAAATAAAGATAATTACCCTTTAAAAATAAGAAGTTGCACTCCTGTGTGTTTTTTCTTTTCAAAATAAATACAAATTTGCTGTAGTATACAGTTTATCAACATATTCAAATAATAGATAAGTGAATGAAAAGTACACAGAACAATTGCATCTAACGAGGACTGTTTATCAGCCAGGTCATGACCTTTTTTTTTATATAACAGTGTGATTATCAGTACAATACAATATTACAGTAATGCAAGAGTATCCAAGTAATTTTGGTTTTCAGTCACATGGCATGAAATGTATATGTTTGAGTGCTACAGTACATTCATTTTATATAGATAACAGTGGTGAATTATATAGCCTGTTAGCTATTCAAAAATATGGATTTGTAATGTAAAAGCAATATAAAGAAAAAGTCTAATTATCTTTATTCATAGCGCACAGTTATAGGCTTAGTGCTAGTCACTGATCAATTTTGATCAAGTCCATGAGAATACTATTCAAGGGACAGAATTATTCTTGAGAATTGTTATGTAATAAACAGTGGTAGAAGCGAGCAGGTATTTCACTGTCGTCCAATACAGGTCACTGGTACTTCTGGGAGGCGATTCGCCCCTTTAATAGGCAGGAACAATTATGCAAATGATTGCAGTGGGCGGAGCCTCCCCTCTTACTTAAGCCACCTTCAGGCCAGAGCCACTAGATTGATTTGTTCCTGGGTGCTGTGCACACCAGGTAGAGAACATCTATGCATCAACTTTTGTTATTTTTTTATTCAAATATGGAATACCACCATTAGGAGGGTGACCATGGCTGTGAATTGCCCTCTTTAAAGTGGCTGGTGCAGCTTCCAGGGATTTTCTGTGGACCTTATGCCCTGAAGAGGGAACAGCTTGAGTCAAGCAGCTTCCCTACTGGGGAATTTTCCTCTGGTCTATTCCCACTTCATCATGGTCACCTGAAGACAGAAGTCCTTGCAGGAAAGGTGAGCCACCCTTTGAGTGCTGAAGGTCCACTTGTCCCCACAGTGTCCCTTTGCTGGGCTTGTATTTGGGAGTTTGCTTTGCACTCCAGCACTCATAGGGTGTTTTTATTTGCATTTAATGTATTTAATGCAGTTTCTGTGGTATTCTCTGAGTTTGGAGCCTTGTATAGTATTTCTTTATGTGTTTTATGTATGTTTGGGCACTTTTTAATGTTTTCTTAAACTTTATTGAAAATGGTGTTCCGCGCCTTTAAGCGCGGCTTTGCCACTTAGACGCTATGGCTCCTTTACTCTCTATGAGATTTCACAGTCTGGGACGTATCTCAGGAGCCGCTTGTCACAGCAACTCCAGAGAGGGCTCATTTTAATGCTAAGCTCCTGCTCTATCATCGGGTGTATGTTTTATTAGTGTGGGGTGTTCAGGGGGGCTTCGGGCACTGTTTGGGGTACTTGTATGGGGAAAACTACATTTCCCATGAGCGCCCGGTTCGCGCTCGTTTCTGATTGGCTATCCTGACGGCCGCCATTTTTGTGGAGCTCTTCCTCAGCGAGTACACTACGCAGGGACCGAGCCTTCTCTCCCCTCATCAGATTAACCCTTCGCTGGCCAGATAAGTCCAATATTAGGCATTTCTGGGGTGAAACTTTAATCTTCCACACTCTTTCTGGGTGATAGAGTTTAAAGTGGGGTATATTGACGCTGTGAGCATGTCTACTTCACTGGAGCTAGGGGCTGGACCCATGTCTAAGGAGGATGGGGGGTCTGCTCCCCCCATGGCGTTTTGCTCCTCTTGTCACACTGGGTTATCTAGTGATAATGTGGGTGATCTTTGCCCTAACTGCACTGGTCAAGATAGCAACCCTGGGCTTCCCAGCCACGCTATTGAGCCATCTTGGGTGAGGGAGTTTAAAGCTGCCACTAGGGATCTCGTATCCACTCTTCAACTTTTTCCCTCTCAGGTACAGGGGGCTCTCCAGGTCTGGCAGACCCCCACTACAATCAGGACCTCCCTGCCTAAGCCACAGGGTGCTCCTGATGTGTCTGATTCTTCTGAGGAAGAACTCTTGCAGGATTCTGATGCTGAGGAACGTACTGTTATTGAGTCTAACAGGTCCATTGGGGACCCTTATGAATGTGACCCTGAAGTTTCGGCTGAGGGTCTGATTAGAGCTGTGCTGAATACGCTTAACCTTCCTCTGACTCAGGAATCCACTTATGATCCTACTGATGTTTTTCAAAAGAAACCATCTAAGCCTGTTGTTTGTTTTCCAACTAACCCTACTCTGGCCCGTCTAGTCTCTGAGGCATGGAAGAATCCTGATAGATCCTCCTCTGTCTCTAAAAAGTTTGCTAAACTGTACCCCTTTCCTGAGACTGAGCTGGCAAAATGGGTTCATCCCCCCAAGGTGGATGCTCCTGTTTCCAGACTATCCAAGTCTACCGCTTTGGCTGTCTCTGATGCCTCTGCCCTGCAGGATTGGACGGATAAAAAGCTAGAGCTTTCTCTTAAATCTATATTTGCCTCCATTGGCACTGCCGTGCGTCCAACCTTTGCAGTTGCATGGGTTAATAGAGCTATTGCGGCCTGGACTGAACGACTGACTGAAGCGGTTCGCCAGGATGCACCAGTATCTGAACAGTTGCAGCTTCTTGCTAATATCACTGAAGCTCAGAACTATGTTGCTGACGCTGCTTTTGATGCTGTGCGCATGATGGCGAGGGCCTCCACTGCCTCTGTGGTGGCTAGACGTGCCCTTTGGCTGAAAATTTGGTCTGCTGATACAGCCTCTAAGAAAGCCTTGCTTTCCTTGCCCTTTCAGGGGAATTTGCTATTTGGATCTGAGCTCAAAGAAATGATCAGTGAGGCTACTGGTGGTAAAAGTACTCTTTTACCCTCAGTCTTTAAGAAAAAGTTTCCAGCCAAACGCAATTGGTCCTTTCGTTCCTTTCAGACTGAGACACGCTCCTCGGCCCAGACGGGTCCTCCCGCTACGCGCTCCTCCTCCAAGCCCAAACAGTCCTGGAAGCCCAAAGTGGCCCCCAAGGCCAAGACCTCCAAGACTGCTTCGGCATGACTCGCCGAACCCGGGTCCGCATCCGGCTGTAGGTGGACGTCTCCGCATCTTTCACCGGACCTGGGAGGAGTCAGTGGCGGACCCATGGGTTCTTCAGGTGGTGTCAGAGGGATACAGGATCCCTTTCTCCTCCCTTCCTCCTTTTCGGTTCCATTTTACTCGTCCTTCTCAGGAACCCACAAAAAGACGTCTGTTCGACGACGCTATTCAGGATCTCTTGGACAAAGAGGTTCTGGAAGTGGTTCCTCAGGAGGACACAGGTTCAGGATTTTATTCCAACCTGTTTGTGGTGGCCAAAAAGGACGGAGGGGCTCGTCCTATTTTGGATCTCAAAGATCTCAATGCCTATGTGGTGACTTCCCACTTTCGCCAGGAGTCCCTGCGCTCTGTGATTGCAGCAATGTCTCCAGGGGAGTTCCTTGCCTCCCTGGACCTTCAGGATGCTTATCTTCACATCCCTATTCATCCAGAGAGCAGGCGGTACCTCAGGATTGCCTGCCACAGGGGACACTTTCAGTTTTCTGCTCTTCCCTTTGGGCTGACATCAGCTCCTCAGGTCTTCAAGAGAGTGTAGGGCTCCCTGATAGCGGTGCTTCATCAGGACGGGGTCAGGGTGACTCCCTACATGGACGATCTCCTCATCAAAGCTTCTTCGGCGGAGCTTCTTCACCAGCAATTGCAGAAGTGTATCCACACTCTGAACCGCCATGGCTGGATCCTGAATCTGGACAAGTTGGACTTGGTCCCATCTCAGAGGCTTCTGTTCCTGGGTCTCCTGTTCGACACTCGCCAATGCATGGTGTTCCTGCCGGAGGATGTGGCTCATCAGATAGCTATCAGAGTGGCGGGGATTCTGGAACTGGACTTAGTGCCGGTAACGAAGTTGTCATCCCTGGTGGGGAAGTTCATTTCCATGATCGAAGCGGTTCCTTTTGCCATGGCCCACTCCAGGGAACTTCAGAGATTTGTGATCCAGACGTGCAAGAATCATCCAGATCATCAGCATCTGTCAGTCTCTCTACCTCCTCATGTGGAATCGAGTCTGCACTGGTGGTTGGATCTCTCCCATCTCCTGAAAGGGAGATCCTTTCTAGTTCCTTGTTGGACCACGATCACAACGGATGCAAGCCTTCGGGGCTGGGGTGCTGTGTTGGGTCGCTTCAGTGCTCAGGGGAAATGGGGTCTGGAGGAATCTCTTCTCTCCATCAATGTTCTGGAACTACGTGCCATCCGGCTTGCCCTGAGACACTGGGAATCTCAACTGACCGGTCTTCCGATCAGAGTGGAATCCGACAACGCCACTGCGGTGGCTTACATCAACAGGCAAGGCGGCACAAGAAGCGGCACCGCCTGGTTGGTAGTCAAGGATATTTTGTCTTGGGCAGAAGATCACGTGCCTGTCATCTCTGCAGTTCATATTCCAGGCGTGGACAACGTCATGGCAGACTTCCTCAGTCGTCATACCGTCGACAGTGGAGAATGGGCTCTTCATCCAGAGGTGTTTCAATTGCTCACCCAGAGGTGGGGGATGCCGGAGGTGGACCTGATGGCCTCCAGACACAACAGGAAGGTTCCGGTGTTTTGCTCCCGGCGGAGGGACTCCCTTGCTCTAGCAGTGGATGCCTTGTCGATCCCTTGGGATTTTTCCCTGGCTTACATCTTTCCTCCTCTTCCTCTATTGATCAGAGTCATCCAGAAACTGAAGCGGGAGCATTGTCCTGTGATCCTGATCCCTCCAAACTGGCCTCACCAGTCCTGGTATCCGGAGTTGATGGCCATGTCAGTGGCGGATCCGTTCCCACTTCCTGCCCGTCCGGACCTACTTCTTCAGGGATATCTGTGGAAGGAGGATGTTCACTCTCTCCATTTGATGGCATGGCGGTTGAATCCTCGATTCTAGCAAAGAAAGGTTTTTCTCCTTCTGTGGTGTCGACTATGCTCAGTGCTCGTAAGCCTGTGTCTTCCAAGATCTATCATCGCATATGGTCAACTTTTGTGACATGGTGCTCTGATAAGAAGTTATCCCTTGAGTTTCATCTTCCCACTGTCCTGGCCTTCTTGCAGGACGGTGTGGATAAGGGGCTCAGTCTGAGTTCCCTCAAAGTTCAGACTTCTGCCTTGTCTGTGTTTTTCCAGGAAAGTATTGCTATCCTTCCTGATGTGAAAGTTTTCTTCCAGGGTGTGACTCATGTTCGACCTGCCTTCAAGAGTCCTTCTCCCCAGTGGGACCTCAATTTGGTGCTGGGAGTTCTCCAGCGACCACCGTTTGAATCCTTGGCTTCCATTCCATTACGTCTCTTGACTTGGAAGATGGCCTTCCTTTTGGCTATTGTTTCAGTTCGCCGGGTAGCAGAGTTACAAGCTCTGTCTTGTAAACCTCCTTACCTGGTGTTCCACAAGGATAAGGCTGTGCTTCGCACTACCAAGGAATTCTTACCCAAGGTTGTGTCCGAGTTTCACATCAATCAGGAGATTGTGGTTCCCTCTTTCTGCCCTAATCCTTCATCTGACAAGGAAAGAGATCTCCATTTGTTGGATGTGGTGCGTTGCCTCAAGTTTTATGTTCATCGCACCGAGTCTATCAGGAAGTCTGACGCTTTATTCGTCATTCCTGAGGGGCCTAGGGCAGGGAGACCGGCTTCCAAAGTTACCATTGCCTCTTGGATTAAGGCTACTATCCGTGAAGCCTATAAGTTGCGGAATAAGCATGTTCCCTTCCGGGTGACTGCCCATTCCACCAGATCTATTGGGGCCTCTTGGGCCTACAAGAATCAGGCTTCTGCTGATCAACTGTGTAGAGCGGCCACTTGGTCCTCTGTGCACACCTTTTCTAAGCACTATCGAGTTGATGTACTGGCTTCGGCTGATGCCAGTTTTGGAAGGAAGGTCCTGGAGGCAGTTTTGCCTGTGTAGGTCTTCCGCTCTGTGATCCTTAGTGCTTCCTTACTGTTGAGCCCTGTTGGCTCTACTTCCGTGTGCTGTGTTAGTTCAGGGATTGTTCCCTTGATTGGTGTCCGTTGACACTTACAGTTTGGGCTATGTTATTAACTGGTTCATAGCAGTTTTATGACTTGGGCCTTGTTCTGGTCCTTGCCTTCTTCCCACCTCTGGATCAGCTCAATGTTTGTACATCCCAGAAGTACCAGTGACCTGTATTGGACGACAGTGAAAATAGGATTTTAGTCTTACCTGTTAAATCCTTTTCACTTAGTCCATACAGGTCACTGGTCTCCCACCCTGTCAAGGGACCAGACCTGGCTCTCCTGTGGCATTCAGTGGGAGACATTTGGGGCATGCTCACAGGAGTCTTTCTTCTTGCTTACCTGGGGTCAGTTTTAGGGTCTCAAATCAATCTAGTGGCTCTGGCCTGAAGGTGGCTTAAGTAAGAGGGGAGGCTCCGCCCCCTGCAATCATTTGCATAATTGTTCCTGCCTATTAAAGGGGCGAATCGCCTCCCAGAAGTACCAGTGACCTGTATGGACTAAGTGAAAAGGATTTAACAGGTAAGACTAAAATCCTATTTTTGTCCCTACCGGCCTGTTCATATATGCTAGCACAGTCATTATGAGCTCCAGTTCTCAGGACACACCAAGAGGTCAGGTTTTAAGAATATCCTTTAATTATGCACAGGTAAATCAATCAAGATGACCGAGCCACTAATTACCCATTTGTAATCAATCTCGGGTTACCTGAAAACATGAAATGTTGGTGTGTACCAAATGTAAAAAAAAAATGATCGATTTATTAAATCTCAGGCAAGCCTTACCTGGGACTCGCGTGGTCCACATGGTAGATGCCCATTCTGTAATGTCTGGTGTATTATGCAGCTGGTCTTATATATAGTCACACATTTCATTGATTGTCCCATGTATTATTCTGCTGGTCTCAAGTAATTGTACATTGCCCTGCTGATCTCCGTAATGGCACATTACATTGCTGGTCACGTATACTCCTACCAAGGAACTTTTTCTTCTAGAGTGCCTGGAGGGGATTCATGTGGTGCCGATGGGAGGATACAAAGGGGTGTCTAATAAAGTGGGCGGGAAGTGGGCAGAACAGGGTGAACAAGATGGAGAAGTGGTAGGAACAGGCTGGAAAGGAGCAGAAATGTGCATAGTTTCATAAGAAACTCCCCACCACCGGTGTCTTCAGGGCAAATCTGGAGAGTTCTCAGCTATGCATATACTCACTATATTGTCCTGTTAGCCTCATGTAATGGTGTATTGCATTGCTGTTCTCGTGTAATGCTTTAGTAACCTTCTGATTTCATGTAATACACTTCTGTTGGCATGTACAGTTCCATCTTTCTGCTGGTCTCATGTAACTATTCATTGCCCTGCTTGTACACTACAAGTGTTGCTATATAGTATGTGCAAACTAGAGGAAAAAACATTAACTCCTTAGATGCCAGTGAAGTCTACAATGCATTTTGAAGCAATGTGTTGGAGAGTAGGAAGAGCTAACCATCACCTTGTTTGTTGACTAGGTGGTAAAAGGGTTAATAAAAGTAAAGTATTTATATATGTACATAAAGTAATGTCTCTTAAAACACAGTAAATTTCAAACACAACAGAGCCAATCCTAATGTAACATCTTGATATCAGTGTATCAGTGAGCCTTTTAATTTGATATGTAGTCTTAATCCTAATTCAGTATTGTTCTTTGCGTTTGTCAGATGGATAAAGTTGAAAAATTCAAACACACCCAGAGCACGAAAGATTGTCTGCATGCCAAGTACAACACAGCAACATGCAGCACTATAGTTGGAGACGACCAATGGGGTCACTTACAAGTGGATGCTACCTCACTCTTCCTGTTGTGCCTGGCACAAATGACAGCTGCAGGTGATATGATTGAAGCAATTTAACAGATTTATGAAAATGTCATACTGTATTGCATCATTTAACAACTTATCTGCTAAGATGCATATCCCCCCTTTGCAAAAAGCATGTTTATTACTTTTGTTGCTGTTCACAATCAAATGGCTGCCTCAGTCATTTGTCTGTGAATTAAGTCATATCTTGTTTTTTCAGCAGTCCTGGTTCTTTGAAAAAATTATATTGGTAAGTGGATACCCCCTAATATGAACAGAAAAATCTTCCCAGAAAACCCCCAAAATGTTTAATTGAAATATGAATAAAGTAGAACTCCAGAGATTGTAAATCCTCATGAGTACTTCAGTGGAAAGGGACTGATATGAACCCCATTGTGGTTGGATGCAGGTGTCTGGGATATGAGCTTCGATAGAGCCCCACCACACCACCACCAATAAATATTCAGTTCACTGATGCCCAACATGTGGCTACTCCTGCCAGCAGTCACAAGTTCACTGGCTTGAATGCCTAAATGTTGCTTATAATTGATAAGGGGACACTTTCCCCTTTCCAATGATAAAACTTTTGTTTATATCAGATGTAGGGATATGTGCTGTATTATAGGGCAGATCATGCCCCCATACTTTCTAGTGGTTTAGTGCAAGTCTCCACTCCCTATGACATTGTTATTTATGAAGATGTCGTCAGTGTGTGCCAGTTCTCCAATAAAGGACTACATGTTGGTATGCAGGACTTGCCCATAGGTAAGCCAACATTATGCTCCCCTACCTGTGGACAAGTTTTGGGGGGTATACTAAGGATATCTTCCAGGTGTTCTTAGCAGTGGCTATGGGGCTTTTAACCCCTTGATTGTTAGAGAGGAATTCAGTGCATTGCGACTTCTTATATTCAAGGAGTTAATCCTTTGAGTGCCAGAGGTGTACCCCTCTGGCACTCAAAGGCTTAAAACCCCAATAAAATGCTAAAATACTTTGAAATACAAGCTTGTATTGTAACATTGACATAACATATTAAATCGTTTTGCATGTGCTGTTTTTTTTTTTCTTTATTTTGCGGACTGGGGAAGCAATTTGCCTTTTGACTCCTCACTTCCTGTTGGGTGCTCACAGTGGAGGGCAGGCATCTGACCACGAAGTGAGGCATGCAAAGGGAAATTGCTTTGCCCAGATTACTAGTATCCAGTGTCTTCAGTTCTATCTATTTTGGGACGTACTTTCCTGTAAATGTAACTGAGAATATATCCACACTCACATGTACACACTTTCATAATAAAGAGTTAGTAATGCCTCATTTACTGGTAATCTACGATCTGTCTTTATACTTTATTCTGTTTCTCCCTGTTGTTGGTAATGCTTAAAGCGGAACTACCATGTTAGGTAAAGTCGCCCTGCAATAATTATGCAGGTGGCGACTAGCTTAATAATAGTTATATTACCTCTCAAAAGTAGCCGCTTGTAAAGTATTCTTTAATCTTCCGAGACCGGAAGCCAGGCATCAGCGCAGACATCTTGTCTGTGCGCCTGCGCTGTCAGTCCAGGTCACCCTTCAGAAGCACTGCACTGGCCCGAATGGCACCGGAAGGAAGTGATGGCGCAGGTGCGCAGACTGCACTAACCTGGCTGTCCGTCTCGTGAGATTAATGATTATTTTAAAAGCGTTTATTTTTGAGAGGTAATATAACTATTATTAAGCTAGTCGCCACCTGCCTAATTATTGCAGGTCGATTTTACCTAACGTGGAAGTTACTCTTTATAAATTATATTATATTATATTATATAATACTCTTTTCACTGTCGTCCAATACAGGTCACTGGTACTCTGGGAGGCGTAAGTCCCCTTTAATAGGCAGGAACAACTATGCAAATAATTTGCAAGGGGCGGAGCCTCCCCTCTTACTTAAGCCACCTTCTGGCCAGAGCCACTTTAGATTGATTTGTTCCTGGTGTGCTTCCACACCAGGTAGAGAACATCTATGCATCTTAGTATTTTATTATTTTTTATTCAAATATGGAATACCACCATTAGGAGGGTGACCATGGCTGTGAATTGCCCTCTTTAAAGTGGCTGGTGCAGCTTCCAGGGATTTTCTGTGGACCTATGCCCTGAAGAGGGGACAGCTTGTGTTAAGCAGCTCCCCTATTGGGGAATTTACCTCTGGTTCTTTCCCTCCTTATCATGGTCACCTGAAGACAGAAGTCAGCAAGGAAGGTGAGTCACCCATTGAGTGCTGAAGGTCCACTTGTCCCCACAGTGTCCCTTTGATGGGCTTGTATTTGGGAGTTTTAATACACTCCAGCACTCATAGGGTGTTTTTATTGCATTATTACTGTTTATGCAATTTCTGTGTTATTCTCTGAGTTTTGGAGCATTGGGTATTCATTTATTTATGTTTCTCATGTGTTTCATGCTTGTTTGGGCACTTTTTAATGTTTTCCTAAACTTTATTAAAAATGGTGTTCCGCGCCTTTAAGCGCGGCTTTTTCCCGCTCAGACGCAAGGGCTCCTTTACTCTCTATGGGAATTCACAGTATGGGACATATCTCTGGAACCGCTTGTCACAGCAACTTCAGAGAGGGCTCATTTTAATTCTAGGCTCCTGATCTATCATCCGGAATGTGTTTTATTCATGTGGGGTGTTCAGGGGGGCTTCGGGCAATGTTTGGGGTACTTGGACAGGAAAACTACATTTCCCATGAGCGCTTGGTTCGCGCTCGTTTCTGATTGGCTGTCATGACGGCCGCCATTTTGTGGTACTTTTCCTAGGCGAGTACACTACGCAGGGACCGAGCCTTCTCTCTCCTCACCAGATTAACCCTTCGCTGGCCAGATAAGTCCGTTTTTAGAACATTTCTGGGGTGAAACTTTAATCTTAACACTTTTTCTGGGTGATAGTGTTGTTAGTGGGGTATATTGACGCTGTGAGCATGTCTACTTCACTGGAGCTAGGGGCTAGACCCAAGTCTAAGGAGGATGGGGGGTCCGCTACCCCCATGGCGTTTTGCTCCTCTTGCCACATTGGGCTGGATGGCGATAATGTGGGGGATCTATGCCCTAATTGTACTGGTCAAGATAGCAACCCTGGGCTTCCCAGCCATGCTATTGAGCCATCTTGGGTGAGGGAGTTTAAAGCTGCCACTAGGGATCTCAGATCCACGCTTCAACTCTTTCCCTCTCAGGTACAGGGGGCTCTCCAGGTCTGGCAGACCCCCTCTACTATCAGGACCTCCCTGCCTAAGCCACAGGGAGCTCCTGATATCACTGATTCTTGTGAAGAAGAACTTTTACAGGATTCTGATGCTGAGGAACGTACTGTTATTGAATCTAACAGGTCCATTGGGGACCCCTATGAGTGTGACCCTGAAGTTTCGGCTGAGGGTCTGATCAGAGCGGTTCTGAATACGCTCAACCTTCCTCTGACTCAGGAATCCACTTATGATCCTACTGATGTTTTTCAGAAAAAGCCATCTAAACCAGTTGTTTGTTTCCCAACTAACCCTACTCTTGCCCGTCTGGTCTCTGAGGCATGGAAGAATCCTGATAGATCTTCCTCTGTCTCCAAAAAGTTTGCTAAACTTTACCCTTTTCCTGAGGCGGAGCTGGCAAAATGGGTTCATCCTCCCAAAGTGGATGCTCCTGTGTCTAGACTATCCAAATCTACTGCTTTGGCTGTCTCAGATGCCTCTGCCTTGCAGGACTGGACGGATAAGAAACTAGAGCTCTCTCTTAAGTCTATTTTTGCCTCCATTGGCACAGCCATGCGCCCCACTTTTGCTGTGGCATGGGTTAATAGAGCTATTGCGGCCTGGACTGAACGACTGACTGAAGCGGTTCGCCAGGATGCGCCTGTATCTGAACAGTTGCAGCTTCTTGCTAATATCACTGAAGCTCAGACCTAGGTTGCTGACGCTGCTTTTGATGCTGTGCGCATGATGGCGAGGGCCTCCACTTCTTCTGTGGTGGCTAGACGCGCTCTTTGGCTGAAAATTTGGTCTGCTGATACAGCCTCTAAGAAAGCCTTGCTTTCCTTGCCCTTTCAGGGGAATTTGCTTTTTGGGTCTGACCTCAAAGAAATGATCAGCGAGGCTACTGGCGGTAAAAGTACTCTTCTACCCTCAGTCTTTAAGAAAAAGTTTCCAGCCAAACGCAATCGGTCCTTTCGTTCCTTTCAGACTGAGACACGCTCCTCGGCCCAAACGGGTCCTCCCACTACGCGCTCCTCCTCCAAGCCCAAACAGTCCTGGAGGCCCAAAGTCGCCTCCAAGGCCAAGACCTCCAAGACTGCTTCGGCATGACTCGCCGAACCCGGGTACGCATCCGGCTGTAGGCGGTCGTCTCCGCATCTTTCGCCGGACTTGGGAGGAGTCAGTGGCGGACCCATGGGTTCTTCAGGTGGTGTCAGAGGGATACAGGATCCCTTTCTCTTCCCTTCCTCCTTTTCGGTTCCATTTTATTCGTCCTTCTCAGGAACCCACAAAAAGGCGTCTGTTCGACGACGCTATTCAGGATCTCTTGGACAAAGAGGACCTGGAGGCGGTTCCTCAGGGGAACACAGGTTCAGGATTTTATTCCAACCTGTTTGTGGTAGCCAAAAAGGACGGAGGAGCCCGTCCCATCTTGGATCTCAAAGATCTCAATGCCTATGTGGTGACTTCCCACTTCCGCCAGGAGTCCCTGCGCTCTGTGATTGCAGCAATGTCTCCAGGGGAGTTCCTTGCCTCCCTGGACCTTCAGGATGCTTATCTTCACTTCCCTATTCATCCAGAGAGCAGGAGGTATCTCAGGATTGCCTGCCACAGGGGACACTTTCAGTTTGCAGCGCTCCCCTTTGGGCTGACTTCAGCCCCTCAGGTCTTCCAGAGGGTGTTGGGCTCATTGATAGCGGTGCTCCATCAGGATGGGATCAGAGTGACCCCCTACATGGACGATCTCCTTCTGAAGGCCTCCTCAGCGGAGCTTCTCCTTCAGCAATTACAGATGTGCATGCACACCCTGAACCGTCATGGCTGGATCCTGAATCTGGACAAGTCGGACTTGATTCCATCTCAGAGGCTTCTGTTCCTGGGTCTCCTGTTCGACACTCGCCAATGCATGGTGTTTCTTCCAGAGGACGTGGCTCACCAGATAGCTGTCAGAGTGGCTGGAATTCTGGACATGGACGAGATTCCAGTTCCGAAGTTGTCGTCCTTAGTGGGGAAGTTCATTTCCACAATCGAAGCAGTACCATTTGCCATGGCCCACTCCCGGGATCTTCAGAGGTTTGTGATCCAGACGTGCAAGACTTATCCAGATCATCAACATCTGTCTGTTTCTCTTCCTCCTCATGTCGAGTCGAGTCTGCACTGGTGGTTAGATCTCTCTCATCTCCTGAAAGGGAAATCCTTTCTAGTTCCTCATTGGACCACAGTCACTACGGATGCCAGCCTTCGGGGCTGGGGTGCAGTCTGGGGTCGCTTCAGTGCTCAGGGGAAATGGGGTCTGGAGGAATCCATGCTCTCCATCAATGTTCTGGAACTTCGAGCTGTCCAGCTGGCCCTGAGGCACTGGGAGTCTCAATTGACCGGTCTTCCAGTCAGAGTGGAGTCCGACAACGCCACGGCGGTGGCTTACATCAACAGGCAAGGCGGCACAAGAAGCGGTTCCGCCTGGTGGGAGGTCAAGGATATTTTGTCTTGGGCAGAAGATCACGTGCCTGTCATCTCTGCGGTTCATATTCCAGGCGTGGACAACGTCATGGCAGACTTCCTCAGTCGTCATACCGTCGACAGCGGAGAATGGGCTCTTCACCCAGAGGTGTTTCACATGCTCACTCAACGGTGGGGGATGCCTGTGGTGGATCTGATGGCTACCAGACACAACAGGAAGGTTCCGGTGTTTTGCTCCCGGTTGAGGGACTCCCTTGCTCTAGCAGTGGATGCCTTGTCGATCCCTTGGGACTTCCCCCTGGCTTACATCTTCCCTCCTCTTCCTCTATTGGTCAGAGTTATCCAGAAGTTGAAGAGGGAACGTTGCCCTGTCATCCTGATTGCTCCAAACTGGCCTCGCCAGTCCTGGTTTCCGGAATTGATGGCCATGTCAGTGAAGGATCCAATCCCACTTCCAGCCCGTCCGGACCTGCTTCTTCAGGGGTATCTGTGGAAAGTGGATGTTCACTCTCTCCGTTTGATGGCATGGCGGTTGAATACTCGATTCTAGCAAAGAAAGGCTTTTCTCCTTCTGTGGTATCGACGATGCTCAGTGCTCGTAAGCCTGTGTCTTCCAAGATCTATCATCGCATATGGTCAACTTTCGTGACTTGGTGCTCTGACAAGAAGTTGTCACTTGACTTCCATCTTCCCACTGTCCTGGCCTTCTTACAGGACGGTGTGGATAAGGGGCTCAGTCTGAGTTCCCTCAAAGTTCAGACTTCTGCCTTGTCTGTGTTTTTCCAGGAACGGATTGCTGTCCTTCCTGATGTGAAAGTCTTCTTCCAGGGTGTGACTCATGTTCGACCTGCCTTTAAGAGTCCTTCTCCCCAGTGGGATCTCAATTTGGTGCTGGGAGTTCTTCAGCGACCACCGTTTGAATCCTTAGCTTCCATTCCATTACGTCTTGTGACTTGGAAGATGGCCTTCCTCTTGGCTGTTGTGTCAGTGCGCCGGGTAGCAGAGTTACAGGCCTTGTCTTGTAAACCTCCTTACCTGGTGTTCCACAAGGATAAGGCTGTGCTTCACTCTACCAAGGAATTCTTACCCAAGGTTGTGTCTGAGTTTCACATCAATCAGGAGATTGTGGTTCCCTCTTTCTGCCCTAATCCTTCATCTGACAAGGAAAGAGATCTCCATCTGTTGGATGTGGTGCGTTGCCTCAAGTTTTATGTTCATCGCACCGAGTCTATCAGGAAGTCTGACGCTCTATTCGTCATTCCTGAGGGGCCTAGGGCAGGAAGACCGGCTTCCAAAGTTACCATTGCCTCTTGGATTAAGGCTACCATCCGTGAAGCCTATAAGTTGAGGAATAAGCATGTTCCCTTCCGGGTGACTGCCCATTCCACCAGATCTATTGGGGCCTCTTGGGCCTACAAGAATCAAGCTTCTGCTGATCAACTGTGCAGAGCGGCCACTTGGTCCTCTGTGCACACCTTTTCTAAGCACTATCGAGTTGATGTACTGGCTTCGGCTGATGCCAGTTTTGGAAGGAAGGTCCTGGAGGCAGTCTTGCCTGTGTAGGTCTTCCGCTCTGTGATCCTTAGTGCTTCTTTACTGTTGAGCCCGGTTGGCTCTAGTTCCGTGTGCTGTGTTAGTTCAGGGATTGTTCCCTTGGTTGGTGTCCGTTGACACTTACAGTTTGGGCTATGTTATCAACTGGTCATAACAGTTCTAGTGACTTGGGCCTTGCGCCTGGTCCTTGCCTTACTTCCCGCCTCTGGATCAGCTCAATGTTTGTACATCCCAGAGTACCAGTGACCTGTATTGGACGACAGTGAAAATAGGATTTTAGTCTTACCTGTTAAATCCTTTTCACTTAGTCCATACAGGTCACTGGTCTCCCACCCTGTCAAGGGACCAGTCTTGGCTCTCCTGTGGCATTCAGTGGGAGACCGTTCGGGCATGCTCACAGGAGTCTTTCTTTTTGCTTACCTGAGGTCAGTTTTAGGGTCTCAAATCAATCTAAAGTGGCTCTGGCCAGAAGGTGGCTTAAGTAAGAGGGGAGGCTCCGCCCCTTGCAAATTATTTGCATAGTTGTTCCTGCCTATTAAAGGGGACTTACGCCTCCCAGAGTACCAGTGACCTGTATGGACTAAGTGAAAAGGATTTAACAGGTAAGACTAAAATCCTATTTTTAAATTATATTATAAATTGCCCCCATCCTGCCCCTTTTACTTACGTCATATTCCTTGCCTCAGACCTGAAAGCGGATCGCGACGAGAGACACACTTCCTTCGGTATAAGGAAAAATCTGCCCTATTTCATCAAGGAGTGCAGGGTTTTCCTTATAATGAATGAGGGAAGATTGACCCTCATTGTGGTTTATCCAGTCCGATGACTGGATTACAGATCTGAGGGGAGGTGGCTTACCAGACTGGTGGGAAGGGGACAATTTCTAATATAATTTCACAGAAAATATAGTGATTTAAGCATTATCCACGACTGGGAGTAATAGTATACAGTATAAGGACAGATTGTAGCTTACCAGTAAATTAAGCATTGTGATCCCTTTAAAACAACTTGGAGGAGATTCAGTAAGCGATGATAAAGTGGAGATGACTTCTCCAGTGATATCACTTCTCCAATTCCTATGTTATTCTATGAAGCCTATGATTTCTTCATCTTTGGAGATCTTAGTGAATAGGCTCCATAGAATAACATTGGAACTGGAGAAGTGTTAAACTGGAGAAGTCATCTCCACTTTATCCCCTCATTATCACCTCTTAGTGAATCTCCACCTTGTATTTTAGCATTTGTATTCTTTTTAAATCTTTGAGCACCAGAGTGGTGTCCACTGCATTGCGGAGCAATGCTTTGGACTCCCTTCTAGCATTTAAAGGGTTAATGGAAAATTGATATGGAGCCAGGTATCCTAAAATTTCACAGCTGTCAGGATACCAGGGGGGCGATTCACTAAGTGGTGATAAAGAAGTGATATAGCTGTGATAGAGTGGAGATGACTTCTCCAGTTTATGCACTAAGATCTCCAATGCTGAAAAAACCTAGTGCACAGGCTCCATAGAATAACAAAGGAATTGGAGAAGTGATAAACTAGAGAAGTCAGCGCCACTTTATCACCTCTGTATCACCACTTAGTGAATCTACCCCCAGGTGTCACTGTTCCTAATAGTTGAACATAAAAATATTATTATTAATATTTTAATTTTTTAGTGTTTGATGAGACTCGGCTGACTGGGATTAAATACTTTTTTTTTTTTAATTATATGCTATCGATGTTTTCAATAACAAACATATTATCCTTTAGGACTGCGCATTGTATTTACACTGGATGAAGTGGCCTTTATACAGAATCTTGTATTTTATATTGAAGCAGCTTATAAAGTTGCGGTAAGTATATTATTTACTGACATTTAACTCTTTGAGTGCCAGAGCAAAGCGATGCATCGTGTACCCCTCTGGCACTCAAAGGGATATACAAGATATTAATGTTGATGTTCTCTCCTGTTTTTTGTTAGGTTATTGCAACTTTATGCTTAGAGTACATTGCATTTGAGAAGTGTTATCAGATTGCTAATTGGAGCAATTCTGGGGCAAAGAAACTTACTGTGCTGTTGTGTAATTTTACACATATTACACAAGAGCACTGGAAACTGATTGAAATTTTACATGGAAAAGTTGATATTCGAATCTTATTGTTTACATCAATCAGCATTAGGTTGTATGCTTTTGGGCAGGGACCCCATTTCCAGTGTTTTATTTTCCTAAGCACTGGTCACCCAGTATTGTCCAAACCCTTAAATTGTAAAATGATGCATAAAGTTGTGGCGCTATATAAATAAACATATTCATTAATTTATTCAGCTGATTGGTTGTTAGAGGGGAGGCAGCTGCTTTGTATCTGGGACTTCATGGTATATATTGTGATGTTGAAATATTTTCCATTAACAGTGTGAGTGCCCACTGTTTTGCTCACCCCACTGGCACTCGGTTTAGGGACACCTGATGCCATTCTTAGTGCTCAAGTGTGTGGGTGAAGGCATCTTCTCTGCTCTCCCTGTGCAATCCTCAGGACATTGGCAGCTTTACTCCAACATCATATGCAAATTAAGTTTTTCTCCTCCCCTTGCATACCTAAGTCTTAGTTCAAATGGTGAAGTGTGTTGTATTTTCCATGTTATTTGTCATCTGAACACAATGCCACACACTTTGTATCGAATCTTCGTTCAGCTGTTCCTAGCAGTTCCAAATATTGTGAGGCTAAACTAATAAGTTCTTTCTTGATATTCATCCACACAGGCCAGTTTTGAATAGGTACCAGTTTTATTGTTGTTGCTTGAATGGTGAAGATTGGGAAAGTTACCTGCTCTGGGTAGTCTTTGTGATCTGATCCATGTCCAGTTTTCAAAGGCTCCTTTCACACAGGCAATATCAGTACAATAATGGTTTGTTAGTTATGCCTTACATGGTGAAAGGTAAGACTGCTGGACTATGGTTCCATTTGAAAGAGTCCAAAAGCTCAGTAGTCTTCATGGTTGCTTCTTTAGATCATCCTGTTAATTGCAGTTAGAAATTCTTTATAATCCTGATGGAAATAACCTAAAGGTTAAAGGAGAACTAACACCTCTTAATAACTCCTCACTTATCATGGCCAGAAAATCTTAAAGGGATAGTAATGTTTCATAATAAAAGCAGCTCTAATTAATCATCATAATATTTGGGCCTTGGAGAGTGTTATTTCAATTCTGTCAGAGTTTTAGTTCAAGAGTAATTGAATAATAAAGTATCCCCCTCTCTCCCCTTTTACTGATATAACACTGCTCAGCTCAGAGCAGCAGGGAGGTGCCCAGGTAGATTGCAGAGAGGGACAATATTCAATTAAGATAAAGGAAAACCTGAAAAACTTGTCAATGGGGGCAGAGTTTTCAGTGTTCTCACAGAAAGAAAATTGTCCCTTGCTGTTACCTGTCTGGTCAAGCAGTGAGCAGTGCTACACTAGGTAAAAGGGGAAGGAGGGGGAAACTTTATCATTCAATTACTTTTGAACTACAACTCTGACAGTATTGAAATAACACTCTCCATGGCTCAAATACTATGAAGATTAATTGGAGCTGCTGTTTTTGTGAAACATTATTATCTCTTTAATAGCCCCTATGATTTTTTTCTTGGTTGAAGAAATATAAATAACCTCTTCATTAAATCCCGATTATCATGCACACACATGGTGGAAGACATGATGTTGCTAGGAAGACCACAGGACATCAAGCTTCTAGCCCTGTAAGGACCAGGGGAGTGGGCAAAATACATTTCATGCCCCTCTGGTCCTTAAGTGACACTTCTACAAGTACATAACGTGTAATTTTTTTCATCTTCACCTATATAAGTGTCTGCAGGACTTCTCCCTCTAGCTGTCTATAGGGAGTGAGGGTCCCTGGTCTGACCATATCTGCAGAGCAATGCGTTGCACACTTCTCTGGCACTCAGCTGGTTAACTGTGTGTATAACTGCACTAAACTGCACTAAAGCCATGTCATTCCCCAAAACAATGTCCTAAAATTAATTTTTGGTTTAAATGTGGCTTTTAGCCTCTTGAATGCTACAGAGCAGTTGTTCTCAACCTGTGCCCTCAGGGCCCACCATAAGGCCAGGAGTTGAAGATTTCCTTGTTATAGAGCAGGTGAGTTAATCAAATTGACTAAACCTCTGGTCAACACAACTGTGTTCTAGCAGGGAAATTCACAGGTCCTTGCCTGTTATGTAGCTCTAATCGCTGCTGCAGAGGTCTCCAGCACATCAGAATAAACAGGAATTTCCCCTATGGCAGCGGTTCTCAACCTTTCTAGTGCCGTGACCCTTTGATAAAATTTCCCAAGTTGTGGCGACCCCTAACAGTAAAATTATTTTCGTTGCTCCTTCATCGCTGTCATTTTGCTACGGTTATGAATCAAAATATAATTATCTGATGGCAAATCGTCATTCGACCCCCAAAGGGGTCCCGACCCACAGGTTGAGAACCACTGCTCTGTGGTATAGTTAGTTTTGATTTTGTATTCCTCCTGTCAAATTCTCTCTATAGCTTTCTAAATAAAATTCTATAACCATTGTTGATTGTAGACACCCTACTAAGTAAAACCGCTTTATGTGGCTGAAATTTTGTTTTCATATCGATCATTTACTTTCTTTTGTTCTTGGCTTCAGGATTATGGAATGTGGGAACGAGGAGACAAGACGAACCAAGGGATTCCTGAACTTAATGCCAGCTCTGTAGGCATGGCAAAAGTGAGTTTTTTTTTCTGGAATTCACTGGTCATTAAATGAAATCTGCCATTAAAATACCTGAAATGACATAGAATGTTTCTGGAAATCTCAGCTGTCCATAGATGGCAAGAACAACAGTGCCACCTTGACAAACCTTGCATTAAACAGGCAGAGAAATGAAAGGTTGTGCTGTAATAACCTTTGACTGAAGCATTTACCGAAAGCAGTGTGAATAACTGTTGTATTCAGCAGGAAGCACACACACAGACATGCATGTTTATAACAAGCCTTTTTAATAGAGCATAAAACTTATGATGTGTATGTACGTGTGTGTGTATATGGTAGCCATCTTGTCATCTGCCACTCTCTGCTGGTATTGGCTCATTTGTATAATCTGACAAATCGAAATATTACATACATTATTGTTTGAAATAAAAAATGGCTAACATAAATATAGATGATTCTTACAAAGTTGTGTTTTCCACTTTAACCCATTAAGGACCAGAGAGAGAGGTGCAACGCATTGCTTCTCAATGTGTTGTGCACCCCTCTCGTCCTAAAATGTTTAGGCAACTTTTGAGGAAGCACTTTCCCCTTCCACGTCTTTGCTTCCTGATCAGGAGGCTGCACTGTTCCCTTGCACTTCCCCTGGTCACCTACTTCTGTATGAAACAGGATTACCGAACAGAGTTTCTGACAACGTTCTCTCACACAGAGTGTGACTTGGATACTAAGAGAGGCAAGGCTGCTCCAGGTGTGGGGAAGCTAGGGAAATGTCCCATGTAAGCATAAGAGTGTGTCAGAGTGAGAAAGACTTGAATTTTATCCATGTAGGTGAAAGAAGGTGTGGGGTTGGAAGGACAGTGTGGGAAATATTGTGGGATTCAGCAATTTGCCATTGTAGATGTGTGGGGAGACAGAGGGGGAAATACCTTTGCTTTCTATGTGTACATGGGGTTGGGAGGGACATAAGGGGCAGGCACTTTGCTTTCTGTGTGTACATTGGGCTATGAGAGACATTGGGGGAACACTTTGGCTCTGGGATCTGTGACTGCCACTGCAACACTACAATCTCTAACTTACATCTGCCTCTTCCTGCAATGCGTACATATTTCTGCTAGTAATATCCATTCATCCATCATCTCCATGATTCTCAATCTTTTTCTGCTCAAGGCCCACTTAACATGCAATCTGCAATTTTCAAGGCACCATTAGTATTTTTTAAGTCCTTTCTGAAAGACCTAACAAAGGGTATAATACATACATATATAGTTATTTGGTCTTGCAGTCAGAATTACATTAAAAAGCATTTTTCATCAAAATGTCCTTAGATACACATAGGAACTGAACTGTAACATTGTTGTAAAAGACGTCCTAGGAAAAGTGGGGCACTGTAAGCTGGCGTCCGTGGCACCCTGGTTGAGAATCACTGATGATATATGTGTATAGATATTTTATTTATGATTATATTGTTTTAATTTATAATAATTTAAGTGTTCCAGACAACTAGATTAAATGGTGCGAGTGCCATAGATTACTAACAAACAACATAATGTATAAACAACCAAAAAATGTAGGTACACGTAGGTTATTGTGATGAAAAGTATTTTCTCTGTCGTCCAATACAGGTTACTGGTAACTTTGGGTAGGCGATCCGCCCCTTTAAGTAGGCAGGAACAATTCTAGAATTGTATGCAGAGGGTGGAGCCTACCTTCCCTCCTTGGCTGCAGCTAGCCAACCAGCTCCAGTAAGATTTGTTCCTTGGTGAAGACACAGGCAAGAGAACAGTTCTGCTATAGTTTTAGAATTTCTTTTATTTTTCTGTTAGAAATGGAATACCACCATTAGGCAGATTACCATAACTGACAATGCCGTTAGATGTGGCTAGCTCAGTAACCTGGTGCTTTTTTGTGGACCTTAAGCCCTGGGTGGAAATTCTTCTCCATTCACTTCTATGGGACTGCACAGTCTGGGACATATCTCTGCAACTGCTCAACATAGTGACTTCAGAGATGGCTCGTTTTAATTGTCTGCCCTTGCTCTTTCATTTGGTTCATGTTTCAAGTGTGTTGGGGGGCTCCGGGGGCTTCGGGCACTGTTGGGTTACTTTTTCTGGGGAAACTACATTTCTCATGAGCGCTTGCTTCACACACTCGTTTCTGATTGGTTCGCGCCACAGCAACCATTTTGTGCTTTTTTCTAGAATGAGTATCCTATGCAGGGCTTGGACTCTCCTTCTCTTCTCTGCAGACCCTTCGCTTGACCGCCTTGTGTCTGATGAGTGGAAATCCCCGGACAGGAAACCTTCTGTTTACAAGAAATTTTCCAAGCTTTACTCCTTTTTTGCTTGCTCAGTGGGTTCATCTCTCCATAGTGGATGCTCCTATTTCCAGGCTTTCTAAGTCTACTGCCTGTCCAGTTTCTGACGCCTCTGATCTGGAAGACTGGACTGACAAGAAACTTGAGGTTTCCCTCAAGTCCATTTTTGCCACTGCTGGTACCGCCATGCGTCTAGCTTTCGCTGTGGCATGGGTTAACCAGGCCATTGTGGTCTGGACTGAACAATTCACCCTGGCTGTCCGTCAGGGTACTCCTACTTCGAATATGCGCCTTCTTGCCAAGATCCAGTTCCAGCCAAGAAGCTTCCTCTCTAGTGGAGAAATTTCCACCATAGGAGTGGTCCTATTTTCCATGGCTCACACCAGGGAACTCCAGAGGTTTGTGATCCAGGTGTGCAGGGGTCAGCCGGACCTTTTGAAAACGTCAGTGTCCCTTCCTCTTCATGTGGAACTGAGTTTGTTGTGGTGGCTCGACCTATCCAGTCTGCTGAAAAGCAAGTCCTTCCTGGTATCCTTCTGGACCATGGTGCTGACGGATGCCAGTCTCTCTGGCTGGAGAGCGGTCCTGGGTCACCTGAGTGCTCAGGGTCGGTGGTCTCCAGAGTAATCGCTCCTTCCCATCAACGTGTTGAAGCTTCAGGCGATATTTTATGCCCTTCATCATTGGACACCCCAGCTGGAAGACTGCCCAGTCTGGGTACAGTCCGACAAGCAGGGCGGAACAAGAAATCTCGCTGCTTGGTTAGAGGTCAAGGCTATTTTGTACTGGGCAGAAGAATACGTTCCTCTCATATCCACAGTGCACATTCCTGGCATAGACAACGTCATGGCGGACTTCCTCAGTTGACACAGTGGACAGCGGAGAGTGGGAGCTGCACCCAGAGGTGTTCAACCTCATCGTTCAGAAGTGGGAGTCTTCCTTGCATCGACATGATGGTGACAAGACACAACTGGAAGGTTCTGAGGTTCTGCTCTCGCTGGAGGGATCCTCTAGCTATAGTGGTTCCATGTCCATTCCTTGGTTATTTCCTCTGGCTTACATCTTTCCTCCCCTCCCCATGTTGCACAGGGTGTTACGGAAATTGAGACTAAAACGCCGTCCAATCATTCTGATTGCTCCGTACTGTCCTCGACAGGCGTGGTTTCCGGAACTTCTGGATCTGTCAGTGGCGGAGCCATTCTGGCTCCCTTGCCATCCGGATCTTCTTCTACAGGGTTTCCTGTGGAAGGAGTACTGGTTTACTCCACTCTCACTGGTTGCTGATCTGCTTGTATAGAACCGGTTGGGCATTCGCTTATCCAGTACGTGGTACTGGTTTACTCCACTCTCACCGGTTGCTGATCTGCTTGTATAGAACCGGCTGGGCATTCGCTTATCCAGTACGTGGTACTGGTTTACTTCACTCTCACCGGTTTCTGATTTGCTTGTATAGAACCGGTTGGGCTTTCGCTTATCCAGTACGTGGTACTGGTTTACTCCTCTCTCACCGGTTGCTGATTTGCTTGTATAGAACTGGTTGGGCATTCGCTTATCCAGTACGCGGTACTGGTTTACTCCACTCTCACCTGTTGCTGATCTGCTTGTATAGAACCGGTTGGGCATTCGCTTATCCAGTACATGGTACTGGTTTACTCCTCTCTCACCGGTTGCTGATTTGCTTGTATAGAACTGGTTGGGCATTCGCTTATCCAGTACGTGGTACTGGATTACTCCGATTCACAGGTAGCTACTTCCGCTTGTTTAGTACCGGTTGGGCGTTTAGTTTATCCAGTACACGGTACCTGTTTATTCCACCGTGCACCGGCTGCTGATTCCTCTATGTTAGAGCCGTGTGAGCGCTATTGCTGACTAGCATCAGTGCAGGCTTACTCCACCATCCACCGGCTGCTGATTTCGCTGTATAGAGCCGGTTAAGCACCTGTTTGTCCAGTACGCTTTGCTGGTTTACTCCACATCCACCAGTTGCTAATCCGTTGTGTAGAACCGGGTGGGCTATACTGTTCTCCTATACATGGCACTGGGCTATCGTACATCCACCGGTGGTTGCTGTCTCCGTTGCTAATCGGTTGGTTCTCATTGGTTGGGAGACTGGTTTGCTCCACTGTTCCATCTTACGCTGTTGCTCCATCTATGCAGCATTAGTGGAGCTGTTCCTCTGTCCACTTGGCTGCCTTGCCCGGTAATTTGGCAAGGCCGGTAGAGCCACAGTTAGGTTGGCGTATACCTCCTGGCTGCCTTGCCCGGTAGATTGGCAAGGCCGTTACAGCCTCAACCAGCTTGTCGTGTAAACCTCCAGACTGCCTTGCCCGGTATATTGGTGAGGCCGGTAGAGCCACTATCTGTTCATCGTGTTAACCTCCTGGCTGCCTTGCCCGGTATATTGGCAAGGCCGGTAGAGCCACAATCAGATTGTCGTTTAACCCTTTAGGCTGCCTTGCCCGGTATATTGGAAAGGCCGGTAGAGCCTCCCTTGTGTATATTGCAATAACTACTGATTGTATCCATTGTGTATATGTGATTTACATGTATGATTAGGACCCGTGAGGGTTCCCATTAAACTTTTCAATAAAGTTTGGTTTTTTATCTTACTCTGTGTCTGAGAGTCAAAACAAACCGTGACACTCCCTCCCTTTGAGTCTTTGGCTACCATTCCTCTACGCATGTTAACGTGGAAAATGGACCTTCTCCTGGCGGTCGTCTCCGTTTGCCATGTCGCAGAGTTACATGCTCTGTCCTGTAAACCACCCATTTTGGTGTTTCACAAGGACAAGGCGGTGCTTCTCACTTCTCAGGAGTTTCTCCCGAAGGTGGTTTCAGAGTTCCACATCAATCAGGATATTGTGGTGCCTTCTTTCTGCCCTGACCCCACCTCTGACAAGGAGAGGGATCTCCACTTGTTAGATGTGGTGCATTGTCTCAAGTTTTATGTACATCACACAGGCAATCAGACGCACTGTTCGTCATTCCTGAGGGTCCCAGGGCAGGAAGACCTGCATCCAAGGTGACTATTGCATCCTGGATCAAATCCGCTATTCGTAAGGCTTACAAGCTCAGGAAGACTACTGTTCCCTTTCGGGTTACGGCTCATTCTACTAGATATTTTGGGGCTTCTTGGGCTTACAAGAATCAGGCCAGTTGGTCGTCTGTGCACACCTTTTCGAAGCATTACCGTGTTGATGTGCTGGCATCGGCTGACGCCAGTTTTGGGAGGAAGATCCTGGAGGCAGTCTTGCCTGTCTAGGATCTTCTTCGGTTCTTGGTGCTTCCTTCACTTTTGAGCCCTGTTGGCTCTAGTTCAGTGTGCTGTATAACAGTTGGGGTGTTATACTCCTGTTCAGTGTCCGTTGACACTCCCTTGTTGTTGGGCTATGTCTGATCTGATGGTTCGTATCTGCTCTTGGGAGCCTTGCACGTTGTCCTTGCCTTACTTCCCACCTCTGGGAAACTCAATGGTTGGACATCCCGGAGTTACTAGTAACCTGTATTGGACGACAGAGAAAAGAGGATTTTAGTCTCACCTGTTAAATCCTTTTCTCTTAGTCCATACAGGTTACTGGTCTCCCATCCCGTCAAGGGAGCATGCTTGGCTCTCCTGGGGCAGACCGTGAGGGTCCTTCGGGGTCATGCTCACAGGAGTCTTCTTTCCCTTCTACTATCTAGTCAATAGTTAATGTCTCAAATCTTACTGGAGCTGGTTGGCTAGCTGCAGCCAAGGAGCGAAGGTAGGCTCCACCCCCTTCATACAATTCTAGAATTGTTCCTGCCTACTTAAAGGGGCAGATCGCCTACCCAGAGTTACCAGTAACCTGTATGGACTAAGAGAAAAGGATTTAACAGGTAAGACTAAAATCCTCTTTTATTGGCAGTCAACACAAGAGTCAGTGTTTCATCTCTTATAGGGTACTTTTGTGCGGAGTAAAATAATGTATTCCAACTGCTCTGTGATGCTTCATTCCAAAGTTAACCCTTTGAGCGCCAGTGGGGTACACCACTCATTGTGTACCCCTCTGGCACTCAAAGGGTTAATACAGCTTAAAGAAGGCCAAGTTTGATATTTAATAACTATGGAATGAAGAATCTCGTTCATAGGAAAATGTAAATCAAAAATTATTTTTGTCAGTTCGTCATAGAAAACAAATGTATTAAATTGATTATCTGACAGAGATCCCTGGAGGTTTGAAATTTTGAGAAAATTTAAATATTACACTTTCACTTTGATAAACGTGTCATGTGAGTGTTGCTTTCTAATATTGTTATGGGATAATATTCTGGTGTATATACCCCAGTGACGACTGCAAGCTAATTGTGAGTGAATTCTTCATAAACATATACATGGATCAAATTGTTTATGGTAACTTTGTAGGTTGTAAATCATATTGAGATCACAATTCTAAAAGTAAAATCCTTTCTGTGTTTTTGCAGGCAGCTCTGGAAGCCATTGATGAGCTTGACCTCTTTGGAGCTCACGGCGGCCCTAAATCTGTGATTCATGTCTTGCCTGATGACGTTGAACATTGTCAGGTAAGGGTCTCCAATTTTAAAAGTGTAGGATAAAGAAATAACATATTATTCGGTATTTATGGATACTGCAGTTTAAGTGATTACTGTTTGATTCATTATTACCCTTTAACCCTTTGAGTTCCAGAGGGGTACGTAAAGCATTGCTTTGCAATGCGTTGCGTACCCCTCTGGCACTTAAAGGGTTAACCTCTTAACGACAGCCTGGTCCATCACGAGGGTGGGCATTAAGGACAACAGAGGTATATTTTTTTTTTTGCTCATTCAATTCTGGGATGGCAGAACGGAGTGCAGCCACGATGTCATCCCAGAATTCCATGACGTGCCAGGACCGTCATTGGTCCTTAAGTGCCGGAACTGGCGTTACGGTCCTGGCACATCATGGGTCTTTAAGGCGTTAAAGGGAAAGTAACACCTGCAAAGTATAACTCCCCACTTTACTATGACCAGAAATTCCCAATGATCCTGTGAATTTTGTCGTTGTGCCTTAGAATCTAATGTGAATCTAATATGCTTAGATAACGTATTCAAACTGTACCTGATGTCCATGGAGGAAGACATTACAGTTGGTGGCAGTTTCTTCAAACTGAAGCAGGCACAGTGTAGTAGCCTACTTAATCCTTTAAGGACTAGAGGGGTGAGCAGTGCATTGCAAAACAATGTGTTGAACACCCTCCTGTTTAACCCTTTGAATGCCAGAGAGGTATGCAACGATAGCTTTGCAATATGCTGCGTACCCCTCTGGCACTCAAAGAGTTAAAGAGGTAAGATTACAGGTGCAGTGGGCTAGGTTTTATGTCCTGTGGTCCTGCAAGCAGCTATCATGTCCTCCATGGTCATGAAATCCAGAACTGATTGAAGAAGCAAGGGAATTAAGAAGCAAGGAGGGAATTCATAGGGGCCATTAGAATGCTCTGGCCATAGTAAGATAAATGGATGTTTATTATTAAGAGGGGTTACTTCATCTTTAAGTATCATGTGTCATGGCTTTTTCCTGTATATGTGTTGTTAAGAAAATAGTGCATTGTACACCTCTCTAACCCTTTAAATGTTAATAACCCTTAAGTCAATGGGAATTTGCATTTTATTCAGTTTCCAGAATACAGCTCTAGTTTCTGTTACTATCCCCTTAAAGGGATAGTAACATTTCATAATAAAAGCAGCTCCAATTAATCATCATAGTATTTGGACTTTGGGGAGTGTTATTTCAGTTCTGTCAGAGTTATAGTTCAAGAGTAATTCAATGACAAAGTATCCCCCTCCCACCCATTTTACTGATGTAACACTGTTCAGCCTGATCAGAAGGGAGGTGCCCAGGTAGACTGCAGAGAGGGACAATCTTCAATTAAGATAAGAAGAAAACCTGAAAAGCTTGTCAAGGGGGGAAGGGCCTTCATTGTTTTCATAGGAAGAAGACTGTCCCCTTCTGTTATCTGTCTGGTCTATGGACTGTATTCCACATCTGCGAAGATGGCTTACACTAGGTAAAAGGGGAGGGAGGGGAAACTTTGCTTGTGAATATCTCTTAAACCATAAAGGTTTGAGAAATAAGACTTATATCGTTCTTCAAGTTTTTTTAATGCCTACAAAATAAAATAAAGATAAAACGAAGTATTACTATCCCTTTAAAGGGATAGTAATGTTTCACAAAAAAAGCAGCTTCGATTAATGTACATAGCATTTGGGCCGTGAAAAGCGTTATTTCAATACTGTCCGAGTTATAGTTCAAGAGTAATTGAATGATAAAGAATCCCCCTCCCTCCCCTTTTACTGATGTAACACTGCTCATCTCAGAGCAGCAAGTGTGTCCGGATGGATCTCAGAGAGGGACAATCTTCAGTGAGCATAAGGAAAAACCTGTCAAAGGGGAGCATGGTTTTCCTTAGAAAGAAGATTGTCCCTTGCTATAATCTGACTGGTCAAGAGACCAGATTCCACATTTTAGGGGAGGCGGCTTACAATAGGTAATAGGGGCTGGGGGGATATTTTATTATTCAGTTATTCTTGAACTACAACTCTGACAGTATTTGGCCCAAATACTATGAAGATTAATTGGAGCTGCGTTTTTGTGAAACATTACGAACATTTTAAGGACCAGAGGAAGAAATTGTAAATTAAAATCTGTCATGATTTTATTGAGAAAGAGGAATGTCAGTATTTATTAACTGGTATTTTTAACAATTAACTCACTCTGTTGGTAGTACATTTAACCCCTTGGATAGGGCACCCAAAATTAGGGTTAGGGTAAAGTAACCTTTTATGGAGTAGGGGGTGTGCAGCACATTGCTTCACAATGCATTATACACCCCTCTGTTCAACAAAATGCTGCCTCTTCCACCACCATTATTTAATGTGCACATTTGCAGTTTTATGTTCTTTATAAGAAAAACCTGTCAAAATAAATAATTATATGGGTTCATTATTGTCCCAGCTGTGTTAATTTGTTTACTACTAGATTGTGCAGCTACCACTGCGTGAACACAGTATCAACGAGAGCAATTTATTACTTTTTTAAATAATAACGTGTGCACTACTTGTAGCTTCATCAGAGGTACATGTTAGAAAAGGTCTACGGAAACCTGTGTATATAATCTATTTTGTAGCTGTGCAACAGAAATATGAATTTGGTACATTTCATTCTAACAAAATGTGTAGTTGAGGAATATTTGTACACATAATGTTAGTCTTTATAGCTGGCAATCTAAATTTGCGCATAATCCCCTGATTAATGAGGGTGTGTTATAACCTATTCATGTCACTGGTGAAGTATTTTTTTGGCTCTACACAGGCTACTGCATAATATGAGGATGTCATATAGAATTTAAGGGGACTTAACATTTGTGCTTTGGTTTTTACAGTCGATCCTTTACTCCATGTTGCCTCGAGCTTCCACCTCCAAAGAGATAGATGCCGGTCTCCTCTCTATCATTTCATACCCTGCCTTTGCTGTGGAAGACCTAAATCTGGTTAACGTGACCAAAAATGAAATTCTCACAAAGCTACAGGTATAATTTGTTTTTTACAGCCCTGTATGCAGAGATCTTAATGCTTTACTGTGTATATATTCTTACTGTTGGATATTGAGTCCCTTGCACAGAGAAAAAAAAAGAGAAGCAATTCTGGGGTAACCCAACTGCATCATATAGGAGAAATAACAATCCCCCAAATTCTTATTGATGTAAAGGGGGTTTTAACCCCTTGAATATTTGAGGTCTCCAAGTCATTGTGATGCAATAGATTGGTGACCAATCCATCATTTAATGGGTTAAAATCTTAATTTACATAAATGGAAATGTTTAATTACTCCCCATCACCACCATCACACACACACACATACACAGTGGAGTTGGTTTCCCCTAGAATGTACCTTTTATTTTGTGCATATTGGCCAATGTGTAAAAACCTTAACCTGCTGAATGCTAGAGTTATATTATTTCTGTTTTTCAGGGGAGATATGGCTGCTGTCGATTTCTCAGAGATGGTTATAAAACACCGAAAGAGGTACATAGATATGTTCTGAATTTACAGAATACTAAAACACATCTACATGTAGAGAGGCCTTGTATAGGACTTGTATATGCTCTTATTATGGTTATCTGCATCCTCTGTCCATCAGGCATTTGTTTTTCCCCTCTGTCCCTATCCTGCGCGTTTTTGCACTGTGAGGCTGATGTACTAAAAGGAACTGAGGGGAGATGCACTAATGTGTGATAAAGAAGTTATAAACTGGAGATAACTAAGTAATATCACTTCTCCTGTTCTTATGTTATTCTGTGGAGCCAATGCTCTAAGATTTTAGAAGTTGAAGAGACCTTAGTGCATTGGCTCCATAGAATAATATGGGTATTGGAGAGGTGATATCACTGGAGAAGTTATCTCCTTCTTATCACACCTCAGTGCATAATCCTTTGCCCCCTGGATTAATTTCAGGACAAACCAAATAAACCATTACTTTGATTTAAATGGGGCTATTGACCATTTGAATGCTTTAGAGATCTCTAGCACATTGAAGCAATATAATTGAGACCTCTCCAGCATCCTAGGAGTTTAACCCATTGAGTGCCAGAGGAATATGCAACGCATTGCAAAGCATTGTGCATAAGGAAAATCCTGTCCTCCTTTGTCAAGGGGAGTCAGGGTTTTCCTTATACTCAGTGGATGAAGATTGTGCCTCACTGCTCACTGTCAGGTCCCAGGACCAGATTCCATATCTGAGAAGAGGCGGCTAATTGTAGGTAAAGGGGTCGGGAGGGGGATGCTTTAGGATTGAATTAATCTTGAAGTACAAAATGTAAACTATTGAAATACAGTGCTAAATGGCCCTCGAGCTGCATTGTTATTCATCTGTTACTATACCATAAACACATATCATACATTGGAGAAAAGTTATGATACCGAATAATTAAAGTAGATATAACACCTCTCAATAAAAATCCATCACTTACCTTAATGTGGGCAGAAATTCCTAATAACCATTTGATTTTTTCCTTCCTTTTTGATTTATAGGGTTAAAATCCCCATTTAAATAAATGTGATATATTTTTTTTTTTAATTTTCATTGCTACCATGCAGTTAGTTTGAATTACATAATGTCTTCATTTGAACATAAGACCCTGGTATTTTATGAAACCAATTCTATTTACAGGATCCGACAAGATTACACTATGATTCAACTGAGCTCAAACTGTTCGAAAACATTGAATGTGAGTGGCCAGTATTCTGGACATACCTGTTAATCGATGGAGTTTTTAGTGGAAACCAAGTTCAGGTAAGAGGGAACGTGTTAGAAATGAACATAGATAATTATTGGATATGATTGTATTTTTGTTAACCCATTTCAAGCCAGAGAAGTCCCAAGCAATAACTGCACTTACTTCTCTTCTCCAATATATGTTGCCCATTCCCTGCTTGACTTGTAAACTCTGTAAGCAGGGTCCTCCTATCCTAATGTATGAAGACCTACTGTATGTTCTATTATATTGTCTGTAAGCGGAGCTAGTTGTAACGATAGCCCACATAAATGCCCCCAAGAAGGGAAGCGTGAACGCACTCCCTGGGGCAGCTGGGAGAGACATGAGAAGTCCTGGGCAGTGTGCCGCACTTACAGCGTGCTGCTGAACCCGGAAGTGCCACATTGTAACCCTTAAAGAGATAGTAATACTTAAGATGTAAAAAAAAAAATATATGTTGTAGGGTTTATGTCCCCGAATAAAACAAGGGTACTCCCACTGCTGAGAGGTATTTTATTAAAAAATTATAACAGCTCAAACTTGAATGTTTAAGGTGCAATGTCACAGTGGCCTGAAAATCTACAGTGGTGCTGTTGCTACACCATCCTCTGTAGATTTATGGTCTATGGACCAGAGCAGTCCATAGGATGGTGTAGCAACAGCGCCACTGTAAATTTTCAGGCCACTGTGGTATTGCAACTAAAAAATTCAGGTTTGAGCTGTTATAATTTTTTTTATAAAATATCTCTCAGCAGTGGGAGTACCCTTGTTTTACTCAGGGGATAAACCCTACAACATACATATTTTTTTACATTTTAAGTATTACTATCCCTTTAAGATCTTCCAAAGTCGGTCATTAAAATAAAAATAAAAAAAAACACCGCTAATCTTGTTGTAGTGTTGTAGTGTGAATGTTCCCCTATAAAGTGACACATTTTCAAGCAAAGACTTTTTTTTTTAACCAGTTAACGCCATAGTACTGCTTCTCACTCCTGCAAATAGTACTTTAATTTGTCTTCTCCAAATCTGGACCATTTTTAATTAGTCTGGAAAAAATGACGTTATTCAGACAAAAAAGTGATGGTTAAAAGAATATTTTTTTCCGAAAATACCTTACAATATGAAGGTAGATTAAACAATGCCAAAAAAAAGACTGCTTTTTCTCTTTGACGGAGATAGCGGAATTTAATGCAAAAAATGACAATAATATGTCTGAGAAATGACGGACCATAGCGTAAGAACTTTTTTATTATGATTACAGAAAATTTCAGTTATCATCACTTTTTTGAACATCTTACAAATGTTGGTGCTATATAAATGAAAATGTACATATGTACAGTACAGTAGAGATTGTTCTCTTTTTTTATGGCCGAATAATGGGATAAACTAAACTAGGAGGTTTACTGGTACTAAAGAAATGATAATTATATTTACAAGGAAAACAATCAGTACATAATTATGTGTAAAATGTTTGTTGTGACATAAATATTAACGAAACACTAACAACTAAAATGAAATTGTGTTCAATGATTTTAAATATCAGGTGCATCCATCTATAACATCTGTAAAATGTAGTTTATTTTATATTAGATCCCTAAAATCTAATACTAAATGTGTATTTTTATACATTTGTAAAATGTCCTGTAGAGACACGATTTGGTTAACCCTTTGAGTACCAAAGGGGTAAGCAACGCATTGCACTCAAAGGGTTAACTGTATTTGTGCTGGTACTGAGATTAGTAACAATTAAGAAAGACATACATTACCTTAGCCAATTTACAGACAATAAAACTATCACTTCTATCAAGATGGCTATGATACTGGGAGACCTGCAGAATGTCTGCTCCCTCAGGAAACAAACAGAGAGTGTGTACAGAGGCTAGTATGAAGTGCAGGGTATTTAAGCATATGCAATCCCAGTTCATTTTTAGTGGTTGGTGTTCCTTTAAAGGGATTGTAATACTTCGTTTTATCTTTATTTTATTTTGTAGGCATTAAAAAAACATGAAGAACAATATAAGTCTTATCTCTCAAACCTTTATGGTTTAAGAGATATTCACAAGCAAAGTTTCCCCCTCCCGCCCCTTTTACCTAGTGTAAGCCATCTCTTCGCAGATGAGGAATGCAGTCCATAGACCAGACAGATAACAGCAGGGGACACTCTTCTTTCTATGAAAACAATGAAAGCCCTGCCCCCCTTCACAAGTTTTTCAGGTTTTTCTCTTATCTTAATTGAAGATTGTCCCTCTCTGAAATCTACCTGGGCACCTCCCTTCTACTCTGGCTGAGCAGTGTTACATCAGTAAAAGGGGCGGGAGGGGGATACTTTGTCATTGAATTACTCTAGAACTACAACTCTCACAGAATTGAAATAACACTCTCCAAAGTCCAAATACTATGATGATTAATTAGAGCTGCTTTTATTATGAAACATTACTATCCCTTTAACTGTTTGAATCCCAGATGGGACTACAACACATTGCTTTGCAATGCATTGCGTACCCCTCTGGCACCCAAAGGATTAACCCCATGGACGTCTCTAAAGCATTGTGAAGCAGTATATGTTAGATTAGAGACTTTTCTACCATCAAAGAGGTTAACACTGTAGAAAAAAGTACTTTATAGGTCATATTATTAAAGAAAAACACTGCTATAGGAAACAAATGCAAATTCCCATTACTTTAACCCCTTGAATTCTAGAGAGATCCCCAGTGCGCTTCTAAACAAAAATGTGTTTTAAGACCCATCTAGTATTTAAAGCTTTGCGGATAGTGCCTACTGATGTTATATTGTTAACATATCTCAGCTCTTTCACAGAAAATTGTGAAAAAACACTGAGGGCCCTATAAAAAGCAGGAATAGTTCTCTTAGAATATGTAAGACTAGATTTTAGGTCTCAGGAAACAGGGGAATTGTTAACGGAGGCTAGCATGAAGTACAGGGTCTTTAAAGTGTTAGTAATGTCCAAAAAAAGGTTTTTTACATATAGAAGAGCTTAAAAAGCTGAGCTACATGCAAAAAAGTGTATCTCTCAAACCGCTATGGTTTAAGAGATACAGGCGTTTAAAGTTCGCTGTGCTTGAGGCACACGTTTTAGACCATTCCAATGACGGGATTCCTTGTAAGTAACGAGATCGCAGCACTTCTCCAGCGCAACCGTGTCGACCGACACAAATCTCCTGCTGACAGCTGTACAGCTGTCAGTAGGAAACAGCGAACTTTAAAAGCCTGTATCTCTTAAACCATAGTGGTTTGAGAGATACGGTTTTTTTGCATATAGCTCAGATTTTTAAGCTCTTCTATATGCAAAAAAACTTTTTTTTGGACATTACTAACACTTTAAAGTGGAACAAACACATTATAATTTCTTGGATAATTTTGATAATAATATAAACTTGTTACCCCTTTAGTTTAAACTGTCGTTTAGGAGATACTTACTATAATTATGTGTCAATTTATGCATTTCGGTCTCCCTCACAACTGCCACTTCCTATCAGGAAATACTGGCTAATCTTCATAAACTGAAAATACATAAAGCTAGATATTTCAAAAACTATAGTTTCAATAAAGAAAGGCAAACACAAACATAAGTGAAGGCTGTTAATAAACTGTTCCACTTAAATTGTATATAACTGTAGTTCAATTTTAGGTGTTTGTATTCCTTTAAACCAGCGGTAGGCAACGTTTGGCTTGCCAGGGGTTGGGGCACACAACTCCCATCATCCCCAACCAGCCACATGGGATTGGTAGTTTCCGAAACCTAAAGAGCCAGTGGTTGCATACCTCTGCCTTGGACCACTTTTTATCTCTCAATAACCTCTTCTTCTTGACTTCCCCCTCTATGACAGTAGATCTCAGAATCTCCTCAATCTTTTTATCTCTGTTTATAAGAGGTGCGGGTAATTTTATTGCAAATCAGCTGTAGTTGGACTACAACTCCCATTATCCTCAGCCAGCACAACTCCAGGTTGTTTAACAATTCTTTTCCCATATGAGCAGACTTAGTAAAATTTGATATTCCCTGTTTCTCTCTTTCTCTCTATCATCTCTGGATTGACAGTGAATTGTTCATAGGAAGACCACCTTTTGTACATTTGTACATTTGTAGGGCCGCACATATTCCACTTCTTTAAGATCTTCCCAAATAAAGAATCTCTATAAACCTTACCTCATCTGATTACTGTTAAAACGTAGACCTGTATTCAGTCATTGTGTTGGTGGATACATTGTTTGCACTGATATATTCATTTTAAACACAAATTAGGGTATTCAGTTAAATCAATCCTAAAGATTTGTCAAAATCTCACAAAAAAGCCAGGGTTATGTATGATAACTGAACCTGAATCCTGGATTTAGTACATCTCTATCTTTTAATCTTCTGAGCACTAGAAGGATAAAATGTGTTGCACAGCTAACTGAAACTCAAAGGGTTAACACCAGAGACCAAATTATAATCGCTCATAAATGATGATTACAGTATTTCTTTCTTCTGCTTGGAGGAACTAATAACTTGTGTTGTTCACCCTGGAACATCATGTTTCTGATGTTCTGCATGCTGCATTCTTCATTATATGGACTGTTCTTAAAGGTGCAATAAACCCCAAATCTAAAAGTGTTCAGCCTAATGCTATGCTAGGGCAAAAATACAATAAGGGCAACATGCTCTTTAGGTTGAATAGCTTATGATAGTGTTTTTGAAACCTCGGGGACCAAATAAAGGCCATATTTAGGATTTCCCTGCTTGAGTACAGGTGAGGTTGTTCAGACTCAGTCATGTAAGTCTCACCTGTGCACAAGCAGGGAACAAATCAAAATTCCCCAAATTCCCTTTGAATTCATTTAGACTTTTCAAGCTGTGATTTCTAGCATTCTCCTTTACATGGCTTCACAATGGGACATACCAACTGCACTGTAATAGAAAAAAAGCTCAACAATATTTATTTAAAGCAAATGTTTACTCCACCTTTAAGTACATTCCTCCAAAAATAACAAATGGTCTAAGACATGTTGAAGACTGCATGTTTTTTTTTTGGGTTATTTTCTCAGGTGCAAGAGTACAGAGAGGCCTTAGAGGGAGTCCTCATTAGAGGAAAGAATGGGATCCATCTTGTTCCAGAGCTCTACGCTGTGCCACCTGACAAGGTAAAAGCCCAAAGACAGACAGTGGCCCATATAAGAGCAAACTGGAGGGGTTATGGAGTAAATCAACTGCACCATAGGTGACAAATAAAAATTCCTAAATTCCCATGAATTTGAAGAGAACTTTTTAACCTCCTTCGCAAAGCACTGGAGACCTCTCTAGCATTCAAGGTTTTAAAAGCCAAATTGAATTTAAGACATGTTTATTTGTTCCTAATAGTGTAGTTGCTTTAGTCCAGACTAACACCAGTTTGCATTTATACATATGGACCAATGTTTCTGAATCTGCTGGAGCTATTCTGACACAAACCAGCTCCACTATAGGAGCCAAATAAACTGTCCCAAAATGCACAATAATTCAAAGTGGGATTTTAACCTTTTGAGTCCTAAAGAGCAATGCACTGGAGACCTCTCTAGCATGCAGAGGGTTAATAAATTCTCTATTTCAGTCAAAGGAATTGTTTATTTGTATCCTGGAGTGCAGCTGGTTTGTCCCAGAATTGCTGTAGTAGTAGTTCTTCATCAGCATTCCAGACTATAAAACACTCAGGCTGATGTGTTAAGATAAAGTGCAATTCAGAGGCAAGCCAACTGCATCTTTTGGAAACACATTTTCCTATCTAAATGAGGATTTTAATCCCTTAAAGGGTTAAGTGATATGTCTCTAGTGCATCATGAATCAATGCCAAGGGGGGTTATGTACTAAGCAGTGATAAAGTGGAGATGATTTCTCTAGTGATATCGCTTCTCCAGTTCCCATGTTATTTGATGGAGCCAAAACACTAATATCTCTCCATCTGGTGAGATCTTAGTGCAGTGGTTCGCAATCTGTAACTTTAATTTATCTAGAGCATAATAATTGGTATAATTCATAAATATACAGATAGTGTTAGGTCTTACAATAATGCTAATAAAAATAAACATATTGTGCTTAACAATATCCATATTTCTACATTTAAAAGACAATATTCACATTTTTGTCAATTTTCTTAGAAAACATGGGGCACCTTAATTTGATGTCAGCGGCAAACCAAAGTGCCATAGCACCCTGGTTGAGAATCACTGTCTTGTGCATAGGCTGTATAGAATACCATGAGAAGTAGAGAAATAACATCACTGGAGAAATCATCTCCACTTCATCATGTCTTTATCACACCTTAGTGCCATCTCCCCCAAGGAGTTAATATCTCAAGTTTCAATCAATTTGTCCCCTGTGGTGCAGTTGGTTTGCCTCTGAAGTACTCTAGTTTGCCTTTATACATAAGGCCTTTTTTTTTGGGGGGGGGGGTGTATAAGACTGGCATAGTAAAGAAAGTGACTATAAAATCGTCACACAGACTGGTTCTGGTTTGCTGTCAGGGGGAGTGGCCTGAAATTGCTGATTGGTTGAACCTCATGGTGGATCCCTCATTGACGTGAATGGGTTTCTGGATCCCACCCACTCCTAACTGGTAGTAGGCGTACAATGGGAACAGGGGAGCTCTCTTGCTCCCTTGCCTCACCTCTGTTAATCTCCTAGACAAATTGGCTTTGATATCAGTAGCTGGGGGCATCAGTACCAGTACCATCCCTACCATGAGTTCTGACTTTTAATACAATTTAACCTTTTTTGTGCCACAGAAGTATCTGGCACTCAAAAGGTTAAAAAAAAAAAAAAAGGTTCCATTTGGCATCATTTTCATTAAATACAAATGCCAGCCAGGTCAGCTGACATTTTATAAAAAAGAGGAGCAGAGTTGTACGTGGCCCAAATATGTTTCTTTGTAACCTCTCCATAAAGAAAATTTGGTAACTGTGCTATAGATAAAGACTGTTTTTAGTTGTCAAATCTTAAAGCCATGTATAAACTTTTCTTAATGGAAGTATATGTGATATTAAGCATATTTATAAATGTGACTTTTTCTTTATAATTTGCTCCATAATTGCACATTTTAGAAACCAGTTTTAAACATATCACTAATAGCTTTTATACACTCCATGTGCATTTTCCTATATAACTCCCCAACACACTTGCCATTTTCAGTTCTCCTTCTCAAGTGGGTAAAACAAAATGTACACTTTTATGCAAATGTTTGGGCATCCCTGGCCAAAATTATATGTTTTTTTGATTGTCCAAGTGAAAAGAAGTTAACACAACCTCTGCAGCCAACAAACCTACAGTTTATATATTTATTTCTCTTATGTAAAGGCAAACCCGTCTTCTCAACATTCCAACACAACCAAGCCACATTATGTTGCAAATTATATAATTTAGGCACTTCTGTCCCCGGGTCTCTGTGGTTCTTTGGAGGCCAAGGAAAAGCAGTTTCCTGGGTATGCATATGCCTCTCTGAGATTATTTTATAAGAAGACAGATACATTATAACCATTGTTTCCATTTTACCTCCAGATAGATGAGGAATACCACAACCCTCATACTGTTGACCGCGTTGCTTTGGGGAAGATGCCACACTTATGGGGACAGTCACTATATGTACTGGGCTGCCTTTTAGCTGAGGTAACTTAAAAAATGTGAATTGCATATACAGTGTTGTTTAAAAAAGCACAAAAATATGAACTATCACAGCATGTGTAAAAATTATTCATATTACATCCACAAAATACAATCTTAACCCTTTGATTGCCCGAAAGGCATCCAATGCATTGCGCTGCAATGCACTAAATACCTCTCCAACAGTCACAGTGATAAACTTGCTGTTTTAACACATGTTTACAATGTCCTTTTCAGAGGTTATTTACTCTGTTTCTGGTGTTTGTTTTGAGAGAGAAGAGCAAAACCTGTTAACCCTTTAAGGATCAGTGGGGTGTTCGCCATGTATTGAACAACACTCTGGTGCTTAAAGGGTTATCTTATCTCAGTACATTTAAAGATATTCCTTGACAATCATTGGGTGCCCTGAAAAAAGCAAGAAATGTCTGCTCTGTCAGAGCATTTGTAAGATGAAATGTAGATTTTAGGCCTCAGACAAATACTTTTTTATAATCCAGTACATTTGTAGGTGTTAATGTTCCTTTATGTTGAAAGCCTCAGTTCAACAAGTATAAAAAATTCACTTCTGGAGCAAATCAATTGCACCATATGAGAAAGATTAAAACTTCCCTATGATTTAAAGCAGACCTAACAGTTTGCGTAATAATTAACATGAAATGTTTATTTTCCATTATGTTTTTATTTATTTTTTTCTCTATAAGATGTACAGTTTTCTTTCTTCACCTCAGTGGGCACTTCCATCTTGAAAGGATTTGTACAAATATTCTTCTTTTTCAATTTTGTTCCACCCCTCTGGAGGGAGAGTCTCAACTGAGACTATAGTCCCAAACTACTAAATCAGAAATCTCTAAAGCTGTGAACCTGTTTGGAAAAACGAGTATGATTTACATACCTTTTAGATAGTTGGACACAATTGTCAGTCATGCTACTGGAGGCAAGAGTACTTTTTACCCCAGAACAAACCTAAAAGATTTGATAACAAAAATAATTATTTTACTTACAGAGGTCAAACTTCTTCCTGACAAAATATACATCACTTATCTGGAGGTTCCTTTTGTTTCAATAAAGAAAAACCTATGTGGGTGTAAAAGAAAATTGCACCCCTGTGTGGGTGTAAAAGAAAATTGCACCCAAGGCCTCAGAATCCAAACCCTCAACAGCATGAAGTTTGGAGTATGGAGTCTCCCACAAATCCTCCACTAAGGGGAAGACTTCAACACTTCTTTCATCAGCGAAGGATATCGGTTGCAGATGAATGGATTCTTCAACTGATTCAAGAGGGTTACAGAATGTCTTTCACAACTTTTCCACCTTGTAATTTTTTCATGTCCAGGGTACCAAAAGAAAAGTTGTTACAGGAAGCCTTTAATCAGGTGATCTGACAATTTCTGGTCAATGGGGTGGTAATCACAGTACCAAAAGAACAAAAGTGCAAAGGCTTTTATTCCAATCTTTTTATGGTATCCAAAAAAATGGAGGATTCAATCCTATCCTGGACCTGAAAAAACTGAACCAGTTTGTCAAAGTTCACAGGTTCAAAAAGGAGTCTATCAAATAAGTGACAGCAGCCATGAAACCAGAGAATTTCTCACATCTTTAGACATCAAAGATGCATATGTACCCATCCCTATATGGCCCACTGTTAATATCTCAAGTTTGCATACCAAAACCAATGCTTTCAATTTGTGGCTCTGCCTTTCAGCCTAGCCACAGCACCTAGAGTTTCCACCAAGGTAATGGCTCCTCTTATGGCTCACCTCAGATCTAGGGGAGTAAACCTAACTTGTCATGAAACTATCTATCTGGATCAATGGGGTTTGTAGCTAGCAAGCAGTTGGGGGGCCTTGCCAGTTTCGCCAATTCCCTGCTGCAGCTGAGGCCGGAGTAAAGGTGCTGGTGGGAACCCTGACCACGATAGAATACGCGCATACTGGGGAATGATCTGTAAATACAGGAAAGCTGGATCCTTTAGTGCAAATAATTGCCCAAATGAACTAGACTAGGAAGCTGCCAGGTAGTGATAGGATAATAGGCAAGGCTGCCTATAACAATACAGTAGACTGGGACTATTACAACCAATATAGCTGAAGACAGCTAGCAAAATGGACAGCAGGGCTTATGCTTACAGTGATATAACAGGCTGAGACTGCTACTGGTAGTGTAGCAGAAGGAATTTGGAAGATGGATAGCAGGGCAGGACTGCCTACAATAATACAACAAGCTGAGACTGCTCCTTCTGCTATCGTGTAAGACTGCTAGCACAATAATGCTTACAGAGATACAGCAGGCTGAGACTGCTACTGGTAATATAGAAAGGGCTGCTAGTAAATGGGTTGCCAAGCAAGAAAGATTGCTTCTATCCCAGAAACCCAAATTTCACTGTCGTCCAATACAGGTCACTGGTACTCTGGGATGTACTCTGGGAGGCGTAAGTCCCCTTTAATAGGCAGGAACAACTATGCAAATGATTTGCAAGGGGCGGAGCCTCCCCTCTCACTTAAGCCACCTTCTGGCCAGAGCCACTTAGATTGATTTGTTCCTGGGTGCTATGCACACCAGGTAGAGAACATCTATGCTTTCAACTTAGTCATTTGTTATTTTTTTTATTCAATATGGAATACCACCATTAGGAGGGTGACCATGGCTGTGAATGCCCTCACCCGAAGTGGCTAGTGCAGCTCCCAGGGATTTCTGTGGACCTTATGCCCTGAAGAGGGGACAGCTTGAGTTAAGCAGCTTCCCTGCTGGGGAATTTGCCTCTGGGTTATTCCTCCTCTATCATGGTCACCTGAAGACAGAAGTCCTGCAAGAGAGGTGAGTCACCCATTGAGTGCTGAAGGTCCACTTGTCCCCACAGTGTCCCTTTGCTGGGCTTGTATTTGGGAGTTTGCAATGCACTCCAGCACTCATAGGGTGTTTTTATTTGCATTTCAATGTTTAATGCAATTTCTGTGGTATTCTCTGGGTTTTGGAGCTTTGGGTATTAGTTTACTTATGTTTCTTATGTGTTTTATACTTGTTTGGGCTATTTTTAATGTTTTATTAAATTTCCCGCTCAAACGCTATGGCTCCTTTACTCTCTATGGGAATTCACAGTGTGGGACATATCTCTGGAACCGCTTGTCTCAGCAACTTCAGAGATGGCTCATTTTAATGCTAGGCTCCTGCTCTATCATCCGGAATGTGTTTTATTTATGTGGGGTGTTCAGGGGGGCTTCGGGCACTGTTTGGGGTACTTGTAAAGGGAAAACTACATTTCCCATGAGCGCCTGGTTCGCGCTCGTTTCTGATTGGCTGTCATATCGGCCGCCATTTTGTGGAACTTTTCCTAAGCGAGTACACTACGCAGGGACCGAGCCTTCTGTCTCCTCAACAGATTAACCCTTCGCTGGCCAGATAAGTCCGAATTTAGACATTTCTGGGGTGAAACTTTAATCCTTTGCACTTTTTCTGGGTGATAGTGTCATTAGTGGGGTATATTGACGCTGTGAGCATGTCTACTTCACTGGAGCTAGGGGCTAGACCCAAGTCTAAGGAGGATGGGGGGTCTGCTACCCCCATGGCGTTTTGCTCCTCTTGCCACATTGGGCTGTCTAGCGATAATGTGGGGGATCTATGCCCTAATTGTACTGGTCAAGATAGCAACCCTGGGCCTCCCAGCTACGCTATTGAGCCATCTTGGGTGAGGGAGTTTAAAGCTGCCACTAGGGATCTCAGATCCGCTCTTCAACTCTTTCCCTCTCAGGTACAGGGGGCTCTCCAGGTCTGGCAGACCCCCTCTACCATCAGGACCTCCCTGCCTAAGCCACAGGGGGCTCCTGATGTGACTGATTCTTCTGAGGAAGAACTCTTGCAGGATTCTGATGCTGAGGAACGGACTGTTATTGAATCTACCAGGTCCATTGGGGACCCCTATGAATGTGACCCTGAAGTTTCGGCTGAGGGTCTGATTAGAGCTGTTCTGAATACGCTCAACCTTCCTCTGACTCAGGAATCCACTTATGATCCTACTGATGTTTTTCAGAAGAAGCCATCTAAGCCTGTTGTTTGTTTTCCAACTAATCCTACTCTTGCCCGTCTAGTCTCTGAGGCATGGAAGAATCCTGATAGATCATCCTCTGTCTCTAAAAAGTTTGCTAAGCTGTACCCTTTTCCTGAGACTGAGCTGGCTAAATGGGTGCATCCTCCCAAGGTGGATGCCCCTATTTCCAGGCTATCCAAGTCTACCGCTTTGGCTGTATCTGATGCCTCTGCCCTGCAGGATTGGACGGATAAGAAACTGGAACTTTCTCTTAAGTCCATTTTTGCCTCTATTGGCACTGCCATGCGTCCAACCTTTGCAGTGGCGTGGGTTAACAGGGCTATCGCGGCCTGGACTGAACGACTGACTGAAGCAGTTCGCCAGGATGCACCAGTGTCTGAACAGTTGCAGCTTCTTGCTAATATTACTGAAGCTCAGAATTATGTTGCTGACGCTGCTTTTGATGCTGTGCGCATGATGGCGAGGGCCTCCACTTCTTCTGTGGTGGCCAGACGTGCCCTTTGGCTGAAACTTTGGTCTGCTGATACAGCCTCTAAGAAAGCCTTGCTTTCCCTGCCCTTCCAGGGGAGTTTGCTTTTTGGGTCTGAACTCAAAGAAATGATCAGTGAGGCTACTGGGGGTAAAAGTACTCTTCTACCATCAGTCTTTAAGAAAACGTTTCCAGCCAAACGCAATCGGTCCTTTCGTTCCTTTCAGACTGAGACACGCTCCTCGACCCCGGCGGGTCCTCCCGCTACACGCTCCTCCTCCAAGCCCAAACAGTCCTGGAAGCCCAAAGTTGCCCCCAAGGCCAAGACCTCCAAGACTGCTTCGGCATGACTCGCCGAACCCGGGTCCGCATCCGGCTGTAGGTGGTCGTCTTCCTCTTTCGCCGGACTTGGGAGGAGTCAGTGGCGGACCCATGGGTTCTTCAGGTGGTGTCAGAGGGATACAGGATCCCTTTCTCCTCCCTTCCTCCTTTTCGGTTCCATTTTACTCGTCCTTCTCAGGAACCCACAAAAGGGCGTCTGTTCGACGGCGCTATTCAGGATCTCTTGGACAAAGAGGTCCTGGAGGCGGTTCCTCAGGGGGACACAGGTTCAGGATTCTTTTCCAACCTGTTTGTGGTAGCCAAAAAGGACGGAGGGGCTCGTCCCATTTTGGATCTCAAAGATCTCAATGCCTATGTGGTGACTTCCCACTTCCGCCAGGAGTCCCTGCGCTCTGTGATTGCAGCAATGTCTCCAGGGGAGTTCCTTGCCTCCCTGGACCTTCAGGATGCTTATCTTCATGTCCCTATTCATCCAGGGAGCAGGCGGTATCTCAGGATTGCCTGCCACAGGGGACACTTTCAGTTTACAGCGCTCCCCTTTGGGCTGACCTCAGCCCCTCAGGTCTTCCAGAGGGTGTTAGGCTCCTTGATAGCGGTGCTTCATCAGGATGGGATCAGAGTGACCCCCCTACATGGACGATCTCCTACTGAAAGCCTCCTCAGCGGAGCTTCTCCATCAGCAATTACAGAAGTGTATGCACTCTCTGAACCGTCATGGCTGGATCCTGAATCTGGACAAGTCGGACTTGGTTCCATCTCAGCGGCTTCTGTTCCTGGGTCTCCTGTTCGACACTCGCCAATGCATGGTGTTTCTTCCAGAGGATGTGGCTAACCAGATAGCCGTCCGAGTAGCTGGGATTCTGGACATGGACGAAATTCCGGTACCGAAGTTGTCGTCCTTAGTGGGGAAGTTCATTTCCACGATCGAAGCAGTACCATTTGCCATGGCCCACTCCAGGGAACTTCAGAGATTTGTGATCCGGACGTGCAGGAATCATCCAGATCATCTACGTCTGGCCGTCTCTCTACCTCCTCATGTCGAGTCGAGTCTGCCCTGGTGGTTGGATCTTTCTCATCTCCTGAAAGGGAGATCATTTCTAGTTCCTCGTTGGACCACAGTCACAACGGATGCCAGCCTTCGGGGCTGGGGTGCAGTCTGGGGTCGCTTCAGTGCTCAGGGGAAATGGGGTCTGGAGGAATCCCTTCTCTCCATCAATGTTCTGGAACTTCGAGCTGTCCGGCTTGCCCTGAGGCACTGGGAGTCTCAACTGACCGGTCTTCCGATCAGAGTGGAGTCCGACAACGCCACGGCAGTGGCTTACATCAACAGGCAAGGCGGCACAAGAAGCGGTTCTGCCTGGTGGGAAATCAAGGATATTTTGTCTTGGGCAGAAGATCACGTGCCTGTCATATCTGCAGTTCATATTCCAGGCGTAGACAACGTCTTGGCAGACTTCCTCAGTCGTCACACCGTCGACAGCGGAGAATGGGCTCTTCATCCAGAGGTGTTTCACATGCTCGCCCAGCGGTGGGGGATGCCTGTGGTGGACCTGATGGCTACCAGACACAACAGGGAGGTTCCAGTGTTTTGCTCCCGGTGGAGGGACTCCCTTGCTCTAGCAGTGGATGCCTTGTCGATCCCTTGGGATTTCTCCCTGGCTTACATCTTCCCTCCTCTTCTCTATTGATCAGAGTTATTCAGAAGTTGAAGCAGGAGCGTTGTCCTGTCATCTTGATCGCTCCAAACTGGCCCCGCCAGTCCTGGTTTCCGGAGTTGATGGCCTTGTCAGTATCGGATCCGATTTCGCTCCCTGCCCGTCCGGATCTTCTTCTCCAGGGTTATCTGTGGAAGGAGGATGTTCACTCTCTCCATTTGATGGCATGGCGTTTGAATCCTCGATTTTAGCTAAGAAAGGATTTTCTCCTTCTGTGGTGTCGACTATGCTTAGTGCTCGTAAGCCTGTGTCCTCCAAGATCTATCATTGCATATGGTCAACCTTTGTTGCATGGTGCACTGATAAGCAATTGTCACTTGAATTTCATCTTCCCACTGTCCTGGCCTTCTTGCAGGACGGTGTTGATAAGGGGCTCAGTCTGAGTTCCCTCAAAGTTCAGACCTCTGCCTTGTCTGTGTTTTTCCAGGACCGGATTGCTATCCTTCCTGATGTGAAAGTTTTCTTCCAAGGTGTGACTCATGTTCGACCTGCCTTTAAGAGTCCTGCTCCCCAGTGGGATCTCAATTTGGTGCTGGGAGTTCTCCAGCGACCCCCGTTTGAATCCTTGGCTTCCATTCCATTACGTCTCTTGACTTGGAAGATGGCCTTCCTTTTGGTTATTGTTTCAGTTCGCCGGGTAGCAGAGTTACAAGCTCTGTCTTGTAAACCTCCTTACCTGGTGTTCCACAAGGATAAGGCTGTGCTTCGCACTTCCAAGGAATTCTTACCCAAGGTTGTGTCCGAGTTTCACATCAATCAGGAGATTGTGGTTCCCTCTTTCTGCCCTAATCCTTCATCTGACAAGGAACAGGATCTCCATTTGTTGGATGTGGTGCGTTGCCTCAAGTTTTATGTTCATCGCACCAAGTCTATCAGGAAGTCTGACGCTCTATTCGTCATTCCTGAGGGACCTAGGGCAGGGAGACCGGCTGCCAAGGTTACTATTGCATCTTGGATTAAAGCTACCATCCGTGAAGCTTATAAGTTGCGGAATAAGCATGTTCCCTTCAGGGTGACTGCCCATTCCACCAGCTCTATTGGGGCCTCTTGGGCATACAAGAATCAGGCATCTGCTGATCAACTGTGCAGAGCGGCCACTTGGTCCTCTGTGCACACATTTTCTAGGCACTATCGAGTTGATGTACTGGCTTCGGCTGATGCCAGTTTTGGAAGGAAGGTCCTGGAGGCAGTTTTGCCTGTCTAGGTCTTCCGCTCTGTGATCCTTAGTGCTTCCTTGCTGTTGAGCCCGGTTGGCTCTGGTTCCGTGTGCTGTGTTAGTTCAGGGATTGTTTCCCTTGGTTTGTGTCCGTTGACACTTACAGTTTGGGCTATGTAATTAACTGATTTATTGCAGTTCTAGCGACTTGGGCCTTGCGCCTGGTCCTTGCCTTACTTCCCGCCTCTGGATCAGCTCAATGTTTGTACATCCCAGAGTACCAGTGACCTGTATTGGACGACAGTGAAAATAGGATTTTAGTCTTACCTGTTAAATCCTTTTCACTTAGTCCATACAGGTCACTGGTCTCCCACCCTGTCAAGGGACCAGTCTTGGCTCTCCTGTGGCATTCAGTGGGAGACCGTCAGGGCATGCTCACAGGAGTCTTTCTTTTTGCTTACCTGTGGTCAGTTTTTAGGGTCTCAAATCAATCTAAGTGGCTCTGGCCAGAAGGTGGCTTAAGTGAGAGGGGAGGCTCCGCCCCTTGCAAATCATTTGCATATTTGTTCCTGCCTATTAAAGGGGACTTACGCCTCCCAGAGTACATCCCAGAGTACCAGTGACCTGTATGGACTAAATGAAAAGGATTTAACAGGTAAGACTAAAATCCTATTATTTCTTTAAGGGGTCAGCAGGATAGTTTCCCCATATGGACATCACATTCCACCATGAGATTTGAATTTAGTGTTAGAGGATCTTCAGTCCTCTCCATTTTAGCATATGTCGTCAGCTTCTATCGGAGATCTCACGGCAATTGTATCTGCTAGAAGAGTTTCAGAACTCAGTGCACTTTCTTTTATTTCATCTCACCTTATCTTTCATCAAGATAAAGTTTTTTTAAGAAGTGTTTCACCTAAAGTAGATTCAGCTTTTCATATTAACCAAGAAGTGGTTCTCCCTTCATTGTGTCCTAATCCATCTTATTCTAAAGAGAAACATTTTCATACGTTAGATGTAGTCAGATATTTAAAGAGATAGTAATACTTTATTATTACTATCCCCCATAGTGTACATATTTGCAAAATAATTGAATAGCCCCCAGGTTCATCTCTCAAACTTTTATGGTTTGAGAGATAACCGAAGGCAAAGTGACCCCCTCCCTCCCCCTTCCCTGAAGTCAGCGTTGTGCTGACTGCAGGGATATCCGGTCTGACTTTCATCAGGCGGCTCTGCAGCAGAGCCGCGATCGCGTTAGTGAAAAATAATTATTTCACTGAAATGGTCTTCTACATGTGTTTGCAAACCGCAGTACAATGCTGACTTCAGGGAAGGGGGAGGGAGGAGGCTACTTTGCCTTCGGTTATCTCTCAAACCATAAAGATTTGAGAGATGAACCTGGGGGCTATTAAATTATTTTACAAATATCTACAATATGGGGGACAGTAATAATAAAGTATTACTATCCCTTTACGACAATATGTCCAAGTCATGCAATCCTTTAGGACATCAGACACTCTGTGATTCCCAAAGTCCCTAAGAAGGGCAGACCAGCATCAAAGATGACCAAACAGGTTATATCAGACAAGCTTACAGACTAAAGTCTGTTCCAGTACCTTTCAGAATCACAGCTCATTCTTCTAGGTCCATTAGTACTTCATGGCCCCTGAAGAACCAGGCTATCGTTGACCAGTTTTACAAAGCGACTACGTGGTCATCTGTTCACAAAGTTTAACAATTTTGCATCAAAAGATGATAGTTTTGGCCAAAAAGTTTTGGAGGCCATTGTTCATTAGTTTTCTTCTCTCCAGCTAATGTGGGACAGCTTTGGTATGTACCCATGGTCCCTTCATCCCTCCGTGATGCTAGAGAAAATGGGATTTTTTTACTTACCGATAAATCCTTTTCTCTTAGTCCCATTGAGGGACGTAGGGCTTTCCGCCCACACAAAACGTGCTGAGTGAGGATGTATTGCCTTTTCTGGCAGATCTATGTTACTGCTATTCCTTCCTGACTGCTAAACAAAAACTGAAGGCAGTTAGTCAGATAGGAGGCAGGAGGTTTTTTTGTTTGGAGTGCCCTGCCTCCTATAGGCACTCTTCTTAACTCTATGGTCTCTACATCCTTCGATGGACTAAGAGAAAAGGATTCATCTGTAAGTAAAAAAAAAAAAAAAACATATTTTTTTTTTCAGCCTTAAAGCGGAACTTTCACCCTATATCAAGTCCCCCGCAATCATTACGCATATTGACAGTAGCTTCTTAACAGTGATACTATTGTGCAGAAGTACCACAATCTGAAGTAATCCTCCTTTCTCTGAGACCGGCACCAGGCATGCAAGCAGACATCTTGTCTTAGAGATGCCTGCGATGTCCGTCCCGGTCTCCTCTAGGAGACATTGCACTGTGCCTTAAGGCTGTGGAAGGACCTTCACCGATGGCTCTACAGGAAGAAGCCTGGCCATCAGTCTGACAAAACAGAAGGATTCCATCAGATTGTGGTATCTGCGCAGGATAATATCACTGTTAGGATGCTAATCGCAATATGCGTAATGATTTTGGGTAGACTTGATATAGGTTGAAAGTTCCGCTTTAAGCATTACTGTCCCTTTAAATTGAGCATTTACTTTGATAAATAGGATTCATTTGTTTTGCTCCAGAATTGCTGCACTTTTGTCTTTCAGAGAAGCAATTTTGGAGAAAACCAACTGCATCATAGGGAATAAACGAAAACTCCCATTGATTTAAATGCAACTTTTTACCCCTTAAATGCTAGAGAGGTCTCTAGTGCATTTCTCTGCATCATGTTGGAGACCTTTCTAGCATTCAGAGAGTTAACCCTTTGAGTGCCAGTGGGGTGTGCAACACAGTGCAAAGTAATATCTTCCTCTCTGCACTCAAAGTGTTGAGGCCAATTTAAATCAATGGGAATTTTGGGCATTTTTTTGTCCCCTGTGGTACAGCTGGTTTGCTCCAGAACTTTTCACCTTGTTAGCTTATTGAATATAGCTCCCAAATGCCCTTTATATATAAAATATAGTATATAGCATTTCAAACACAGATTTAGATCAATGACTGGAAACGTGTGACTCACCATTTGCTGTTGATTCACATTATAGAGTCTGGGCAGCCACTGGTTGTTCTCCCTTAGTTTAACTCTTTGAGTGCCAGAATGCTGCACAACTCATTGCTCTGCAGTACCTTGCACAGCACGCTGGCTCTCAAAGGGTTAAATTGCACCTTGCTGATATTTTCAAAAAACATTTGAAAGAATATCATACTGCTACATGGTTTGCAAAAGGTTTTTTTATTATTCCTCTTAATCCTTTAGGGATTTCTAGCACCAGGAGAAATTGATCCCTTAAACAGAAGATTTTCAACCGTTTTTAAACATGACGTGGTCGTGCAAGGTTTGTTCAGATCTTTGTATCAACTTTTAGTTCAATGTGTCCAAAATAAAACCGGAGTAGTCTGATAAACCAACCATACCATAGAGGACAAATAACAAATTCCCACTAATTTAAATTTATATTTTACCACCTTGAATGCTTCAGTACACAAAAAGCAACACAACAGGGGGCTTCATAGAGCAGTAACATTCAATGAATTAATATGTCATTAAAAACAAATTATATTTAATCACAAAAAAGATAGTTTACCCACTGTTAATGGTCATCAACAAATGAAAATGTGGGGGATATTGTCTCTGGGTCCCACGCAGATGATAGATCCCAGTCACTCCCCTTCAGTTATGAAGTCTTCTCTTTGAATAGAGAGAGAACGGAGCCAGCAAAAACAGTATCCCTGTATGTGTTCTGGGTCCCTTGTTAAAGGGATAGTAATGCCCAATGATAACTTTATTTTGTGCTAAAAAAAAATGTGGAGCAAATCCCATCTCTTAAACCATTAAGGTTTGAGAGATATTCACCGCTACAGTCCCCCCCCCCTTCTCCTGATGTCAGCTGTAAAGCTGACAGCAGGAGATTCGAGGTGGCTCTTCAGCAGAGCTGAAATAGCGATATTTAAAAAGAACTACTTCATTAGAACGGTCTACAGAGTGTGCATGCAAATCAGGCACACTTTGTAGACCGTTCAAATGAAGTAATTCTTTTTAAATAACACTATTTTGGCTCTGCTGAAGAGCTGCCGGCTGGTCCAGCACCGGGATCTCCTGCTGTCAGTAGAGCGCAGAATATCTCTCAAACTATAAAGGTTTGAGAGATGGGATTTACTCCACGTAATTTATTTTTTTAAAAATCTACAACACAAAATAAAGTTTATCGTTGGGCATTACTAACCCTTTAAACAAATATTATACAGCAATAGTGAAAGCTGAATTACTCGTATTCACCGAAATACAAACTGGTTAAATGCTTCAGGGGAATCACCGTTCCTGTTTGGGTAGCTCCGGTACAAATTGCTATACAGGTAAAACTGGAGAATTTATGATATCATTAGCCTCATGTCTTTGCTATTTGAAAAAAAAAAAATATATATAGTTAAAATAAAAACTATGTGAAGGGCTACAATAATACCCTTTCTTCAGGCACACAAAACATTGTTCTGACAGCATATACGGACAGGAACGCTAACATCGAGTGTACTCTTAAGTATATACCTCTCGTTTTCAAAATTAACCAATAAAAAACACAAAAAAATTTGACTGAGCCAATCAAATGGTTTCCATTTAAAGGGATAGTAATACTTGTATTAAAGGGATAGTAATACTTCGTTTTAACTTTATTTTATTTTGTAGGCATTAAAAAAACATGAAGAATGATATAAGTCTTATCTCTCAAACCTTTATGGTTTATGAGATATTCACAAGCAAAGTCCCCCTCCCGCCCCTTTTTCCTAGTGTAAGCCATCTCTTCTCAGATGTGAGTCTGGTTGTATGACAGGACAGATAACAGAAGGGGACAATTTTCTTTGTATGAAAACAATGAAAGCCCTTCCCCCCTTGACAAGTTTTTCAGCTTTTTCCATTATCTTAATTGAAGATTGTCCCTCTCTGCAGTCTACCTGGGCATCTCCCTTCTGATCTGGTTGAACAGGGGGGGGGATACTTTGTTTGTGAATATCTCTTAAACCATAAAGGTTTCAGAGATAAGACTTATATCATTCTTCATGTTTTTTTTAATACCTACAAAATAAAATAAAGTTAAAATGAAGTATTACTATCCCTTTAAAGTTGAGGTCTGAGTCTTCTTTTTATTTTTTTTAACACACAGCGCTATATTTCAATATTACAGTTTTGTAGTTCAAGCACTATTCATTTGGTAAGGATCCCCCTCCTTTCCCTTCTGGCCGCCTCCCATTAGATCTGGAATCCAGTCGGTGGACCAGACGGATGCAGAGAGGGACAATCTTTAGTCAGTAAGTATAAGGAAAACCCTGCCACCCCTTGACAATGGAGGGCAGGACTTTCCTTTTGCTTACTGAAGATTGTTCCTCACCACAAGCTCCATCCGGACCAAATTGAGGCAGAGTGATGCAGGAGAAAGGGGTGAGAGGGGGATCCTTTCCGATTGAATAGCATTTGAACTACAAAACTGTAAGTATTGAAATATAGCTCTACTAGTTGAAGAGCCTGTTACACGGGCCACAGTGCCACTGCCAGCAGGTCGCGGTGCGGTCATGCTTAGTAGAGACTGCCCGCATGCAGCTGATACAGAGTGGGACGCTCCTTCGGAGCTCCCCGCTCTATATCAGCCTCGTCACAGTCAGTCTCTACTGCATGTGTGTAACGGTTTTATTAGACACTCAGACACAGTAGGTTAGATAAAACACAGTTTATTTGAACAAACTCAGAAAACAATAACCCTCACTGGTCCAGTAATATATAACACAATATAGTACTGACACAGTACAGGTTACAGTAATATTTACCCACACAGTTCCAGTATATGTGCAATTCAGCAACAACAATATACTGACACAGGTCAGGTAACGTTCGTGTGATACTCAAACGAGGCAGCACTGAATGGATTACTATTAGGCCAAGAAGACTGACAGGCCCTAATAGCGTGAGGCCCTTTAGACTCTCACTCTGCAGAGAGTGCACAAATATCGAGTAATGCCACGATAGTAAACGGAGGCCCAGAACAAGCTTGTGAACTGCCGTAGCAGTAGCGGAGGACTGACTGTATGCCTGGAACGGCACCCAACGGAGACTGTATGGATGGATAGCCGGTGGAATCGGAAGGGGTTAACAACTCTCAGGAACACACCGGAAATGTCGCCCACGCGACACTGACAGATAACCGGGACTAGACTGCAGGAATATAGTGAGGCCACAGTGACACTGTCCGGAGACAGAGAGGAGTCTGGATAACAACCCGACCGAGGACCGTATGGGGCCGTAGGCAGGACTGATACACGGGCAATGGAGCCGAACCGGACCGGTACACAGAGCAGGAACTTCAGGCAATCCGAGTCGGTACAGAGAGCAGGAACGTCAGCCAGGCCGGGTTGGTACACAGAGCAGGAACGTCAGCCAATCTGAGTTGGTACACAGAGCAGGAACGTCGGCCGGCTCGGGTCGGTACACAGAGCAGGAACGTCAGCCAATACGAGTCGGTACACAGAGCAGGAACATCAGCCAATCTGAGTCGGTACACAGAACAGGAACGTCAGCCGGATTGGGTCGGTACACAGAGCAGGAACGTCAGCCAATCCGAGTCGGTACACAGAGCAGGAATGTCGGCCGGGTCGGTACACAGAGCAGGAACGAGATGCATAGTAGTCAGGCAGTCCGGGTCGGTACACAGAGGAGGAACGGATACAGCAGATTAGTCAGGCAGTCCAGGTCGGTACACAGAGATCACGCGAAAACTGGAACAAGTGCTGGTAAGGGATATATATAAAGAAGACACGGACCTCAACTTTAATACAAGTATTACTATCCCTTTAAACCATTAGTAACCAACAATCGAGAACCCTCCTAGTTAGAAACAAAGTATGTTAATATATTAACCATTAATAAATAAATAATAATAAAAAAAAATATATAGACACACATACAAACACCACCGTTCCCAGTCTCAGAGAAATATTATACCAGCCTCAAGTTGATTTCACAAATATCCACCAGCATTGCGAGGGGTACGGTAGATGATGAGGAGAACCAGTATGTATTTTTTTATAGTAAAACATTACTTCTTATTTAATCTAATTTGTCATGCTAGAATCTCTACTCCCCATTAATTGGAAAAACCACCATATTGTTTTATTTAGGGAAAGTTTTAACCCCTTAAGGACCCCTGAAGTGCCACAATTATCATGGGTAAACTTGCCATAAGGACCCATGGCGGTCCTGGTACATCATGGAATTTAGGGCCCTGAATCGGATCCAATATAAAAGAAAATGCGCCATGGCCCTTAAATGCTGGCCACTAGCACGTGTGGCTGGTCCTTAAGATGTTAATTCTTCACTAACTGAGTAATTTGTTTTTTCACCTCAGTAGTGAATATTCTTTGCATATTCGATTAATTATTAACTCGAACACCATCTAAACTTCAATAACAGAAGGGGAGATGTGTAAAAAGCCTTCATAGTATATGTTTAATAATTGCTGCTAACATTCGCAACTGGTCGTATTTATAAAGAATAAAGTCAAGTTTATAAATATGTGTATCTGAGAATATTCTGAGAACATTTGTAACTGAGAATATTCGCACCATAGCTTTCATTATATACTTCCATTAAGAACAGGATATACCTGCCTTTAAGTTTTAGTCCCTGAAAATCCTGTTAGTTTGGGCGCAATTAGTGAATTTCTTTATAAATCTATTATAACACAATTCTTATTTGGACAAGACCATTTTTAGCACATAGTGAAAATGTTGTTAAACATTTATACATATCCTTATGTCTCTTTTACAGACACTTTCTTTAACCCTTTGAGTGCAGGAGGGGTACGCAATGCATTGCTTTCCAATGCGTTGCGTACCCCCTGACACTCAAATGGTTATAACTCCCAGTTTTATAAACCTCCCCCAGAAGACCTCATTCCTCAAGCTAAAGAGGTGCAATCCTGGAGAAATGCAACTGCATCACGGTTTGAAATGAGAAATCCACAAATGTATTATGATGAAAATGGGACTCGTAATGCACTGGAAATCTCTGTAACATTAAAGTAGTTAAAAGCCCCATTTAAATCGATGTTAATGTCCTACTGTTCTTTAAGTGGCTTCCTACAGAACTACTCTTTGGCTTGGTTAATAAGGCTCAGGGGCCCATATGTATAAAAGCAAACTGAAGTTATCCTGAAGTAAATCAAATTGGGCTTTTAAAGCAGTGCATTGGAGACCTCTCTGGCATTCAAGGGGTTAAAAAGCTCTATTCAACTGCATGAAAATTTAGGAATGTTTTTGTCCTCAATGGTGCAGTTGGATTACTCTAGAATGACTCCAGTTTGCTTTTATACATATGGGCCCCTGAGCCTTATTCACCAAGCCAAAGAGGTGCAGTACTGTAGGAAACCACGTAAAAATATGGGCCAAAGATCTTAGTCAGTTCTCACCCCTGTTTCTCTCTTTATTTTGAGGGTTTTTTTCTCTTTTTACATGTTGTATTATTGTCACTTTTTAATTTCTATATATTTTTGTTTTCCTTTGTTTTATTTGCATGTATTTCTTTTAGTCTCCGTTTTAGCAGAATCTAAACAAATTAAGAAAATGTTGAAAAAGCATGATATTGATGTTCAAAGCTTCAGCGACGTCCGCCCAATCAGAGTGCAGCCTGCAAAGATTTTGAGCCATCTCTATGCAAAACTAGGTAAGTACAAAAGGTTAAATTAGTGAAACAAACACCTTACAGTGAAGGAATATGCAGATGACATACTTCCCAAAATTTCAAATGGCCAAAGAGGGACATTTTGTTTTAGGTGTATTGATGGGGGAGTGGGGTATTACTGAGAATTACTGGGAAGGAGAAGAGGGTTTGATGGGAACAGTTCATTATTATTTTTTTTTTTTGGGTAGAGGGAGAGACGGGGTGTGTATTATACACTGGTGCTTATTATACCCAAGATTTTACAGTAGATTACAATTTTACAGTTTGCTTTTACTTGAAGACAGAAATGTCCAGCATGTGGCCCACAGGCCAAATACATGAGGCCTGTATTGTGACACCATCCATAGAGAGAAGGCTTTTAAATGTCTTCCAGTTCAGCATCAAGGGGTTGAAAGCCCAACTTAGATCAATGGGACTTTTCAGTCAGACACTTTAAAGGCTCCAATTAATGTTCATAGTATTTGAGCCATAGAGAGTGTTATTTCAATGCTGTCAGAGTTGTAGTTCAAGAGTAATTGAATGATAAAGTTTCCCCCTCCCGCCCATTTTACCTAGTGTAAGCCACCTCCCCTCAGATGTGGAATCTGGTCTTGAGACAGACAGCTCATAGCAAGGGACATTCTTCTTACTGTGAGCATAAGGAAAACCCTGCCCCCCCCTTGACAGGTTTTTCCTTATGCTCATGTGTTTACTTGTGTCATGTTATATAGCTGCCCTATTAGCCATACGTAAATAGAGAGTGGACACTTTGCATATGCTGTTTGTTTCATCTAGTACTTTTAGATGTTTTATGCACTAATTCACTTTGCTTTTACTTTTTTTAAGGTACTTAAAGGGATAGTATTACTTCAAAATTACTATCCCTCATATTGTAGCCCCTGATAAACTGAGTTAAACGACACCAGCTGCATCTCTCAAACCTTTATGGTTTAAGAGATAACCGCTTTCAAAGTTTCCTCTCCCCTGCTGTCAGCTTTCTGCTGCCAGCAGGAGAATCCGGTCTCTGAATCAAGCGGAGGCTCTTCAGCAGAGCCGATATCTCGTTATGGAAGGAAAAATTATTAATTGAAACAGTCTTCTACGTGCCCTTTATGGTTTGAGAGATAATTACTCCTAAAGTTGCCCTCTCCCTCCCCCTTCCCCGTAGTCAGCGTTCTAGCTGACTGCAGGGAAGCCTGTCATACGACTTTCAGGCGGCTCTGCAGCACAGCCAAGATCGTGTTAATAAAAAGGAAATCTTTCACTGAAATGGTCTTCTTCTACGTGTGCTTGGGTTGCAATATTTTTCTTTTATTAACGTGATTGCGGCTCTGATCTAAGACCGGATTTCCCTTCAGTCAGCTACAATGCTGACTTCGGGGAAGGGGGAGGGAGAGGGCAACTTTAGGAGCGATTATCTCTCAAACCATAAAGGTTTGAGAGATGACACTGGGGGAATACATTTATTTTTAATAGGACTTTAAAATAGGGTTTAGTAATAATTAAGTATTACTAAACCTTTAAGGACTGGTGACAGTCCTGGCACTTCATGGAGTTTCATGATCATAGCGCAACTGTATGGCGAGCTGTGATCACTGGGTAGGCTGTGAAAAAAAATGCATTTGCCCTCCTGCCATCCCCACCCCTGGACTGCGCGGCCCATAAGGGTGGTTTTCTTTGTTCTCCTGTACAGGGTTACACAGCTTATTTAATGGAGATGGTGTGCCCTATGAGACTGTCTTGATTAAGATCCCAGTGAGGAATGAAACACAGACCCTTTTTAAATGATTAGCTATTGGCAAAAACTTGGAAAAGTCACGAGAATAAGGGAGAGAGAGAAAGCAACAATGTGTGTGCGTACGTACATACACATACAAACACACACACAAGGGCTGACCCTAGTAGCAAATGTTGCATCTTTCATTGGAGGGAAATGTGAAGTATGCATTCCTTTAAATTTGACATGCCTGCTTGAAGGCATGCTGTGCAAACACTTTGTGTCTTAGCGATAGATTTCATCCCCCACATATTGACACAATCATTTCAGTGGTAGGTAGTGCATTGCTGAGCATTGTCAGTGAGTGGGGAAAAGTAATGTAGGGCTAATTCAGGAAATGCCTGCACGGCATGCCTAAATTAGAGTAAGATATAAGTCAAAGTAACTCAAAACTAGTTTTCTAAATAAAACATGACCAGTGCAACATATAACTGTTTTTTGAAGCTCTTGTGATTTTGGAAGTTGTTTTTAGGTGACACTGTCCTTTTAAAGGGATAGTAATACTTTGTTTTCATAAATCTTGTTTAAGTTTCTATTTTAAAGTTATACAGTATGTTACCTTCATAAGTGCTCAACCCTCTTTTTTCCTCCTCTCCTGCCCCCTTCATCCCTAGTCATACAATTGGCTCCTCGTTGTTGTTACTGTTAATTCTCCGTTACCTTGTTCTAAAATGATGTATGTTGCATAACAGATCTTATCACGAGCACTGCAAATGGATTGTATTGTATTGTTCTTATGTCTTTATGTAATTCAATAAATCTGAGTTATAAAAAAAAAATAAATAACAAAACCAAAACAAACTCTAGAATTTCCAAAATATCTTCCTCTTGAGAAAGAACACTAAAAATGAACTGTGTTGGTGGTGGGGATTTCTGGGGGTAAATTAGGTTAGATGATGGTCCAAGTCCTTACAATTTTTGTTAAAGGGATAGTAATACTTTGTTTTCATAAATCTTGTTTAAGTTTCTATTTTAACCCCTTAACGACGGATGACTTACCAGGTACATCCCACAGAAACTGTCACTTAGTGACAGAGGACGTACCTGGTAAGTCACGGAAGTCCGGGTCTCCGTGCGGCTGCACGCCGCTCAGAGACTCCAGACTTGTTTGAAAAAAAAATAAAAGTTCCTCGGGCGTTAAGGTGACAGCCGCGTACGAACGCGGCTGTCACTAAGGGGTTACAGTTACGCAGTATGTTACTTTCATAAGTGCTCATAACAGTCCGGTTGCTCTGTAATTTGGAAATAAAATTTCTCTGTCGTCCAATACAGGTTACTTGTAACTTTGGGTAGGCGATCTGCCCCTTTAAGTAGGCAGGAACAATTCTAGAATTGATTGCAGGGGGTGGAGCCTACCTTCCCACCTTGGCTGCAGCTAGCCAACCAGCTCCAGAAAGATTTGTTCCTTGGTAAAGAACACAGACAAGAGAACAGTTCTGCTATAGCTTTAGAAGTTTTTTATTTTTCTGTTAGAAATGGAATACCACCATTAGACTGATTACCATAACTGACAATGCCCTTAGATGTGGATAGCTCAGTGACCAGGTGCTTTTTGTGGACCTTAAGCCCTGGGGGGAAAATCTTGGCTACAAGTTCTTTCCTCAGGAGTCACCCACCAAGGCTTCTTCTTTAAACATGGTAATCTGAAGACAGAAGATCTGCAGGAAAGGTGAGCAACCCTTTGAGTGCTGCAGATCCACATGTCCCACAGTGCCCCTCCGCAAAGGGGTTTTCATTTGGAGTTCCCATTGCACACTCCTGCGCTCACTGTGGTATTTAACCCTTTAGCTGCTGGTTTGGCTTTTTTTTTTGGGGGGGGGGGTTCTAACACTTTTCCTACTGGTTCAGTGTTTTTTTGGGTATCCTAACATGTTCTAGCGATGTTTCATGTCTTGTAGTTTTACACTTCCAATTTTGTAAAAATTTGAAGCACGCTTTACCACAAAGGCGCCATTGCTCATTCACTTCTGTAGGACTGTACAGTTTGGGACATATCTCTGCAACCGTTTAACCTAGCGACTTCAGAGATGGCTCATTTTACTTGTCTGTCCTTGCTGTAGTGTGTTGGGGGGCTCAGGGGGCTTCAGGCACTGTTTGGGGTACTTTTCTGGGAAAACTACATTTTCCATGAGCGCTTGCTTAGCTTGCTCGTTTCTGATTGGCTCCTGCCGCGACAGTCATTTTGTGCTATTTCCAGAACAAGTATCCTATGTAGGGCGTAGGCTCTCCTTCTCTCCTCTGCTGATTAACCCTTCGCTAGCCAGATAAGTCTATTTTAGCGATTTCTGGGGGGAAACTTTAATTCAACACACCGTAATTGCGTGATTTCTTATACAGTAAGGTTATTTGACACTATGAGAATGTCTATGCCGCTGGAGCTTGGGGCCAGATCTAAGACTAAGGATGCTGCTGGGGTCTCTGTATCCCCCACTGGAAAAGTGTTAGAACCCCCCCCCCCAAAAAAAAATGCAAAACCAGCAGCTAAAGGATTAAATACCACATAAACCTGCTCCAAACACCAAACAGACATACAGATACACCAAGTGAGTGTAGGAGTGTGCAATAGGAACTCCAAATGAAAAACCCCTGTGCGGAGGGGCACTGTGGGACATGTGGACCTGCAGCACTCAAATGGTTGTTCACCTTTCCTGCAGATCTTCTGTCTTCAGATTACCATGTTTAAAGACGAATCCTCGGTGGGTGACTCCTGATGAAAGAACTTGTAGCCAAGATTTTCCCTCCAGGGCTTAAGGTCCACAAAAAGCACCTGGTCACTGAGCTATCCACATCTAAGGGCATTGTCAGTTATGGTAATCCGCCTAATGGTGGTATTCCATATCTAACAGAAAAATAAAAAACTTCTAAAGCTATAGCAGAACTGTTCTCTTGTCTGTGTTATCTTTACCAAGGAACAAATCTTTCTGGAGCTGGTTGGCTAGCTGCAGCCAAGGTGGGAAGGTAGGCTCCACCCCCTGCAATCAATTCTAGAATTGTTCCTGCCTACTTAAAGGGGCAGACTGCCTACCCAAAGTTACAAGTAACCTGTATTGGACGACAGAGAAATTTTATTTCCAAATTACAGAGCAACCTGACTGTTATGAGCACTTATGAAGGTAACATACTGTATAACTTTAAAATAGAAACTTAAACAAGATTTATGAAAACAAAGTATTACTATCCCTTTAACAAAAATTGTAAGGACTTGGACCATCATCTAACCTAATTTACCCCCAGAAATCCCCACCACCAACACAGTTAATTTTTAGTGTTCTTTCTCAAGAGGAAGATATTTTGGAAATTCTAGAGTTTGTTTTGTTTTTGTTATTTATTTTTTTTTTATAATTCAGGTTTATTGAATTAGATAAAGACATAAGAACAATACAATACAATTAATTTGCAGTGCTCGTGATAAGATTTGTTATGCAACATACATCATTTTAGAACAAGGTAACGGAGAATTAACAATAACAACAATGAAAGACTGGGAACTCTGAGGAGTCAATTGTATGAGTATAGAGGAAGAGGGCAGAAGAGGAGGAAAAAAGAGGGTGATCAGGGAAGGGGTGTAGTATAGTGTAGTGGGGAGAAAGGCATGTCTGAATTATACACTTTTGACCTTTTGTTCAATAGAAAACTTTAAACCAGTTGATTGCTGGAGAGAACTCCAGAGCATTGCAAAGCCACGCACTGGAGACTTCACTAACATTCAAGAGCTTAAAATCCCCATTTAATTAAATGGGAACTTTGGGAATTATTTTTCTGTATGATTTGCCCCAGAATTCCTCCACTTTTCTATTGAACAGAGTGTCCTTAATCTCTGTAAGTCACCTCGTGTAGAACTGTTTCAACCAAATTGGTTTTGTGAGACCGTTGTTATTTTATTGTGTGCTTATCATTATTATTAGTAGTAGTAGTATATTTTATATCTCTCGTAGGGTATCATAAAACTATGAAGCTAAGTGGCCGGCCGTATCGTCACATTGGTGTCCTTGGGACATCTAAACTGTATGTGATCAGGAATCAGATCTTTACCTTCACTCCCCAGGTATGCACTGACTCTTCCTAGGGGGTGGAAATGCTTTCATCATTGCAGTCTGTATTATAATATTGTGTATAGTTATGCTGCTTTTGTTTTTTACATTATGGGCTACATACACAAAATAATAGAAGTGCAATTCTGGGGCAAAGCAACTGCACAATAGGGAAGAAGTAGAAATTCCCATTGAATGAGTGCCAGAGGGATGCAGAACGCATTGTAGTATAATGTGTTGGAGATCTCTGTAGCATTCAAGGGCTAAAGTACCCATTTATCGCCATAAGGACCAGAAGAGTTGCACACCATTTTGCCCTCAAGGGGTTGAATCAGTGAAGATTTGGGGGATTTTATTTGTTCTTTTTGAGACAGCTGATTTGCCCCACAATTGCTCTTCTTTTCGCTTTGTGCATAGGGCTCTATGATATGACAGAAAGCAATGGTAATGTGTATGACAAAGGTATAAGACATCTGTAATGAAACGCATGTTAGTTGGATACTCAAACCCAGCAAACAGTTCCTCATTAAAACAACTATGAAGTGAAACCGGAAACAATAAGAACTTTTAATTGTCATAAAACCAGTTGTCCCCTTCCCCTATTACCAGAAACACATGCCCAGTTTCAGTCCTGTTATTCCATCGCGGTGGCTTAGCGACAGGGGAAAATTAGATAACAGAAATATCAATTTGGACAGAAGAAAAGAAACATCTGGTCCATCCAGTCCGGTCATTTACATTTCTAATAACGTGTCTATCCCAGACATTTTTGAATTCCCTAACCGTATTTGTCCCTATTGCCTCTGCTGGGAGCCTGTTCCATGAGTCTGTTACTCTTTCTGTAAAGTAATACATTACCTGCACATTCACAAAAACAGAGCAATTCAGAAGAAAACCATCTACAAATAGAGGAGAAATTAACTCTTTGTGTGTCAGATACCACTCTGGCACTGAAAGGATTAAAGGGTTTGTAATGCCCATATTTATTCAGTTTTGTAAAAAAAAATAAAGTATATGGAGAAAGTTCCATCTCTCAGACCTTGATGGTTGAGAGATATTCGCCACTGTAAAGCTGGAAGAAGGAGATCTGTGTCGGCTGACTCGAGGAGGCTCATCAGCAGAGCCGAAACAGCGATATTTAAAAAGAACTACTTAATTGGCACGGTCTACAAAGTGTGCTTGCAAAAGTAATTATTTTTAAAGATCTTTATTTTGGCACTGCTGAAGAGCCGCCGGCTGGTCCCAGGAATGGGATCTCCTTCTGTCAGTAGAGAGCTGAGGTCAGGAGAAGGGGAGGGGGGGAACTATAATATGGGCATTACACACACACAGCCAGTTGTTTTCTGACCCCTGATGGCCCAAAGGCTGGGTGGAGCCATTTTGAGGCTGCACAGAGCAGCCTTGAGATCTTTACAAAATTTGCTTACACAATAATATAATATGATAATATCCCGCTAACCTCTTGAATACTAGAGAGGTCTCCAATGCTTTGTAATGTGTTGGAGACCTCACTGTCTTTCAGGGGGTTGAAAGATCTATTTGAATTAGTGGAAATTATGGGAATATTAATTTGCTCCCTATGGCGCAGTTGTGTTGCCTGAGAATTGCTCCATTTTCTTTGAGAATATGGTCCTTTATCTCTGAGATAGGTACAAAAGAAAAGGTAATACTAAACCATATGGGGCAAGCTGCATAAACTATTGCAGTTTCACAAAGGCTAGGTTTACATGGCACCTCAATAGTAAATGCCCCCATGCTCCTTAACATTCATTATATTGTATCTTGCCTTAACAACATGACATGATTTCTCATTAGTCAGAGTAGGCACACCCTCTAAGGCAGTGGTTCTCAACCTGTGGGTCAGGACCCCTTTGGGGGTCGAATGACGATTGCCCAGGGGTCACCTAAAACCATCAGATATCTATATTTCAATTCATAACAATAGTAAAATTACAGCGATGAAGGAGCAACAAAAATAATTTTACTGTTAGGGGTCGCCACAACTTGGGAAATGTTATCAAAGGGTCGCGGCACTAGAAAGGTTGGGAACCGCTGCTCTAAGGCCTAAAATAGTGAGAGGTGTCTCAGCTTTTCTAGCCACACCCACAATGCTGTGTTATGGGAGTGATCAACACAATCCCAGTCTACTTGCATTGATTATGGTGGCAGGTTTTGTTTACCAGTTTGTTTATAAATAATGTATAGTTTATATGCTACTTTGTCATTATACGTACCAGCTTATATAAGAGTTTTACTTCCCAGTTAACTTAAGAGGGTTTTTCTGTGTTCTAGGTTAAGGCCTGGGTGATCAGTTGTTGGACGTTCAGCCCTGGGGGAATACAACATCCATAATCTCTATCCAGCCATTGACTGGTTTGGGATGGTGAGAGTTGAATTCCCCAGCAGCTGGAGGTCCTACCATTGATTATCCCTAGGTTAGGGGTATTTTCTGTGCCAGGCAAAATTGAGAATGAAATAGGGTTTTGGTCATATGAGGTGTGAAGTTTTGGCCATGAGTGGAGCTATTGGCACCTAGGTTTCTTTGCTTAGGGCAGCCCATACAGTTGCATCTGCACGTGTGCTGCTTACCATTCTCTCTCACATTATTTCTTGTTCTCCTTCCAGTTCACAGACCAACATCATTTCTACCTCGCACTAGACAGCAGGTTGATTGTGGAGATGCTCAGGACAGAGCTTGCATACCTGACCTCTTGCTGGAGAATGACAGGGCGACCAACGCTCACCTTCCCCATCACTCACTCTATGCTCAGTAACTTGCTCTTTATTTTCTTGTAGTGTAACACTGATACATTTTCATGTTAATCCCCGTGAATGCTAGAGATCACTCCAACGCATTGACAATTACATGCACATAACCGCAGCTAACATTACGGATGCTAAAGCTTTAATCCATTAGCAGGCAAATGTGCAGAAGGATTTCTAGTTAATTGTAAACCCTTTCTTGCTTGTGGAAGGGTCTATTTGTCTATGCCCCTTATTTGCTTGCCCTATGCAGTGGGACTGGGCACTGGACATTTTTGATTAATATCTTCAAGGTTACAAAACAAAATCTGTAAGTGAGGAGGTCTTAGAAAATGTACACGCACATTCAGTACTCACTGCATCAGTGAAACAGATGGTGGAGATAAGGAAACTTTCTCCTTCCATGATTCTAGTGCAATATGCCAAGTAGTTGCTTTTTGTTATCTAGTGAAGCTACTTACTTTGACATGTTACACCCATTAGCCAACCAGATTTACTCCAAGTACTGTACATGTTGCCTTCAAGTCCACCAAAGGTCCATGTATTATGTTTAAAAATGATAATTAGGGGTTGAAGAAAGTAGATCATCCCCTTGACTGCTAAAGAGGTCTCCAGCACATTGCTCTGCACCCAAGGAGTTAAAGGGGGGATGTATACTCTGAGACAAAAAGAGTGATTGTGTCCCTGCAGGAAACGTCACCTCTGTGGTAGACACACATTTTGTGATTTGCTATTCATGGAGAGATGTAAAGAGGGAGAACAAAGCAAAACCAATGCTAAACTACTTTATTCAGAATTTGTAAGCAGTTTATGATAGTTTACCTTTATCTTTCTTCATCGCTGCTTTAACCACAGTATTCATCCGTAACGTACTAACACTTTAGATGGTAGCAACATCTCATCTCCATCCAAGATGTTAAATTAGTTTTACAATTACATTTAATTGGTGATGCCTTCCTTTAATGTAAATCTTAATTGCACATAATCCTAAAATATTATGTATAATCGTTTTCACTGAAAAGTAATTTTGTGAATTGAAAGCCACAAATTAAAGTAGAAGTAACTCCATTGCATTTCTGTTTTTAGATGAAGACGGCTCAGACATAGACCCTGCAATTATTTCTACAATCAGGAAACTTGAAGATGGTTATTTGGGTGGAGCAAGGTACCGTTACAATAACTAGAGGAGAGCTAACACCTCTTAATAATAACTCCATGCTTATCTCTCTATGGTAATAAAAAAAAATCCTGTTGAATATTGCTCTCTTATTCAAGAATTTACATCTTCAGTCAATCCTGGATCTCATGTTAGTGTTGGTAAACATGACAGTTACTGGATTGTTTTTTTTTTGTTTTGTTTTGTTTTTTTGTTTTTTTACAAACCGAAGCAAGCAGAGTAGAAGAGCCAACTTAACCCTGTATGAAACAGCGGGGTGTGCAATGCATTTCGATACACCCCTCTTTAAAGGGATAAGGTTACCATGTGCAGTGAGAGTAGAGTTTGTGGGAGAGTAGAGTGGGAGAGAGACTGATAGCAGGGAGAGATAGATGGATGGAGAGAGAGAGAGAGAGATGGATGGACAACAAGATGGGGATGGGCAGAAAGTGAGATGGGGATGGACGGACTGGAAGAGGGAGACAAATAGACGGACATCGCGGAGAAATGGATGGACTGCGAGAGGGAGAGAAACGGCTGGACTGAACAAAACATGCAGAGAGACAGACAGCACAAGAGAGCAGAAGAGAGTGCATGAGAGTGAGAGATCACAAGAGAGAGTAAGTGTGTGCATGAAAAATGTGAGAGAGGAAGAGAGCAATATGGAGAGAAATTAAGAAAGCGAGAGTGAAAGAGAAATGGAGACTAAGACAGACATCAAAAGTGAGAGGTAGTGGGAAAGTGAGAGATTTATACAATGAGACCAATGTCAAGGCAATTCTGCTACTGCTGAAAAATATGGGCTGATGTTGCTTGCTGAGGATTATGGGCAAGAGTTTACGAATATTGAGGAAAATTCACCATAAATCTCTCAATCCCTTCCATAGCTTAATTTTAATTAAATTTTTTTGTCTCATCAACATTTCTGAATATGGCTGGTAAATTGGATAAAATTTGGAGAAACAAAGATGTCTCACTTCTTCATGTTTATAGAACTATAACTGACATTTAAGTTTTATTGGAATTATAGAATAGTTTGACATAAATTAATACAAGTCTCAGTATTAAAGGGATAGTAATGTTTCACAAAAACAGCAGCTCCAATTAATCATCATAGTATTTGAGCCATAGAGAGTGTTATTTCAACACTGTCACCGAGTTGTAGTTCAAGAGTAATTGAATGATAAAGTTTCCCCCTCCTGCCCCTTTAACACTACTCACCTCAGATGTGGATTCTGGTTGCTTGACCAGACTGATAACAGCAAGGGACAATCTTCTTACTGTGAGAACAATGAAAACCCTGCCCCCATTGACAGGTTTTTCAGGTTTTCCCTTATCTTAACTGAAAATTGTCCCTCTCTGCTATCTACCTAGGCACATCTCTGCTGCTCTGAGCTGAACAGTGTTATATCAGTAAAAGGGTCAGGAGGAGGATACTTTATCATTCAAATACTCTTGACCTACAACTCTGACACTTTTGAAATAACTCTCCCCAAGGCCCAAATACTATGATGATTAATTAGAGCTGCTTTTATTATGAAACATTAGCATCCAATAGTTTAAAGGGATAGTAGAGTCATCTCCAACACATTTTGAAAGAATGCAGTGGAGATGTCAAGCATAAAAGGGGTAATAATAGGTTTGCAATTTGGGATGCAATATTTTTACTTTAAGCTATGAACTGGGAGCAGAAATATAATTTTAAAGGGACAGTAATGTCCCATAAACACTTTTTATAGTTTTATAGAGCCTTAGAAAATAAGCAGAATGGTGTAAATGCTATTTCTAAAACCGCTCCCCTTCTCCTGATGTCAGCTGTAAAGCTGACAGCAGGAGAATCGAGTCGTAGGACTCGGTGTGGCTCTGCAGCAGAGCCGAGATCGCATTATCTATAAAGAATTAATTCATTGGAAAGATCTACAAAGTGTGCCTGGTTTGCAAGCGCACATTGTAGACATTTCCAATGAATTAATTCTTTATAGATAACGCAATCTCGGCTCTGCTGCAGAGCCGCCAGCTGGTCCCCGGACCGGAATCTCCTGCCGTCAGCGTCTAGCTTCTCTCTCAGGAGAAGGAGAGAGAGGGGTGAACTTTCTGCTTATTTTCTAAGGCTCTATAAAACGAAAAAAAGTTTTTATGGGACATTACAGTCCCTTTAAGGGCTTTAACATTTTGGTGACTGATCCCATAGAATCTGTTTGATGGGTCATTTTAACCCCTTGGATGTTAGACATTTCAAGCATACTTTTAGGATTAGGTCAGGATGAAGTCTTCCACAGCAGATAATTCATATTTATTCCCTTTACTGTACTGTAATGCAAAATTAAAGAGGATTTATGCATTCATCCACTGATATTCTACCTTTCCGCCACTTTAGAGTGAAGCTGGGAAAGTTATCAGACTTTCTCACTACTTCTTTCTATACTCATCTAAGTTTCCTGGACTCTGACTGTGATGAGAAACATTTTGAGGACCTCACCTGCTTTAGTCCTGATAATGATTCTGAATATGAGTTAGAATCGGTTCCAACCGATCAGCATGAGAAAGGTAATGTGTTTCTGTATTTATCGTGTGTTTGTATATATGTATAGGAGATCATGCAGTCCTTGGTACTGATAATACAGGTTTATCGAAGAAACTGCTCAGAAAGTACAAAGCATGTGAACAGCAAGACTATACTGCTTTTGTCACCATGAAATCTCTTGATTCAATGAAACCAAAAATTTAGCCAAGAATGCGTGAGTGAATGTCTAGTAGTAAGAAGAAAGACTATATCATGGAATTCCTGTGTTCTGTTTTCTTGCCACTAGATGTCCCTCTTATAGCGTCAGCTTCTGTGGCATCTTTGCTTTAAAGTGATAGTAATGTTTCACAAAAAAAGCAGCTCCAATTAATCTTCATAGTATTTGGGCCATGGAGATTGTTATTTCAGTACTGTCAGAGTTGTAGTTCAAGAGTAATTAAATGATAAAATATCCCCCTCCCAGCCCTTTTACCTAGTATAAGCCGCCTCCCTTTAGACATGGAATATAGTCTCTTGACCAAAGAGGTATCAGCAAGGGACAATCTTCTTACTATTAACATAATGAAAACCCTGCCCCCCTTGACAGGTTTTTGCCTTATGCTAATTGAAGACTGTCCCTCTCTGCGATCGATCCGGACAGTCTTGCTACTCTGAGGAGAGTAGTGTTACATCAGTAAAAGGGGCGGGAGGGGGATAATTTATTATTCAGTTACTTTTGAGCTACTACTCTGACAGTATTGAAATAACACTCTCAATGTCCCAAATACTATGAAGATTAACCGGAGCTCCTTTTTTGTGAAATATTACTATCCCTTTAACCCTTTGACCCACGACGTGCCAGTGATGGTCCTGGCATGTTATGGATTTCGGGGCACTCTGCGTGGCAGCATGCCATTTCGGGAACCTTGAATCCAGTAGTGAAAAAAAAAAAAAGCTCTGTGGTCCTTAAGTGCCAGCCATGTGCATGTGCATCCAGTCCTTAAAGAGTTAAACAAAGTGGGCCACATTCACAGGAGGATGAAAATTCCATTTAAAATCAATGGGACATATCATTTTCCCCCAATGGTGCAAATGGTTTGCTCTGGAATTGCTCCTCCTTAGTTTGATGAGCCCACTTAGAGACTATAGGTCCAGTTCTGACGTAATGCAGCTGCACCAGAGGGAATAATTGAAAACTCCCATTGATTTAAATGGGTCTGTTATCCACTTGAGTATTAGAGAGGTCTCAAAGGCATTGCTTGGAGACATATAGCATTCAAGTGGGTACATTTCCCATTTAAATCACATAATTGTATTTGTTTCATGGTGCTGTTTGTTTGCTCCAGAATTCCACCTTTTTAACTTCTTGAATTGCACCTCATGTACAAATCTCTTTATGCTTCTGAATGGCTGCTTTGTGCTGTGTACTTCAAGTGGAGGACAGTGGGTAGTTTCTGGGCACATTTGTGCCCTGTAAGAACTACAGATGAATGAAGTGTAGAACTAATCTCAGTGTGTACACCTGCTCCAGATAAAAGGCTGGTGAGACTAGATGGTTTGCACTGGAGGAGTTGTGCTTCAGTATTTTCTACACGTCTACAAAAACACAAAGGCTTGTTTAGGATGTTTATATATGGGTGCATGGTAGGTGCTGAACCCTGGTTTAGTACCTCCCCTTTAATGAGTACCTATTTGTTCTCTCCTTGTCGGGAAGTTTAAAGTGGAACTCTCACTTTGTAACAATTAAGTGAGTTTTAAACACCTTACAGTTACCGATGTTACAAAGTGACATTTCGCCTTAATAATGTTTCCAAGGAACTTAAACGTCCCTGAGGCTGAAGTAGTAAAGAATAGTGGAGCAATCCTGGAATAAACCACATGCACCATAGGAAACGATTAAACAATTCTAATTATGTAAGTTGTTTGGAAGAAGACCTGCAGTTGAAGCCGTGGCTGCATTATAGACCGCAGCAGATCACAGAGGCAAACAGAGGTCAGAAAAGTGATCCTAGCACTCTAAGTCTGATTCTGTGATATACACTGAACTGTGAGACATCAGTTCACATGGATTGTGACAACCCACCTCCACCCATCCCCAATCCAGGTTTTCTAACCCGACCATAGCAATTTAATAGGCTGCTTGTGCAACTTGGAAATGTCTGTTGCTGTGAGACGTACATTTCTGTGTGCCATCCAGCCTTCCTGCCAGCAGAGGGGGTCAGTGCTCCACTAGTACAAGTTTAGGGCTGAGCAACCCCTTTTATGTTCAGGTCTCCTATAAGTGCCTCTGATGTTCAGACAGAGTACCTGTTTTTCTCTCCCTGGTACGTTTTGTTTAGCTTGGAAAACGTCCTCTGGAAATGAAACATTGCTGATTTAACCTATATTTCTTTTGCTGACTAGTGTTTATTACTGAGTAGATTAGCCATAGTTACAGCTATGGCTCCTTTCACATGGGTGACAGAACAGGGTCCTGCAACAGTTCTTTTTCCCGTATTTATGTACACCTCTTCTCCAGCATTTCACTGCCTATATGAACACAGGAGGGGTGTGTCAGACAACTGGCCCCATGTGAACGTTGACCAATATTATTGTCTGGCACCCATATAGGTCGATCATTCACTGGAAGTTGTGAAGATCATCACAGCTTCCAGCAGCAATTATGTGGACGGTCTTATGGCAGCTACATAAGCTGATGTGCAGACCTTCTTTACTGCATCTTTACTACTTTCCTGAAGGAAATTTTCAGTATGTCTGTGATGCATTCATGGGAGGAGATTGTCATCCATGTGTAAATCACCATTGCTCAGCATAGAAACTTTCACAGTTTCCTAACCAGAACAGCATCACTGTATGCCAGTGTGGAAGGGCCTGTATCTGACTATATAACTCTTAAACTGGTGATGTCACTTTGTAACAAACAAGTGATTTTGAAAGATCATTCAGAATCAGCTATATTTATGTTAGATTTTTATTTATTTAAAAGAATAGTTCATAAGATATTTAAAGGGATAGTAATGTTTCACAAAAACAGCAGCTCCAATTAATCTTCATAGTATATGGGCCATGACGAGTATTATTTCAGTACTGTCAGAGTTGTAGTTCAAGAGTAATTGAATGATAAAATATTCCCCCCTGCCCTTTTTACTGATGTAATACTGCTCACCTCAGAACAGCAAGACTGTCCGGGTGGATCGCAGAGAGGGACAATCTTCAGTGAGCATAAGGAAAAACCTGTCAAAGGAGGCAGGATTTTCCTTATCCTCACAGTAAAAAGATTGTCCCTTGCTTTGAGTTGTCTGGTCCCAGGACCAGATTCCACATCTGAGGGGAAGTGGCTAACGCTAGGTAAAAGGGGTGGGAGGCGGATACTTTATCATTCAATTACTCTTGAACTACAACTCTGACAATACTGAAATAACACTCTCAATGGCCCAACTACTATGGCGGTTAATTGGAGCAGCTGTTTTTGTGAAACATTACTATCCCTTTAACTTTACTTATGTATCAGGTAATGCAGATCTGCCAGATACTATCATTCCACACTGCTCTATATACCAACCACTGCTTCCTGTGGACATGTGCTAGTTGATCTATTGAAACTGACACATAAACAGTCCTAAATATCTCTGTAACTATTGTCTGAAATAAAAAAAATAAAAAATCTAGTATAAATGTAAGAGATTTTGAAAGATCTTTTTGAAATTGCCATTTTTTTACAAGGTGACTACAACTTTAACAAGCAATTGCATATTATTGTTAGAGCCAATATCCATATCACTTCACACCACCAGCTGCATCAGTGTTACATTATTTAAAGTGATGGCAATGGCTCCTTATATCCTCGGCTACAATAGTTCCTTATAGTCTATACTGTTGCTCTCTAATGTTGCCAATGTTGACATCGCTCTAGTTTCTATGAAATTATGTTATAAAGTGTCCCCCCTCCTGCCTCTTTTCCTTAAGTCAGTCTTCCGTCTTCAGAGCTAAAAGCCAGTCCGGATGGATTGCGATGAGGGACAATCATCTGTTAGTATAACTAAAAATCTGATCTCCTTCGTCAGTGGGGCAGGGTTTTCCTTATACTGAGAGAAGGAAGATTGTCCCTCATTGCTATCAGTCTGGTCAGTCACCGGATTTCAGATTTTTGGGGAGGTGGCTTAAAATATTGAAAAGAGGTGGGAGGGTGACACTTTATAATGTAATTTCATAGAAACTAGAGCGATGTCAACATTGCCAGTGCTGGAGAGAAATAATTTACACTATAAGTTATGATCACAGCTGAGGTTATAATGAGCCATTACGATCCCTTTTAAACAAAACAAAACAAAAATGTTTTTTTCTTCAGGCTCCCTCAACATATGCGATCTGCCATATTAATCAGGATTACATCAGTTGCCAGTCTTTGTAGTTTCCAGTTTTGCATTTATTTTAATGTCCTAGATCTCTATTATAATCATAATTTAAAGAAATTACACATTCACAAGGTTGTTATATGTATTTCTCTGCTACCCTTACAGGTGGAAGAGGAAATATGACCCTTAAATGTAAGATGTGTTTGACTTGGCATCACTGTATTTTTTCTATTTTTTGGGGGGCTTGTACATAAAGTAACAAGGTATTTTTGCTAATGTGGCTTATTCTTTGAGAATAAATGTCAACATAATAAAAGTACTTTGCAATGTCACTAGTTTATGTCCTATCACAAAAATTGTCTGGTGGAATAAAAATTGTGTAGAAGGATGCAGACTGTTGAGGCACTTTATCTCCCGGGCCTATTTGTGTCTTTTTATGCATTTTTAATTGTTTGTTTTATTTGTGTCCTCTCTATTACCTTACCTTGTTTTTCGTATTTTATGAAAACATGTCAAGTCCTCTGTATAAGCTAGTATAGAAATATGTTGTTCTATTTTGCTACTGAGCCTTGTTAAAATCAATATTTTATTTTCAGAAGAAGTTCAGGATGAACTGGATCTGTATATAAATCACTTACAGCAAAGCATCTCTTCTACCTCACATTTACCTCCGATATGCAGTAATTCAGTTTCATACCACGCATTCAGCTCCCTGCATTCCACTCGTGATATACTTTCTATGATGGCTAAATCAAAAGGAATGGAAGTACCAAGTAAGTTTGACTAAAATCTGTAATTATCAGAAAAATATATTATTTACAGAAGTATTTACCTCCTTACTAGGTTTTCACATTTAGTTCAGAAATTGCTCCACTGCACTTTCAAATTGATCATTACATGTAGAATCTACAGAAAATATAAAAAAATGCATAAACAATATATGCAAGTTTTTCAGAGAAAAGTAGATGAATCTCCATTGCATAATTATTCATGTCCTTTGCTACTGCAGCTTTAACTCGACTTAGGTGCAAATTCATTGCTTGAAAAGTCACAAATTTAAAGGAGCAGTACAGTGTTATTATGTAATAATAAATAAACAGCAGCAAGTCGGTTAACTGGCCACATTCACAATAAAAATAGAAAATGTGTGCCCTTAAAGGGATAGTAATACTTAATTATTACTATCCCCCATGTTGTAGCCCTTAAAATTCTGAATTCAACTATACCAGCGCCATCTCTCAAACCTTTATGGTTTGAGAGATATTCTCTTTCAAAGTTCCCTTTCCCCTGACATCAGCATTCTATTTGACAGCAGGGGAATCCGGTCCCGGATTCCAGCGGCGGATCTGCAGCTGTGCTGAGATCTCGTTATAGAAACAGAAATCCTTCACTAAAATGGTCTTCTATGTGTCCTGAAAGTAGACTAATTTCAAATCAGGGAGTGATTGAAGTTTCTTCCTAAACAAAATAATGAAAAAAAGAAATCTTATTAAAATTAGTGACATTTGGTTCTCTACATGTCATTTTGTCCCCCAATGTGCAGTTGGTTTGTCTTAGAATTGTTCCACTTTCTTTGTTTTTATCACCCAAAGGACAAATATGGAGCAATTCTGGGCCAACAGAATGTACATAGATTTAAATGGGGCTTTTAACACCAACCTTGAATGCTAACAATATTTCCATTAAGACTGGGTCTTTCATCCTCTTGAGTTCTATATAGGTGTCCAAAACATTCAGTTATGTTAAAAGCCTCACTTAAATCAATGGGGACTTCTATTTGTTTTCTATGGATCAGATGGTTTGCACCACTTAGGAATAAGACCAGTAAGACAAAACTGTGACTTGCTCTCTCTCTCTCTATCTGTGCTTTGTATGTATGCTTTACAGTTTGTTGTACCCTTCTCTGTACAACTTTGGGTTAATATTCAGGTGATGTTCCTTTGTTTCAGATTCCTCCTTGTTTCTACCTGCTAAAAATTTAAGCGCTCATCGGAGGTCTTTAAACTTATTAGAAGTTCCACAGCCACACCAATATCAGGTAAAGTAGAAGAAAGGACCATATATCATGGGATCATTACTTAACTAGAGCAAAAGAAAAAAATTCCATAGGATCTAATGGCTTCTAATTGTAGATCATTAAGATATATTCATAAACTTGTTGTTCTACATCCTGTACAGCCTGTTATATTCAGTGTTTGGTTAAATTTGTTTGTGCAGGTTCTGAGTGACCAAATATAAGGCAGTATATGAAAAATAGCACACACTCAGGATAACTGCATCTAAGTCAGCAGTTGAAGTGTAATGTTTCAGGAGAGCTGAACGTCTACATTAGTCAAGCATTGAACCCACCGAAACTTTGCAAATATTAGCATTTTAATAAACCATGTATTTTGTGGCATTGTATGCCCTGAGTGTTTTTATTCTCCCTACTATGTGTGGACGTCAGCTGGTGGGACTCGTGAGGATGGTACTGCACCAGATAAGAAATGTATGCATGATATTACATAATTCCTTATCCCTATAGTTGTATCAAGTCAATAGCCTACTGTACAAATCTATGACAATAAGCCATCCAGGCGGTGGCCCACAGAGGCTTCTTTTATTGACCCTGAGTCTGTTCTCTGGAACAGCGAAAAGAGTAGATAATTTCCCTCTCCCATATATCACACACTCATCCTCTTTCTTTTGTCTTGGGGCATACCTCACTTTATGCTTACACAGTTTCACTATAACCCCTTGGGAGATAGAGAGTTGTCCAGTTCTCTGTTGGAGACCTTTCTAACATCCAAGGCCCTTTTTTGGACTTGAAGGTCACCTATTTGTCTGACTGATCCACTGGTTACCCACCTGTTAAACAGGGAGATCATGAAAAGCTGACTTGCTGATGTGCCCAAACGACTAACATTGAGAAACATTGTAGCAGAGCATATTTACAAACACTAGCATGCATTCCTGGGTAATAAAGTTTATATAACCCCATTTTATTTTTGGGTGTTAGCATTCCTTTTCACCTTAATTAATATCTACATATATGACAAATGCATTAAAAACTGCCTATGCATCATGTTAGCCAAAAGACAAGAAAATGTACAGTTGAGGAGATATTCATACTTGCTATCATAGGCTAATGTATGCTAATTTCTGTACCTGTGCTGGTTCCAGTGACATTTCATAAGCTAATTCATCTTTTCAGGGAATGTCATATGCTAATTAAGCCTTTTCTGTCTTGTGTCAAATGCTAATGAAGGTTTCACTGATGTGCAATGTGCTAATGAAGCTCTGTGCTGTACCAGGAAATTTTCACTTTTGCTTTTCCCAGAAATAAAAGTGTGAATATCTCTGCTGGACTTTTGGTTAACATGACATACATAGGCTGTTTTGAATGAAGTCTTCTAAACTATAAAGAAAATTCAAGGTGACAGGTCTCCTAACCAGTATGCTCTGACATTTTAGTGAGCCGTGAACATCTGCTTAGGATTCTCCCAGCTTTCTGTAAAGACTTTGTCAAAAAAGTGAATGTTGAGTTTCAGATGTATGTATTGTTAGGCACAGTTTGTTTTGGTTATTCTGATTCCAAGACCTAAGAATAACTTTATATTATTTATTTCTGTTCTTCAATACACCCTTGACAAATGATATATACAATATTAAGGGTGCCCCTAAATTTTGTAGATTGCACGTTAGGGTTCCTCACAGGAAAAAAAATGAAAACCACTGCCTTTAAGTATTCATTAATTTGTTGAATATTTACTTGAAAATGATTGTTGTTAATTAACAAGGAGACATGCTTTAGCTATGTAAAATATTTTTCTAAGGCTTAGAATGATACAACTCTTAATCCAACAAAATCTGTAGAGCCACAGGTTGCCAACTCTGATCTATACAGCACCTAATGACCCCCCACTTACATTACTATAAGCAAAGAATTCTAATGACCCCTATGAATTTTTTTCCCACTTGCTCATTAGTTTAACCCTTTGAATTCCAGAGGGATGCTCAACGCATTTTGAAGCAATGTAGTATGTGTCCCCTGGCACTCAAAGGGGTTAAAAGTTAACATTTTCAGTCAGTCCTTGATGTCATGTCCATTGGGTCGTACGTGACAGTTGTTAGCAGGACCTCAGGACCTCAAACTCTGCTTGCACATTGTAACTATAACTCCAGTGGGGCGTGGCATCAGTTTATGAATCCCACAGGGCATTTCTTTGTTCATACCGACTGCTAAGATGGGCAGATGGCTCACACTTTATTGAAGTGGGGTTTCTCAGGTCACCTTCAGAATTACACACCGAGTAAACTGAGTTTAGAGGAAAAACAGGCACTATGCTTTGTTTGGGGAAAAGGTTTATTCAGACTAATACAGAAGTGGGCAAATATTTTGCCCAGTATTATTTTTTTTCCATAACTGAGTGGTGCACTGTATTTTTCAACAGGAAATATAGTCATTAAGCAAAAGTACAAGTACACCTCCTCATCTTAAGCATAAGTTTAACTCTTTGAGTGCCAGAGATGTGTCCAAGGCATTGCAAAGCAATGTGTTGGATACACCCATTGGCATTCAAAGGTTTAATAAGCTCAAATTCTTGACCCTCAGGGGATCCTTAACCAAGCTCAGCCACACTTGACAAAGGTTTCCCTGAGGGCCGAAACATTGATCTTATTAAATTCTGTGTTTATTGCCTGTACTTTTGATTAATATATGTATATAATTATATAAAATTGGCTACAAGATGTTCATTACTTTGTTGGTATCATCTGTCTGTCTTTCTATCCATCATGATGCTGACTCATTCTTGTGCTTTATAATAAAATGCATCAGTCTTCCTCTAGAAGTGGTAAACAGCATCACTGCCGTATGAAGCCAGACCCAAAGGCTAAATCAATCCAGTCTGCCACTTGTTTGCTAGTATGTACACTAAGATGACTACCTATCAGAAGACAATATTTCAGTTAGGTGGAAAGTTCTGAAATTGGCTATTTGAAACAGATATACATAAGGAAATCAGGAAATGTTTAAGAGACTGTGGTTTTCTGTCAACAGCACTCTTTAGTCCATGGCCAGGTTTCCGTAGCAACTCAATTTTCCTGTGCAAAATGACTGAGCTATCTTAGTTGCTTAAGTTAACTCTTTCATTGCCAGGAAACATGCAATGTTTTGCACACACTCAAAAACATTAAAACGGGTTCTCATTTTTTTTTGCTCAGAGCTCCCCGCTTAACCTCTGTTGATCTCCCTGCAGAATAGTCTAGAAGATCAGTAACTAGGGTGGGATGCCCTACCACAAGGTCTGAATTTTATTTATTGTTTTGTAAACGCAAGTGGGCAAGCAAAGTGACTAAGTGGTAGTTGGAGTGGCTAAGCAGTGGTTGGTCGGGGAGGCAGGGGGCGACCTAAACAAAAGTGGCGTTTGGTTGTCTACCTCTTTCTAAGCAAAGTGGCTAAGCTTCACCGTCTGCCTCCTCCTTAGCCAATCAGCATTTCAAGTGCCTGCCAGGCCCTCCGACTGTGAACCAGACCAGAAACGCTTCTAATTATATATATATATATATATATATATATATATATATAATGTACACAAAAAATAATATCACTCCCTGGACTTTCTAACAGGCAATAAGGCAAAATGGTCAGTTTTTGAAGGTTTAATAAGTTAACATTTAGGTGGCAGAAGCTGCCTTCCTCAAGACAAACGCTCCAAGTGAAAGAAAATCAAGCTGTTTTATACTCCACAAGCCACAGCAAAGGCCTGCCAAAGTCACAATGTAAATTCATTGGATGCATTGTAACACAGGTGGTGATGTCATAATGAGTTACAGTAAAGCAGCCAGCATTGGCTGGACTGGTGATCCGAGTCAGGATCATAAGATCAGTTACTCGAGCCACAAAACCGGTTGCCAAGAAGCAATACCAGTGGACATGTACCCCGACTAAATAATGTACAATAATAAAAAACAAAGGAAAAAAGTGAAAAAATAAGGATACACAAGAAAGTTATGTAGGTACACTAGCGGAATTGCACTGCTTTGCACAGCCCCCTGCTTGTGCAATGGATGCTGCCCAGGCCAGCTAGCAATTGTTCACAGAGGCCTCAAGGGGGGGAAACCCAATGGAGTACCATGCAAACAACCCACTAGCCTAATCTATATTGGGTATCACAATAAGAATGCCAAAAACAAACATGCTGTGCTTAATATTTTCCATAACTATACATCTGAATCTGAAACTTAATTTTGTCACTCTTTGTAGAAAAAGCAAAAAAAGCCTGGCACCCTACTTTGGAGTTCAAGGCATCCTGGTTGAGAACCACTGGGTTAACTTCATAATGCTTTCTATAATCTAAAGGTTTTTCTGGAAACTGAAGAGCCTCACGATGCAACTCTAGCCAGAATTAGTTACAATTCAGCAGCACCCATAAGTGCAGTGATAATTGCTATGTGAGCTATAGATATTGCATACTGTCATCTTGTGGCTTTGGTTCAAACTGAAAATATGGACTTTTCACTATGCTGGCTGTCTTGACAAAGATCCCATGAGGGAATAGAAATATTAATTATTTCCCAAGTTTGTCACCAAATAAAATACTCTCTTTTTTCAGTGTAAGTGTCTAAAGAAATTGAATAGAAAATTGGTTGAAGGGTAGGGAGCAATGTGTTGTAAATGGAATTTACTCAGATACAGTTGTTAGTATCTCAGGGTTCAGCACTTGGTTCAATTGACCTAGAGATGGGTAAAACAACTTTTCTATATTAAAAGATGACACTGGATTATGCATGATAATTAACTCGGAGCAAGATGTTTGTTTGCTACAGAAGTACTCATATACAGTGGCAGATTGGGCAAACAAATTAAATATGTGATTTACTGTAGGAAAACATTAAATTATGCTTTTGGAAAGTACAAATGAGCATGCGACTTATGACCTTAATGGGAGTGTTGTAGGTGATTCAATGCTAGAAAGGAGTACCTGCAAACTTGGCAGTAGTGATCTGTAGCAAAAGTGATGAAAATACTATCATGCATAAGAAGGAGTGTCAATCAAGAGTAGACCAGCAAAACTTTACAACTTTACTGGTCACTGGTAATCGAGTTTTAAGAGCCCCTGAATACCCCGGTAGGACTGTGAATGTGAAGGCTTCCAAATATAGGTAAATATTTAGACTCCTCGTAAGGTCGGTAGTAACCTTCCTTTACTTCCCTTCCTTTCTGTTGGGAAAAGCAGCCACATTTATGGTGTGCACCTTGAAAGCATCACTGGTAAATAGACAGACTTCTGTCTAGGATTCATTGATTATGTAATTCTTTTTTCAACCTAATTTACTCTGCAACTGTGTTACAGTGTTTGCTTATGTTTCATAGACACGTGACTCTGAACTAAACCTGCCCAAAGATGTACATGGGAACGTGGACTGCCACAAGCTTGTTGAAAAGCTGAAGGAATGTCCGACACTTCAGGACCAAGCTGATATATTATATATACTGTGTGTCATAAAGTAAGTATGCACAACCAGCAAGTCACACATTGGCCTCTGGTTTCTAAGTCATGCTGCTAATCTTGCAGCTCTGTTTTCTGAAGAGACAGAGTGGGATTATTTAACCCTTTCAGTGCCATAGTGCTTTGCAATGCGTTGCATACCCCTCTGGCAGGGTTTTAAATACTTTGGGTATTCAAGAACTCTGCAGCAAATCAGATGCCTCATACAGAACATATAACATTTCTCATTGATTTATACGAGGCTTGTAACCCACTGAACCCAAGTTTCCTGTACACCAAAGAGCTATTAACCACATTTAAATCAATGGGAATTGTGTGCATTTTTATTAGTCTGCCATCATGCAGTTGATAATGTTCCAGAACTACACATCACCTCATTTCTTCATAAGACCCTTAGGGACATGTTCTTCCAGCTACAGAGGTGCAGCTCTGCAGAAGACAAATTGAATGATAGGGAACAATTACAAAATGTTCATTGGTTGAAATGAGAGGTTTAACCCCTTGAATGCTGGGGACATTGATTCATTACATTAGAGAGTTCTTTGACATTCAAGGGGTTAAAAACACCACTTATCTGAATGGGAATTTTCATTTCTTATGGTGCTGTTGGTTTGCTCTGGAAGTGCACCTCTTTATCTTGATGAATATGGCGCTAAGTGCTACTTATGTGTAGAACTTTCAGTTTGTGACCCAGTGCGGGTACAGCAATACATGTGAATGTGAAAAGTAGCTTCACATAATCCATTTCGTTTCTACACATTTTTCTGTTGATGAAAGAAATGATAATGAGCTGAGCCGAGATCAAAAATTCACTCAAGCTTTCTCCTTTGGAAAGAATGAATATTATTATTGGTGGTTATTTAAAGTAGCAGTAAACTTTTGAAAACACATACTGTGATTTTCCTGCTAAGTAAAACTGCTGATAGATGCAGATTTCTGGAGATATTACATTTTAAACTCTTGTCTTCTTACAGAAATCGTCTGATCTAGTGGTCAGATTCCTATTAGTTATTCTGTTACATTCTATTTGAGAGAAAAGTCACTGACAAACAGTTCTCCATAGAATGTTGAGTAATACTGTAAGAACTTTCAGTATGTAAACACGCTGTAAATTCACTTCCTGATAAGCTGAACTGTTATAACATTTGTAATAAACTGGTGAGAGTACCCTTGTTTGACTCAGCAGGAAAAGCTCTTTAACATATAGGTTTTCTTAACACCTTAAGGACCGGCCGTGCATGCACAGTGCGGTCACTTAAGGACCAGGGACCTTTTTTAAACTATCCAGTTCTGGACTCCCCGAATGGCGTGCAGCCGTGCAGGGAGCCCGGAGTTCCATGACAGTCCAGTACCATCATCGGTCCTTAACTGAAAACAAGCCATGACGGTCCTGGACCATCATGGGTACTTAAGGGGTTAAAAAAAAAGTTAACTGCTCCTTTACGAGACATACCATATGTGTACTTGTCACCTGAAATGAAGGCACCAGAGTCAATCAAGATGCAACTTTACCGTGCTCACATAGGGATGTAGTAAATTTGCAGCAGGGATCCGTTTGCTAACCATGCAGCTGATCTTTTGGCTATGCTTTCTGGTTAGACCAAGTGCAATTCTTTTATTTGCTTAAAAAATATAGAAAGGCATTCTCAGGGCTGTATTCAAGAAACAAAAGGTCAGCAGTTCTGGAGAAAGCCAATTGCACCACACTGTACAAATGAAAATTTACATTGATTTAAACTGGGCTTTTAACCCCTTGAATACAAGAGAGAACTCCAAGACAAAGCAAAGCAATGCGGTGGAGACTTCATTAACATTCAATAGATTATTTACACACAACACAACACAGTTTCAGGAGGGCAGATCTGTATAGTGGCCTGTGGGGCTTCTGGCAGATGTTTCACACACAAAACACCGGAGTGGCAATACATAGCACCACCTCCAATGCATACCTCCCAACATTTCAAATTGCCAAAGAGGGACAATTGTGTTTTAGGCGGTGTGGCCGGTGGACGGGGCATTAATGAGAATTTTCAGGCTGTTTCATGACCTATTGGCACCTCCTTGTGTAATCTAATAAATGATTTATAACAAGACCAAAGTATTTTATTTTACACAGACTAATTTATAAACACATATACTGATGTTAAAAGAAACAATAATGTGAGTTTTATTGCTGTGGAGCAATGTGATACACTTATATACACACCACACAGTCTGATCTCCTAAAAAGAGGGACATTAGGGTGGGAAAGAGGGACAGTGGGATTTGGGTCTAAAAGAGGGGCTGTCCCTCCTAAAGAGGGACACTTGGTAGGTATGTCCAATGAACAGCCAGCCCATGTGAAGACCTGCAATTAACATTTTCTGAAACTCACATGGGCTGGCTGTTCATTGGACATACCTACCAAGTGTCCCTCTTTAGCCATCATGTGACTGGATAACTGGGGAAATCCAGACAAAGGTGAATGAAAAATAAATATAGGCCTGTAACTAGGCTTCTGTTGCCTGGTATTATTGGAACTAGAACTGAAATATTTCCTTCCTATATTCATGTACACAGAGGTCTAGAGTGGGATACCAACCTGAATGGACAATGTGGGGTGACTGTTCATTGTCTCCTAAGTGAACTCTATAGCAAAGCTGGTATCAGTCGAGAGTGGGGTTTAATCCGGTACATCTCTGGTTTGCTAAAAAAGAAAGTGGAAGTCCTGGCTGAGGTATAGTACCTGATTGGCTACTGTAACACTTCTTTAAATGGACCTGTCACCTTGAATGAAGCTTGCATATTTGCAGGGGAGGGCTGGCTTGGGGGGCAAGGGGGCAATTGCCCCCTGGGCTGGTCATATGCATTGGCTGGTGGGCCACTACCTCACTCAAATCTCCTGATTGCTGCTACACAAATGATTCCACAGAGCTGAAATCCAAATGGAGCTACGACAGTAGCATAACCCATTTCCTTTGTAAGCTCTGTGTTATCATTAGTGTAGCTTTACTTAAATTGTAAGCTCTATGGTATTACTAGTGTAGCTCTATTTCATTTGTAAACGACGTGGTACCACTTGTTTTCACAACATTAATTCCAATTTTAAAATGAACAAAAAGGGGGTAGGATAGGACAGTGGGCTGGAACAATAATATAAATTGGACACTTTATTGTATTTTCCCCCAGGCCACAAGTTACCAGCCCTCCCCTGCATATTTGAAAACTTAATTCAAATCTGCGTGTGTTTCATGTTATCCAAAATGTCAGCAGATTCATTATGCAAGGGCTCTTAAAAGTGCTCCATAGAACCCCAAGATTCTCTGAAGGAGTTCTACAGAAAAACTGTCTGTAATGGCCGACAGAAGAACAAGACTAGCATGGCAGAGGTTGTATATGTGGCTCTTGACTATCATTAGATATGCAGAATATTGCAATATTTCAACCCATGCAATTTTGTCCTTTGCAAGAGTGCAATGACTTTGTAGTGCTTGCCTGATGCATTTTAGATCACGCAGTTGCTAGTGCCAAAGAACATTCAGATTCCACATCTGAGAGGAGGTGAAACGGTCGAGAAGGGGAAACTTTATCATTCTGTTACTTCGACAGTATTGAAATAACACTCTCCATGGCCCAAATACTACTAAGATTAATTGAAGCTGCTGTTTTGGTGAAATATTACTATCCCTTTAAAGGAACAGTAAGTGCCAGAAAAAGTGTGCAAACAAAGGACATAATGTCCTCAGTACGGTGATGCACAGTTTACAGTTAAAATGCTACAATTACCAAGCTGTGCCAAATCCCTTTCCATAATTTAAAGGGTCAGGTGAAGGCTTTCCTCTCTCTGCTTGAATGGATAACAAGTCGTTTACAGTATCTGGGCAGGGAAAATCTTCCTCCCTGCACAAACCTACAGTATTACTGCATATATAGTAAGCAACTGGTTCCTGTTATGGCACCTAAATGAAACTGAATATCTGCTGTATTTTTTGAGAGGGAGAGAGGTAGGGCAAACATCTCACAAACTATGTGGAATCTTGTACAGAAATCAAAAGACAAGCAATCCTGAAGCAAACCAGCTTCTTGACAGGGGACATTTATATCAATGGGATTTTATTTTACTCCTGTATGGTGCAGCTTGTAGACAATACATCTATGGTATACAATGACCTTATTTTTGTGTTATGTCTGAATGTGAATTCACCCACTACTGGTCATGACCAGGTTCCACTGATTACATACTGGGCCTTATCAATCACAATTGGGATAAACCAACTGCACCATAAGGGGTAATATGAAAATTCTCTTTGATTTAAATTGAGCTTTTATCCCTCTGAACACTAGAGAATTTTCCAAAACATTATTTGTCAATGTGATGGAGACCTCAGTAGCATCCTGTAGGCTAACCATTTGAGTGGCAATCAAAGGATTAAAAAGCCACATTTAACTCCATAGTGCACTTAGTCTGCCTTCAGATTTTACCTCTTTTTCTAAATGAATAAGGCCTACTGATTTTCCATGCAACAAATGAGCAGAAATTAGAGGACGTATCTGTGCCCTTTATCTGCTGTAATTTAATTGGTTCATTTTTTTACTTTAGCAAGAGGCACCTGACTATTACGATGCTTGGCTATCCAGTCATGTCAAGTGCATTGGAAAGATGCTGCAATGTATATACCAGAATAAGCAATGCTATTATCATCTTGCCTTTGAGATATTTCATTCACGTTTACACTCTCCTTTTTTAATCAAATTCTTATGAGAAATCACTCCCTGACTTCCTAAACATGGTACCCCAACTTTTCTCTTCTATAGGCATGCACAGATATTTTATCACACCAGAAGCAGCTAACTGTTGGGCTTCCTCCCGAACCTCGTGAGAAAACCATCACAGCGTAAGTGTTACAACTGACCCTGTGCTACTGCGTCATGTACTTTAAAATGGAACAGTGTCATTGAAATAAGTGGCTTTTAAGTTGTTCAATCCTTTTAAGGACCCCATCTGGTCCTTAAAGAGTAAACAGAAGAATACTTATACAGGTATAATTTATACAGCAGTCGGGCATATCTATATATATTTTTTTATTTTTTCATTTGAAGTCTTCTGTAGTCTGTAATTGACAGAGATATTTTGCTATCCTGAGAATGTGTACTTGGCTTTAGAACCATGGGCAGGCCTCTCTCTTTGTGGTGGCAGCCATAATGCTACTGGATGTGCAAGTAGTAAAATATCCATGTTCGCTTGTTTGTGTTTTTTTTTTTTTGTTTTTTTTTGTTTTTTTAATGAGAATAGCAGTGACTGCTGTATGAATGATATCTACATAGGTTAGTCATTCTGTTAAATTGATTATGAGACATTTATTTCAGGCTTGCATAATAACATTTTATACCAGTATTTATAAATGAGAGAGAGAAAAAAAAAATCTCCAAATAATATGTAAATCTGTGGCAGGACTTTTGTCTTCAAGGATTAACAGCAAGATTTACATAGATCTGTGTCCTTCTGTAGTCTAGAGCTGTAGACTTGTGTTGTGCAGACTGATACCCTCATGGCATGGTTCTGCAGAGCCATATGAATGGGGACTGATCACTTGTATACTTTTGCCAGTTGTGGATTCTGATGAAGGAAACCTAAATATATAATGAGCAATTGTGGGTCAAACCAACTGTTCCAAGGGGAGAAACAAACACACAAACTTCCCATAGATTTAGAAGGATTTTAACCCCTTGATTGTTCGTGAGGTCTCTCAACACATTGCTAGAATTTGGGGTATAAAAAGTCCCATTTTAATCTGACAATTTTTATCCCTACTGTGTGCTGCAGTTCACCTGGCACTGTATTCCGCAACCTAAAGAGATGCAATAGGGGACAAATGAAAATTCACATTGAGCTAAATGGTCATTTTAACCCCTCGTGTCCAACATATTGCGGGGGTTAAACTGACCATTTAAATCAATGGGGATTTTGAGAAGTTTTGTTTAACCCTATGGTGCTGTTGATTTTCCAAAGATTTGCACAGGAAACTCTCGAATTCAAGGAAATAAAAACCCAGTTAAGTAAATGGGAATTTGGGAAATTAGTGTCTCTGTGTCCAGTGGAGGACACAGAGACCATGGTGTAAAGGATCAGGTCACTTAAAGATGCAGTGCCTCCTTGGTGATATTGAGTACAGTGGAATGTCAAAGAGAGGGAATTAATCAAATGAATGAGACTATTTTCTCTGTCGACCAATACAGGTTACTGGTAACTTTGGGTAGGTGATCCGCCCCTTTAATTGTAGGCAGGAACAATTCTAGAAATGTATGCAGGTGGAGGAGCCTAGCTTCCCTCCTTGGCTGCAGCTAGTCAACCAGCTCCAGAAAGATTTGTTCCTTGGTGAAGACAAAGACAAAAGAACAGTTCTGCTATAGTTTAGAAATTTTTTATTTTTCTGTTAGAAGTGGAATACCACCATTAGGCGTATTACCATAACTGACAATGCCCTTAGATGTGGCTAGCTCAATAACCAGGTGCTATTTGTGGACCTTAAGCACTGGGGGGAAAATCTTGGCTACAAGTTCTTTCCTCAGGAGTCGCCCACCCAGGCTTCTTCTTAATACATGGTAGACTGAAGACAGAAGATCTGCAGGAAAGGTGAGCAACCCTTCGAGTGCTGCAGGTCCACATGTCCCACAGTGCCCCTCCTCACAGGGGTTTACTTTTGGAGATCCTGTTGCACACTCCTACACTCATTGGGTCTATCTGTATGTCTGTTGGGTGTTTTGGAGCAGGCTTATGTGGTACTTTAACCCTTTATCTGCTGGTTTTGCATCTTGTGGGGGGGGGGTTGTGACACTTTTTTCCTACTGGTTCAGTGTTTTTGTGGGTATCCTAACATGTTCTAGTGATGTTTAATTGCATTTTTATTTTACTGTTTCAATTTGGTAAAATGTGAGTTTCGGCACGCTTTACGGCATAGACGCCATTGCTCTCTTCACTCCTATGGGACTGTACAGTTTGGGACATATCTCTGCAATCACTTAACCTAGCGACTTCAGAGATAGCTCATTTTTCTTGTCTGCCCGTCCAGTTCATGTTTTCAGTGTGTTGGGGCAGGGCTTATAATTTTAAGTCCTTTGCTACTAGCCAGACCTGAAAAGTTACTCGCCACTGCAAGTCAAAACATACACACCAGGGCTGAATTTCTACTCACCAGGGCTAAATTTTCACTCGCAATTGGCTAGTGGCGAGTGGAAATTTTGAGCCCTGGTTGGGGGGCTCGGGGGGCTTCGGGCACTGTTTGGGTACTTTTTCTGGGAAAACGACATTTCCCATGAGCGCTTGCTTTGCGCACTCGTTTCTGATTGGCTCCCGCCGCGGCAGCCATTTAGTGCTATTTCCAGAACGAGTATCCTACGCAGGGCTTGGAATCCTCTGCTGATTAACCCTTCGCCTGCCAGATAAGTCTATTTTAGCGATTTCTGGGATGAAACCTTAATCCTACACACTGTACTTGGGTGATTTCTTATACTATGAGGTTGACAATGTGAGAATATCTATACCCTTGGAGCTTGGGGCCAGACCTAAGACTAAGGATGCTGGGGTCTCTGTATCCCCTATTGCGCATTGCTCTTGCTGTCATTCAGGGTACCTAGAGATTTCTCAGGTCATTTATGCCCAGCATGTTCTGATGTCCCTGAGAGTCACGGAGAGTGTCCATCCTCCACCAGGACAGCATCAGAGTTACTCCATACATGGACAACCTGCTTCAGAAAGCCCCCTCTGCGGAACTTCTTCATCAGCAGGTTCAGCAATGCATTCACGCTCTCACCCATCATGGGTGGATCATCAACATGGACAAGTCAGATCCCATCCCAGCGTCTGGTCTTCATGGGCCTTCTCATTGACACTCAGCAGAGCATGGTGTTTCTCACAGACGAGGTTGTTCAGCAGATCGCCCACAGGGTTTCTGCTGTTCTGGCTTAAGATCCAGTTCCAGCCAAGAAGCTGTCCTCTCTAGTGGGGAAATTCATCTCCACCATAGAAGTGGTTCCATTTGCCATAGCGCACACCAGGGAACTCCAGATGTTTGTGATCCAGGTGTGCAGGGGTCAGACGGACTTTCTGAACATGTCAGTGTCCCTCCCTCTTCATGTGGAACTGAGTTTGTCATGGTGGCTCGACCTCTCCAATCTGCTGAAAGGCAAGTCCTTCCTGATATCCTTCTTGACCACGGTGACGACGGATGCCAGCCTCTCCTGCTGGGGAGCGGTCCTAGGTCGCCTGAGCTCAGGGTCGGTGGTATCCGGAGGAATCTCTCCTTCCCATCAACGTGTAGGAGCTTCGGGCGATATTTCATGCCCTTCGTCATTGGACATCTCAGCTGGAAGACTTTCCAGTCTGGGTACAGTCCGACAACGCCACGGCCGTGGCTTACACCAACAAGCAGGGAGAAACAAGAAGTCTCGCAGCATGGTTAGAGGTCAAGGCTATTTTGTCTTGGGCAGACATATTACAGCTCATAATACTCAGAGACTGCAAGAATAACTGACAGAATGGGAATTTGAAATATCTAGCTACAACACCCCCATCCCCGAACTAATACCTACCTTAAGTGGATTTAAAAACCTATAGTTTTAAACACAGATATATACTATATATTACTGGTTCACTTAAAGGGACATACACATATTAGGTTTTAAAATGTGAATAATAAAGATTTTTGGTTTTAATCGGCTAATTACCCCAGTGGACGTTTCAAGAACGGAACGGATCTCTTTTCTGCTACACAGTGTCCTGTTAGGATACTGATAGCAGTATTCTATCTGTTGTTTGTATATTATATCTAAGATCTGCGGTTCATATACAACTGTTCACCTATATTTCTTGTGTAGCCTTCCACTATCTAGTCAATAGTTAGTGTCTCAAATCTTGCTGGAGCTGGTTGGCTAGCTGCAGCCAAGGAGGGAAGGTAGGCTCCACCCCCTGCATACATTTCTAGAATTGTTCCTGCCTACAATTAAAGGGGAGGATCGCCTACCCAAAGTTACCAGTAACCTGTATGGACTAAGAGAAAAGGCTTTAACAGGTAAGACTAAAATCCTCTTTTCGTCCTCTGATCTTATTCATGCAAGAGATATTAGAAAATGTTTAAGCTTTGAATGTTATTATGGAAATGACAAAAAGACTTTGTCTTCAGTTTATTGTACTCTGATGATGTCAAATTCCACTCACCCTCCTGGTTCATGATGTTCCTACACATTTCTGTGAGTGGGATTGGCTGCTTAATATCAGTGGGATATTTAACTCTTTGAGTGCCAGAGGGTTATGCAATGCATTGCTCTGCATTGCATTGCGTACCCCTCTGGCACTCAAAGGGTTAAAGAAAGAAAGATATGGAAGGAATAGGAAATAGATGAATTTAGGCGGGGGAATTAAAAAAAAATTACTAGAAGATCAAAAACTATGTTTTTAAGGCTTGTGAGGCTACTTAGGAGCATCAAGAACAAGCTCCTTAATGTGGTATTTATTAAGAAAAGTAATTTGTTTGATCATTTTGGCCAGAAATGCCTGGTCACATAGTTAACTATGAAAACTAGCTCATCTGCCCCATTTTTCATCTTGCAGTCCACCTAGCGGCTATTTTTTAAAATTGTCTTTGAGGCTATAGGACTAGTCTCATACTGGAGACCTTTTATTTCCTTTTATTTCTTTTGCTTTATTTGTATCTTGTTTGGTCTCCTGTAGGCAGACCAGAGACAGTCAATTCACCCATACCTCCCAACATTTCAAATTGCCAAAGAGGGACACTTGTGTTTTAGGGGGTGTTGCTGGGGGCGTGTCTGGTGGGCGTGGCATTACCAAGAATTTTTAGGCTATTTCATGATCTATTGACACCTACTTGTGAAACCTAATAAATGATTTAGAACAAGACCAAAATATTTTATTTACACAGACTAATTTATAAAAATATATACTGACATTTATACAAACAGTGATGTGAGTTTTATTGCTGTAGAGCAATGTGATACACTTATATACACACCACACAGTTTGATATCCTAAAAAGAGGGACATCAGGGTGGGAAAGAGGGACAGAGGGATTTGGGTCTAAAAGAGGGACTGTCCCTCCTAAAGAGGGACACTTGGGAGGTATGAATTCACCCCTTGTTTCCCTCTAACATGAGAAAGTTCCACCAGTACTCCTGATGCACAGGCTGTGCCTGGGGACTGGTCCTACATGGTCATCACCAATACACGGAGCGCTATTCTGGCTCTTGAGCCTTATCGCCTCCATTCCTAGTTCTGTGACTAATCTGTGGGGCTATTTTATTTACACCTTAATGATTATTGTTGTGCTTCTCCAATGTAATTTAAAACATTGTGTGTTCTTTTGATTTTATTACATGTTCACCATATAATAAAATCAACATGCATGTTTTCTTGGTACTGGCTCCATGGTGTCATAGCGCAGCTATAGGTAGAGTTCTAGGGGTGACGTTTCCTTATTTTAAGGTCTTTAGAGCTGATTCCATGGAAACATAATACAGTTACTTCTAGTGATGTCTCCTCTCTCCTCCAGATCTCATATTTATTAATTGGATAACTGGTTTAACTGCCTCACTGCTTCTGATTTACATGTAGGCACCAACTGGATAGTTACTTAGTTTAGAACTGGATGTGTAGTAGATCAGGATACTAGAGGCTCTCATTGCACTGCAGACATGTGAGAGCTTCTGTCTTTCAGAATTTCATATTTTTGTGGACCTTGTTAATATGACAGTGGTTCTTTATTTTGGCACCATTTTTTTGTCTCGCCCTAGGAACATACCTTGAAGAGGGGAGGGACTTTTGTCCTCCTTTTCTGTAGTTTTACCTGGCCCTGACAAATGAGATTTTACTCTAGCTATCCAATCTCCCTACTTTATCAAGGCAAAGGGTTTTTATGATTGCATTCAGCAGATCAAATTCCATTTTACTTTACCTCATGATATGTTAGTCTGTAGCATATTGCACATCCTTTATCACTATTACACATCTTGTTGCTAGATATAATACTTTTTCAGCTAGAATATTTTTTATGCAGAACTATTTTTAGCCTGCTATTTTTTTCATGACGTCAGGCACAGTTTTTGTTAGTTGAGCCTGAGCCTTTGCCTTTTCTGGGATGCCTGGGATAAACATGTATCTATCCTAAGATAACAATAAAGGAATACTAAAGGGCAGACTAGATGGACCAGGTGGTCTTTTTCTGCCGTCAATCTTCTATGTTTCTATGTTTTCTTTTTTATATACTTCTGTTTTAGACAAACTTGTTTCATTGCAGACTCTGTATATCCAAGTAGTTGTCTTTCTGGGATAACTTCTCTCTCTCTCTCTCTCTCTCTCTCTCTCTCTCTCTGTTGACTCAGTTTCTTTAGAGGGTGAGTCACCATGTCTGAGCCCAGGGAGAGAGATACCGGGTCAAAAGGGGGAAAACTTAGCTCCGATTAACTTAATTTTTATGCCTGCTCAACATGCATATGAAAAATGAATAGTACCCAATCTTTTACTACATGTCTGTCCTTTCATCTGCACTCCTTTCCATGGCTCCTTTTTTTGCTACAGCAGTGCAGTCAGTTGTCTCACAAAAACCCGCTACACAACCTAAAGGGTTAAGACACATCCCACACTGTCTTTTTACTGGACTCTTCTAGGCAAATGACTGATCTGTAATGATTTCTTATAAAGGGAGCAGTCCCCCAAGTCCAGCTCACAAAACCTCCTTCTGTGATTGGTCTGTCTCGACTCCCACTATCACCGCCCTTGCTCACTCAAGGTTCAAAACTCCATACCATTCCAGCTAATCTTGCTATAACAGCAGATAACTTGAAGCCTCTATCTTGAGTCTGATAGGGTCATCCCAACCATTTTGGAAGCAAGGAAACCAGTCATATCTAAGATTTATTACAGTGTGGAGAATTTATTTTACCTTTTGTGAGCAATATCATTTGGATCCCTATTGCTTCAATCTGCCTTTTCAGTTTTCTTCAAGCAGAGTTAGAGAAAGAAGTTAAGCTCAGTTCCCTGAAAGTCCAGATTTCTGGTTTATCCATGTTCTTCCATCTTAAGATTGTAGAGATCCCAGAGTTTCAGACTTTCTTACAAGGTATATCACATGTGGCCCCTACTTAAAGAGATTCAGCACCCCATTAGGACTTAAACCTGGTTCTTGAAGTGTTACAGGACAATCCCTTTAAACCACTGTCCTCCTTGCTGCTATCTATTCTGCTAGAAGAGTCTCAAAACTCAGTGCTCTGTCCTTCAGATCCTCATCACGAATCTTTCATCAAGATAAAGCAGTGTTGATGACTGTTCCCAAGTTCCAACCCAGGGTGTAGTTTGCTTTCCATATTAACAAAGAGTTGATTCTGGCCTCTCTATGCCCTGATCTATGCAATGAGGCGGAGGGACAGCTGCAAACTTTGGACATGGTTTGGTGCCTTGGACACTATGTTCAAGTCACTAACTTTTTCTGACAATCTGATTTACTGTCTGTCATTCCAAAAGGCCCAAGAAATGGTAAACCAAATATTCTCATATGTATACCCATGCCTTTTAGAGTTGCATCACATTTTACATAGAGTACTTCCTGGGCACTAAAGGAACAGGCTTCAGAGGATCAGCTTTGTAAAGCAAACACCTAGTTATCTGTACATATATTAACACTTTTTTTTTTTTGCCCTACCTGTATTTTTGACACTGCTTTGGGACACCCCATGGTCACTTTGTCCAGCCTTTGCACAAAATAGAAAAAAAAATGTCTGTATATACTGATAAATCTTGTTCTCTTAGTCTGTTCGGGGTAACAAGGCATTTCTGCTTCATGAAAACTTGCTCTTTGTTATGAGCCACAGTGCCCTTCTGTTTCTTGGCTTCCTGGTGACTTTCCCTTCCTGTTTTTTGCTGTATGTAAAGTAGCCATCAGGTGGAGTGCCAGAGGGGAAAGTAGAGCAGATGAGAGGGAGGAGTTAATGTTATCTTTATCGTTAACTGATTATGTACCCTGCCTCCTGGTGGATAATCATTTACCACATGACCCCTGTGTTCCTCAACAGGCTAAGTAAAACGGAATTCTGATTAAGTACACAATTCCCCTTTTTGTTCTTACCATATTTTATTCCTCATGATACAGTTGGTTCACCCCAGAATTCTTCCTCTCATTGTGCATAAGGCCCATGGTCTCCAGGCTTAACCCCTTGGATGCTGGAGATTTCAACACATTTATCCATTGGGTTAGTACATTAAACACTCCCATGAAAAACCTAATGCTATCTCTTCTAATTTACTTCCCACAGTCCTTTGCCTCCGGAACAGCTGGCCGCCCTCATCTATGAAGCCAGTGGACAAGATATTAGCATTGCTGTGCTCACACAGGTAAGGCTTCATTAGCTCTTTGAATGCAAGCAAGATCTCCAATTCATTGCAAAGCATCCACGGGATTAAAATACGTTTCCTTTTTTTTCTTCTAAATCAGAAGTTCCTTATGAGTTGTAATGACAATAACTGGCTAACTTCAATGTGTACTTAATACAGTGAGCTCTTGAAAGGAGAAACAACTCATAATAATATCCCCACTAAACTTAATAAGGTCAAAAACAATCCCAAGAACCCCTGTGAATTCCACCACTGTGTCTTTGTTCAAGAAATAACATCTTCAGTCAGTCCTGTATGTCATGTCCATGGAGATGGACACTGCATTTGTTAGCAGTAGTACAGAACCTAGTGCACCTACTGCACATAGCAGTCTGCACCATTTAAAGGGATAGTAATGTTTCAAAATAAACACAGCTTCGATTATTCTTTATAGTTTTTGGTCCATGTAGTGCATTATTATTATTCTCTAAGATGTGTAGATCCAGAGTAATCCTATATAATAATTCGCTAAGTATGTTTGTCAGAAGCCGTCATGCGCAGTAGAGACGGCTGCACGCGTTGCAGTCATTCGCAGTAGTGACTGCCCAAGCCATGGCTGATAACAGAGCAGGGCGCTCCGAATCCAGAACGTAGTCCTCTCTTCGCACCTTCCTGGATTGGTCCAAGGAAGGTGCGCAGAGAGTACTACGGTCTGAATTTGGGGCACCCTGCTCCGTTATCGGCCACGGTGCATTCAGGCAGTCAGTACTGCGCATGACTGCAGCGTGGCCAACAGGATCCGGCCACCACCCGAGGTTGCTTGGTGGCACTGTGGCCCGTGTACACGGGCCTTTCAAGTAGTTGAACAATAAAGTGTCACCCTCTAGCCCCTTTTACCTATGTAAAGCTGGACAGCAAGACCTTCCAGATGGATCACAGCAAGGGATAATCTTCTGTTAACATAAGGAAAAACCTGCCCTCCTCCTTCAAGTGGGACAGAGTTTTCTTATGCTCACAGCCAGAAGATTGTCCCTCACTGTGAGCTGTCCAGTGAAGCAACCAGATTCCACATCTGAGCGGAGGCAGTTTACAATACGTAAAAGGGGCGGAGGGAGACACTTTCTAATTCAGTTACTCTAATACCGCTCTACATGGCCCAAAAACTAAAAAGAATAATTGGGGCTGCATTTATTTTGAATCCCTTTAAGGATCAAAAGAATGCGTAATTGGGTACATAGGCGTGTACAAAAATTACAGTAGTCTTAAATGGAGCAGTGCAAATGGTAATTAGCCTCTCGTCAAGATAGATCGATAGGTGCCAGTCTTCCTTTGACCAAAATAGAACGACTCAGAAAAGCACAACACCATTTCACACTTCATATTCAATGCTATTACAAACTAGGAAATAAGAGAAAATATTGTCCCACACCTGCAATTTCATGCATGAAGGGGCATATCATTAAGGTGACCACATTTCAATTTTGTCATTCAGGGACACTGCAGAGAGAGGTGCACACCACATAGTTCTAAACACTAAAGAGAGAACTCCCCAGTGACAGCTGTGACACAAAGTGATGCCTGTGGTGGGCTACAAGAAAATGTAAATCACAGCCAAAGCCTTAAACTTACATTACATTAAATTGCACTGCAGCTCTCAATTGATGTCAGGACTTGATCTGTGTGTGGAAGCCATATTCTTGTAGCCCAGCAGAGACATCGCATTCTGTCACAGTAGGCAATGGGAAGTTCTCCTTCTAGAGTCTTCATTCCAGGACTTAGTATTGTCCCAGAAGGGGCTGTCTAGGACAAGGGACACATTGAACATCCGGAACTGTCCTGGGGCAGTCTGGGACATGTGGTCACCCTACATATCACCCCTCAGCAAATACAGTCCCATGGAAGGCTTTCTGGCTATTTTCCATTGTGCAAAGGATTTATCCTTATATCCTCATTACTTGTTGTTGGAGATGTTTGTTTTAGTTATGAGTGTATAAGTATTGCTCTTGATTCATTTTAACCTTTATAAAAGATATGTTCATTGTGTGGCGGGACAGGGGTGCTGCACCTGCAGTCCAGAGGCCTTTACTCCTCGATACTTCCCACTGTGTATGAAGGCTCTTTGCTTAGTTTTTATGAAGACTGTCAACCCAGAACACACTTTGGTCCTTGATTGGTACACTGAGGGTTAAGCACAGGGGATACAGTTATCCAGCCAGATAAAATGGCAATAAATTGTATTGTTAGGACAACAATTACAGGCAAATAAACAGTGGTAAAATATAAAACATACACACTTCTACTATTCTCTTGATATACTAGCAAATTTGTACAGATTGTCAGTGGTTCCACTTAATATTCACTGACCATATTAGATTTACTTTGAAGCTTGAACACACTCCCAAAAGAAGCAGGAGTGGGGCACAAAGCCCAGTGCACGTTCACCAGGTGCTGGCTTGCGTGAAGCTTCAATGTACTGGCAGAAGGTTTGAAGAAGGCATCCCAAGAAACCATCCACAGTACACTTTTCTCATTGAAGGGGTTTAAAAGGATATTTTATTGACCTTGCTACAATGTGCCTACTCCCTAGCCCTTGAATCATACTAGGGTAAACAGGAGAGCTCTCCTGAACCATTTGACCATGCAATGATTCCCTTCCCCAAAAACACCCTTACCACACATACAGGTGTCCTGAGTTAATCCCTCGGTTGCTGGATTTAATTGGAACACATTACTATAGTTTCCCGTTAATCCCTTTGATGCTAGAGAAGCCTTTTATGCATTGCTTTGCAAAGTGGTGGAAATGTCTGTCATTTGGGGCAGGGCTTCTCCAGCACTGAGGGAGATGGACTAAAAAGTGGTAAAATTCTGGGGCACACCAACTGCATCTTAGGGAAGCAAATACAAATCTTCATGTATTTAATTAGCAGTTTTAACCTGATGAATGCAAGAGAGGTCTCCAATCCATTAATACGCAATGCACTAGATACTTCTGTAGAATTCTTAGGGTTTAGCCTCTTTTTAGCTCTGTGGGAATGCTTGTTCTTCCCTAAGGTGCAGCTGGATTGCCCCAGAATTGCACCACTTTTCATTACTAGGTCTGTCTCACTATATGGCATGGTGACCTTGTCCTGTAATGGCCTACATGTGCCTTCTTGACCAGTTATTTTGACTAGACTTAACCCCTTAAGTACAACGCCTTGGGAAGCACTGCTTTGCAAACTTCTCTTGTCTTTAATGGGTTATAATGTGTGCAGAAGATTGTGGGCACATTTTTTTTGGGCATAAAATACTGAGATGTAATTACAGACCGCATTGAATTGCCGACAATGGGGCAAATGTGTATAGAAAAGGGACCAATTCTGGAGCAAAAAAATTGTACCAAAGGGAACAAATACACAATCCCATTGATTTAATTGGGGCTTTTAACCTCTTGAAATCTAGAGAGGTCTCAAGTGCATTGCAATTCATTGTAGACCTCTCTTCACCCAAGTTAAAAGCTCTACTTCAATCAATATGAACTTGGGGGATATTTATTTTTTCTTTCCAGTTTTCTGTTTATACATGTAGCTAATTGACTCCTCATTGCTAAATTTGTTGGGTTAGAGTTGCTGTGGTTAAATAGTATTATTGTTATTGTTACAATATTATTTGATATTTTCGATTTTTCTTGAACTGGTTCAGTGACTGTGTTTGTATATTTATCCTTCCTAGGAGATCATGTTGTATCTGGCAATGTATGTCCGGTCTCAGCCCAGTCTCTTTGGGGAGATGCTCAGGCTGCGGATTGGACTCATCATGCAAGTGATGGCCACTGAGCTAGCGCGGAGCCTTAATTGTTCAGGTAAGTAGATCCAAAGCCTGCAGACCCATTAGTATTACACACAATGGACTGTGCAGGAGCAGAGATGGCAGTGCTGTGTAAATGCAAATAATAAACATATTAAGGGTTAAGAGATGAACAAAACTGTTTTTGCATCAACTACAATCCTGTGGCTTTAGGAATGTCCCCCGTGCCTCCATCTCTGAACCCGCAAATAGTCAATGCAAATAATGCACTTGTCACATAAAACAGTAGCAGTGTTTGAATTCACTCTTTAAAGTCCAATAAATCAATTTAGTTTTTCATGGGGAGAGCTCTCCTAGGTTTTCTTTTTTTATATTCTACAAATTCGAGTGATTCTTTGCAATCCAATTGCACCATAGGGGACAAATACACATTGCCTTTGATTTAAATTATGTTTTTCACCTCTTGAATGCTACAGATGCCTCCTACACATTTCTTACCAATGCATTGGAGACCTTCCTTGCATTCAAGTGGTTACAAGCCCCTTTTATGTCAGTTCGAGTTTTCCCCTAGAATTGCGCCAGGTTTGCCATTTCTAAATATGATACCATGTCTACCACCACAGCAGCTTAAAATATCAAACTAATTAACATTAGTAGAGTTTAGATGGGTGCTTTATTTTTGTATTGTAGATATGGAGGAAAGGGGCCAGTCAGATAAATTCATAGTAGTAGTAGTTAAGGTTGAAAAAATACTTACGTCCATCAAGTTCAACCCCTTTCCTATTCCTATTTACCGTCATTGAGCCATAAGAAGGCAAAAGAAAAACCCTCAATACAGCAATTTCAAATTCTGCTTTGAATGGGGGGAAAATTCCTTCTTTATTCCAACTGGCAATCAGATTTCTCCTTGGATCAACATGCAGTAAATAAATGTTTATCTGAATACTATCATACATAGCCCTCTATATTCTGCTCTTTTAAAAAGGTATCCAGTCCCTTTTTAAAGGCATCTAATGTATTTGATAGCACCACCTCCTCAGGCAGTGAATTCCATACATTTATTAGACATATATATGTAAAGAAGGAAGTAACATGATGTGATCCTGTGTGGGATCCTCCTGTGGCAGACGCACCTAGGTAGAGGAGTAGGAAGGAGTTAGTCAAACTCCTCTCCACTGCCATCTGCATGAACCAGCTTGCATAGTGATTACATGTATTGGTGAGGGAGGCTTCACCCTTCTGGTCAAATCACTGCAGGACTCTTCTTGCTTCCGTCTCCTTTTATCTTCCTTCCATGTCATGTAGTGATTTGGACAGTAGTGGCCACAGGGAAACATTTCCACTAGTGCTGAATAAGGTGTGGCCGCACTCAGCTGGGCAGATCTCTGTGAAGCAGTGAGTTATGAGCCCTCCCATTGCTCAGACAGCACAGGCAGGGGTTTAAAAGAATCTTTTATTGACACTCTACTGCCCCTGTAAATGCTTAATAAGTGCTACCTTTCTGGACCTCACAGCACCAGCTTTTTGTGAATCCCAAGGGGGAGTCTGTATTCTGGGGACTGTAAGTTTAAAATTCTGTTACACCTAGAAGTAAGAGTATCTTAAGATTCAGTTGTTCCCAGCACAACTCATATTTATGGCATTCTGCATTTTCAGGTGAAGAAGCCTCAGAAAGTTTGATGAGTCTCAGTCCCTTTGATATGAAAAATCTCCTTCATCATATTCTGAGTGGGAAAGAGTTTGGTGTTGAACGAAGCAGTAAGTAGTGCAGCTTGTTGAAATGCTGATTTAATTACAAAGACTTTCTTTAAATGGGAATTGTGCTGTAGGAAAAGTGGTTTGTTGAACACATTGACCTGCCTAAGTAAGGTGTCCTTTATACAGCAGTTGATTGTTTCTATATATATTTTGCATTATAGCTTCAATTTCATGTACATATTGATGCCTATTGGAAAGAGAAGTAGTACTTCCTGATAAAAAGCCCATATACACAAACATCCTAATGGGCCCTATAAATGTTGCCCTTGCTCAAGAGAGAACATTTTCAATCAGTCGTAGATGTAATTTCCATAGACAAGGACATGCTGGTTGATAACAGGATCACAAGACAGAAACTTTGTCATGACACATAGTGATATTAACCCTTTAGGAGCCAAAGGGAGTATAAAGCATTCCTTAGCAATGCACACTCTCTGTCCTTAAAGAGTTCAGTTGTCTCATGCGTTTCTCCTCCTTTTTTTTTTTTAAAGAACTGACACCAACTGTCATTTCCACCTTCAAGGCATCCAGAACTGATTGGAGATGTTCTTTCTTGAAACAGCACAAGGCAACATTCATAGAGTTGATTAGGACTTTCTGGTCATAGTAAGGAAGGTGAAGATTTATTATTACATGTTACTTCTCCTTGAAGTGTGTCTCTAGATAACACTTCTTCATAGCAAACAATAGGCTTTTATAGACCTGAATGACTTTAAGGGGCACTAGCCTTTATCAGATTGTAACCTGAACACATTAGCAAGATAAAACGCACATAACATTAGTTAGAAGAAATAACTGTGTGAATGATACCTACCTAGCTAAGTCCTTCAGATAAACCTGTTAAGAGTAACTTATTCCAAAGGAACAATTCCTCTTGAAAGCAATTGCAGTACTGTTCTGGTGCACTGTATGGGAGGGTTTGTGTCTATGGCTACCGGTCTAAACAGAACAGCATCACCTGGTGACCACAATAGAAAATGACCATTCAAGAAAAAAACAAGTTTAATCTATAATAACTATTGAATTAAGTTGTTCCCTGTAATGGAAATGACATTTTTTATTCAGCTGTTAAAGTCCTATAATATAATGTAGTGGGCATGTTCACAGTGCTTCTACCAGGTAATAAAGCTGCACCTAAGCACCTTGAAGAAAGTCTGTGAGTGTAGTGATTCCCTGTATAGTGTATGTATATGATTAGCAGTCAGTTTTGTGATTACATCCATACAGGCACTCTGTTATATATGTATGTAAGTATGTGTTTGTATGAATATATTCACAGACTCTATAATTATAATAAAACTTTATTGTTCCTTTTATATTGGGACTTTATTGTTGTCGTCTTCACATTTTGTGCAACAGAATCTTATAATGATAATGGCCTATTTTATGTACCAATTTTCTCCCCATAGGTATGTTGGTATGTTGTATTCAGGCACTAGGAGTAATAAATGTTTTCTTCTGTTTTAAAAGTGCGTCCAATACAGTCAACTGCTACCAGCCCAGCAATCTCTATACATGAAATGGGGCACACAGGAGCTACTAAAACAGAAAGGAGTGGCATCAATAGGATTCGAAGTGAAATGAAGCAAGTGAGTCTTCCATTGTTTCTCCTTAGCTGCATTTCTCAGCACATACCCTATGAGCCCACTAACATGCCAAGATTTGAGGATATCCTTTGTAGGACACAATCCGATTGACTGATCCTATGATTAACACATCTGAGCTCTAGCAAGAAAATCCTGAAATCCTAGTCCGTTAGTGGGACCTGAATGCCTCCGTTGATAACCAGTGTTTCTTAGAACCAATCTATTGGTCTGTTCTTTTTATGGCTCATGAAGGATCTTGTACTGTTTGTGAAATTATTAGGAACAAGAATATGGAATGAATGCCTGATTTGTATTACAAGTTTTCATACATAATTAGAAGTCTCTTATAAATGTACTTTATTGTGCCCCCTATCCTGACCAGAACTCTGGCACTGTATTCAGCACTTGGCCCTTTTGTACTCTGTAGGTCTCCCATTACCTCTTTAGATTGTAAGCTTTGGGGTAGGGACTTCACTTCCAGTGTTTCACTTTGCAAAGCACTTGCAACACTGTATTGTCTAAACACTTACATTGTAAAGTGCTGTGTACACCCGTGGTGCTATATAAATACACATATTCATTCGTTCATTCAATTAGAAACTCTTTAACTCCGTGAGGAACAGAGGAGTGCACAAAGCATTGCTTTCCAATACATCGCACAATCCTCTGGTCTTCAAGGAGGTAATGTGCTTTTATAATGTAGATACACATTTTATATGACATCTAAATATTTTACTTTAAAAATTACAGCTATGTAGTGAAATACTGATAATTGTATCATATATTGTGGCATACATCAATTCTTAGCTCATACTGGTAACGTTTTATACTGGCGGTTTCATGTTATGGAATTACATGAAAAACAGATGCATTTTTACTGTGTTTACATGGGATTTTGTGGCAACGTGTTTTTTTCTCACAGAATCTTTTTTCTCTTTATAAAAAGCAGCAACAAAATGAAGCGAAAAATGCAACTACCTGCAATATATGCTTGATAAATTTGAATACTCTGCTTTTAATTTGTAGTCACATTTACTCTTTGTTTGATAAAGTAGTATCCAATGCATTACTTCTCAGTTTGTTGAATACCCCTCTTGCATCCAAAGGTTTAAAGGAGCAGTAAACTTTTATTATGAAAATAAATATATTGAAGAGCTTTTCTCGCTAAGTAAAAGAAAGGTTCTCCCACTGCTGAGCGATGATGAATATCTCAAGTTATTACAATCTAAACTCATGGGTTTTTTTTGTTTGTTTTTTTTTACATTAACAGAACCTTTTAATAAATTCCAATTAGTTATTCTGTTACATTCTATTTGAGAGGATAATCTGTGACTTACAGTTCTCCACAGAATGTGATAGAAAAACATGGTACACAGAGAACAATCCGTGCTGCACGTGAAAGTAGAACAATGTATTACATACTGCCAGAAAAGTCTCTGGAAACAGACCCAGGGTGCTCACAGTCTGGGACTTAAAAGTATTTGATGATGGAAGAAAAGTATAGGCCGTTTGACTGATATTATGTGCATGCAGAATATTTAAAGTCACAATAAAGGGCTACTATCCCTTTAACACAAGTCTTGGGTTGTATTAGGATTCCACTGAAAATATTAATCGGTTCTACCTCAAACTTTTCCTGAAGTAAATCAGCTGCACCATAGGGAATACACAGAAAAATCATGTTGAATTAAATTGGGTGTTTAACCCCTTCATTGCTAGAGAGGTCTTCGGTGCCTTGCTTTGCAATGCAGTAGAAACCTCCCTAGCATTCAAGGGGTTAAAGTTCTATACAAGTGCATGGGGATTTAGGAATTTTTATTTGTCCCCTATGGTGTAGTTTGTTTGATCCAGAGATCCACAGCAGATCCACAGTTGCACACATTTTACCCTTATTATTTCTACTATTGTTTGTGTGGTACGCTGTTACTTCTGTTCATCATCTTGTAGTCACTTTGTAACCATGCCACCATTTTATTTTTGATTTCAGATGGATAGGAGGTTTAGCGCTGATGATCAGGTGACTCATAATCTGAATGTTTTTTGTGCTGTTCTCTTCTTACAAAAAACTTAACCAACTAACATTTACTAATCGCTGAACCTTTAAGTTCCATTTAACCTCTCCACATTGAAATGTCAATCCAACAATTAGTTATTTGAGTAGAGAAGTGTCTGTCATGCCAAGGGTTATAATGACAAACCCATATTCAGTGGTGCTAAAACCAATTCAGGGAAAACCAAATGTACCAGATTTTTAAGAATACTCCTGTATGAATACTGTTGAATCAATCAAATTAACTGATCTTTTGATTGACTTTTGACTAACTCAACTGTGTTCAGACAGTACAATTCCCACACCAAGGGAGAAGAACCTGTGTTTGTTCATCCATTGTTGGACTACAGATCCCATCATCCTAGACTAGCTAGCAGAGGTGTAGTCTAACAATAGCTGGGAAGCCAACTGTTGCCTGCACTGTCTAAAATTGTTAGTCCCTTATAGAAAGGCACACAAACCAGGTAGAGAAATGCAAAACTTAATTGTACATAGTATACATAGACAATATACAAAAGAGCATATAAATGGAGACTAATAAAAACAATTAAAAACAGCATCTTGCTGAGGGGAAAGACACAGCATAATAATAGTTTATATATAAATAATAATATGAACTCTCCAACAAAAAAATATACCGAGAGAAAACAACAGAGCTAGATGGTAGCACTCTTCATAAATATATAAAAGAAATAAAGACCACCCTATTGCAAGAAATGTAAATAGTACCCCAATAAAGACAAGACACAGTGTGTATAGACAAAGAAAGCAAGATAAATACAATATATGCTATATACCCAATAAATATATAGGTGTTCCTGTGCAAAAACACGCAGCAATAGAGTGCAGAAAAGAGCTAATAAACAGCCAAATAAGTGTGTCAAGTTCAAGCAGCAGGATGAAGCAATAATATACAAGATAATATCTCACAGAAAAGTCCCAAAGTAAGCGGAGAGCTGTGTGTCACCCCTCAGCAGCCTGCAGGTTCTTTTCTCTGTATTCACCTCGGTACAAAGCGCCTCACACTGCATTGATGTTAACCAGCCTTTCAGATCACTGTGATCTGGATGGAAGGCTTACCATAAGGCAACAGAGGGCTATAAAGCAGTGGGAACTACAAATTCCCCCCCAAATTCCATTGATTTAAGTGAAGATCTTAATCCCTTGAATTCTAGAGTTGTCCTTCACATTGCTTCATAATGTGTTGAAGACATCTCTTGCATTCGAGGAGTTAAAAGCCCATTCCTGGGAATTTTCATTTCTCCCCTGTGGTGCAGGTTTGCTCCATAATTGCACCTCTTTAGTTTGTTGAATTGCACATTTAACCCTTTGAGTACCAGAGAGGTATCCAAAGCATTGTGTTGGATACCTCACTGGCACTCAAAGGGTTAAGGTGGAATTCTGAACGCTAAAGAGGTGCAATTATAGAGCAAATCAACTGCACCACAGGGGACAAGTAGACATTCCTACAATCAAAGGGATTTAAATTTGCAGTGTGTTGACACCTAGCACTCAGGAGGTTAAAAGCTCCATTTGCCCACTATGGTGCAGCGGATTTACCTCAGAATTGCACCTAGATTTATGTACAAGGAAGGAGGGGTGATTCTAGAGCAAACCAAATGTACCATAGGGAAGTAATACAAATTCACCAGTCTCCCATTGACTTAAAGGGATAGTAATACTTCGTTTTATCTTTATTTTATTTTGTAAGCATTAAAAAAAACATGAAAAACGATATGTCTTATCTCTCAAACCTTTATGGTTTGAGGGATATTCACAAGCAAAGTTTCCCCTCCCGCCCCTTTTACCTAGTGTAAGCCATCTCTTCTCAGATGTGGAATCTGGTTGTAAGACCAGACAGATAACAGAAGGGGACAATCTTCTTTTGTGAGAACAGTGGAATCCCTGCCACCCTTGACAAGTTTTTCAGGTTTTTCCCTTATCTTGATTGAAGATTGTCCCTCTCTGCAGTCTACCTGGGCACCTCCCTTCTGATCTGGCTGAACAGTGTGTTACAGCAGTAAAAGGGGCAGGAGGGGGATACTTTGTCATTGAATTACTCCTGAACTACAACTCTGACAGAATTGAAATAACACTCTCCAAAGTCCAAATGCTATGATGATTAATTAGAGCTGCTTTTATTATGAAACATTACTATCCCTTTAAATGAGCTTTTAACCCCTCCTGTGGAGGTGTTCAATGCATTGCCTCATAATTTGCTGGCAAACTAAAACATCCAGGATATTAAAAGCTTTGCAATGCTTTATGTACCCCTCTGGCATGTAATTAACCCTCTGAGTGCCAGAGAGGTATCCAACACTTTGAATTGCAATGCGTTGCATACCTCCCTGGCACTCAAAGTGTTATATGTCCCTATGTTACAGTGAGTTTTCTGCAGTATTTTCCTGCTAGTTACTGAAGCAGCTAACTCCTGTGAATGCATTAATGTCACTAAAAAAGGTGGAGGATGCCTTTCTCCATTATTCATAAGGTGAATGTACCTATCAACAGGTATATGTAATTTTTGTTTTTTTTGGGTGGGAGGCACTTAGCAATCCATGTTACTTTGCCCTATATTTATAAAAGCAAACTGGGGTTATTCTGGAGTAAACAAACTGCACCATAGGGGACAAATAACATTTTCATTTAAATTAAATTGGGCTTTTAAAGTACAGTAACACTTAATATGTAAAAAAAATATATGTTTTGTAGGGCTTATCCTCCCAAGTAAGCTAAGGGTACTACCACTACTTTTATTAAGAAGATATAGCAACTTAAACTTGATTTTTTTTTTTTAGGTGCAATATCTTAATGGCCTGAAATATTTCAGTGGCGCTATTGCTGCACCATCCTGTGAGGGTTTATGGTCAACTGACCAGAGCTGTCTATAGGATCGTGTAGCAACAGCTCCACTGAGACATTGCACCTAAACAAATTTGAGCTGATATAACTTTTGAATAAAGCAACTCTCATCAGGAGTAAGTGTACCCTTGTTTTGCTCAGGAAGATAAACCCTACAGTCGATTTTATATATATATATATATATATATATATATATATATATATATATTTGAATTTAGGCATTTTTATTTGTCCCTATGGTGCAGTTGGTTTACTCCAGACGAACTCCAGTTTGCATTTATAGATACGGGTCTGTGTACCTTACATGCTAATGTTCTAACATGGTCATCTCTGACTTCGTCTAAGTTTCTCCTTACCCAAAGGGTTCAAACCACCAGAGGGCGAAGTAGGCACTACTCCTGCAGTGCCAGTTTCTTCTAATGTAAGGTTGCTGTGGGCTCATGTATTTACAGATAGATTACATATCTTCATATTCATCTGTACAGGCCTGATGTTTCTCTTAATTATCAGCGAGTCTTCTATATGGTTTAAATAACACTTTGCACTATGTTTAATGACTTGGTGTTCTGTAGTTCAAAAGCTATTCAAGGTAAATGGATCCCCCCTCCCACCCCTTCTGGCCGCATCACACTGCATCTAAGCGTGGTCCGGATGGAGAGCGGTGAGGGACAACCTTCAGTAAGCAAAAGGAAAATCTTGCCCTCCTTCGTCAAGGAGGGAAGGGTTTCCTTATACTTACCATGTGAAGTTTGCTGTTTGCTGCATCCGTCCGGTCCCACTACTAGATTGCAGCTCTAAGGGGAGCTGACAAGAAGGGGTGGGAGGGGGACCTGTTTACCTTGAATAGCTTTTGAACTACGGAACAGTAAGTCATTAAACATAGCGCAAAGGTGTTATAAAAGCCATATAGAAGACTTGATGATACATTACTATCACTTTAAGGCTTGGTGGCTGTTTTTCTTGTAGCCCAGCATTGGAAGTAAATTTTTGTCATAGCAGTCGATGGTCATTTCTCCCTCTGATGTTTTTAACTCTCTCTCTTGTTATTGTTTCCTATCTCCATGCTTTGACTGCACGCACTTTTCATGTTCAGTTTGCTTTATTATTTATATACTTTATTTTTATGTTATAGTTCATGTATGGCCATTCTGTAAGCAGCAGCATCTATTCATCAAGGTCTACGGTAAATAGTCATTTGTCTTATCATGTATCCTGTTGTTTTACCACTTCTGTTCCTTTCTCTTCTCCTGTCATCTGTTATCTTTCAAATTACATCACTTGACAGCACTCACTTTGTTCAGAGGTGGACAATCCTGTGGTCAACAAATCATTTTGGGAATTGTAGTTCATCACCAGATGGATAAACACACTGTTGACCACCCTGCCAAAGCTTGTACAACGTTTTGTTTTTCAGAGGCCGACAAAATGTTCACAAACTGCTCTAAAACCCATTTCTGAATACTACAACAATATATTTGTAAATGAATGCTAGTTTTTAATGAAAACTATATATATATTTATTTGCCAGGCTTTTCTTGCTTACAATGGTACTCCCACTACCAAGAGATACTTTATTAAAAAATTATCAGCTCTCAAATGAGACAACATAATGCATATTTATTTTGCTGTCTTTGGAAAATTTATGGTCATTGACTGTAGTTCTCCATAGAAATGAATGGAAACAGCACCACCTATTAACTAAATCACAGTTCAATTTAAAATAAAAACTTATTTTAATAACATTTTGAGTTGTAATAAAGTAATTGCATTACCCTTTTTTTCTATATTAAAACAGTAATATTCCTTTAATTATTTGAAATGTTAGATGTACTCAAACATTTAGCTAAAAAAAAAAGATTTTTTCAGTGGAGTTTGATGGGAATAATGGTAATGCTCAAGGGGCAAGTAAATCATGCAATTTCAATAAAGGATGCTGATGGGGAGTTGTTGTACTAGGCACTTATAGTATATGAAGGAGGCTACTGTCTGCCACTATCTTGACTAAGAATCCAACTAAATAATTTAAGGCTTCTCTGCTGGATTGTGTAATTGACTGTGGACCTTCAGTAGGCGTTCTGAGCAATGAGGCTTTCACTATTTTAAAGCAGAGTGGCCAGTAATACAGATTTCCCATCATTACAGAAAGGCATTGGACAATCCAGCAGGGAGGCATTTAATTCCAGACATAGGTTTTTTTTTATTAACATATGGTGGAAGGAACTGATGCATATTTGCAGCCCAAAGTGAAGAGATTGTATAGTTAACAGAGAGATACTAATCAGGTTCTGCAACTTGTGGAGTATCTGCAGAAGGGGGGGATGATTACATTTTGCTTACATGCGATGTGTCATGCCTCTGTTCTAGGATTCCACATGAGATGTGCCTAATATCAGTTATAACAACTTGAACTTATGTTTAACATGACCACGATACTATTGCCTTTCTACACCTGCGGCTCACTGCCAGCCCTCTTAAAATGGTAGTTCAGACATGCATATACAGACTGAGAGTTGTCATTCACCACTGCTAACCAATGGGATTCCAGTTAGACGGTTACTCTGGGTTAGTAGGAACTGCTCAATGGAACAGGATTGTCAGAAGTAGACCTAGGAGTTTAATAGGCTGACTGAAAGGCTTTATTCTGATTGGTCATTGAGAAAAGCAATACAGCAAGCAAAGTTGAGAACACGGGTGCATTTACTTTGCAAGAGGTCTGTTTGGAATAATGGCATGGAAACAGAAGAGAGAAGCTTGTTTAGCATAAAATATAGTTTGGACTATAACTTGGTTACTCAAATAATTAAAAAAATCTACATTCTGTAATCTGATGCTCAGCTACAGGCAATAGTAGAGAAGGGCTCTAAGTTTATAGCAAGAACAGTACTAAGTCTGTCAACTAGTTTTTCTCTTAGTATGTGTGTGTATGACAGTGGTTCTCAATCTTTTTTTGCTTGGGGCACCCCTAACACGTAATCTTGAACATTCGCGGCACCCCTAACATATTTAATGTAATTTATCAAGGGCATAATGAAGGGTACAATACATAAATATACAGTATTATTAGGTCTTATAATCATAATACCATAACTAAACATATTGTGCATAACAATTTCTATAAATCTTTATTTAAAAATCGATTTTTTTAGTCTTTATAGAAAACACAGGGCACCCTAAGTTGATGTCCATGACACACCAAAGTGCCACAGCACCCTGGTTGAGAATCACTGGTGTAGCTTAGTTAACACAATACTTATATACGAACCTTGGGAACATGTAAGTGTGATTTTAAATACTGCTGTCCTTCCGGAGTTTCAGCGGCTCTACATAATCTGTTAACAACCTCTGATCTTAAAGCAGATGAATCCGACACAGACTTAAGACAACAGCAATACTTCTTGGTAATGACCAGAGTGTTAACGGTGTGCAACTGAGAAAAGCTTCCCCAAGTTTTTTACATAACTAACTGTACAAACAAGCTCTCAAATATCGCACCACTATTATAATACATTCTTGGTACAGATTCAAATGCAATTCATGATCATGAGTAAGCGCAGTTGTCGCATGAAACACGTTGATCTTTCTGGTCATTTATAGACTCGCTGCCATCCACTCTGTAAGTCTCACTCTCCATTCCATCTTTACATCTGGTCGGAAGCTACAAAAAGCAAGTATTTTTTTGCTAATAAAGAATCAAGTTTTTTGAAAAAAAAGATTGCTTGCATTTGAATCTGTACCAAGAATGTATTATAATAGTGGTGCGATATTTTAGAGGTTGTTTGTACAACATGTAAGTGTGGTGCAGTGTATGTAGGTATCCATTCGAAGTGTTGCATGTAAAGTTTTGCATCATAAAATGATGCATGTGTTTTGCCGAGTCATTTGAAGTGTCGCATTTAAAGTTTTGCATCATAAAGTGACATACATTCTACATTTCACATCGCTCCGAATGGCACATTCACATTTCATGTGTTAACGTGTAACAATATGGGTGCAATAATGACGCAATATGGATGCAATATTGACACATTATAGGTGCAATAGGGTTGCATTAAGGACGCAATATGGGTGCAATATTGACGCAATATGGATGCAATATGGGTGCAATATTGACGCAATATGGATGCAATATGGGTGCAATAATGATGCAAATTGGGTGCAATATTGGTGCAGTATGGGTTCAATATTGGTGCAATAATTACGCAAATTGGGTGCAATATGGATGCAATATGGGTACAATAATGACGCAAATTGGGTGCAATATTGGTGCAAACTGGGTGCAATATTGGTGTAATATGGGTTCAATATTGGAGCAATATGGGTGCAATAATGACGCAAATTGGGTGCAATGTTGACACAATATGGGTGCAGTAGGGTTGCAATAAGGATGCAATATGGGTGCAATATTGGTGCATTAAGTACACAATATGGGTGCAATAATGACTCAATATGGGTGCAATAGGTGTGCATTAAGGACGCAATATGGGTGCAATATTGACGTAATATGGGTGCAATATGGATGCAGTATGGGTGCAATAATGACGCAAATTGGGTGCACTGTTGACGCAATATGGGTGCAATAATAATGCAATATGGGTGCAATATTGACACATTATGGGTGCAATAGGGGTGCATTAAGGACGCAAATTGGGTGCAATATGGGTTAAATATGGGTGCAATATGGGTTAAATATGGGTGCAATAATGACGCAGATTGGGTGCAATAGTGACACAATATGGGTGCAATAATGGAGCAAATTGGGTGCAATATTGACATGGGTGCAATAATGACGCAATATAGGTGCAATATTGATGCATTATGGGTGCAATAAGGATGCAATATGGGTGCAATATTGGTGCATTAAGTACGCAATATGGGTGCAATATTGACGCATTATGGGTGCAATAGGGATGCATTAAAGGAGCAGTAAACTTTTTTTATGAAAACACATTTTACAGAGCATTTCCTGCTGAATAAAACAAGGTCACTCCCACTGCTGTCAGATGCTTTATTCAAAAGTTATAGCAGTTTAAATAATCAGGAAGTGAGTTTACTTCCTGATAGTTCGAAGTGACAGGAAGTGACAGGCAGTGTCTATCTCATTCTATGGAGAACTGTATGCCTCTGACTTTCCTCTCCATTAGATTCTAACAGGAAATCTAATTCGAATTTGACCACTAGAGGGCACTGCTAATGTAAAAAAACATGGGTTTAAATGGTAATAACTCTGGAAATATGAATCTCTTGGCAGTGGTAGTACCCTTATTTTACTCAATAGGAAAATCCCTACAATATATATTTTTTCATAAAAAAAGTTTACTGCTCCTTTAAGGACGCAATATGGGTGCAATAATGATGCAAATTGGGTTCAATATTGGTGCAATATGGGTGCAATAATGACGCAAATTGGGTGCAATATGGGTTCAATATTGGTGCAATATGGGTGCAATAATTATGCAAATTGGGTGCACTGTTGACGCAATATGGGTGCAGTAATGACGCAAATTGGGTGCAATATTGACGCAATATGGGTGCGATATGGGTGCAATAATGACGCAAATTGGGTGCAATGTTCACGCAATATGGGTGCAATATTGACGCAATAGGGGTGCATTAAGGACTCAAATTGGGTGCACTGTTGACTTAATATGGGTGCAATAATGATGCAAATTGGGTGCAATATTGAAGCAAATTTGGTGCAATAATGACGCAAATTGGGTGCAATGTTGACGCAATATATGTGCAATAATGACGGAATATGGGTGCAATATTGACGCATTATGGGTGCATTAAGGACACAATATGGGTGCAATATTGATGCAAATTGGGTGCAATATTGGTGGGATTTGGTGGGTTTTAGGTTGGATTTGGGTTGGGTTTTGAGTTGGTTTTGGTGGGTTTTTGGTTGGATTTGGTGGGTTTTTGGGTTGGTTTTGGTGGGTTTTGGGTTGGTTTTTGTGGGTTTTGGGTTGGATTCGGTGGGGTTTTGGTTGGATTTGGTGGGTTTTGGGTTGGATTTGGGTTGTTTTTTGGTTGGGTTTTGGGTTGGATTTGGTGGGTTTTTGGTTGGGTTTGGGTTGGTTTTTGTGGGTTTTGGGTTGGATTTGGTGGGTTTTAGGTTGGGTTTGGGTTACACCCATATTGCGTCCTTAATGCACCCATATTGCACCCATACTGCGTCATTATTGCACCCATATTGCGTACTTAATGCACCCATATTGCGTCCTTAATGCACCCCTATTGTATCATTATTGCACCAATATTGCGACATGTTAATGTACTAGATGGTCAATGCACCATTCGAAGCAACACGAAATGTAGAATCTGCGTCACTTTATGACACAAAACTTTAAATGCGACTTCAAATAATGCGGCAAAACAAATGCTTCATTTTATGACGCAAAACTTTACATGCAACACTTCAATAGTAAACCGTGTATGTATATGCCGCAGATATATCAGGTTGGGCAAGACCATTAGATCAGAGGTTGGGGGCAGGAATATGATGAGGCACCATGCTAACTGTAACGACAAAATATCATTTGCTTTCCTGCAACATTTGTCATAAACAATATGTGGCACAGACTTCAAACCTATTAAGCAGAAGACATTTGGTCAATATATCCTGCAGTGATACTCACTTGGTGCAGACATTGCACTTTCTCCATTGTCTTGACAAGGTTTTTGGGAGTTTTGATGTCAAGATTATTGAGAGGGTGTACATGCCAATCAGGTGTGGGGACCTTCACACGAAAATTTAATAAAAAATACAGTGGATTTAATAAGGAATATGATATTAGTTGTCATGTTTAACTTTTTATGTTTAAGGGGTCAGTATAGCTTGAGTTACCAATTATTATGAATGTTTTTGAGTCCCAGTATTTGACTACTGCCTTTATTGATCTTTGTATGACAATGTATTTGAGCATTGTGCTTATGCCTCTTGAGTGCCGGGGATGCCTCAGACTCACCTTAATGCTGCACTCTAGAAGGGGTCCGCTCTCAAATCCAGGGGTTTAATATTGTCTTTGGTTGCTCTAATCACTCTGTGACTAAATTGAGTTATTGATCTCTGTGGTCATATTATGTTAGCTGAATTAACATACAATTTACATGTAATATGTTTATAAAGTGTGTAAAATGCTGTGATATAACACAAGTATGCGATTCAATATCTATACTCTAGATCAGTGGTCTCTCAGGGCCTACTAACAGGCCAAGATTTGAGGATTTCTGTTTTAGACTGCAGGTGAGTTAATTCACTTGACTGATCCTCTGATCAACAAACCTGTGTTTTAGCAGGGGAATTCACAATTCCTGGCCTGTTTGTATGCCCTGAAAGCACATGCTGAAAACCACTTCTCTAGATTAATTTTAAGATTTTAGATTGGCTATTGTATAATCAAGGGGTGTGGACCAGAATTCAGTGTTTTTGCTGCCTTCTACCATGTACTGTTCAGCATTTCATTTATCAGACTTGGTGGCATTCTCTCTATATATGCAACTTATTGCCTCACTGTGTGGCTGACTATGCTGATGGGTCTAAGTGTGACACACACACAGTTATGCCTGGAACACGTTGCCTGGCAACTGCAGTATGTATTTTCGGCAGTGACATATGATAAGGAGTTGAATAATTTTGTTTGACCAGTGACTAAAGCAAGATTCATGACTTTAGTGTCCTATTGAGATGGGTCAGTTTGAATTGCAAGATTACACACCAGTGACTGGCTTGTTTTGGATACTTGGAAGAGGCATTTAGGCACACTGGGTAGCAGGCACACAAGCATTGCAAAGAAAGTATTTAAAGGGTCCCCCAACAACGCGTTTCTTATAACATCTCTTCAGGGAATTTTACATTTAGATAGGGTTTTTTTAGTTGTATTAGAGTAGGACTTGCAGCAAGTGAGATACCTTCGCGAGATGGCGAGCTTACCCACAACATGGCCAATTTGTGAATATTAAAATATCACTTATTTTCTAAGAAATATTATATATGCACATTGCAGGGCACATATTTACTAAGAAATACTATATATACACATTACAGGACAAATATTTAATTTTACATAGACGAGCGCAGGTTTGTCTTTTTGACTGTTTACTCTTTGGGTCTGTGCCTGAGGTTTGGGGGACTGGAGAACCATCTCATTCTCTGCTGCTGTCTATGTACTTACTCTTTATATTCACATTAAACTTATATACTACATGGATATGTTATGGCTAGTTGGTGCTGTGAGTTTTCTTTCTAACAAAAACATGTGCTTCCCCTTTTGCATTACTTACACATTGTGAACATACACTGAGCATCATCCTGCTCCTGTAGAACTTGCATTTTTCTCTATTCAGTCCACTTCCTGTTGTGGAGACATGTTGCTTCCCAGGGGACCGATTTCAGAAACGCAAAAGGGACAGGGTGGTATTCAGTGCATGTCCTTGAATGGATCTGTGATGTGAAGGGGTGAAGCAATAGGCCCCTTCTCCCCAGGGCATTATGCATACGTTTTGCTTTGGCTCTCAGAAAGGCACATACTGCAGCATACTTCATACCAGTGTCTCATGGCACCTTAGAACATGCAAAGTGTTCTAAACACACACATTTCCAGGTGATACCTCATAAATTCTTAGTAGTAACTCAGTGTCACACCTGCTTATTTATTAGACTGGTTGTAGTAAAAGTAATTGGGGCATTTCTTTGAATTAGCCGTTTGTCAGTTTGTATGTCTTAGACACTTGTAATACAGCTGTGTTTTTATTTCACTTGAGATGAAGTCATTCAAACGAATGTGTTTTTCAGCCTTTTAAATTGTACATATTTTCTATATATGGATCACATAGATGTGCATGGCTTGGCAATGTGTTGGACACCCCCTCTCCCTTTTTTCCAGGTCATTAACCCTTTTAAGTACTAGAGTGTTATCCAGCATTTTGATACGCATTCTTCGGATACCTCTCTGGCACTCAGAGTTTTAGGCAGGCTGACCAGATCTCACCTTTAAGCGAGGACACATAGGAAATAGCCATTTTTCACTACTTCACTGAAATCAAATATACATATATTGGAGCCGCTAATTTTTTGTATTTTAAAGGTGAGGTCTGGTCAGCCTAGTTATAAGGAGCAATTCAGAAAGCAAAAGACTAGCTGTTTTGGAGCAAACCAACTACCATGAGGGACAGACATGAGTTCAATAAGCTCACACTGATTAAAATGAGGCTTTGAAACCTTGAATGTTAGAGAGGTCTCAGTGCTTTGCATAACTAGTTGGAGACAACTCTGGCATTCAGGGTGTTAAAGCCCCATGTACATCAAAGATCATTTTTGTCAGTTGCTCCAGAATTGCTACACTTTCTTTTTCAGTTGCTACTTTCATGTCATAAAGGTGTTCTGGGGGGGTTGATTGTTGTCAGGTTTGTACTTCAGATGCACTCAGCTGTATGAGGTATTATACTGCTATACACAGTTATAAAGCTGTAAGCCATGTAACATTAATACATTGTTAATAAATTGGAAACTTTTTTTGTCCCCTATGGTGAAGATGATTTACCCCAGAATTTCTCATGCTCTTTTTATTATCCCTTTGAGTGCCAGAGGTGTATCCAGCGCATTAACCCTTTGGCACTCAAAGGGTTAAATCATCCTCTGTGGAAGCTAAGGAAGACCAATTCTGGAGCAAACCATGTGCACCCTAGGGGACAAATGAAAATTCCCAATGATTTAAACGGAAGTTAAACTGTCTGCTTTATCTTTGTACATATAGACCATGGTTGAAAGCATGTAGTTATGGTTCAGTCGAAAGGGTTAAGAAAATAAAATGTTGAACTGAGTTTGGGCGGCGTGCAAAATGCCAAACATTAAAAAAAAAGAAGAATAAACTGAGCATTTTAGTAATACATAAACATCAAACAAACAGATGTAGCTTTGAGGTCTAGTTCTGCTTTCATGTTGATGCAGACAGATACTGAATGTCCTTTCATGGTATATTTCTGTTTATTTCATTTCCTGAGGTAAAATATCCCCAATAAAGAATACTGTCCTTCTTAAACTTAGGCTGATGTATTAAGAAAATGCTTCCATTCTGGAGCAAGTCAGGTGCACCCTAGAGAATAAATGATCCCCCAAAGTTCTATTGCTTTAAATTAGGCTTTTAACCCTTTGAGTGCTGAAGAGGTCACCAGAGAATTGATCATTTTTATTTTATTTTTTATTCTACCAGGTGGGGTAATTGGTTTACCCCAAAATTGCACTATAATGATTGGAGAAAATAGTTTAAATCCAAATAAGAATTAGAGGAAAAAACAGAGGGGTCAAACTTTTACATTGTGAGTGATTTTGAAGGTTCCTGTGCACACAAAAGTGAATCAATTGTGGCTTAAAGCGAAAGGTATATTGTAGGGTTTATTTTCTTGAGTAAAATATGGACACTCCCACTGCTAAGAGGGGTTTTATTCAAAACTTATTGTAGCTCTAACTTGAGTTTTTCATGTGCAGTATCTCAGTGTCCTGAAATGTTACAGTGGCGCTGTTGCTACAACATCCTATGGAGGTTTATGGTCAACTGACCAGAGCTGTCCATAGACTCTTGTAGCAACAGGCCACTCAGATACAGCACCTAAAAAAATTCAAGTTTGAGCTGCAATAACTTTTGAATAAATTCCTCTCAGCTGTGGGAGTACCCTACAATATATATATATTTAAAATATTAAGTATCCCTTTAAATAGCTGTTCCATAAAATTAAATAAAGAATTATGATACTTCCCATATATTTTAAACTAGAGTAAAAGCCCATGTACACGGGCCTCCCCAGCATGCGTTCAGGCAGTCACTACTGGGCATGACTGCATTGGATGTTTGGGTAGTGTCTACTGTGCTTGACTGCATCAGACAAACATACATCTGGTGTTTTATATTATAGGTTGGGGCATTGAACCCCTTAAAGGAACATGAACAACTAAAAACAAAATAGTAAAGTGCAGTAAACTGCACCATGGATAGGACACCATTCCTAAAGAGCCTGCAAATTTGTATTGCAGGCTAGCGGAATCCAGCACTGGACCCCTTGCTCACAGTGCCTAGAGAGATCATCTACACCTCACTGACGAGGCCCAACAAGGCCGAAACGTACGTCTGAGGTTGGCTGCTTCTCTTGTTCAGAGAGGGATTGCCTGGCATTTCGTGGTTGGACTGCTGTTATGGCAGGACCAATATGATATGCTTTAGGATATTTCCTCTCTGTGAAAGGCACTAGTGGGCTAAAAGAGACTGCACCCTGGGTAGGACACCATTCTTACAGAGCCTGCAAATTTGTATTGCAGGCTTGTTCCTAGTTGAGCATCTCTGACTTCCACTTTACATAAAAATGAAATAGGTTAACATATACTTGCAGCTAGCATTTGTAAAATTTAATAATACATATTTTACATCCCTCAAATATAATTCTAAAAATAAAATTCATGTGTAAACTGTTCTGTTCAGAGAGCATTTTTTAATTTTGGTTGTAATGAGAGAGAAGAGCTAAAGGTAGTTAATTTACTATTATAAGTATATACCTCCCAATATTTCAAATGACCAAAAGGGGACACTTTTCATTTTGTGTGGTGTGTGACTTGTGTGCGGGGCATTACCAATAATGTTTCTGTTACTTCATGACCTATTATTGACAACTCTGTGTGTTACTGAATAAAATATTTTGAACAAAACCAAAATATTTTATTTACACAGACTCCTTTATAAACACACATTCTGAAGTTTAAACAAACATTAAAGGAGATGTTTATCCCCTTCACAACTTTGCTTAAGGGATAGTAATACTTCATTTTAACTTTATTTTATTTTGTAGGCATTAAAAAAACATGAAGAATGATATAAGTCTTATCTCTCAGACCTTTATGGTTTAAGAGATATTCACAAACAAATTATCCCCCCCCTGTTCAACCAGATCAGAAGGGAGATGCCCAGGTAGACTGCAGAGAGGGACAATCTTCAATTAAGATAATGGAAAAAGCTGAAAAACTTGTCAAGGGGGGGAGGGCTTTCATTGTTTTCATACAAAGAAGATTGTCCCCTTCTGTTATCTGTCCTGTCATACAACCAGACTCACATCTGAGAAGAGATGGCTTACACTAGGTAAAAGGGGCGGGGAGGGGAACTTTGCTTGTGAATATCTCATAAACCATAAAGGTTTGAGAGATAAGACTTATATCGTTCTTCATGTTTTTTTAATGCCTACAAAATAAAATAAAGTTAAAACGAAGTATTACTATCCCTTTAAATCTTTTCCTTAGCAATGATAACTAATGGAAAGTGTATCCTTTTTAAAAAATAAAAAAATCAGTCAGTTTGGAGAAATTCAAAGATTAAATGTAGCTCTGTACCTACTTCTGGCAGACAGTGCTGACCGTATCTTTACTGTAGTCCAAACTTCTATCCAGCCTCCTCTGATGATGGAGGCTTTCTGTCTCTAAGCTGGAGCGATCTCATTGGCCGAGATTGATTTCTAGCCAATGAGAGCACTCCAGCTTAGACAGCCTCCGTCATCGGAGGAGGCTCGATAGAAGCTCAGACTATGGTACATATCCGGTCAACACTGTCTGCCGGAAGAAAATACAGAGCTACATTTAATCTTTTAATTTCTCCAAACTGGCTGATTTTTTTTAAAAAAAGGATACACTTTCCATTAGTTATCATTGCTAAGGAAAAGATTTTACAATTTTTTTTTACCTTTTTTTAATTTTAATAAAGTGAAATGGTGGGTTATCCATATAAATAGGGTATCAAATGAAAGCCCTATTTGTGCTTAAAAAACAGTATATAATTTATGGGGGTGGGATAAAAGACTTAGAGGGAAAACACTGTTGAACAAAGACATAGTCAAAAAGGTCAGAATTGCTCCAGTCCTTAAGGGAAAACAACCTCAGATTTTCCTGGTCCTTAAGGGGTTAAGCAAAGTTGTGAAGGGGGTAAACATCCCCTTTAATGCCAGATTTGTAGCTGAAGAGCAGTGTGATATGTGTGTATATACACTACACATTCTGACCTCTTAAAGAGGACAGAAGGGTAGGAAAGTGGAACAGACGGTTTGGGTCTCAAAGAGGGACACTTGGGAGGTATGTTGGCACCCAATGCTCCTATGTTCAGAAATGCTGCTATGCCAGCTCATTTACTGACAATCCTGAACAATCGCTAAAAGTCTGTTGTGGTACTTGGAGCCTTGGAACAGGCAGGACTGACTACTCTTTCAGAGCATGGGTAAGATTATAATTTATGCTTCGGAATATGAATAGAGACGTTTTACATATGCACGCATGAAGTACAGTGTGTTTATGTGCAAATAACATAATTTTATGTTTAAGTAAACATGTCTCTAGGCAGGCTGGATGGAGTAGTTGGTTCTTCCCAGCTGTCACATTGCGTTAGTATTTGACACCAAAATGGTAATGTTAACTTACATTGTTTAGGGACAAGTTCTTCTTGTCTTAATAGCTTTACTGGTATATAGCTTTACCAACTTCTATACAGAACTGTACACAGATTATCAGGTACAGAGAGTACCTGCCCCATAGAGTTTACAATCTAAACCGAAATAATCTGACTTACCTAAGGTCACAAGAAGGTGACACAGGAAGTGACCCATATTTCCCTGCTTCACTGTCATTTAATCAACTGAAATACTCCTTCCTTCTTGTTTCAGAGGTGCAGTAGTCCTTCCTCTCCCACTGGTACTCTGTCTCCAACAGGCTCCACAACACCCCAGTTCATTTGGGATGATCACCAAGGACAGTGGCTGAGAAGGAGAAGGCTTGATGGAGCTATCAACCGTGTACCTGTGGGATTCTACCAAAAAGTCTGGAATGTACTTCAGAAGGTAAATGACTGAACCTATAAGTACTTATTGGTGGAATATACAAACTAAAACAAAAGCAGTTATGGAGCAAACCAACCACCTCAGAGGGAGCAAATACAAACTGTAAAATTCCCAGTAATTTACATGGGGCTTTAACACTTTGAATGTTAGAGAGATTTCTAGTGCATTGCAGAGTAAGGTACATACCTGGAAACATTCTTGTGGATGACCTAGAGAGGGGAGTCCAGTGGTGCCACTGGCAAACATAAATGACACAATTTGCATCAAAGAGGGGTGGAGCTTGAACACCAGTGGAGGCAGAGCTTCTAAAACATAGTAAAAGTTTGAGGAATAGGCTGGGGGAGTGGGAGGAGAGTGGGTGCAACAGACTAGGAAGAAGCAGAATAGGGCAGATTTTCATTAGAAACTCCCCACATCCAGAGAATAAGCCTCTGCCCCAGAGAGCCAATAATTAGCAACAAAAACCGGAGTCTCCAGGACAAATCTGGAGAGTTCCCAGGTATGGTAATGCACTGGAGCCCTATCTAGCATTCAAGGTGTTAAAAGCCCCATTTAAATAATGGGAACTGGTTTGTGCCAGAATTTCTCCAGTTCTTCTCAGTACATCAGCCCCAGTGGATGGAAAATATTCTTATATATATATATATATCTATATATATATATCTATATATATATATATATATATATATATATATATATATATATATATATATTAATGCAAAGCCAGACCTTACTTTATGCAGTATGGGGCATATGTATCAGTGTGTCACTAAAAGGTCACAAGTTATTGGAATACATTAACAGCGACTGAGACGTTCATGCTTATCATTCTTTTAAGGAAACTTTCATCACAGTTTCCAAATGACACACCATTTGAGGGTGTGCTATGTGCAAGGACATGCATATCAGTGTGTCACTAAAAGGCTGCTAGTCAGTTTATTGTGAATGTGACTGTGTTAGCTGCTAAAGAGATGATTCTGCAAAATGTGGGAAAAGCAAATATGCTGTTTTTCACCATTGTCATTTGATGGATACCATCATGTATTCGTCATTGATCAATTATTTTTCACTGGCTTGAATACCTGAGGCAGGAAGATAATCTAAAAACATGGCGTAAATGCTACTATTCTGGTAGTATGTGCAGGTGTGTGTTCTACCCTACTGCTGACAATGGGATCCCCCACTTGAAGCTGGTAGATGGAATTTGAAGATCATTTATGAATAATAAGTGGTGTCAGATATGATCAGTCCATTGCTTTTATAGGCTAATGAGAAAGGAGATCCTCTGATTTCACGGCTTGATGTATTCCCCTCTAGATTTCTGTGTGTTCTTTATTTCACTCTGTGTCTTGTGATATATTTGACACATGTCTCTAGGGGTGTCTGTTCCATGTACTGGGAGTTCAATTTTAGTCTTTCTCATAAGTGGACAGTTCTATTTCTGTCACTATTTTGTTTAATAAATAGACACAAATGAGTTCCCAATGACATGAATGGTTTGCCCCACAATTACTCCACTTTCCACTTATACATATGCCCATATGTTTCTTTCAGTTATATGTGCTGTTCCTGAGGTAATATGCTGTGTGTAGCTATGTCTCTCCATTGCTATCTTGCTTTGAACTTTCACATTTTTTGATGTAATGTCATTTCATTTTGTTTTTGTAGTGCCATGGTTTATCAATTGACGGATACGTTCTTCCTTCCTCAAGTACAAGAGAGGTGAGTTTACAAACCAAAAAAAATACTATACATTGTTTTGTATATTTGTATAAATATCATTTTTTTGTGGTTTGTTTTGCTCTTGTTTGTATAATATTTTTATTAAAATGATATTATAGTTTACATCTACCTATTTAAAAAGCCAAAGTCAAACATGGTATTTAAGGTTAAGTTTCCACATTGTGGAAGCTGTGCCTTCTGTAAAGAAAACTGCAGTGTAGTCCACTCCCTGGCTCAATGTTCAAGTAAATATTCCATACTAAAGGAGCCGTAAACATTTCTTTCTATGAAAACCTATATATTATAGGGCTTTTCCTCCTGAGAAAAACAAACTGTTCAAACTGACCTGAAGTTATGTAGCTTTTAATGTTGCATTCCATGAAGAACTTTTGTCAGTGACTTACCTCTCCCATAGAATGCAATATAATAAATGTCTGAACATCAGGTAAACTGTAGATTAATAGAAAAAGAGAAGAACTACAAGAACACTATAACAGTGCTCAAAATGCCATGACCATCATATATTTCAATTATAGTCTTTATTCAGACCTATACCAAATATAATAAAGATGGATGCTCAAGGATAGTAATATTTCCAGTGCTCAGAATAACTAGATACTCAAATCTCCAAGAAAGAAAAAAATAATACAATAAATAATGCCTGTTCAGTGGAGGCACCCCATTGTTCTCTTTTGTAAACTATACCTCTTTCCTTGGGATATAGGGTCTCTAAAAACATGTTTCCTTGTTAGGATCCCATTGCAGCAGCATCCCCTGCATTAATGGAGAAATGTTGTTCCAATAGATACTCTCCATAATATTTGTAATTGACAATGGAAAAAAGAAATAGTCAAACATATTCTGGCAAGAGTGAGTGCAGCAATAGTATGTATAAACTTCATAATCACAGGGCTGGTGCAAAAATTCAGCATCCTTTAAACTCCACAAAAGACATGAGTGATGCCACCGGAGTTGTCTCTCTTCCTGGTTGTAGAGCCCAGTGTGGTATATTAGCAGTAATGCTAGTGCATAATGCTGGCATGTGCGCAAAAAAAGTGCTGTGCCCCCTAGATCTTCCCATGCAAACTTTCCACACCTTCTGTATTATTTATATCTAAACTGCAGTGATTGTTGACATACGTTTAACTTCTACTACAGGGCTTCTTCCAGGTAAAAAGTCACTCCACCCAGTTCCTGTTTTAAACTTTATATAAGTGGCTCTACATGAAATATGTTACTTAGCTACCATACATGTACAAACATCAATCTTATTGCCCACTAAATAAGCCTATTGCTTATCATTTAAAGGGATAGTAATACTTCATTTTAACTTTATTTTATTTTGTAGGCATTAAAAAAACATGAAGAATGATATAAGTCTTATCTCTGAAACCTTTATGGTTTAAGAGATATTCACAAACAAAGTATCCCCCCCTGTTCAACCAGATCAGAAGGGAGATGCCCAGGTAGACTGCAGAGAGGGACAATCTTCAATTAAGATAATGGAAAAAGCTGAAGAACTTGTCAAGGGGGGAAGGGCTTTCATTGTTTTCATACAAAGAAAATTGTCCCCTTCTGTTATCTGTACTGTCATACAACCAGACTCACATCTGAGAAGAGATTGCTTACACTAGGAAAAAGGGGCGGGGAGGGGAACTTTGCTTGTGAATATCTCATAAACCATAAAGGTTTGAGAGATAAGACTTATATCATTCTTCATGTTTTTTTAATGCCTACAAAATAAAATAAAGTTAAAACGAAGTATTACTATCCCTTTAATTATAAATATACCAGAGAGTACACAAACGGGAGTGCTGGTGAATAGAAAGTGCAATATCCACAAAATCATAAGAAATTAATCATTTACTTAATTAGACTGGCTAACCAAGAATAAGCCAGTGTATGTGCATGCAGGGACTCCAGCCTGCATTTCTCTAGGTATACAGCTTTTCCACCATCCAGACTGTGTGACAGTAAAAAATAAAAAAACAAACAAATTACACCGCGATAGATAGCATTAACAAAATACATTAAAATGTATTATTATAGTAGCATAAATGTGAATCAAGTGCATAAAAGCTGTAACAATGATACGGTTCTGAGCTCTTTTCTTCAGGTTAAACAGCTAAAGTGCAAACAGAAGCATGTCGAATTTGTACCCCAAATCTCCTGTGTCGCACAATGGTATGCCCCTTGGCCTGGTTCATTTATTGTATTGGTATATCCAATAACATTGACAGAGAGTTAAAATACAAGAACACCTCCTGGTGTATTTCATTCATTCGATAGGTCAAACCAAAGGTATCGGCAGTGTTGAACTATAAACAAACTCGCGTCCTGGTTTATTTCATTAATTCCATTGGTCAATCCAATGACATTGACAAGGAGTCAAAATATGGACAGAGGACGCCTGTTGGCACACTTTATTCCAATAACATTGACATTAAGTCGAACCATGAGCAATGGATGCCTATTAGTGCACCTCATTCATTTTGTCAGTCATTCCAAAGACTTCGACTTTTTGTGGTAGGATATTTGATTGAATCAAGTTTTTCTTTAGTAGCTCCCTATGTTCTGTTGTCACGGACTCAGAAATGAGACTTGGACCAGTACAGTAGGTAACACAATCTTTACTGAGATATCACACGTATCGAACAACGTTACAGCAAGAGCACCATACAATACAAGGATGTCCGGACGGAATGTTCTTCTGTAGTAGAAATGAACTGAACCCCAGCGACAACTAGGAGAGAACCGACTCAGGTCCGACCTGAGCCTCACTACAGGTCCGCACCTGTACAGACAAGGAACAAAGTAGGATGCTGCACCTGTACAGACTTTGTACGAAAGGCAGGAACTGCACTACAGGTCCGCACCTGAACGCTGCAGTATGGAACAGGAGCAAGGGGAGTCTGCCAGAGCCACTGAGATACCCACAAGTTATTCACTGGAGCGTTTGTATGCTGGGTGTGCAGCGGACAACCTGGGTACACCAAGGTGTGTAGTCAGACAGGCTGGAAGAAGGACAGAACAAACGTGGCCAGAGCTGCAGGTCTGATCCAGATGGGTATAGGACTAGACGGGGTCACCCTGAGCTGTAGACGGACAGACCCACAGTCAGCACCAGTACGAATAGTCAGCCAGGCCAAAGGTCATACACAGAGAGGATAGTCTACCAGAGCCGCAGGTTGGGAGGAGGAGCCCAAAAATGATGCCTGTCTCTTTAAATAGGATGCGTGTCTAACCTGGATGTGCGCCAAAGAACAGCGTGGGACCGGCGGAAGAGGCTGAGGTCGGCTGCCGGGCACCGCTGAACGCTCGCAGCCGCCTTACTCATGGCCATCCGGAGACTGAACCTGCCCTCCGAGACTGTGGCTGACACGTAGGTAAGGTTGCGGTTGGCTTGGCAGCCACCGCTATGACATCTGTTTGGGGTTGAGCATTTGATCCCCTTTGGTCTGTTGAGTCGGTTGTTTGTTATTTCAATTCACAATTACTTCGTATTCACCACATTTAAATGTCTTGGTATTAAAATGCTACTAGTTCGACATTTTGTCGAAGTCTTTGGATTGACAAAATTAATGAAGTGCGCCAATAGGTCCTTTGCTCATAGTTCAATTTCTTATCGATATTATTGAAATGAAGTGCGCCAGTTCCTTTGCCAATATTATGGCTCCTTCTCAATGTTATTGGATTGTCCATAGTAATTAATGAAATAGGCCAGGAGGTATGTTTTGTGTATAGGCTGACATACTGTTGATACCATTGGTTTGCATGAAATATACCAGTAGGTGATGTTGTATTTTGACTCTCTGCGAGCCTGAAAAAATTGTAACACATTGATATAGTTTGATAAACCATAGGGGGTGTCAGGAGCACTAAACCACACCTCTCATTTTTATTTTGTTATATTGCCTGGTCATAATAATTACATATACAGGGTAATGGTAGGCAATGCATACTATTTTGAAAAGTAGACAAACGGATTTATCAAATGAATACAAATTCTTGAAATCCATATTGATTTAAATGGGGGACTTTAACCCCTTGAATTTTAGAGAGGTCTCCAACACATTGCAAAGAAATTTCTGTTGACTTCAATGGTTCATTAATCCTTATAATGCTAGATTTCTGCATCAGATTGCAAAGCAATACGTTGCAGACCTGTAGAATTTATTTTGATTAAAAACGCAATTGAAGTCAATGGGAATTCTTGTATTAATCCTATAGAGCATTTGGTTTGCTTCAGAATTGCTCCACTTTGGTTTTGTACATGTGGCCCATTGCGCTCTGGTGGTGATTAGGTCAGCATTAAATTTCATGCATTAACATTGCAAGTGTGAACAAAACCTAAAACGGGAGCTTTGCTAGCACTTTTTTTTATGAACTACTTAAACCTTTCAGTGCCAGTGGGGTAAGCAATGCATTGCAGTGCAATGCTTTGCGCACCCCTCTGGCACTGAAAGGGTTAATCCGAGTAGTAATTCTGGCTGCACCTGCACTGCTGTTTGCTATATTTCATAGCCATTTGCTTTATTGTATAATGTTCTCATTGTGTTGAATTACAAAATGTCATTTTTCCTGCTGTTTTTACAGATGACCGCTTGTGAGATCAAGTTTGCAGTCCACGTTGAATCTGTTCTGAATCATGTGCCCCAGCCGGAGTATAGGCAGCTGCTAGTGGAAGCCATACACGTGCTCACACTAGTGTCAGACATGGAAGTGGAGAGCATTGGTGGTATCATCCACGTGGACCGCATTGTGCATTTGGCCAGTGACTTATTTCTCCAGGACCAGGTATAGAATATAAATTACAAATCACTCCACTGTATTGTGAAACATCCAAAGGGTTTATCAGTATAAATGCATTTTTATATACTGGGCCATATGTACAAAGAAAATTCAGAGCAATTTGAATTTTTACATTTAACAAATAATAATTCTGCTATGTTTTTAATTTTTGGTCATTTAATCTTAAATTTGTCCTTCCATCATGGGTTTTACAGCATATTAAGGGACAGTAAACCCTATTTGAATCCCCAAATGTCTTCATTATCCCATAATAAGATGACATTGTTAAAATTGCTGTCCGAAGTGCCGAAAAGAAGAAAAAATGCTATACTATTCCATCAATTAAAGAGAGAGAGCGCCTCCAGAAGCATAACTAGAAGCCCCTGGGCCCTGGTGCAGAAATTGCCATGGGGCTCCCCCGAACACATTGCACCCCATTGGCCACCTCCACATTGCTCCCCATTGGACACCTCCACACTGCCCCAATGTCCACCTCCACAATGCCCCCATTGACTCCCAGTGTCCATCTCCTACATCCATGGTGGGTGGTCCAGCCACTTGGCAGGATAGGTCTGTGCTGCCTTCTGCACAGACACTTATTAGCAGCTCAGAGCTCCTGCGCAGTGCTCTCTCCAGTAATGCAGAGTGCTGGGAGATGATGTCATCTCTCAGCGCTCTGCATTACTAGAGTGCCGGAGACAGAGAGGGAGCTCAGCAGCTAATAGAGTTCTGTGCCGAAGAAGGCACAGACCTCAGCTTGTTGCTGTAGCCGGGCAGGGGCCTGGTCACAGTTGCTACTCCTGCAACCCCTAATGTTATGCCACTAAGCACCTCCATCTTGCCTTGTCACAGAGCTCCCTGCACTGTTTCCTTGTGCATTAGAATTGATGCTGCCCTTCTAATGGCTGCACAGAAGTGACCATTAAAAAATCAGAGAATATTTCAGAATGCTATTTTTTAAAGCAGGAATTTACATGGGGGGTTGATTTAAGTTAAAATGGAACTTAAAAACAATCCGAGAGAAAAACATTTTAAACAACTCATCTCTAACTTTTAATAACATTTTATATAAAGGGATTATAGATGGATGTTACAGTGTCTTTAAATTAAATGGGATGCTAGCCTTGCCTTTAGAGAGTGCTCAATTTTTGAAGCCTATGAAGAGAGAGTTCATAACTCATTACAAGGCAGTGCTTTGAATACCCTTCTGGTGCTCAAAGTGTTATATTAATTATTGAAGTTTGTAAACCATCTGTTCGCTCTTGTTAGGAACCAGGCAGGACACCAAAATGTAAAATGCAATACACCTTTATTAAATTAACAAAACAGTATCATGATCCAAGAGCATAAACCAAAAGACACGCCAAGGTCAGGAGCCAAGCCAGAATCAGGAACCCAGAAGTTTGCGATGTCAGGAACAAGCCAAGGGTCTGGAACACAGCTAAACAGGAGCGCAGGAGAATCGCCAGCAGCAACAAACACAAGGACAATCAGGAAGTGAGCCAAGCTGCTTTAAATACCATGAGAGGGTTGGCTGATAACCGTCAGGTGAGTAATCAGAGAGGTCAGCTGATACAGCCTGACCCAGGAACTCATAAGAAGGCAGCAAAGGATAGCAGAGCATTAGATTAGCTCAGACAGCAGAATCAATAGGCAGAGTTAGAGCAGCTCAGCCAAACCTTGACAGCTCTGCATATTCCTGAGGGGTTAAGTGACATCAGCTTCTTCACTACTCAACCCAATTTTCAGGTATTTTACTCTCTGCTTAAAGCCTGGAGCCCAACTGAGCATTCGCAAATTCAACGAGTAGTTTCTCATCATGGGGATCAGGAAACGGACTTCCACAGCTTTCTGAGGAGATGATATAAACAAGTGACGTCCATTGCTTAACTTTTTCGGTGTCAAAGGCTTGGGGATTTTTTTGTACCCTACTGACTGGACACAATTTCAGCATTTTCTCTATCCATCTGTTTAGGTATGATTTCCGCTATTAAATTTCTAGTTACACTGGAACACTATTTTTTTTTCACAACCGATTCAGCTTTTTCATGGCGCCTCACAAAATTAAATTGTGTCATAAATACAAAAAAGTAAAAGAAGACTTATTTTGCCATTATCGTAAACTAAATATCAAAAAAATTGATGTTCATAATGAAAATGTACAATTATTTTTAAAAGCTGAACCACCTGAGTACAAAAATACTCCCTACTTTTGCCATTGCATGGGTCCCTCAAGCTATGGCTGTCTGCTGGGGATACATTTTGCATGCTGTCCACACAGATGCATCCAAGAAGAATCTGGTAGTCTTCATATCCAGGATCCTTGAAGCATATGCTTACCTCTCTGAAGCAGCATTTGACACTGTTAGCCTATTGGAAACTCCTCATCTTTATTTGAGTCTGCTCATCACATCTTGTGGCTTAAGATTTGGTTGGCTGCACAGTCCTCAGAGAAATCTTTGTGGCCTTCCCTTTTGTTGGCAAACAGCTGTTTGGCCTGGAAATAGACAAAGTTAAGAGTTATGCCACTTGAAGCCAAACTACTTTGTTCACACAGATTATGCCTAAATTATATATTTTTTTCCTCAGAAGTAACATGGCTTTAATTACCCCCAGGGTACACTTCCAGGTCTTCAATCCTTTTAGCAATCCAGGTGCATCTCACTCCAAAACCCAGGTAGGCTTGGCCAGTAAAGAAGCCCATGCAGAAGCCTAAATCTTACAAGGCTACCTCCGAATGACTTTTGGGGATCTGGACTGTCTCAGACAACAGAAGGTCATCTCAGTCCCTTCCACACCTCATGGGTCATTTTCATGGTGGACTAATGGGTTTTTCAGGTAATATCGGAAAGGTAGAGCACAGATTACAAGTCCCTTCCTCAACATTGTTTCTTTATGTGCAGAGTTCCTCTCAATCACAGATGAAACAGTCTGCTTTTGCTAGACATGCAGGTCTTGGTACTGGTTCAATCTCTGGAAAGGTTCATGGGGTGCCACTCCAATCTCTTCATAGCCCCCAAAAAAGATGGTGAATGTAGTCCTATTCTGGACTTCAAATGTCTCAACCGTTTCATGCGGACTCTGTTATTCAACTGTGCTCTGTTCTTGCTTCCAGGTATCCAGGGGAGTTCCCGGTTTCCTTAGACATAAGACATCTATCTGAACATTCCTATCCATGCAGATCATCAGTGTTTCCTGAGGTTTGCCTTCCAAGAACACAATTTGGATTGGTGTCTGCTCTAGGGTTATTCACAATGGACATGTCAGTTCTGGTGGCTCATATAAGGTCTCTGGGGATTTCTTTGACTTTCTACCTAGATGATCTTTTATAAAGGCTTTTTCCGAGGAATGGATGCATACTCAGATTCCGTCCTTCTAATCCATTCTGGAACATCACGGTTGGGTGCTTAATCTCAGGAAATTGTCTCTGGTTCTGTCCCAGGTCCTTCGCTTTCCCGGTATGACATTCAGTTCTACATGGGAAGGTTTTCCTTTCAGATGAAAAGGTTTTTTCATTATCCCAGCAATAAGGAGCTCAATCAGACTGTTTTTGTCTCAAGAGTCTGACTGTGTTCTCCCAGCAGTGAACCTAATACCCTCTCAATTTAACCATAAGGTTCCACAGTTCTTTGTCAGATACCGGGATCCTCTAGCTCTTATGGTAGATGCAATGGTCTTTCCATGGCATTTTCCTCTGGAGTATGTCTTTCCCCCGGTTCCCCTGATTCTTTGGGTGTTGAGGAAAATCAGAATGTAGAGTGTCCATGTCATTCTGTTTGCCCATTTTTGATCTCATTGGGCCTGGTTGTTGAATCGTCTCAGTCTGTCTTTGGCAGAGCCATTTCAGCTCCTTCTTTGCCTGGGCCTCCTGTCTCAGACCCTGCTTTACCAACCAAGCGTAGAAAAGTTGGCTTTGATGGCCTGGCTCTTAAAGCCAGCATCTAGAGAAGGAAGGATTTCTCTGATCATGTCATTGCTACCGTGCTACAGACTCAGAAGTCAGTTTCCGCCAAGGTATATCACTGGGTATGTTCTCTGTTTTACAAATGATGTGAAGATCAGGGTTACGGTCACAACCACAACCTTTTTATTTTCCAGTTTGCTTTTCTTCAGGACGGTCTTCAGAAATTGTCAGTCTAAGTTCAATCAAAGTTCAGATTTTATCTCTTTCTGGCCTATTCCAGAGGCATATTGCCTCATTGCTTGAAGTTAAAACTTTTGTCCAAGGGGTGGCACATACCAACCCAGTTATTTGGGATCTCACTCCTGTGTGGGACTTGAACACCTTGTTCTACTAGTGCTTGAGAGAGCTCCTTTTGATCCTTTGAGTCTTTGGTTTCCCTGCGTCTCCTGATGCTCAAGACTCCCTTTCTATTAGCTGTTAACTTGATTTGGCAGGTGGCAGAATAGCATGCTTTGTAAACCTCCCTTTTAGTATTTCATCTGGACAGGGCTCTGAGGGCTCCTATAGTGTTTTTGCTAAAGTTGTTTCTGTGTTTCACATCAGCCAGAAAATTGTTCTTCCTTCTCTATGCCCACTCCATCTGATAGAAAGGATTCATGCACGGAAGCCCGTCTCCTCCAAGACATTCCATAGTGTCTGGTCCATTTTTCTGCAGTGGTGCGTGGACAAGAAAATGTATCCGCTATCTTTTCTCTGGAAGTGAACAAGGGTGCCAGCTTGAGTTCCCTGTTACAGATTTCAGAGCTCTCTGTTCTTTTCAAGAGAAGGATTGCTGTCATTCCAGGTGTCAACAAGGGGTCTTCCCTTCCTTCAAGCATCCCACTCTTCCATGGGACCTCAGTCTGATATTGAGTGTTCTGCAGAGGCCTCCCTTGGAGCCTCTAGCTTCCATCTACTTGCATCAGTTGATGCTAAAGATGGCTTTCGTATTGGCAGTCATTTCTGTACACAGGGTGGCTGAGTTGCAAGCTCTGTCATGCAAATCTCCCTTTTTGGTATTTCACCAGGATAAGGTGGTACTGCGTACATCTCAGGAGTTTCTTCCCAAGGTGGTCTCAGAGTTTCACATCAATCAAGAGATTGTTTTACCTTCTTTCTGTCCTGACCTTGCATCTAATCAGGAGAGAAAGCTACACCTGTCAGATGTGGTGTGCTACCTTAAGTTCTATGTGCATCTCACTAAGCCTTTTTATGAGACTGTCATCCCTGAGGGTCCAAGAGTGGGTCAGGCCAATTTCAAGGTAACCATCGCCTTTTGGATGCCAAGTGTATGAGATCTGGAAGAAACCAGTTCCCCTCAAGATCACAGCTCATTCCACCAGATCTCTGGGTGCCTCCTGGGCCTACAGGAACCAGGCCTTGACTGAACAGCTGTGCATGGCTGCAACTTGGCCCTCCTTGTATATTTTCAACTAACCTACAATGTATTGGCATCTGCTAAAGCCACAGAACATCCAACCTTCCGGTTATTTCAGTGGCTCCATTGTAAACTGTTGCAATCCTCCAATCACAGTCCATTCAAATTGAACCCAGACTTCAAACAACACCTTTTATCTTGGAAATAATAGGAATTCAATAAGTGTGCAAAAAAGGAGAAGCTACCCCAAACTTCTAACACAAATCCATCGTTTCCAACAGTATCCCATAAATCGCACCATTTTTGATATATGTTCCTTATACAGATGCAAAAAATGGATGCAATACTCTTCATCATAAAATCAACAATTTCTTTATTTGCAAAAGTTAAAAGACACAATTGCTTTCATAATGTTCTGAGAGATTGGGGATAAGACTTACGGAGTGGGTAATGGCAGATCTACTGGTGGCAAAGGTAATCAAAGCATTTTGCACAACAACAGCTGAAGCCAGCATTGGCCAGAAGGTCCTTCAGGAAGTTGTGACTGTTTAGAGATCTGTATATATATTATTTTTTTCTATTTCTCGTTGTTGCTCAGTAGTTTCTGTGCTAATTCAGTGTCAGTTGCCACTTTTTTATTATTGAGATCCTGAATAGTCCTAGGGAACTCTGGTGTCATGGGGACATGTAAGAGGTCTTTTATCCTTTCCCTCCCTGGGAATCTTTGCTTTGATATATCCTTATGGTAAATGTGTTCCATGATGGACGGAAGATAAAATAAAATGTTTGTGTTCTTGTTAAATCCTTTTCTCTTTAGTCCAATTGGAACGCAGTTCTCCCACTTGGAGAAAACAACTTTCTGTGTTGTTGTCCTGGGCAGAGGAGTCCTCTTAGGATCTTAGTACTAGGAGATTTTCTTCTTACCCTCTTACTTTTTTCTCTTTTGGCTCTTTTGTCACATGAATTTTGGGAGATTGTAGGCGGGGGGTGAGCTGGAGAAGGAGGGAGTCTCCACCCAAAAGACCCTGTATTTTGTGATGTGCCTTGCACTCCAGGAGGAGGGACTCAACCCATAGTTCCTGCATTCCACATGGACTAAAAGAAAATGATTTATCGGTAAGTACACAAAAATCTCCTTTTCGAACAGATTAAAATATTTGTCTGTAAATCTGCATTTTACCATTTTTGTGCCAGAGTTAAGTTAAATTAAACTGTTTTTAATATATTTATTTGTTTCTTCCCATAGAGAGCCCTCGGAGCTGCAGACTTTTACCTCGACCAAGATCCAGCAACAGGAATCTGTAACTTCTTCTTCGATAGTGCTCCAAGTGGGGCCTACGGCACCATGACCTACCTGACCAAGGCTGTGGCCATGTACTTACAGGACTTTCTACCAAGCACAAGCTGCATGATGCAGTAACAAGACTGTATCTGGTGTGGTAGTACTTAACCATGTTAGCTTTCACTTGTTCCATAAGCCCAGTTTTCACAAATTTGATATAGAATTCTCTGTTCTCCTTAAACACTGAGACATTAAGAACTCTATGCACAACAGAAAAGACAAGTAATTCCGGAACAAACCATCTGCACCATATAGGAGAAATACAAATGACCGAAACACATGTTGATTTAAATGATGTTTTAAACCCTTGAAAGCTAGAGAGGTCTTCAAGGTATTGCTCACAATGCATTATAGACCTTTCTAACATTCAGATGGTTAAAGCGGAACTTTCAGATCATACTAAGTCTCCATGCATTCATTAAATGCATGGCAACTAGCTTGGAAATAGATGTCTTACCTTTAAAATATAACAGAGTGTAAAGTAATTCTTCCCGTTTGGGGACTGACGGGCAGGATAGTGCAGTCCGCTCGCCTGCGGTAACCATATGGTGCACTGCAGTTCTACTCAATTTCTCCAAACTGCAAGGATTTCTTTACACTCTGTTTTTTAAAGGTAAGACATCTATTTCCAAGCTAGTCGCCATGCGTTTAATGAATGCATGGCGACTTAGTATGATCTGAAGGTTCCACTTTAAAATCCCCATGTTAAAATCAAAAGGAATTTCTGTTTCTCCCCTATGATGTGAAGAGGGGATTTCATCAAACTGGGAACCGTTACATATTCAAGAAAATTGTTGTGCATTCCCTTGTTCACCATTGATCATAACTGGGAACATCCTTGACCCCAACCCCCACAGTACTAAAAAAACTCTGATTGATTAGAGTGGTGAGTAGACAGAGTTTACCCTTAAAGTGGGTGGAATGGCTAAGTAGTTGCAGAGGTGGGTGAGGAAACTTAACACCTGGAGAAATAGCCTTTCTCCTGGGAACCAGGGGGGACATACACTGATATCACTTCTCCAGTTCCTATGTTATTTTGTGGATCCTATGCACTAAGATTTTTCAAGTGGAAGAGATCTTAGTGCTTAGGCTCCATAGAATAACATGGAAATTGTTGAAGCGATACGAGTGGAGAATCTCCTTTTTATCACACCTTAGTGCATAACACCCCAGGTAATGAACACAGAAAACCAGAATCTTTGGAGCAGATCCAGAGAGTTCCAAGGTATGTTAGTGGCCGGATCATGCTACGTATTTGGTCTTACATCAGTGAGAGAGTACAATATAAATGTGCAGTTTTGATCCCGGAGCTTCTGGCTTGTGAATCCCATGTTATACTTTTATGTAGTCACATTTATACATAAAAGCAGTATACTTAGTAATGTGGGAATGGCAGCAATAAGGCCAGATATTTATTTTAATTATTATTATTTTAATATTTTTTCATATCCCATTCATATTTCCCTGTCTTGAGTATGCAAGAATGTGTAATGTGACATATCAGTATACATACCAGAAAGTATCTGAATATGTTGATCTGATCACACTTTTTAGGAATTCTTACTTTAATTATAGTAAAGTAATTAAAGTAATGTCCCATAAAAAAAAAAATTGTATTTTGTAGTGTTTAAAAAAGTAAATTATATGGCACAAATCCTATCTCTCAGACCTTGATTGTTTGAGAGATATTTGCCTGTAAAGGTTCATCTGTAAAGCTGACGGCAGGAGATCCGAGTCAGCCGACACAAGGAGACTCTTCAGCAGAGCCGCAGTAGCGATATTGGAAAATAATTACTTCATTGGAACAGTCTACAAAGTTTGCTTGCAAACCATGAACACTTTGTAGACCTTTCTGATGATGTAATTATTTTCCATGTCGTGATTTCAGCTCTGCTGAAGAGCCGCCGGCTGATCCCTGCACCAGGATCTCCTGTTGTCAGCAGAGCAGTGAAGTCAGGAGAAGGGGAGGAAGGGCGGAAATTTACATGAGAATATCTCTCACACAGTAAAGGTTTGAAAGATAGGATTTGTGCCATATAATTTATTTTTTTAAACACTACAAAACACAATTTTTTTTTTTATGGGACATTACCGTCCCTTTAACCTTACGGATGCTATGCAGGGGGACAGACCTTTATAGCATCCTGTTGGTTATCTTGTTAAACTTCACGTTTATTGGAATGTTGTGTTTGTGTTAGAAATTAGATTTTGGCTGGTAAAGATTTATTGAAAAGAGCCTGCAAAGGTTCTGATGATTTTATTTCTTTTAGTTAACCCTATATTTTAAAAATGTATTGAGGGCACTGTGAGCAATGATAAAACGAGAAATTCTGGAGTAAATCAACAACACATTTAACCCTTTGAGTGCCAAAGGGGTACAGAACGCATTGCAAAGCAATGAGTTCCGTACCCCTCTGGCACATTAAAGGGTTAGGAAAAGGTAAACCTTTTTTTATTAAATCCCATTTATTATATAGCTAGAGTATTCCCACTGATGAGATATGTTCCTGTGTTATAAGTATTTAAACTAGGGGCGTCCAACTTTTTTCATCCATGGGTCACATTATTTATTTATTTGTTTTTTAATAACAATGGTGAATATAGCCAGTTAGATATTAAATACATAAATATATATTTTTGAACAGCTATGACAATACTTCTGTTTAACAGACAACTATACTTGAACTGTAAGGTACTGGGAGTCCATTAAGCCTTACTGGCTTGCTAGTTCATGTGTGCTAGTTAATTAAGTACTTGTTAAAAATCTCAGGTGGGGTCACATTTGTCCCACTAACTGCATATTGGACACCCATTGTTTAAACTGTTGTGGGGGGTTTTTTGATGGGGTGTTTTACATTAGTTGTGCCCTCTGTTGTCCATAGAATAATGACAGTTATTATGTTGCTTTCTATGGTAGAAGCAAATAATAAAGGTTTACTACTCCTCTAAGGTTAAAATAAGAATTCCCCAAATTCCCATTTAGTTATTTGGGCTTTTTAACCCCTTAAATATTAGAATAGGTCCCAGTGCATTGCTCCACTTTAGCTTTGTACATGTGGCCCATAATGCTGGTGTGTTTTAGGCCAGTACAGTCTACATTTTGATCAGATTTAGTAATATTCCCTGATGAGTCTTAAAATTGTGATGTGAAAACAATGAGTTTCAATCTGTAGTAAATACCTCATTACTGAACCAATTTATACTTGAAATTACAGCACTGCTAACCTCACAGAGTTCTTCATCAAGTAGAAACACACTGTGAAAGACTCAGGAGCTTTACATTGCAACTGCATTTGTTCCAACAAAGAGTATTGGTTTCACCTTACCTGTGTAAGTGATTTGCAGTGCAGAGACACACACAAATACATACACATATACATATATTTGTGTGTATAATATAAATAAATATAGCCACTTGCCTGGGTGCTATTTTCAAGTTGAAAACTTGTGGTGGAAAAGCACACTCAGGACTTAAAGTAGACAAAATGTATTTACTTCAACGTTTCATTTAACAGATTGTAACCTTCCTCAAGACAACCCAACTGTGAAAATTACCCCTCTGATATACCCACAGTGCACCACAATCGGCGTCCTTACCCACCAGTGATGTTACATACAGTGAAGTGACGTGTTCCATGAGTGAGATTATCCAGGATCCTGTGCAATGGTTTTGAACTACTCACTCATTCAAACAGAAGCCAAGGACAAACAAACAGTCAAAGCTTTTTTTAACACTACTGCTAATCTGCAACTTAAACCAATGAAATACATAAGTTGAGCAATGTAAAACAAATCATAGCACTTTCTTAAATATACAATGTTGTTGCTCTCTAAGGGCTACATGAGCAAATATCTGTTGATTTTTAAGTTCCTGCAAATAGCCCCGTTCAATACGGGCTGCTTCATAGTCGGCATTCAAAATAAAATAATCAGTCCAAACCCATAACAAATGTCAGCAATCTAGAACCATCATAATACAGGTAGTTGCTATTAGGGTCCTCAATCCATCAATACCCTTGGTAAACTCCCAGTAGATACAGTGTGTGATGATCTGAGTCCCAGGATGCCAGCGCATCACAACGCTCATCAAATCCTATGCAATCTAATCATATTTTGTCTAAGTGTTTGCCTATAGATATAGAATGGTCATACGAGATCACAAGGGGGAGTTAAATCTGGGTCCAAAAAACAGTTCAAAAGCTGAGGGGCAGAAGGGTACATCTAACCCTTCCAGTTATTTAATAATGCCAGACAATATGCGGCTCTGGGTAGACAGTGCCGACGTCCCATGTTATAAGGCAACTACGTTTAAATCCACCGCTCTAATGGCTCTGATAGTTACTATTATGTTTGTTATGGGTTTTTGATTGATTCTTTTATTCTGAGTGCCGACTTTGAAGCAATCCGTACTGAACGGGGCATTTTGCAGACGCTTAAAATCAACAGATATTTGCCCGTGTAGCAACAATACCATATATTTGAGAATGTGCTATGATTTGTTTTACATTGCTCAACTTATGTACTTAAAGGGATAGTAATACTTCGTTTTATCTTTATTTTATTTTGTAGGCATTAAAAAAACATGAAGAACGATATAAGTCTTATCTCTCAAACCTTTATGGTTTAAGAGATATTCACAAGCAAAGTATCCCCCCCACCCCCCCGTTCAGCCAAATCAGAAGGGATGTGCCCAGGTAGACTGCAGAGAGGGACAATCTTCAATTAAGATAAGGGAAAAAGCTGAAAAACTTATCATGGGGGGAAGGGCTTTCATTCTTTTCATACAAAGAAGATTGTCCCCTGCTGTTATCTGTCCTGTCTTACAACCAGATTCACATCTGAGAAGAGATGGCTTACACTAGGAAAAAGGGGCGGGAGGGGGAAACTTTGCTTGTGAATATCTCTTAAACCATAAAGGTTTGAGAGATAAGACTTATATCATTCTTCGTGTTTTTTTAATGCCTACAAAATAAAATAAAGTTAAAACGAAGTATTACTATCCCTTTAATTAGTTTGAGATTAGCAGTACCATTAAAATAAGCTTTGACTAATTGTTTGTCCTTGGCTTTATGTTTGACTGAGTGAGTAGTTCTCAACCATTGTACAGGATCATAGGTAATCTCACTCATGGAACACGGCACTTCTCTGTATGTGACGTCACTGATGGGTTAGGATGCCGATTTTGGCACCCTCCTTTGCACTGTGGTTATATCAGAGGGGTCATTTCCACAGTTGGGTTGTCTTGAGGAAGGTTACTGTTTGTGAACCTAAGCGTTGATGTAACTACATTTTGCCTACTTTAACACATTTTAAAGTTTTATGTATGTGTGTGTATATATATATATATATATATATATATATATATATATATATATATATATATATATATATATATATCCTCTTCAGCCACTACACACTTACATACACATAAATACCAGTGTATCACCCATATTCAGAAAGATTCCTATTTTCCTAGTGTAAATATGAAGTTCCCTTTAGGAGCCAGATTTGTTTTATGCATGTTTTGAATTGTATAGTAGTTCAGTTCAATTATTTATAAGCCTTACATGTTTACCCAATTTTACTTTACTTCACTGTTTTTGTGCATATGGCTCCACATGTCTTTCAAAAGTAAAACCATTTTATTGTTGTCCTCCTTGCTAATACAGGTTTCTAACCCTTTGAGTGCCAGAGGACTATGCCATGTATTGGTTTGCACTCAAAGGGTTAAGACAATTCTAAGAGGTGGAAAAACTAATATTAATTGCTATTAATAGTAATATCAGCATTAACATGTATTAGATTTATCAAGTCGTAATACTGTGAAAAACAGATTTCCATGCTGTGCGATCCACTTGGGCTGACGTTGAATTGAATTTTTAGGTACTTTGATAAATTGCCTTGCAGAACAGAATACATTTGATTCTGTACGTGTTTTCCTGTGATTCTGAATACAGAGCAATTGTTGTTACCTTAGATCTCTGTAAAATTGTGTCTTACTACTCAGCACTCTAAGCAACATGATCTGTGACATTATACACACAACATACAGCATGGAGAAAAGAACAGCACATCTAGATGAAAAGTCGTGATGGCTTCCTAGCTTATGGCAAATCCGTCTAGATCCTTATTAACAAAAGGAAAAAAATGTGCACTTCTGTGGCAAACAAGCTACATTGCAGATGATAAATAAACACTCCCTGATAGGTCTTTAAGCCTTCTAGCATTCAAGGAGTTAAAAGCCGAATTTCAGTTAATAGGACTTTTGAGTGTTTTTATTTGTCCCTCATGGTGCCCTTGGCTTGTTCCAGAGTTTCTTTTCTTTAGTACATAAGGTCCTTGGAAGAAAGCAGTTGGTGAAGAAATTCCAACAGGATCACAGCCTCGCATTCATATTACCCAATCTTATTGATTTCAAACGTTCCCTCATCCCTCTTCTAATCACTGTCACCTATCAGCTCACTCCCTAAATCACCTCTTCCCCACAGCCACAAAACCCCTTTCTGCACACTGGCACATACACCAGCTTACATTACCCTGCCCAATTCCCTGGCACAATTGCTTTTATCCCACTTATGTTTGGCACCACCAATCATGGCACTCACTGAATCACCTCATCTCCTAGCAGTATTTCAAGCTCTAAATGTGCTTCTGCCAACATAGCTTCTTTCCATATGCCCTTGTGCAACAGAACACATCACTGAATGTATTACCCACCCATTTCCTTGCTGCATTTACTCTTATTGCACTTTAAGGAAAGTGAATCCCTGAACATTAACTGGGGTTACACACACTTAAATATCCCTGTATTTCTTGATGGTATCTGTAAAAAAAAAATCTCTATTCGTTTTCTAAGGGCTAAAATCTTGTCTTGTCTTGAATATCCTCTGAGGGAGCAGACATTCCTGCCTTTTACAGATCTCCCATTGATTGTACAAAAGTTTGTTAATGGGCTGAGATAAGTCTTTCTGAATTCAAGAGCAATGGGCACTATCACTTTACTGCAATTAACTCTTATCTCAATTCAAACAGCAGAAACAAAATTAAATAAATGCTTTCTGAACAGGACAATTTACACATAAGTTAAAAAGCAAACTTAGTATTATATTTTAGGGATGTAACATTATTACATTATTTTTTTACATGTGCTAGCTGCGATACTTATATGAACCGGTTTCATTTTTAGGTGTTAGTGTTTCTTTAAGGTCATCGATACCAACCATCCTCTTAGTCACCTCCACACACTAAGGGTATTTCAATCCTTAATCACATTTAAGCCCTTAAGAATTTCTCCATACCACTTGCACACTGGTACACATGACTGCACGTATAACCATACCTAATCATCTGGCAGACTTCTTTTCTTTCTACCCATGCTCACTACCGAAAGTCAACCCTATTTCTGAAATCATCATCCCAAATTATATTTCATTATGTAACCACATTTCAAACCCTAAATGTCTCTCAACCTCAGCCCCATCTTGAACACTGGTACATTCCCCAGCTTGCATCATCTTGCCCAATTTTCTGCCACATTTACAGTCATCCGACTTTTGCTTACTTCTACCAATCACATTTCCCTGAATCATATCCACCCCCTGACCATATCTAAAGTTCTAGTCACATTTCAAACCCTAATCACCCCTCAGCTTCTTACACTTCACGTTGATTCGCAACCACAAAATGGCTTTATTCAGGAATCCAAAACTATTAACCTGTTTGAGAAAGAAAAAGCACACATTATCATCAATCTAAATCGATACATTCAATGAGACTAAAATCCATGTAGGTAACAGGTCCACCTTGAGCATTTCTCAAACCTTAACTTCTAAACACATTTCCATGTGCTTCTGTTTGTATTACCCAATCTAATTTTCTGTCAGACTTATCCCCAACAATTTCCTATTTTGCCAACAATCGGCTCTTTTAAAATGGACTCTATCATAACCAGATGTCAACCCTTTAGCATACTAAAATATTGATCACAGAAAAGGATTTGTAGAAAGTGACTTGACACCCTCAGTTCATACTAACCAGCTGCATGCAATATCCACCACACTGATCCTGCAACAGGATCCTGTGAAGGAAAACTAGTACACTTGTCCAGTGATGTGCACAGACATGATCCTGCCTTGGGGGGAGAGCTGCACATTAGCACATTTATCACAATCAGGGATCCTCCATAGGGACCAGCAGTGCTTACACTTTGTCTGATGATGGATCTTCTGCATATATTTTATTGATCCCACTGAGTTAACGTTGTACAGTGATCCCTTGATATTGAGCTAGTGAATCTACACACATCCATTGATGGATCCTCTAGAGAACATCCGCTGTTCATTATTCTTGCAATGGGGTCCTCCAAAAGAGATCCATAGTCCCCCTTCAGCATGCTGAGAGCCACCTTTGTCTCCCCAGAGCAGGAGTGATTCTGTTAGGGAGAATGAGAACAGACTGCCCAGCCTCCCTTGCATGTGCTTATACAGTCAATCCTGACTGACTGTGAGAGTGTGTGTCAAAGAGAGGGACAGTTGGCCATATGCTCAATCATAGGTGGTCGCCAATGTAAAGTGTTGGAGGCCTCCCTAGCATTCAAGGGTTTAGGAGCCTCATGTAACTCGCTGGCATTGTGTCAATTTGTATCTGTTCTCTCTGATGTAGTTAATTTGCACCAGAATTGCTCCACTTTTTTGTCATCATGTCTCATTGTATTTGTGACTGAGATGTTCTGTTTAGGGAGAGCAACCTGCCATCTCCCCCTTAACATGAGGTTTGTGAAATAGTGACTCACAGGGGTATAAATATCCTTGGCGTTTGGAATGCCAATATTTTACATCCCTAAATTTTGAGCCTATATTATATACACTTCTGGATGTGCACCCCAGGGATTGTGGCTTGTCAAGCATAAGTAACAAACACACGGGGAGGATGCTATCAGCAGGTGGGAAAGGGCTGCAAATGGCAGGTGCCGTCTGGGGAATATCGCTGCAATATCCATGTGGTAGTGACAGAGAATGTAGAGGATCCCACCACAGTATCATTATCTCTGTGTGCAGGCTTCAGGGATTTTTCTGTTTTTGTCCTGCCCTGGTGGAGCACATGTATGAATATAAAAAAGTGTTGCAATTCCAAGGCAAACCAAATGTACCATAGGAAACAAATTAAATTCCCATTTACTTAAATTGGGCTTTTAACCCTCCTGTAAGCTACAGAGGTCTCCAGACACCTCTTTAGATTTCAAGGGGTTAAATGCCCCAGATAAATTGGAATTTTTATTGGTTCACTGTGATGCAAGTAGTTTGCCCGGGAATGCTTCACCTTTGCTTTATATTGATATGCCTCAGTATGTGTGCATGTGGCATCACACTGAAACATTGATACTTTGGTGGGATCCTCTGCACTCACTCCTGGTCCAACAGGAACCCCCAGTTCAATACTGCATTGATCCTGCAACCAGAATACACTGGAGGGCACGTGCCATGCATTGGCACATTGGTACCTGACTTACACATCTGTTCCCACCTCCTGATGGCATCCTCTGTTCCTGTCTGTCTGTCTTTGTCCATCTGTGTGCTTTGTTCTGAACAAGTCACAATCCCTGGGTATTTTTCTAGTTGAGTTTCTAAGAACCTTTCTGGCATGTAAATAACAGGTTTCTGCACACTGTAAACACGCATAATTATATGTTTTCCTATGCACAAATGGTCTGGTTTTGGTTAGGGAATTCATTGCTTATTTATTATGACATGTCCGGTTCAGCTCTATGCACTGCAGTGACGAATGAGGAGCAAATATGATTGCATCTCATGTTCAGCTTTCTGTTCTGCACAGGCAATACATAAAGACATATAGTCAGCACTGATAAATAGAAGTGATTATTTCATCCAAAAATAGTGTTTACAGTATTTTATGAAGTCTTTTCAAGGTCATACATATTTAGATTATGATTCTTTATTGACGTTAGTACATTATTAGATCTTATAGGAAGACAATAGGAAGACCTGTTAATAATAAACCATTAATTACCTAAATCTGGGCAGAGAATACTCATATCCACTAAGAACTGATTATTCTATGCAAGTTGGTGCTGCATGCATAATTAATCTTTAATTAGCATCTGATATTTTGTTAACAGAAGTGCACAAAATTCTTTGCTGCTAGATAACAGAACCCTATACTTTCCCACTGGAGGCTTCCTTCCGTCCTTTTCATTATGGAGTCTGGTCACAGACAATCATGTCCACGCCCATGGATATGCTATCTAGTACTAATTGGATGATGAATCCGTACACAATTTATATATAGCCGCTATTTGGATTTCTTGCCCTCATTAAGTGTGGTTTTATTATTAGAAGGTGCAATACTGACTTTAGTTTTAAACCTTAAAGACTTGGCCAGGAGAGACCAGTTGCATTGTATTTCTAACCATATGAATGGAGAAATGCATCTTGGGAAATAAAACAGTTCCACATTTTCTTAATGTTAACATTGTCAGATTCCTTTATGGACCAGAAGTATTTGCAACACATTGCTTCATAGTGCTCCCCTCTGGTCCTTTCCTAATACCACCCCCTACACATGGCCAGGGAGACTGAATTACCCCTATAGATATTGATTATATGCCTGGACAAGAGAGAGAGATATTCAGTCAGTCCTGAGTGACATGTCCAAGGGGGCATACATGACAGTTCATGGCAGTTTTTAAACTAAACCACACAGAGTGCATGAGCCTGCTTAATCTTTCAGGACTCCAGGGGTGTGCAGTATGCACTATGAAGCAATGCACTGAACAATCCTCTGTTCCTGGAAAGGTTAAGATTACTCTGTGATATGAACAGACCTTTTAGTCCTATGGTCTAGTTAACAAATGTTATGTCCGTCTGAACATAATTGTAAGGGGAAAATGTCCAAAGTCCATTTGGATTTCCTGTCCATAGTAGTAAGAGTGTGTGTGTGTGTGTGGGGGGGGGGTATTATATAGAGTTGTTACTTCTCCTTTAAAGTGTATAGTTTGTACCATATACTGTAAGCAGCTGCATTAACACTTTATATCTTATCTGTTATATTGTTTTCCATACAGCCAGTCAGGCTGAATACGATACAGTCAGTAAAGTGTTTTGTACTATAGATATTTTCTATTCTCAGTTGTAAGAGAATTGCATTATTGGGTAATATTTTCTGTTATATGTCTCCAGACATGGTTTGAGCGGAGACATATAATAAGGTGTTTTATACATATATCTGTTGTGATTGCAATAAGAGTGCTAGTTTCTGAGGAATGTACCTTTGCCTGTGTTTAATGTTAAATAAAAACAACTGTTTAATTTGAATGGTATATGTGACGTTTAATCCATTTTAGTATATTTTCTGCTAGATTAGGGATAAACATTTGCTTCTATAGCTGTCGAGGAATATAACTCCCATAATTTGTTTTTTGGGCATGATGGGAGTTCCAAACTGCTAGGTACCCTAAGGTTGCCTACCTCTGTCCTAAACTGATTGTTAATCTTTGGTATGGCATCAGTGATGTCACACATTTTGTTCTAAACTGAACTTTGAAGTCTGTTATTGCCTCAAAATAATCTTCTAGATAATTCTCATATACAGTCCTCTTAGTAGAAGAGCCATGATATGAGGATATTCTCATAGACGACTTGGCTGTGATACCTTAGAACATATGGTAAACCATCCATTCCTACTTGCTTTCAACTTCCTGTGTTCCTCTGGAGATTCTCACATGTCTGTGTGGCAGAGGTCTGTTGCACAAGACCGACCCACCTGTCAGTCTGCCATATATTGATGGCTGATGTCCATGTGGGTCAGCCAGTCACTGGAGGACGCAAAGCATTACATCCTTCAAAATCTCCCTTAGGCACCATACAGATTAGCATGCTGGCACCTGGATGTGCCCAGTGCATGCAGTTGCATGCTGCTATGAAGCATTCTCCGAGGCGGAAATTACCCCTGTGGTGTGCAGTGCACCACTGAGGTCAAGCTGTTTCACAAGAGTGCATTTAGCTTGGTGTTAATAATGCTGCACTAAAGTCACCTGTGGGAACATAGCATATATGTTTCAGCAAATAGAATGTGTATTTATGAAATGTACCTTCTTTGTCATTCAGGCATATAAATATTCATTAATTCTTATAAGGAACGCTATCCAAAAAGCCGACAATTTTCTAAACCCTGTTACAGTTTTTCATTCAAAAGCTACTGTAGCTCAAAAGGCAATTCTTTTTATATTGCACCCTACTGTACAGCTTGTGTAATTGACTATGGTTCTACATTGTATGTGATAGGAATAGCACCCCCTGATGGCTACACAAGAGAAAACTGACATTTAAAAAGGTTTACTGCTGCTTTAAGTGTTCAGTATACAACAACTATACAGACCGAGGACCTTACTCATCAAGCTAAAGAGATACAGTTTTGAAGCAAAACTGCACCATAGGAGGAAAATGAAACCTATTCAAAGCAATGCATTAGAGACCAAGGAGTTAAAAGCACCATTTAAATAAGTGAAAATGTTCTTTTGTCCCCTGGGTGCACTTGGTTCGCTCCAGCATTGCACCTCTTTGGCTTGAGGAATACGGCTCGCAATCACATATAATTGTAACTTCCCATCTGCATAGTGATCCTATATGTAGTTTGCCTTCTGTGACAGTAAGCTAATTAACCCTTTAAGTGCCAGAGAGTCATCCAGTTAATTGCATTGCAAAGCATTGGATACCTCTCTGTCACTCAAAGAGTTAGCCCTTTGGATGCTAGAGAGGTCTCTAGCACATTGCTTCATAATGCAATAAAGAGCTCTAGAGTTTCTAAAGGGTTAAATTGTGACTCATAAATACTGAAATTCGGCATTATTATTTAACTATTTAGAATGATTTATGGAGTTTTCTCATGATTCATTTAAAATTTATACCACTTATACAAAATGTTACGTATTTATTTAAAAATAATGTAAATATAAAATTTTATTATGTTTGCTTATTGCTTCAAAAATAAAGACTTATTTGAATTATCTTTAAAAACCTTGCTGTACATGTTCTAAAATTGTTTTCTTTTATTCATTATGAACACTTTGTACTTTAAAAAGGCAGTAAAAAAAAGACAGTAAGCGGTCAGTGGAATAGTAGAAATGTACCTGGTAAAACTCCAAATCTTTGTGATCTGCAGAGCTTATTGATGTCAGTACTTCAATCTGTTTCCTCTACATTGAAGCCTATTGTTGGTGCATGGGCTTCAATGGAAATTATAGAAATCCCCCAGAGGGGCTGAGTAAATTGTTGATGTAACACAACCCCCAAATCAGAGAGTATGGCAGTGTTTTGAACTGAGAAGTATGTTAGACTCCCCAGACCCTATACTGTCCTTTAATTTAAAATGCATGTTACGTTTTGTTTGCCTATATAGTTAGATTAGCTCCTATATATAAAATGACAACTATGCATCGTTTTGTGTTGTAGAAAGATGGTAGTGGGATGAGACTCCAAACTTAATTTTGTGGAGTATGTATAACAGTTAAGTAAACTGGAGTCCATTACCGTTTTTATTATTTTAATCTTAAAGGGACTTATCACCCAAAAAGGATTTTGGTCAAGGCGGAACAGTTGCCAAACATATCCCCCCCAAATCAATTACTTGCATGCTCAATATATCGAAGCGGCCTATTGCACCTACTAAGGTATTACACTGTAGGTGAAACCATATGCCAAATGTAAGGGAGAGCACAGCCATCTTTTCTCCATTTAAGACGATTGACAGTGCTTTCCCTGCCATTTGTCTTCCCCTTTTTCTCCAGTAATGTGTCTAAACAGCTGCCTGCACACATCATCATCATGAAGGAGCAAGCTAGGCAATCAACAGACAGTAAAAAGCAATATCCTGCACTTATGAGTGCAGGACGTTGCTTTTTACTGTGTATTCATTGCCCGGCTTGCTCCTTCTTGTTCATGCTGCCTGCAGCTGTTCAGACACACTCCAGGAGGGAAACTGGAACATGGTGGGTGTGCATATATTGCCACAGGGGGACTGCCGGCAGACAACTCTACATGCCTGCGGCGCAAGCTGAAAAACAGAGCAATTTATAAAAATGTACATTACTTTTTATTTTTTTTTTGCTTCCATTTTTATATGGGAGCAAGATGTACACAGGTGATAGTTCCTCTTTTTAAAGAAGCTGTAAACGTTCTATAAGTTATACAGCTTTTCCTGCTGAGTAAAATAAGGGTTCTCTCTCAAAATATATAACTGTTCAGATTGTCTGGAAATAATTACTGCGTGTTAATATCCTGAAAGTTCCATCTGACATCATGACTTCGCAGTTTCTGTCAGTTCTATGGAGAAATGTTTCTCAATAACTAATCTCTTAGAGAATGAAACAAAATAACTAATTGTAATATGGCACTATAGCCAGAAGAGGGCACTGTTAATATATATGTGTAAAGCAAGAGTCTAAACTGTAGTAACTCTGAAAATATATCTCTCAGCTGTGGGAGTACCCTAGTTGTATTCACAAGGAAAAGCCCTAAAATATATATTTATTCATAACATAAGTTTACTTCACCTTTAATTTGAAAGAGCTTCCAGTAGCCATTTTTATTTAGAAAACTATTTTTTAGTTATTTATATTTATAAATGATGCTATTAAGGCAGGCTGTGCAGGTAATTCCTGTACCTGTTCACTATGTCCCCCACATTTTGATAGTTATGATAACCCTTCCAGTGCTAGGGGAGTGGAGCAATGCATTTTTGAGCAATGTCACTTAGTAGGAAAGGCAGTGTAGGGCTAAGGCAGGAAGTGGCTGCATGGCATGCCTTAATTAGCATATTGTACATATTTAAATAAAGCAAAAACAACATTTATACATAAAAAAATAGGTAATACAATCCTATAGGTGGTTTTGAAAAATGTCAAAATCACCACAGTTGTTTTTAGATGATTGTTCCCCCTAAATCCTTGCTTTTAGTTTACACTCCAAAAGTAGGGGAGAGATCTTTTGTTCAGTAGCCCATAGCAAAATGTGTTTTCTTCAATGTACCATTATTTATTTATTTATTTAACCCGTTGAGCACCAGAGGGGTACTCAAGGCATTGCTTGCTTTGCAATGTGTTGCGTACACCTCTGGCACTCAGAGGGTTAACTATGAAATCTCAAGTCATTCATTCCAAAGCCATTCTTACAAAAATTTCATTCTTACCTTCATTCCTATATATGATGCTTTAAACTCCATAAATAAGTAGAAGTAACTATATTACACTTATGTATTTATTTTCCATTTTTAACATATGTGTATATTATACAAAACCTAAATACAACATTGTATAAAAATATACATTTATTAAATCTATTTTTATACTAGCTTTATATACGTCATGTCTCAATGTCCTTACTGTAAGGAGACAAATCATATAGAATTTTGTTACACATCACACTTGAATACACGGGCTCTTATTGACCACTTTAAATCAATTCTGCATGGACTGTTTCTCCAAAATGAATCTCTTTTGTCCACTGTGGAGCATGGGAACCACTGGGTAAAGTATCTTCCCACAGGAGAGTAGGGTGCTTACATAAAAAGAGCTCTCTGGAGGCAGAGACTCCCTCTCCACTTTACTCCCACCTAACATGCTCAGTTTTAAATGTGAATTCAGAGGAGATGGTCAGGGCAAAGTTTGTCTTTGCTTTTTTTTTTCTATTCTTTTCTTATATGGGGCTGGCAAATTTCCCATTCAGCGTGCTCCTATCTCTGTGCCTTCTTGATGGATATGGACCATGGTACTCACTTTTAAAGGACCTGCGTCTGCTAGAGGATGGCTTTCACACTTTCTCTTAGCCACTTTCCTCTTCCTTCCACTCATATAGGAGCCAGAAGACTGAAGCGGATTCAAGTTATCAGAGTTCATAGGTCCTGTGAGTATGCCCTTCTGTCTGTCTGTCTGTCTGTCTAGAAGCCATATTCTGAGACCAGAGGTGTTGTGGCTAGTTTGTCATTTTGGTTCCTCATTATTTCAGCCTCTGTTTCCCCCAAATACTTGGCTGGTTGCTTGTCTTTTTTCTTTTTTTTTTTTTTTCTTTAATTGCTCAGTAGCTTTAGCTACAGATTCTTGGGAATTAGTCCAGACAGCAGTATCATGTTTCCAGATGGACAAAAGCAAATCTTCCTTGGTGGCTTCATAAGTCACATCTGATCCTGGGTCGACCATTAGTCATCCTTAATTGTGTTGTCTTTATGATGGATGACACCTGAGAGGTTGAGCAGCCAACTTTGGCACTCAGATGCTTCAGGGACTTTGGTCATCTACGTGTTTATATTCCAAGTGATTTGCCTTGCTCTGCAGCATTGGTCCTAGATTCTCCAGGATCTAATGGTGTTGATTCAGTCTGACAATGCAACGGAGATGCATTATGTCAACTGCCAAGGGTGGCGGGGACCAGGAATTTGGTTGATTATCTTTTGGGTGGAAACTCATGAGCTGGATTTGTGAGATGTTCACATTCCAGGTGTAGATAATCTTGTAACAGATTTTTTTCAACAGTCAACATCTGGATTCCGGAAATTCGGAACTCAACCAGTCTGTGTTAAACTCAACCAGTCTGTCTCCTGGCTGTGCATCTGGGGACACCTGTTGAACCTTAAGTTTCCCATATTTTTTCCAGGTCCTGGACCCTCTCGATCTGTCAGTTCCCCCGAGGTATGTGTTTCTTCTTTTTCCTCTGATCCCCAGGGTGTTAAAAAGGTCAGGTTTGAGCAGGAACATGTAATCCTGATTGTGCCTAACTGGCCTTGACAGGCATGATTCTCTGATCTTCTCAGTCTATCCATAGCCAAAACTTTGTCTTCCACTCCTTTTGGACTGCAGGAGCAGGAACTTCACTTTTTAGACGTGGTTGGGTGCTTGAAGAAAATCCGACTCATTTTTTGTCATTGCCGGGGGCCCTCATAATGCCAAGGTGCATCTAGGGTGACAATTTGCCAGGCCTCTGTCCTAAAAATCAGGTGGCCTTTAGGGGCTTATTCCACCAGAGCAATGAGTGCTTCCTTGGCCTACAAGAATCAGGCCCCTGTGGAGCAGTTGGGCAAGACAGCAATGTGGTTTGCTAAACACTGTTCTGTTCTGGATTTGGTTAAAGCCAGGTTTAGACAGAAAGGCTGTTGTGCCTGTATAGGTGTCCTCCTTGTCTTTACTTTCAGTGTCCGTTAACACCTGAGGTTCGTGATTGTTCCAATTTTATCTCTGTTGAAACTGGTTTGGATTTTGAGGGTTTTTCTAAGACTCTCCCTCCATAGAATCTTTATGGATGGCTTTTATATATTCCCATGGTTCCTGTGTTCCACAGTGGATGAAAGATTTTTCTGTTCTTATAGATAAATCCTTTTCTCTTAGTCCATGTGGAAAAAAAGTTGTTTGTTTTGCAGGCAGTGGGTCCTTTGAGTCCGCTGGTTCAGCTGACCACATTCCAGCCCTGCTACTTATTTTTTTCGATCATTGCTATACATAAAAGGAATGGTAATGCCCCATAAAAATGTTTTCTTGTTTTGCAGTGTTAAAAAATTAACTTATATGGCACAAATCCTATGTCTCAAACGTTTATGGTTTGAGAGATATCCACATGTAAATTTTCCCTTCTCCTGATGTCAGCTGTAAAGCTGACATCAGGAGATCCGTGTCAGCCGACACGAGGAGGCTCTTCAGCAGAGCCGCAATAGCTATATTGGAAAATAATTATTTCATTGTAACGGTCTACAAAGTGTGTTTACAAACCAGGCACACTTTGTAGTCCTTTCCAGTGAAATAATTATTTTCCATTGTCGTGGTTTTGGCTCTGCTGCAGAGCCACCAGCTGGTCCAGGACCGGGATCTCCTGCTGTCAGCTAGATGCTGATGTCAGGAGAAGGTGAGGGAGGGGGGACTTTACATACGGATATCTCTCAAACCATAAAGGTTTGAGAGATAGGATTTGTACAAAACAAGACATTTTTTATGGGACATTAATGTCCCTTTAAAACTGAACATGTCTGGTGGAAGTAAAGTAAAGAAGGAAGGGAATCTCCACCTTCAGATTGCTCATTTTTATGTAATCAAGCTCTCTGCCCTTCTGTGGAACAATACTCTATGGTTCCTGTGTTTCACATGGACTCAGAGAAAATAATTTATCAGTAAGAACAAAAAAAGTCCCATTTTACTTAGTAATTGATATTATGTCCATGGAAAAGGTCATGATTCTTTGTTGCAGGACTCAAAGACCCCACACTCCACCCACTGAACTGTACTGGGAAGGTAGACTTAAGTGGGAGGAGTTTGGTGTGAAGCAACCAAGAATGATATATGCTTCCATGGTCTTGATGCAGTATTAATTAGGATTTTCTGCCAAAAGTAATGTAAATGAGGTTTGTTATTAGGAAGTTTTAGTATTATATAAAATGAAAAATGTTTTTTTATGAAAAACCCAATATATATATATTTTTTTTTTATTTTATTTTTTTTTTAATTAAAGGATAGGACTTTTTCCTGCCAAGTACTTTTTCTCCTTTTTTAAAAAGTTGTTTCATTTTGTTTTGTTTTTTTTGTATATTGGTTTTGTTTTTTTGGAGTTTTTGTTTTCCTACAACTCTCAGCATGTTTGAAATACAGCAGGAACAAAGCGTGTGTTGTGTGAGCTGAAACATTACTTCCTTTAAGCGCAACATTCACATTGAAATATGCCTTCATCAGTAACAGATTGGACGAGATGTTCAAAAAGTAGTGGTAACTTTTGTCTGTAATCAGAATAAAAAAGTTCTTAAACCATGGTGCTTCAAATCTCAGATGTCATCTCCCTCAAAGGGAAAAAGTGGGCATGGTTTAATCTGCAGTCATATTGTAAGGTATTAAAAAAAAATATTTTAACAGTCACTTTTTGGCTGATTAACGTAATTTTTTCCCAACAAAATAAAAATGGTCTAAACTTGGAGAAGACCAATTAAAGTACTGTTATCACAAGTGAGAAGCAGTACTATAGATATAACTCATGAAAAAAGTCTTTGTTTGAAAATTTGTCATTTTAAAGGGATAGTAATACTTCGTTTTAACTTTATTTTATTTTATTTTGTAGGCATTAAAAAACATGAAGAATGATATAAGTCTTATCTCTCAAACCTTTATGGTTTAAGAGATATTCACAAGCAAAGTTTCCCCCTCCCACCCCTTTTACTGATGTCACACTGCTCAGACAAAACAGAAGGGAGGTGCCCAGGTAGACTGCAGAGAGGGACAATCTTCAGTTAAGATAAGGGAAAAACCTGAAAAACTTGTCAAGGGGGGCAGGGATTTCATTGATTTCATAGGAATAAGAGTCTCCCCTGCTGTTATCTGTCTGGTCTATGGACTGCATTCCACATCTGAGAAGAGATGGCTTACACTAGGTAAAAGGGGCGGGAGGGGGAAACTTTGCTTGTGAATATCTCTTAAACTATAAAGGTTTGATAGATAAGACTTATATCGTTCTTCATGTTTTTTTAATGCCTACAAAATAAAATAAAGTTAAAACGAAGTATTACTATCCCTTTAAAGACAAAACATGTTTCTTTGAAGATTTTCTTTTCAAAGACAATATCTGACATTTTTAAGGGCAACGTTCATCAAAATCTTATCATCATTTTTAAGTCATTTTCAAACTTTACGGATTCACTACCGAAAATATTGTCCTTCTTTTACCACCAACTCATTAGCTGACAATTTTTCATTAAGTAGACTTTTTGAACATCTCATCCATTGTGTTACAACACATCAACAATTTCAGCTAAATATAGAATTGCTTTCTCTGTTTAAGTCTATTGGTGGCCACAGCTGCCCCTGGGCCTGCACCCAGAGTCTGCCTGTAGGGCACTTAAGGGTTTTGCCATGTACTTTGTGTGTAGTACTACCTATGTGCTGAACATGTTCTGTCATCTTCTGTCAAGACGAAGCCTGGCCAACAGCTGCAAACATAAGATCCAAATGTATTGGTACAGATGTGATCACAAACTGGGGTTCCATTGCTGCACTCGTTTATCTGCATCACACAGGTAAAAATGTATAGATGTCATGAGTACAATTACAGTTGATTAAATATAAAATACTTAGAAAAAACAGCAAATGAAAACAAACTGTGCTATAGGGAACAAATAAAAAATCCCCAAATTCCTGTTTATTTAAATATATATGTACTTAATATGTAATATATACTTGTATATACTAGTGTAAAAGCCCGTGTACAGGGCCAAAGTCTGGGTAAAGTTAACCCTTTGAGTACCAGAGGGGTACACACCCCTCTGACACTCAAAGGGTTAAGAGGCCGCTACGTCACTGCTCCACGAGATGTAGTCTTGCGTTGCCTCACTCACGCAATGCAATGATGCGCAGTAGAGTCTGCCCGAACATGGGCAGTCTCTACTGCGCATGACTGCATTTGACAAACATCCTAGCAAATTATTATATAGGATAATTACATATTAAGTACATATCCATTTAAATAAACAGGACTCATATACATAATGAGTGTGATTTCTGGACCATTTTCTTTTATTTATTATATTATTATCTTCCATGCTGCCCGAACTTCCAGGGTAGGAGTTGGAGGGATCAGGAGAAACCTCTCATGTCATTAGAAACACTACTGATAAACTAAGGAGGCTTTCCCAATCCTGCCAACTCCTACCCAGAAGTTTGTGTAGTGTGAAAGCAGTGGATTCACATTCCCCTGCACGGTCTCTTTTACTGACTGCCCAGATCTTCCAGCTGGGCAGTCAATAGCTGGGAGGCATCAAGAGGGTCCCCACAAGGTCTGATCTTTCTTTTTGTCCCTTAAAATTAGGGAGGGAGCGGGGATGAAGATTTGCTTAGCAGAAGTATGGGATACATCGTCAGCAGTGCAGTAACTACATGTGACAAGCATGGGAAGAAAAAAAAGGAACGCTGCTGCAGTTAACAACATGTGACAAGCGAGGGAAGAACAGATACAGAGAGAGCAAATCCTGGAAAGGGATGAAAGGGAGTTGTCCTAGGATGCCTGGACAAGGAAGGAAAGTGGGAATGGAGCAACGAGAAGGGATGCAGGAGAACTAGAGAATGTGGGAGATAAGGTAAAAATCAAAGTAAGCGACAGCTGCAGGCAGAAAACTGTACAGGACCAAGAGAGCGGATATGCAGCAAGAGAGGGAAGTAGCCACAAGGGGTACACACACACACACACCAGCAGCAAGGAGCTTCAAAAGAGGAAGAAGGGAGTGAAACAAGAGGCTCCCAGAGGGAAATGGAATCCTCTAGGATACAGATAATTGCAGTGGTGAACAGAAAGAAAGGAGAGTGGATACCAGTGGTGGAATCTGCAAGGGAGACAAGGTGGACAAGAGGGCTAAGGCAGAAGCTGCAAGAGCCACAACAGAACAAGGCAGAGTAGAATCCCACAAAAAAGGAAGACCTGGAACACTCTGTAAAGGCAAGCGGGGTATCAAATCAGCAGGAAGAGAGTAACAAAGCTAGGTCTGGGTCAGGGCTGTAGTAGTCAGATAAGTGAGGACAAGCCAGGTCAAATACAGGATATCCAGGAGTAGCAAAATCTCAACAGGAAAAACATATGCACAGAGTCTGAGAGAAGAGTAAATAGAGAGTAGGAAATGGGGGAATACTAGAGGACTAATGGGACCAGGGCCTGAAAGGGAAGGTGTGATAAAAGGATTGCTTGAGGGTGGTGGCATGCATGTCCAAAACCAGCAATCAGGGATGTTCTTCGAGTTTATCGTCCTTCCAGTTAACCAGGTATAGTACATCTATCTAGATCTAGAACATCTAGAAAGCCAGGAGACCAGGATACTCCTGACCCTGGACCAGGAGAGGAAGAGAACAAGAAGCATGTCGGAAGTGGTTCTGTACAAATGGCTTCAAAAGCAAAACACCAGAGAAATCTTGAGAGAAAGCGGACTCTCCAGTTCATATGATACAGGATTGATCTGGTGAAGTACACAAAAGGGTCAAACAAACCTGGGATTAAGTTTATCAGATGGGTGGAGTAGACATGTGTTGTTAGAAGACAACCAGACCTGATCTTTGGGATGTAAATCAGGAGCCAGAGTCCAGCATTTATCAGCTGCACATTTTTCCTAGCTTGAGTAGAGAGAAGGGAGGAGCTAATGCCGTGCCACGAGGTACAAGGGATGACGTATGGGAATCAGCCACATGAACAGTAGAAGAGACAGCAGAAAAAGTGAAAGTCTTATACCACAGGGATACAAAAAAGGGAGAGCTGAGACAAATGAGACCTCAAGTGTACAGATGGCCAACAAGGTCTCACAAGTCCAGTTCTTATGATTGATATGTTTCTTGGTTAGGTTTGTGATGGGGCATTTTGGAGTTTGCCCCATTTTTTATTTTTCTAATGAAGCAGTGGTAGTAATTTGCAAAGCCCTCAAACTTTGTATGGCTCTGAGGCCTGGTGAAAAGTGCCAACCCTGCCTAGGACCTTGGCAGGATCTATCTCAAAGCTTTCGGAGGAGATTATGTAGCTAAAAAGGCAAATCTTGTCCTCTTGAACCCGCATTTCGCGAGTTTGTCATACAAGTCATAAAGATGTACTTGTGAGAAAGTGGTTTTGACGTGGATGCAATGCTGTATTAGATATTTGGAGAATATAAGAATGTCATCCAAATATACTGCAATGCAGGTGGGAATCAGGTCTCAAAAGTTATTGTTGATGAATGTGTAGAAAACTACTGGGGCATTACAGAGGACAAATGGCATTCATAATGGCCAGTTTGTGTGTTTAATCCAGTTTTCCACTCATCCCCATCCTTCACTCAGATTAGATTATAGGCACCTCCTAGACCAAACTTGATAAATATCACAGCTCCACAGAGTCAATTGAAGAGTTCTGTGAGAAGAGACAAATGATCACTAGTGTGTCTAGACACTTTGAGAATCCTATATTCAATACAGGGGTATAAAGACACATCAGGGGAGGGAGCAGGAAGAAGAGAGGCATTAGGACTACAGGAAAACAGGGCAGAAAAGGTAAGAAGCGAAGAGGCAACAACCACAGGCAGAAAACCACACAGGACCAAAAGAAAGGATGTGCAGTAGGAAAGGCCAAATAGCCACAAGGGCTATAGACACCAGCAGCAGGGAGCCACTAGAGAGGAAGAGGATAAGGGCAAAACAACAGGCTGCTAAAAGGAAAAGGAAACCTCTAGCATAGTGACACTAGCGGTGGAGAGACTAGTAGTGGAAGCCGCAAGGGAGACAGGGCAGACGAGAGATAAGGTAGAGGTGGTGAAAGACACAAGAGACAACTGAACATGGCAGAGTGAAGAACTGCAAAAGAAGACAAGGAACACTCTGTAGACGCAGGCAGTGTACCAAATAGGCATGTAAGAGAGTAACAATGTCAAGTCAGACCTGGAGAAGTAGGATAAATGAGGAAAAGCTGGGTCAAACACAAGATATCCTGAGTAACAAATCTCAACAGGAACAACACAAAGTACTGCACAACAGAGAGTCTGGAAGGAGATTAAATAGGGGAAACAAGAGAGAGGGAAGACCAGAAAAGGATTAGTGGGACCAGGTCCTGATACAATTGCACAGTAGAGAAGAAATAAAAATCCCTAAATATACACTGGCGTTTAACCCCTTCAGTGTAAGAGAGATCTCCAATGCTTTGTGAAGTAATGGGTTGGTAACCTCTTAAATTAAATTGTTAATGTAAATAATTGGCATTTTTTTCTTCACAATGATGATGATGGTTTGCTTCACCAAGCTCCTTTTTTCTTTGTGGATATGGTAAAAAATATATGCAAAGCTAGTATGTGTTTGTGACAGTAAATCATTCTGGGTAGTCACCCTTCCCCTGATGTCAGCCTCTAGCTGACAGAAGAAGATCCTGGTCCAGGGACCAGAAATACCACAATCTAAAAAGAAATACTTAAAGGGATAGTAATGTTTCACAAAAACAGCAGCTCCAATTAATTTTCATAGTATTTGAGCCATGGAGAGTGTTATTTCATTACTGTGAGCGTTGTAGTTCGAGAGTAATTGAATGATAAAGTATCCCCTCCTGCCCCTTTTACCTAGTGTAAGCCACCTCCCCTCAGATGTGGAATCCAGTCCATAGACCAGACAGCTCACATCAAGGGTCAGTATTCTTACTGTGAGAACAATGAAAACCCTGCCCCCCTTGACAGATTTTTCAGCTTTTTCCCTTATCTTAATTGAAGATTGTCCCTCTCTGCAATCTACCTGGACACTCCCTGCTACTCTAAGCTGAGCAGTGTTACATCAGTAGAAGGGACAGGAGGGGGATACTTTATCATTCAATTACTCTTGAACTACAACGGACAGAATTGAAATAACACTCTCCAAGGCCCAAATACTATGAAGATTTATTAGAGCTGCTTTTATTATGAAACATTACTATCCCTTTAAAAGGACAGTAATGTCCCAGAAAAAATATTTATCATTTTGTAAGGCTTGAAAAGTTGAACTAGATGCAAAAACCCTATCTCTCAAACCACTATAGTTTGAGAGATATTCACTGTCAAAGTTTGACGTTTCAGCTGACAGCTGGAGATTCGTGTGGGCCAACACTAGGAGGCTCTTCAGCAGAGCCGCAATCGCATTATTTAAAACTCATTACTTCATTGGAATGGTCTACAAAGTGTGCTTGCAAACCAGGAACACTTTCTAGACCTTTCCAATGAAGTCATTCTTTTTAAAATAATATGACTGTGGCTCTGCTGCAGAGCCGCCAGCTGGTCCCTGGACAGGATTCCCTGCAGTCAGCACAGCATTGATGTCAGGGAAAGGGGAGTGAATATCTCTCAAACCATAGCCGTTTGACAGATAAGGTTTTTGCATGTAGTTTTTTAAGCCCTACAAAATGATAAATATTTTTTCTGGGACATTACTGTCCGTTTAATTGGAACAGTCTACAAAGTGTGCTTGCAAACCAGGCACACTTTGTAGACCATTCCTATGAAGTATTTATCTTTAGATTGCACTACTCCGGCTCTGCTGAAGAGCCGCCACAAGTCTGCCTACATGAATCTCCTGCTGTCAGCTTTACAGCTGATATCAGTGAGGGGAGAATTTTAAAACATTGTATCTCTCAAACCATAAAGGTCTGAGAGATCAAACTGGCATCAATGGATTTCTTTTTTGATTATCTATAATATATTTTTTTTTATATCTATTAGACATTACTATTCCTTTAATGACCAGCAGTCCAGGGAAGTTACTTTCCCTTAAGGACCGCTTTGATCTTTGTCAGTGTGCGGGCACATGTGACCTGTGATGTGTACAGGTGTGTCAAAAGGGGTCTGAGCGAGAACACTCCGGTCTTGGAGTGGTCAGACCCCGTTTTTACTACTGTGGGAGCTCTGTAAGTAAAAAGTATGTGATGTAATGGGACCGTCACCAGTCGTTAAGGGAAAAATCTGTGACGGCCCTGGCACGTCACAGGGTCGTTAATGGGTTATCTTATCTTTAACACTTTAAGGACCCATGACGTGCCAGGACCATCACTGGAAAACTTGCGCCATGGAATTCAGGGGTCCCAGCTTTGCTGCATGCTGTTCAGGGACCCCTGAATCGATTGGGTTAAATAGAAAATACTGGACAAAGAACCATGGAAAAGGTAGAAGAAATAGCTAGTAGAAAGCTGCTATCAGTATAATATACAAAGTAACTATATTTCAGCAACAGTTGAAAGAATCATAAGAGTTAAAACACCTCAATAGGTGTCGGTTCCAAGTGGATAATAATAGTATTGGAGAAAAAGGGAAAAAGGAAACCACTCTCAATGGCACTCAAAATTTAACTTCTATTATATTCAAAGACCCTTTGATAATAGGGCAATTATTAGATTAAAAACATATCTTTATTGGTATCCATTAAAAACCAAGAAGGAAAAGGAAACGAAAGAAAATAAAAACATGAAAGAGAGAGGGAAATGTGGTATGTTGGACTTGACTCAGACCTAATAAAGTTCAAATAATTATTATCAAGGTCAACTTTCTAACCCTGACTTGTCGATGCAAACGGACAGAATTATCCAGAGCACAGAGCAGACTAATCGTTCATTAAGCCCTTAGATATCATGAAATCTAGAAACTCATTCATAAAGATCAATAACTGATACTAAACAAATGCAGATACTAATTCTGTTCTTAAATATAACCCTACGTAGGATAGCTTCATTAAAGCTGATCTGATTCAGCTATCAAAGCAAAGGGATTGTATGTTAACCCTTTAGCTGCCGCTATATTACTAGCTAAATAATAATGTTGAAAAAACGTAAACTCTTATCCGATCTCAACATGAGCTAGAAAATTCTCTCCTATAGTATCTGATTACACAATACAATATGTATTCTTATGTATCAAATAAGAATGACTATCAAGGAATATTCCATGTCTGTTCGGTTACATCGAAAATCAATAGATCTTGAACTAATAATTGGTCTCTCTACTACTGTCCAAACTATTCTCACACATCCCCCCTCTCTCTCTTTACAAACAGCCTAACGCGTTTCGTCCGGTAGAACCGGACTTCATCAGAGGCAAGAACAGACATGGAATATTCCTTGATAGTCATTCTTATTTGATACATAAGAATACATATTGTATTGTGTAATCAGATACTATAGGAGAGAATTTTCTAGCTCATGTTGAGATCGGATAAGAGTTTACGTTTTTTCAACATTATTATTTAGCTAGTAATATAGCGGCAGCTAAAGGGTTAACATACAATCCCTTTGCTTTGATAGCTGAATCAGATCAGCTTTAATGAAGCTATCCTACGTAGGGTTATATTTAAGAACAGAATTAGTATCTGCATTTGTTTAGTATCAGTTATTGATCTTTATGAATGAGTTTCTAGATTTCATGATATCTAAGGGCTTAATGAACGATTAGTCTGCTCTGTGCTCTGGATAATTCTGTCCGTTTGCATCGACAAGTCAGGGTTAGAAAGTTGACCTTGATAATAATTATTTGAACTTTATTAGGTCTGAGTCAAGTCCAACATACCACATTTCCCTCTCTCTTTCATGTTTTTATTTTCTTTCGTTTCCTTTTCCTTCTTGGTTTTTAATGGATACCAATAAAGATATGTTTTTAATCTAATAATTGCCCTATTATCAAAGGGTCTTTGAATATAATAGAAGTTAAATTTTGAGTGCCATTGAGAGTGGTTTCCTTTTTCCCTTTTTCTCCAATACTATCAGTATAATATGTTGCATTAAGAACTCTCTAAGAATGGAACAATAATGGAGCTAACCAACTGCTCCTTAGGAAACAAACAAACAATTCCCCAGATTCCCATAGTGGACAAAAAAAACACCTCAGAATGCCTCTGAATGCAGCTTGCTGCAACTTGATTGTGGGTTTTTTTTGTGAAGGGGCAAGTGGCAGCATTCCAGACATTCACAACAGCCCTTAGATCATTTACAAGTTGCAATGCTCATCTCAGTATTTAATAACTAGCCAACCAGTTTTGTCTGATGTGCACATGGACCAGATATCTAACACACATCAACCACAACCTCCACTGCAGGGACAACAGAGGTAAGTCAAGGTGGTATGGCCTGAACTTAAACATAGAGCAGCGAAGACACCTATGTTAATTATACATGTTCTCCTGTTGTTGGACTACAATTCCCAGTGGCCAGCTGAGCAGGAAGAGAGCTGTAGTCCCAAAACTAAGGCAGTTTTAACAGTGCAGAAAAAATGGGCAGCTGCCCAGTTCTCACTGCTGGAAGGTGCCCCCACAGTCAAAATGAACCTATGACTGTCTTCCAACACAGTTTGGAGTCATGGATCTGTCTCCCTGATGATCTGGAGCACACAATACAGCCTGCTCAAGGCATGAAAACTGTAGGTGTAAGCCATTAGCATTATGTGAACCTAGCTGTGTGCACACAACATTCTAGGAAATGATTTTAAGCTTAAAATGATGAATCCCCCATAAATGTGAAAACTATCTTTTAGCAGTAGAGGCGACAGGTGTGGTTATTGTTTAATCTACTGGATGCTAGAGAGGCCTCCAACTCCTTACCCATCCCTATCAAAGCAGTACAAGTATCCCCGTTTCGGGTCTTAGACTAGCTGTGATTGGCAGTTCCTTTTCTCAACTACCAGCATGCTGTGCACTGAAAACTGTTCAGTAATCTTACCTCTACATGTTCTAGAGTCACCAAGTAGCTGAAAACCTTCTTTGCAGCTGCACTTCACCTGTCCTTCATCATAGGACTTGCAGATCTGAGAGCAGCCACCATTGTTATTGGAACAGGGCATAAATTCTGTACAAGAAGGACAATTAATGTTAAACTTTTAAAGCTACTGACCTCCTTCTACCAAGTGAGTCATGCAATGTTACTGACCACATTTCTGTTTGCCACCTGCCAAGTACCCCCTACTTAGTTATTGACCTTCCTATAGGCTGCAAAATATTCCTAGCCAAGTTAATGCTCCAGATTCTCTGCCTAAGCTTTTATACTGACATCACTCTGCTGCAGTGACACTCAGCTCCAGTACTAGACACATCAACAGGTCAGGTTTTCTGGATATCCCTGATTAAGCACAATTAGTTCAATCAATATGATTACTCCTCTGTGATTAAACAGGCATATATTGGAAAGCTAAGCTGTTGATGTTCCCCAAGCACTAACTTTGAGAAACACCACTGTACTGCATCTGCTCCAAAGTCTTAACTAAATGACTTGGTTATTCATACACCTTATTCTATGCATTCACTTCCTGTGTGCCTCCAGTTTATCACTCACACTCTGCTACATAACTCCTTCACCTGACCAGCTTTAACATTACCTAATACTATCCTCCAAGTTACTTTCCTAAGTATCATCTGATTGGCATTCTTAATTTGTGCTCCCCAGCTCTGCTCTCCATGTTTTCTCTAGCTTGGTTCCTTGGTTCCCTATGCACGCCTTGCCAGTCTGCTCACTACATGAGTACAGTGTTGTCTACACCTGTCTGCAGTTCATTCTTCCTGAATCAAATGACCTGTCCCAGTTGTTCTGCTGTCATCAGTGTTTCTGCATGCAAGCTTCATACTGTAAGTCCTTCCTGTTAACTCTGTCTTTTTCATAGTGATCTCATCAGTCTCCTACCACCCACACAAGCTCCTAGCCATTTCTGGACAGGATCTGAACCCCAAAGAGGCTTATGCCTGCTGCCATTCACCCAAAAATAACAATACAGACAAAACTATTGTCAACTGAGGCCAATTTAATGGTTGCTGCAACACACTATAGTCCATCTAACTTTGGAGGTTATGCACTAAGGCATGATAAAGAGGTGATAAAGTGGATATGACTTCTCCAGTGATATAATTTCTCCAATTCCTATGTTATTCTATAGATATTATGCACTAAGATATCCAAAGTTGGAGAAATCTTAGTGCATAGGCTCCGTAGAATAACACAGGAACTGGACAAGCGATGTCACTGGAGAAGTTATCTCAGTTTTATAACCTCTTTATCACACCTTAGTGAATAATCCCCCTTGTGTCTGATGTTTCACGTGTTCTGTTTAAAAGAGAACTAAAGCTCCTAATAATAATATCCACATAACAAACTATGGTCAGAAAATTCTAATATCCCCTATAAATTGTGCCCTTGCTTCTTGGATGAAGAGCTAACATCTTCCATCAGTCCTGGATGTCAAGTCCATGAAGTCAGGCATAACGGTTGCTATCAGGACCTCAAACTCTGAGTCACTGCACATGGACATCTTAACCGTTCAAGAACCAGAGGGGTGTGGAACCAATTGCTTTGCAAAGCATTGTACATCCTTCTGGTTCTGAAAGTGTTAAGTAGCCATTAGGATTTTCTGGCCATAACAAGGTCATTGGAGATTATTATTGGGAAGTGATAGTGCTTCTTTCACCATTCACAAATTGTGCTCTCATTAATATTTGTATCTGTTTGCAGTTGAAGCCATGAGGTATTTTTACTGTTCCCCAAATGCACTGCAGGACAAAATATGCTGGTACTCCGAGGACAATGAATGCCTTTTTGTTTTAGGGAGCCAAACTGACCCCTGGTTTAGGGAGCCAAAAACTTAGAGCGAGGGTGGACAACCTGCAGGATATCAGCTGCTGTTAGACACTGGCAGGTTACATTTCCCTGGATTAGGGGGAACACTGGGTATATAATAAAAAAAATTGAGAGCTCCTGGGGAAAATCAACTGCACCATGGGGACCAAAATAAACATTGATTTAAATTGAGTTTTAACCCATTGAATGCTAGAGATGTCTTAATCTCATTGACTTCTTGAGGCTTAGTAGTTGAAGCTTCACATAAATCAATTCATTTTCCCCCTATGGTGCAGTTGGTTTGCTCCAGAATTGATCATTATATATATACATATGGCTCATTGACTCATGCACAAACCTTCACACACTGGCGTCATTCCACTCCACATTCCGTTCTCCATGCAGAAACTGTACACATCCCCCTGAGACATAGTATATCCAGGGTAACAGTAGTATTGAATATAGTAATGATACTGCTTTGGGGAAGGATCAATAACTGTTAAGAATCTGAAAGTCCCGTGTGTGGGCACTGGTGGGTATGTACAGAGGGGTCTTCTCCTGAATGGTTTCCTTAGGCTGGAAGAATATACATTACTTATAGCTTTAGGGGGAGAACTTCCATTTTTGTATGATGCAGTTACTGGAGCAATCGCTACAATTGAATTCCCAGAGCTTTGTGCTTGTTCTTTTGTAGAAATTTGGGTTACTATTGTTTGATGATTAAGTTCATACTGTGTGTTACTGGATCTGTTTCCCAAATGGTGTTCAAGATGCACATGTATCATGTTATTCATCCTCACTGTATTACCTGTGTTATCAGTTTGCATCAAGTTGCCAGAATGGTTACTTTTGGCAGTAGTAAAGCTCACTGTTGTAGTCTCTGCTGATTCACTTGAACCGTTTTCAGAAACAACTGAAGAAGTAATATAACTGGTTGGTAAAGTCATAGTACTATTTGGTGGTTGTACTGTGGTGTTATGGTCTGTTGGGTGCTTACCAATATCTGTCAAGTTCCTTATTAATAATTTATCAGTGCGGATCTCTGTTGGAGGATAGTTTGTTGATCCAACAAGTGGCATATTTTGTAACGTGACTGTATCAGTTCTTAAATCAGGTGTAATGGACATTGCAAATTTATTTATAAGAAGCAATAAAGAAGCATAGTCGGAAGTTGTATTAATTTGTGATCTGTGCTTGTCATTACTCGGCAAGTGAAAAGAAATATCAGCTGTAGGCTGTGAATATAACCAGTTAGTTGTTTCTGCAATATTCGGTGGTGGTGTTTTTACAATGGATTTTGTACCTGTGTTTTTAAGTTTGGTTGAGATGTCCATCTTGGAAGATTTTGCATGAAATGCATTGTTATTGTTTTGATTAGTTATACCAAAATTCTTACCAAGTGGCTGATCTGTTATAGTATTCAGGGAAAACAGTGTCGTTGAACTTGGTGCAATAATGTCTGTAGCCTGAGATGTCCATTTGAGCCCAATAGTGCTATTTGTTTGTTTAATGGTGATTACAGGTATTTTACTCCTGGTAGATGGGTATTTTGGAAGTTCCGCTGTTTGACTAGGATGAGGTTTAGTAATGGACTCTATATCTTCTCCACGACGAACATTAGTGAAATGTGAATACAACAGTTTTAGTCTTCTACTTTCCTTTAAAGACTCATGCTCTGTGTTATTGCCATCAAGAGAATCAAATGAATTCTTTGTCATCTTTTCTTGTTCATGATTTGCCACAGTGTCTTTTTCTATGAAGGACTTGTGACGTTGAAAGTTTAGAAGCCTGTTGGTTGTATTACTGTACAACCCAACTCTTTCCTGAGTACCAATGTGGCTTTCGAAAGGTTTTCTTGAAATGGAAGGATCCCCAAGAATTTTAAGACCACTAGCTACTTGACTCATTTTTCTTTGATCATTACTCCTCATTTCGGACTCTGGAAAGAATGGCATTGTTTTTATTTCTAATTAGAAAAGAAATGGCACATTTGCAGAAATTTATATAAAGTGATATTGCTATGTTTTCCAGCTTGGGAGGGACTGAATAATGAGAAAACAATGACAGGTGCTACAGGGTTCTGTATGAGCTGTTAGCATCATATAGTTTGTATGCGGTACTGTATGGGGTACTGTATGGACAAACAAAACAGCTTGTCTCAGTCTAGAAGCAGAGTAAGGGAAGACCGGTTAAGTCACAAATCAAATTCATGAAAGTATTTCTTACAGGAAAGACAGTGGAAGTTGGTATCTGGCTAGAAGGCTATGAGGAGTGCTATAAGAGCTTCAGGCTTCAATGGACCTTATAAAGTAATCAATTGTGGGGCAAACCAACAGCACCACAGTAGAGAAATGAAAATTCCCATTTATTTAAATGGAGCTTTTAACTTTGAAAGTGAGAGACGTAGCATTGAAGGTGTTAAGTCCCATTTAAATCAATGGGAATTTGTAGAATTTTCACTTCAAACCCATAGTGCAGTTGGTGTGCTCCAGAATTGCACATCTTTAGTGTGATAAATAAATTCCACTGACATTTTCTGGGACCTTTTAAATACTTAAATCAGGTATAAGCCTTAGGCTGTAAGTGGGAGTGAGAGATGGTGATTAAAGAGAAGATAATTATTTTGTCAGCAGAGTAGTGGGAGCAGGTATTTGGGGTGAGGGAGTTTGGGAAATATAAGGAGGGACGGAATTGTTAAATGCTTCATAACTTAGAATCAGGATCTTTAATTTCAAATGATATAAGCTGCCAGTATAGGGACTGGCATTTAAAATAGATTGGGGATGCGGACAATTAGGAAAGCATAAAAACAATGGGTAGAGGATTTCATTAAAGGGATAGTAATGTTTCATAATAAAAGCAGCTCTAATTAATCATCATAGTATTTGGACTTTGGAGAGTGTTATTTCAATTCTGTCAGAGTTGTAGTTCCAGAGTAATTCAATGACAAAGTGTCCCCCTCCCACCCCTTTTACTGATGTCACACTGTTCAGCTAGAGCAGAAGGGAGGTGCCCAGGTAGACTGCAGAGAGGGACAATCTTCAATTAAGATAAGGGAAAAACCTGAAAAGCCTGTCAAGGGGGGAAGGGCTTTCATTGTTTTCATAGGAATAAGAGTGTCCCCTTCTGTTATCTGTCTGGTCTATAGACTGCATTCCACATCTGAGAAGAGATGGCTTACACTAGGTAAAAGGAGCGGGAGGGGAAACTTTGCTTGTGAATATCTCATAAACCATAAAGGTTTGAGAGATACGACATATCATTCTTCATGTTTTTTTAATGGCTACAAAATAAAATAAAGTTAAAACGAAGTATTACTATCCCTTTAAAGGGCAGCTATTAATTGTATACTGCCCCATCGGCACATCTGCTCCCTGGAAGCAGAACTGTTGAAGAACCCAGAGCTGCTTTGTGAACCACAGTAGACAGTAAGGGTAACAGAATGGGGGTTGAAAACTAGACCATTGATGCTAACCGAGAAGAAGTTGAACTGCACTGTGCATACACTGTCCTGTCCTTCACAATGCAGGTCCTCATAAACCCTCTGTATCAGACAGGAAAGTCCAATAAATCAGGTCTATGGGCACAATGCATGCAACCCGTTGGTTTGAGGTTGAGAGTCACAGCCTTCCAGGTTTTATTCCAGTTGTACCCTCAAATGGCTGATAGGGGCTATTTTGTGACTGCAAAGTGCAGCACCAGGCTTTCTACTAAGTATACTCCCATAGGAACAGACTAAGTAATATGTAATAATTGCCCTTTAATCAAGATGATTTCCCATCAGGTTGATCAGAAGCATGCTCCTAACCTTTGCAAACAGGTATTGTGCCGTTCCATCTTTTTCCATCACAGTAGATTACTGCAGATCCAAAGAGCTTGTAGCCTTTGTTGCATACAAATGTAATAGCTGCACCATTGTGACTTGTTATAGAACTACCATGTTCAAGGTCACCAGGAAGATGACAGCCATTAGCTGTAGGAAGGAAAGAAGTGACAAACATGAACTCATTTATCAAAATAGCAGAATGACATGGAACCCAATAAGGCAGTCAGAGCACTTCTTGAGCAATCATCGGGAACAAATTTAAAATTTGCCAAATCCCGTGGCTCTCTCGCTAATGGCGGATGTTCTCAACTAGCCAGTGATGAGGGTAAATTAATACATCTAAAAGGGGCCTTTAATGCTTTGAAGGCTAGAGAAATCTCCAATGCAAGTTCACATTTATATCACTGAAAATGTTTAGTCCTATGCTGAAGGTAGTATGCTCCAGAATTGCACCACATTACCTTATTGTATATGGTTCTTAAGTTATTCTAACCTCTTGAATTCTAAAGACATATCCAATGCATTATGAAACAATGTCTGTAGCATCCAAGGGGTTAAAGTTCGATTATAAATAAAGCATATATACAAACAGAAAACTATCTAGCAACATAGTTAAAAGTAAACTGATTTCACCCTTTGAGTGCGTTAGAGGTGTGGCATGTACTGGACTGCAAAGCTTCATAGTTTCTTAAGGGATATATACTTTTTTTATGAAAACCTATATGCCATAAGGCTTCTCCTGTTGGCGGTTGTTTTATTCAAACGTTAGTCATGCCTTCAGAAAGTGAGTAGTGGCTTTATCACTTCCTAAAACTAACAGGTGGTTACTATAACATTTTATGAGAAAATTAGTGACTTCCTGTCCCAGAGAATTAGGCATCATCTGAAATCTGGCCACTAGTGGGAAATGTTGATGTAAAAATCAGACATTTAAACTGTAATAATTCTGGAAAAATGAATTTCCCAGCAGTGGGCGTACCCTTGTTTTACTTAGCAGGAAAACAATACAATGTGATTTTTTTTTCTTTCATAAAAGGGCTGTCTGTTCAAACCAACTGCATCATAGAAAGAGCTAAATAGCATTGATATAAAGAGGATTTTAACCCCTTGAATCTTAGAGAGATCTCCAATGCATTGTGAGGAAAGCAATAGTTTGAAGACAACTCTGGAATTCAAGAGGTTAGAATCCACATTTACTCAATGACAAATTTTCCCATTTTTCTTTTTCCCTTATGGATTAATTCACCCTCCCACCCCCACACTCAGAATACTGCCACTCTTCATTTGAAGCCAATGAATTGCATAATGCTAACACACCAGGCTCTCAGCCAGAATTGTTCAATTAATTTAACCCTCTAAGTGCCAGAGGGGTATGCAATGCATTGCTGTACAATAGTAACAAACCCTTCTGGCACTCAAAGGATTAAAACATTTAAAAGGGAAATAGTTACCTGGATAGTTCCCATGAAGGAAACATGACTAGTTTTTCTGGTTAAATAAAATAATGTTATGGACAGGCTGTATCAAAACTTTGTGGCCCAGAGCCCACCTGAGGCTACTCACAAGAGCACCTAATGGCTGAAGCATGGCTAATTGTATTGGAACTGAACTTGGAGAGTTGGGGACATTTTATCCCTATAAGAACCAATCAATTGTACATCTCTCTGGTCCTTAAAGGGTTAGGAACCTCTGGGACACTCTGACCAAATTATGAATGGAGGCCATATATATATATATATATATATATATATATATATATATATATATATATATATACTAGTTCAACAGCCCGTTACACGGGCCACAGTGCCTCTGGCAGCCGGTCGCGGGGCAGTCACGCGCAGCAGAGACTGCCCGCGCCACTGCTGATACAGAGCTGGACGCTCCTTCGGAGTGCCCAGCCGCGGCGCGGCCAGTCTGTACTGCGCATGACTGCCGCACGCGCAGCAGTGTCTACTGAGCATGTCGGGCGTTACTCACAACTTAGCAAATTATTATATAGGATATATATAGTAAGCAGGTGTGAAAAATGCTGTACAGTGAGAATGATTTAAAAATAGACATGTTAATAGTTTATTTTTGTCAATTAACAAAATGCAAGGTGAGTGAACAAAAGAGAAATCTGGAACAACCTGCCTGCCGAGTTCCTTACAAAACTGTGTGCAATAGTACCTAGAAGAACTGATGTTTTTTTGAAGGGTGGGCACACAAAATATTGATTTTATTTAAGAATTAACCACAGTTCTTCTGTGGATTTAGGAAGCCTCAGCCTCTATGCTGAAGATAGTTCTTAATGATTTTGGTTGTATGTTTGGGGTCATTGTCATGCTGCAGAATAAATTTGGGGCCAATCAGATGCCTCCCTGATGGTATTGCATGATGGATAAGTATCTTCCTGTACTTCTCTGCTTTGAGATGACTATTAATTCTGACCAAATCCCTAACTTCATTTGTAGAAATGCAGCCCCAAACTTGCAAGGAACCTCCACCATGCTTCACTGGTGCCTGCAGTCACTCATTCTTGTACCACTTTCCAGCCCTTCAACGAACAAATTTCCTTCTGCTACAACCAAATATTTTAAATTTTGACTCATCAGTCCAGAGCACCTGCTGCCATTTTTCTGCACCCCAGTTCTTGTGTTTTTGTGCATACTTGAGTCTCTGAGCCTTGTTTCCACCTCGGAAGTAAGCATAATGTGTCCTTGGCCGGCCACTGCGTCTATGGTCCTCAATGTTGCCCGTTTCTTTGTGCTTCTTCAAAAGAGCTTGGAAAGCACATCTGGAAACCCCTGTCTGTCTTGAAATTTCTGCCTGGGGGAGACCTTGCTGATGCAGTATAACTACCTTGTGTCTTGTTGCTGCACTCAGTGTTGCCATGGTATATGAATTTTTACATTAACCTGTCTTCAGCAACCACACCTTGTTACCTGAGTTTGGCTGTTCCTCGTTTCTGTTTCAGTTAATGATTGTGTTTTGATCTACATAATAAACTGATGGTCATTAGCACCTGTTTGATATAATTGTTTAATCACACACCTGACTATATGCCTACAAACTCCCTGACTTTGTGCATGTGTAACTAGGAGAACGGATACTGTTTTGAAGGCAAAGGCAAATATTGATTTGATTTAGATTTTTCTTCTGTTCACTCACTATGTATTTTGTTAATAGATAAGAATAAACGATTAACGTTTTGAAAGCATTCTCACAGCATTTTTTCACACCTGCCTAAGACTTTTGTACAGTACTGTGTATATGATATATATACACAGTATTTACCTTTTTTTTTTTTTTTTTTTTTTTTGGGACTAACATTACATTTTTAACCCCTTAAGTACCAGCGGTCCAGGGAAGTTACCTTCCCTTAAAGACCGCTTTGATCTTTGCCGACGCGCCGGTACACGTGACCTGTTGCGCGTACCGGCGTGCCGCTTGGAGGCCTAAGAGAGATCGCTCCGGTCTTGGAGCGGTACACGTGACCTGTTACGCGTACCGGCGTGCCGCTTGGAGGCCTAAGAGAGATCGCTCCGGTCTTGGAGCGATCAATTTTAGGCCCCGTTTTTACTTACAGCGCTCCCGGTAGAGCACTGTAAGTAAAAAGTACATGACGTGCTATGACCGTCACTGGTCCTTAAGGGTATAAGGACCGTGACGGTCATACCACGTCACGTAGTCCTTAAGGGGTTAAGGTAAGGTTTTGTGAGTAACAACAAGCGGGAGAGAGATCCATTACACATAAACATGTATGTTTAAAATATTCACGGGAAAGATGGGTCAATATGAACTAGAAGAAAATAAAGTAAACGTTATATGAAGTTTTGGTAATATGAGACGAATCCCAAATCAATATTCAGTCAAGTATCTTATGTTTTTAAATTATTGTTGCTGTTGTTGGTATCAGAGCATTTGCAGTGGTATCTGATGGCTTGGCAAATTGTACTCCTCTATATACAGAAAACCCACCGACAGGTGCATTTATTTTCACAGGTACGGTCCCAGCTTTCACCCGTCTCGCACTAAACAAGGGATCATTCATAGCCAACCTATCAAATATTCCACATATGCTCTGACACAACAGCCGCAATAATCATTTAAAAACATTGTCTGAATCATTCAAACAGGCTAAAAGACAATCACAAAGAAAACCACATCTGGACTGAGAACACACCATGAAAGACACTACATGTTTACCACTAGTGGCTACATACAACCCCAAACTAGAAGATATACACAGCATCAAAGAGCTACAGCCTCTGCTAACAAGACATATTCCCCAAGCCTCCAATTCTTGCATGCAGGCAACCACCGAATTTGAAACAAAAATGAGTTAATAGAAAACTGATCAATGAATGGAAAAACACTGATAATAGGACTAAACCATGCAAGAACATTAAAGGATCATATTCATGTACATCCTCAAATATATTCACGATGCACTGAACATGAACCTGGATGTTACACTGCAGAAACTGGCCTAAACCTTAATCTAATAATGAATTTACACAGTCAATCAATTAAAAAAATACAATGAAAAAGAAAAACGAACTTTAGCCCAGTTAGTCATCATTTCACCCAGGGAAACCACTCCATCCATAACCTAAAAATCAAAATACTCAGAGGGAATTTCAAAGATACCCAAGAGAGAAAACCATTAGAAATAAAGATGATCAGCTTTTTCATAATGACCCATCTTTCGCATGATTTTTTTCACACATATTTGTGTACAATGGATTTAGCTCTCTCTTCCTGTAATTGCCTGTAATCCACCCTTACCCCCTTCTCCATAGTCTTTTCTCAATGATCAAGGGATTTCACAAACCTTAAACTGGTGTGATCTGTAGTTTTAGTTTGTGTTTTCTTATTCCATGTATTTTCCCTCTCATCTGACTTTGATGTTTCAATTTGATGATCAGTATTACTTTTGTCTTGATAAAGGGTGGTTGTTACTCTTGAAACCCTGTCCTGAAAACTAAATGTTATTAATATATATAATATATAATTTTTTTTTTTCTTTCATTCATACATACACATAAAATATAATCCTTGCTGTACCTTTAAAAGTCCCGTTTACATCCATGAGAATTTTATTTGTTCCTGCGATGCATTTGGTTTGCCCTGGAATTGGTCAATTTGTGCATATAGCCCTATGCAGTCTCTGTATTCCATTATAAAGGAACAATAAGTCATACTGGTTTGGCAACAGTGCTTCATTAAGTGCCAGTTAAAAGGTGATATAAAATACAGTAAAGCATCACATTCTGCACTCATCATTATCTGTCCTATTCCCAGTTAGTTACACCACTCACCTACACACACTGGAATGGGCTTTCTCCACCTTCCTCTGACACAGCTGCTTCTGTTATGTCCCATAAGAGTGAATCCAGGATTACAATTAAAGATGGCATAAATCCCTCCATAGCGGAAAAAGGTCCTACCATTCTCCAGCTGCTTCAATCCCGAACACGCAGCATCTGAGAAGACTGCAGGAAAATCCATGTTATTCCTCGGTCTAAGGTTCCTGTTTTCTAAAGAAAAGTGCAGGAAATACGGGGGAACCAATTGCAGCATGGGGTAAAATGGATATGTTGGAGACCTCTCTATCATTCAAGTGGTTAAAATCCCCTTTTAATTCATTGGTGATTATTAATTCTCCCTCATTGTGCAGTTGGTTTGCCCAGAATTCCTCCGCTTTTCTTTTGACATACGGCCCTCACAAGCAGGAACTGTAGTGAAAAGCTTGCAAACTGTGAACTGTGGCTCTCTTCCTTTTAGACTGCTCCCACATCCTTGTAAGATGACAGTATATAACCCTTTATGTGCCAGATGGGTGTGCAACACATTTCCTTTGCACACTAAAGCCTTATATTAATTATCCTCCATTTATCTTTCTATGGCTAAAATTCCTAATGGCCACTATGAACTTTTCCTTTGTTAGTTCAAGAGATAACCTCTTCAGTCAGCCCTGGATGTCATGTCTACAGAGATGAACATGACTTTTGCAGCCAGATCTCCTGTACCCCAGACTGGGTCCTCTGCCATACTGATATCTTGTGCCCACTACAGACTGAAATAGTCAGATCAGCTGCCATGGGTAGGATATGCAGGATTTATAGAAGATATTACATCTTGAAAAAGGCACAAGGTATGGCCACTAGGATTTTCTGACCATAGCAGAGAATTAAAGGGGAACTTTCAGGTAGTAATAAGTCGCCCTTCAATAATTAAACATATGGCAACTAGCATTATAATATATGTATTACCACTCTAAATGCCACATTCTAAAGAAATCCTTAATCTTTCAAGACCGGAAATTGGGTGTCAGCGCAGACATCTTGTCTGTGTGCCTGCACTGTCAGTCCCGGTCTCCTCTAAGAAGCATTGCAGTGTGCCATAAGGTAAGTGGAAGGACTGATGGTGCAGGCGCGCAGATGGCACTGTCCTGGCTATCAGTCTCCGAAGATTATGTATTTCTTTAGAATGTGGCATTTAGAGAGGTAATACATGTATTATGATACGTCACCATATGTTTAATTATTGAAGGGTGACTTATTACTACCGTAAAATTCCACTTTACTATTAAGAGGTGTTTATTTAAATCCATTGTTTACAACAGCAAGCTGTGCCTTTATAGGGAATTTTTAAAAATGTTACACTGAAGACATTTCATTGGGCTTCATGCTATGAAAACAACACATCTATCTTGTATTTATAATTATTGATAGGAAAAATTATGCTTTTCTCAGCAAGTAGAAGAAGCTGTGGCAACCATCACAGGTAAATCACTCATATACCAAGTAAAAAAACAAAACAAATGAGAGACTCTCAGTAATATCAGACAAGTCTTTAAGTGGACCTGACACCTCAGGGGCTGCTCTGTGAGCCCAAGCAGACCAGCAGGGAGCAGAATGGGGTCTGAAAATAGGCTTCTCTGGCACTAGGGGGGTTAATTTTTATGAGTGTTACTTATGTGTGCATGCCAAAAAGAGGTAGAGCAGCAGGCAGCAGCTTCTCCGGCACTATGGGGGTTAATTTTTATGAGCGTTACTTTTTCTCCTGCATTAGGACGGTTCATTTTTATGAGTGGTACTTATGTGTGCATGTCAAATCAAATCAATGCGCAGCAGACACCAGAGGCGACATTCTGATGTGTCAACGTTCTGATGTGTCGACACTACAGAGTGCGATATTGTTATTGCAGCCATTTCAACCCAGTGACATGTTTAATGTTGGTCACCCAACAGTGGGTAACATTTCCATAGTGAACCCAAAAGGGGCTTCAACCATCAGCTTAGAGCAGATGTGAGTAACCTGAAGTAATTCAGCTATTACTAGATTAATATTCCCATAACCTAAGAGTAATTATTAGCTCTGAGACAGCCATAAAGTTAAGGAGGCCATGGCACAAGTAACCCACTCCTTTCTGATTTACAGAAGTATTTGAAAATAGTAGATATCCCATTGTTTTTTCTATAAATAGGAATCTGCTAGGATTGTAAAGACTCATATTGATTAAAATGGGATTTAGCGTCAAGGTTTTGTCAGTGACTCATGCTCTTCCATAATAGTGCATTATAAAAAATATGTGTTTTGGACATCAGTTTGCTCTGTTGCTAGAGGGAGTGCTGTTGTTTTACTCATCAGAAAAAATCCTATACTTTATTTATTTAGCTCAACTGTTTTACCAGGAAGAATACATTGAGATTTCTCTCGTTTTCAAGTATGTCCTGGATAGTTTTCAGTAAAGGTTTACATATTTACACCAATTGAGAAACATTAGATATTACATGTTGTTATATATACATACACATATGAATATATATACATATGGAATATTAAAATTATATACAGTTACATTCTGTTTTTAGATATAAAGAAGCCTTTACTTTTAAGGAGTTTAGACTGGGAGCAGACTTGATTATTTCAGGCGGATTGTTCTAGGCCTTTGTAGCTCTGAAGAAGAAGGCAAATCTTCCTGCTTCTTTCTTGTATTGTATTGTGGTATGCGCAGTGAGTTGTTAGAAGTGGAGCGGAGGTTATATTTAGTATGGAGAGCAGGTGTGAGCAGACTGCTCAGGTAGTCTGGTAGTTTTCCAGAGAAGTGGTTGTGTACTAAGCAAGAAAGACGCAGGGCACATCTAGATTTGAGTGTTAACCAATTTAGTTTTTTTAGGATATCACAGCGATGAGTAGTGTAATTACATTGGAGGCTAAAGTGGCATATTGAATTATACAGGGTGTCAAGTTTACTAAGATGGATTTCTGGAGCATATACTACATCACCACAGTCTATGACTGGCAGCAACATCTGTTGCACAATACGTTTTCTAACCAAGGGACTTAAACATGATTTGTGTCTAAAAAGAGTACTGGTTTTGGGATAAAACTTGGAGGTTAATTTGGTCAAGCCACATACCAAGATATTTGTAGGAGTCCACTGGGGCCAATTTACGATTAGACTCTGTTACAATGGATAGGTGGGTATTGCTGAGATTACGCAGTTTGTGCTTTGTGCCAGATATCATTGTGACAGTTTTGTCTGTGTTTAAGAACAGTTTGTTCCTTCCATCTTTCAACCTCGCAGAAATCATGTTGTAATATGGCTTAAAGGTGTGATATGTTTGAGTTTTTAGCAAAGATTATGGTGCCCTCTGCATACATATGTACTAAAGATAATTTGCAAACCTTGGGCACGTCATTTATAAAAAGATAAAATAGAAGAGGGCCAAGAATGGAGTCTTGAGGAACTCCACTTGTTACTTTGAGCGGAAGGGAGTCATTGCTGGCAACTGACACATACTGCATTCTGTCTGATAAATAGGATTGGAACCAGTTTAGAGACTTATTACTCAATCCTGATCTTTGGAGTTTGCTTTTAAGAATATTATGGTCTACTGTGTCAAAGGCCTTGGCAAAATCTAGGAAAATGGCTCCTGTGAGGACACCATTTTCAATGCTCGTCTGGATATCGTTGGTTACTTTTATGAGGGCCGTGACTGTTGAGTGATTTGGTCGAAAGCCTGATTGAAGAGGGGTGAAAAAACTGATGTGTCAGTAATATTTATTTAGTTGCATGTGTACACATTTCTCTAGGATTTTGGATAAAGTGGGGAGTAGGGATATTGGTCTGTAGTTTGATACTACATTTTTATCCTTACTTTTGTGGATAGGCACAACTCTAGCCACCTTCCAGGATTTGGGCATATACCCTGTTGCCAAAGAGGCATTAATTAAAGATGCAATCGGTTTGGCCATGACCATGGCACTGAGATTTAATGGCATTGCTGTTAGTTTGTCAGGGCTAGATTGGGGTTTCATTTTTGGGTTGAGGAGGTCATCATGTATTTCACTTTCATTTACTGGCATGAAATTGAATTCATTTCCATAATTGGACTGGGCAACAGGTGCCAGTGAGTGTTCTGTAGATGGTTGAACTTCTGAGTTATCTTTGTTTTGTGTAATCAGGGTGGCACATCCAACATAGTAGCTGTTAAATGCATTGGCTATGGCTATGGGGCACTGTATTGTTTCTTTGTCTACGGTTATAGTTGATGAGCGAGAATGATTAGGAGGGTTGTAGAGATTTTTAATAACCTTTCCAAAGTTGGCTGGCTTTGAAATGTTACTGTTTAAGTTGTCAGTAAAATATTGTGCTTTTGCTAATTTTGTTTGTTTTGTACATGTATTCCTTAATTGTCTGTATGCAGTGTGATCATAAGCGAAGCCGGTTTGTTTAAATTTTGTCGATCAGGCATCTCTGAAACTGTATAATTCAATCAAGTCAGCTGAGACCCAAGGTAGATGTGCCCCCCTAACCCTGACCTTCCTTAGTGGGGCATGGGTTTTACAGAACTGTAAAACCTGAGTCTAGGTCAGGTATTAGATGTATTTTATGCCATAAGCAATTTCTTAAATCATTTAGGAAAGAATGAAGATTACATTTTCTAAATGATCTCTTGAGTATGACTTTGGAACATGACTTGACTGGTTTTATTTTGCGGACACAGTAAACTATGGAGTGATCGCTAAACACGTTTGCTAGTACACCTGAATCTTGGATTCTGCTTGTGCAGGATGAAGGGATCCAGTCTAGGAGAGTATAGTTGGATGTTTTAAGATTTATGCGAGTAGGGAAGAATATTAGCTGTGATATTATCACAGTGCCTGTGATTCTTGCCACTCTTTCTTGTGGATCGCTCTGATTTGCTGAGCCAGTTTGGCCCGCCCCTGGTGACCTTCTTATGCCTGGCCCAGACACCTGTCAGATGCCCTTTCGTGGTGTTTCTGAGCCAGTAGTGCTGTTCCTGTGTTCCGGATTTCTGTGTACCGAATCGGCTTGTCCTGACTATTCTCCAGTGTTCCTGTCTGTGTTTGACCCGGCCTGACTGCGTACCACCTTTGGATCCTGACCCGGCTTGGCTGACGTTCCTGTTTGTGTATGACCCGGCTTGTATGACTACCTCCTGCGTGCTCCGACCCGGTCCGGCTGACTTCCTGCTCCGAAGATCGACTTCCAGCCTGTTCCAGTGACCTGCGTTCCAGTTGTCGCCGTCGCGACATTCTCATCTGCTGTTGCCAGTCACCGTGTGACCGCCTTGCCTGGTGTTGCCTATTACCTGTGCAGTGTACCGCTACCCTTGCAGAGCTGTGTGTGCCTCAGTGTGCCTCCCTCATCCTGCAGAGCCTCGTTGTTTTGCTGAAGCCTCGAGTAAACGTGCTTATTAACCCTAGCAGTGCTGTCTTGCTCTCGCTATCTCTATTCCCAGAACAGAGCCTCTTTCTCGGTGCTACGTCTGCTGAGTTGGCCGCTCACCGTCGGCGACTCTATCCATTCCGTTGCAGAGTAGTCACGTATTGTGGGCTGGTTGGGCGCCAAGGGCTCTCCCCTATTGTCGGTTACTGGGCGATATCCGTTAAGCAGAGTGGCGGCAGAGAGTAGGCTTCAGCACTAGCAGATCCGGTATATATGCCCGTGGGGGCTATTGGCTCTAGCACTTCAAATACCGGTATCCGGTTAACTCTGAGGAGGCTTAGTAGCTCTTGCATTGCAGGCCGGTTTCCGTTACGCCCGTGGGGGCTATTCTCACTTGAACTCGCAGAAGCAGATCCAGTAGGTACGCCCGAGGGGGCTAGTTGGATCCCCGTTCTGCTTATTACTCGAACACCTTGGCTAGGCAGTCACGTCTCCAGTACATGGTGAACTTTGTCTACCAGCGCATCCTTATAACACTCAGGGCGTGCCAAACCTCCACATCTGAGACTGACTGTTTATCAAGTTCTTACCCTTTGGGGTGATATTCCATTCTATTCATAGTATTTGTACATGTCATCTTATTGTGCATTTACACTTGTAACCTATCAGTCTTCACTGTGTGTTTATTTTAACCGCCACTAGAGGGCGAACATTTGCATTATTGTTACTCTGAATAAATTGTGTTTTATTTCACATACTGGTCTGAGTGTCATAAAAACCGTTACAGATATATTCAATGTTTTAAACAAAAAAAACAAAATGTTTCATTCCTGTAGTCTAGCCAATTAATATTAATGTCTCCAAGAACCATCAGCTCGCTTTTCTTGTTTTGAGTGGCAAGCTGCTTTAGGTGTTGAGCTATGTCTGAAAGGGAATGTGCTGGGGTATTTGGAGGTCAGTAGATGCCAACAATTATGATTTGTTTTAAGTATGGAAGACTAATTTTGCCAGATATGTATTCATAAGAATCAGAGTTATGAGAGTCATTTAGAAGTGTAAAGTTTATTGACACCTGTATGTATACAGTTACCCCTCCTCCTCGCTTTGCACGGTCTTTTGTATAGCATGAATATCCATCTATGGCAACAGCAGTATCAGGTATTTTTGGGGATAACCAGGATTCAGTAAGAATAAGAATTTTTAGTTTCTATGCGTAACACCATGCTTTTAGTTCATCCATTTTGGGTAGTATACTGCATATGTTGCAGTGCACAAAAGACAGACCCTTTTTAAAGGTGAGGTTGCCATTTATTGCTATTTGAGGGCCAGGGTTGGTTTCTATGTCATTTACATAGTAACATAGTAAATTAGGTTGAATAAAGATACAAGTCCATCAAGTTCAACCTTTGCCTCATACCCTAGTGGCATGAGAACTGTATAGCTATCCTGCTACCAAATAAGTTAGTGTTTTTCAGACCTTCCTGATCTGCCTACTAATAAACAGTATAACCCTGTATGTTCCCTTTTGAAATAAATGTATTTAATCTTCTCTTGAATGTATCCATTGTATCTGCCATAACCACCTCCTTTGGTAAAGAATTCCACAATTTAACAGACCTTCCTGTAAAAAATCCCTTCCTCTGCTGAAGTCTAAACCTCCTTTCCTCTAATCTCAAGGGGTGTCCCCTGGTCACCTGTTCAGGCCTTGGAATAAATAGCTCACTCCAGAGATCCTTGTATTGACCTCTCATATATTTGTACAATGTGATAAGGTCTCCTCTTAGTCATCTTTTCTCTAGAGTAAATAAACCAAGTTTGTCTAGTTGTTCCTCATACTTCAAGTCCTCTATTCCCTTAATTAATTTTTTTGCTCTGTGCTGTACCCTCTCTAGTTCTAGTATATTCTTTTTCAGAAATGGTGCCCAAAACTGCACTACATACTCAAGGTAAGGTCTTACCAGAGATTTGTACAATGGCAAAATTATGTTATCCACTTTTGCTTCAATACCTCTTTTTATGCAAGACAGGATTTTGTTTGCCTTTGCCACTGCTGTTTGGCACTGGTCACTGTTTGCCAAGGCAAGTAATAGAATGCATAAAAATGTAGTGATTTGTTTTCGGTGAGCATATAGTGAGAGGGTGCGTCTGTTACTATAATTACTGGAGCTGGGTGAGCTTGTTTTTAATACTCTCCACCAGCACTTAGAGGGTAGTGCTCATGTATGCAGAAGACCATGGTGGATAAGTATGTTATGGTGAGGGTTCTGGGCATGGATGCAGGGATAATAATATTAATAGTGGAATGGTTAGAACAAATAGAAGTAATATGTTCATGTTGGCATGCATGTGACAAGGCTTGCAGGGTACATACAGGTAGACAGAAACCAGCTTAGATTAATTTTATACTGGTAATATTTATTTAATATATTCTCTCCAATTCCACTTTATTCCTTTTTGTTTATTTGCCTGTGGTTAGCAGTAGATGTGCTGCAGCAGCTTTCTTTCCTGTCCACACTCCTGTTCAACTCTCTTGTTTAAAGGGATAGTAATACTTCGTTTTAACTTTATTTTATTTTGTAGGCATTAAAAACACATGAAGAATGATATAAGTCTTATCTCTCAAACCTTTATGGTTTAAGAGATATTCACAAGCAAAGTATCCCCCCCCTGTTCAACCAGATCAGAAGGGAGGTGCCCAGGTAGACTGCAGAGAGGGACAATCTTCAATTAAGATAAGGGAAAAAGCTGAAAAACTTGTCAAGGGGGGAAGGGCTTTCATTGTTTTAATACAAAGAAAATTGTCCCCTTCTGTTATCTGTCTGGTCATACAACCTGATCCACATCTGAGAAGAAATGGCTTACACTAGGTAAAAGGGGCGGGGAGGGGAACTTTGCTCGTGAATATCTCATAAACCATAAAGGATTGAGAGATAAGACTTATATCATTCTTCATGTTTTTTTAATGCTTACAAAATAAAATAAAGTTAAAACGAAGTATTACTATCCCTTTAACTCTCCATACTTCGAAAAGGTGTTACTTGGATAAGGTGGTAATACCCCTGGCAAATGCCACCCCAGCATAATGCCAACCCTAGCTGGGCCCTAAATATATACTAGCTGGAACCCCTGACTGACTGACTGAGGGAATTCCAACTTACAAGTTGTTTTGCACTGAGTGCAATCAGCTGTGACAACATTAAACATCTGATAAGAAACAGACACAGAGATATAGGAGAGGGATGGGGGAGGTAAGAAATATGGAGATTGGAAAGGGTGTTATATATGGCTAATTGCTAGTACATACCATAAGGGGTTAAGCTTGTACAGGGAGATTGCATGGGATTTGAAGTTCCAGTTAAATAGCCCTGGTTAGTACATACCACACAAGGGGTTAAAATTGTAAGAGGAGACTGCATGAGAATTGCTCTTCCACACAACAGGACTGGCTAGTACATACCACACAAGGGGTTTAAACTGTAAGGGAATACTGCATGAGAATTGCTCTTCCACACAACAGGACTGGCTAGTACATACCACACAAGGGGTTAAAATTGAAAGGGGATACTGCATGAGAATTGCTCTTCCACACAACAGGACTGGCTATTACCAGGTTTTCAATTTAAAAAAAGTTTACTGTACCCTTAAGCCCTGCTCCAAATTGCTTAATTTAGTCACATCTAACTCAAGGGAGGTTAAGTACAAATGGGGGATAGAGGTGATTAAGCGGAGCTGACTTCTCCAGTGACATCTCTTCTCCAAAGGTGGAGAAATCTTATTGCATAGGCTCCATAGAATAATACAGAACTTGGAGAAGTAATATCACTGGAGACATTACGTCTGCTTTGTCACCCCTTAGTGAATTTGCCCCAAGGAGTAATATGTTGGTGGTTGCTGACCCACTAATGTTTTCAAGTAAGAGCACAATGTGCAAAAGAATGAATTGGCATGTTTTATAATATACCTTGCGGGGGTTCAATTGTTTACATGCATTGTCTTGTTCATGGGATTTACTAACATTTTTCCATATTGCTTAAGGCAATTCACAAATGTCCACTTGCATCTCAGCTCAGCAGGAATAAAATGTGGGTGTATAGGAAATTTTACTATATATATATATATATATGTTGATTTTTCCCTATTTCATTTTGTTTCAAATGAGTTTTCTTATGTAAAAACATATTGAAGCGCATTTTTCTACTAGACGTTTTCAGCATCAATGTGAGCACATATTTATTTGCTTACTAACATGAAGGGACAGTTATCAATCATGTAACATGTATAGTAAGAAAAAGGAAACTCTTGTTTTAATTTGTTTGGGAATTCTGAGAATGTTCATAAGATACATTTTAAAAATGTTGGAAAAAAACAAACATACTTTTTGATAATTTACAAATTTTAAAGATATATTGATGAAAATAATATTTCTTGGCACATACCGAAAATAGTATTGTGCTAATTATTTTGACCAACATCAGGTAAAGTAAAAATCACAATCTGGAGGGAAAAAAACACAATTCATGATACAAAAAAAAGCCCTGTTTACAAAAATATATTTGCAGTTTGAAAGGACATCATAAAGAAGCTGGTGGTATGTCACAATGGAATCCATTTTCAGTCAGGAAAATTTAAAAATTTTTGAAAATATGGAAATATGTTGGCAATGTGGCAAAAAGGAAACACTAAATAATCCTATATAATAATTCACTAAAACGTGTGTAACGACGCGTCATGCACAGTAGATACTGCTGCGCGTGCTGCCGAGCGTGCAGCTCTGTATAAGTCGCATCGCGGGCAGTCTCTACTGCGCATGACTGCCCTGCGATCGGGTGGCAGTGGCACTGTGGCCCATGTAACGGTCTCTTCAACTAGTACACAATGAGATAATACTTACTGTACTTTGTCAGTGATACAGCCAAAATAAGAAAAAATGGCTTGGCCTCCATAATGTTTCCAGTTGTTTTCAGTCTCGCCGTTTGGAGAAATCCCAGCCTGTAGCACACTATGCTACAAAGTGTGTTGTACTTTCCGGTTTATGGTGAGTATCTCCTTGGCATCTTCTGTTATGGAACTTCAGATAACATAATAATAAGGATATCAATAACAAAAAAAATACCAAAAGCAATGTTGTTTTAATCTTCCATCCACAGGTCCTATAGTGGGTGTATTATTCTGCTTCCTACTGATAATAACTCAGGTACCTGAATACAGAAGGAGTGGAATCCTATCTGTAGTCCACATGCATTGCGTAACCGAGGAAAACACTTTTACCTTCCCCCAACTTAGATTCCTTTGACAGAAAACTAATAAACTGGTGAGGCCCTGGGGACATCATACCTTCATTTACTAATGATAACGTTGTTTTTTTTACTAGGGAAGTAAACTACACAGTTGTGCTGGATTTTTTTTAGCTGTATAATTTGAAAATGAATATTTGCAGTCTGTGTCTGTTGTTGACAGAGAATGAAAGTTTTTGGAATGATTAAAATGATCATTTTGAAAACATGTATCTGCTAAAGCTTTGTGATCAGCTATCTATCTTATCATTAACCCCTTGAATGTTAGATAGGTCTACAACACGCTGTTTAGCATCTAGCATTCAAGAGGTTAATAAGATTGTGAACATAAGTACCATCCAGAGCACTACTGGATTTCATTATGCTGCAACAACAGGTGGGTTCACTTTTAAACTCCAAACTCCTCCCCTAACCCCTCATATTGCAGGCCATAGCCACTCTGATGGGTAATGGGCCTGGCAACTCAATCCCGTGAACCAGTGAACCACTCCTGCTTCATGGCACCAGAATTTTTTTTACCTGTAATATGCAGTTTATACACTCAATAAGGAATGTGGCAGGGTGTTGCCTGTTGGATTTGGTACTTCATTCATCAGAGGCATAACTAGAAGCCACCAGGTCCTGGTGCAAAAATTGCCATAGGCCCCCCCGACCACATTGCCCCCTATTGGCCACCTCCACACTGCCGCCATTGGACACCTCTACACTGTCCACCTCCACATTGCCCCCATTGTCCATCTCCACATTGCCCTCAATGTCCATCCCTACATTGCCCACAATGTCCATATCCACAATACCCCCATTGACCCCCAGTGCCCATCTCCACAATGCCCCCAGTGTCCATCTCCACATTACCCCCAATGACCCCCAGTGTCCATCTCAAACCTCCATGGGGGTCCAGAGGCATGGCAGGAGAGGTCTATGCCGCCTTCTGCACAGACCTCTATTAGCAGCTGGGAGCTCCTACATGGTCCTTTCTCCAGTAATGCAGAGTGATGGGCAATGATGTCATCTCCCTGCGCTCTGCATTACTAGAGTGCCGGAGACAGATGGAGCTCAGCTGCTGAAGAAGGCATTGACCTCAGCTTGTTGCTGGAGCCGGGCAGGGGACTCACAGGTGTGGCCAACCCCTATTGTTATGCGACTGCCATTCATGTCAGGGAACCACTGGACATGGATGGTGGTGAGTCCCGCTGCAGACATTTTTACTGGAGTGTCAGTGGGGAGGGGGCTGCCCCTGTGAATCTTGCTGCAGTGTTTAAACCATGTTATGTATATATATATATATATATATATATATTTTTTTTTTTTTTTTTTTAATGTAACCCTTTAAGCTCCAGAGGAGCACATAATGCATTGCCAAGCAATGCTTTGTGTACCCCTATGGCACTCAAAGGGTTATGGGTATATTCTGTGGATCCGTTGTTGAGACAGGCATGTTGTGATAGACCTATAGTCAGTTTCCGCAGGGTTTAGGAGTCTCCGGGATCTATTAGTGCATAGTAAAAAGGTCCACTGGGTTCACCCTGGTTAGATGAAGGGTTCACTATCAATGTGGAGACTGTGAGGCCCGTGGAAATATGAGCATAACTCCCAACATTTGAAATTGCTAAACGGGACACTTTTTTCCCTGATGACACCCCCACCCCTATTTCAAAGAAGCCTCCATTATGCAGATTTGAAATTACCTCGTTGGTAACATATTATATATATATTATATCGTTGCAACTCAATGGGCATGATACTGTGTAGAGACAGCCCCTATGATCCATTGGTATGCAGGGCAAAGCACTGGGGAACCGTATAGCAAGATACAAGTGCACATTTTTATTTAAGATGTAATGAAATGCCCTTAACCCTTTGGGTGCCAGAGAGGTACCCTAATGTACTGCCTTTGTCCTGGGCGGGGGGCTGTGCTTCCCTCCCCCCTTTCCCAGTGTTCCTGGGGGGGGGGGTGGCCAGTCGCCTGAGGGAGACGGAGAGGGCCTCGGGGGTGGTGGGAGGAAGGGAGAGGAGGGGCTAGTTGTATGAAAAGCTGTGTTTCTAAGTAGGTGCAGTAATTTATCTTTTGTGTTCCCTCCCTCCCAGCCCTCCGAACTGCCCCTGCTACAGCGGATTGGAGCAGCGTAGCAGCAGTTACAAAAGAGGTCACGCTTAGGTCACAAGATTGCCCGGTGCAGAATATTTCATCATAGGCCCGTAATGCAGGTCCCCCAGGCCTCCTCAGTGTGGCTTATCCTCAGAAGGTACAGTTTTCAGAGGGCCTGGCTGACAGAGACCCGGGTCCCGCCCTATGAAAGTTCTGGTTGCCTTTGGGGCTGGCTGAATGGCGGCCCCTCAGTAGCAGGGCGGGCTAATGCTGTGGGGCACTGGGTAAGGGGAGGGCTTAGGGAGGTGTTGGTGCAGACCAGCATCCACAGGACCTCACAGTTTGAAAGGAGTGGTCATCGTGGAGGTCCAGGGTAGGCCATGAGTGCCTGAAAATCCCCTACATACCTCCATGGTGGCGGGCAGCTGGGCACGTGGGCTCAAGCTGACAGGGCTGGACATGGCATCTATGCCGGATGTTGGCCTGGTGAACCCGCATTGGGGGGGTCCTCCAAGGGTAAATAGGTCAAACCCATTTTAATTAAAGCTGTGATCTCTTTATTCCCACCAATTACTGTGTCTGTGTGTTTCTTTCAAATTGATTGTGCTATAGGGTTTGGAGGGGGTTTTGGGGTTTGTTAGTTGGTGAAAAAAGGTGGGTAGTGATGCCTAGCCGTCTTAGTACTAGTGTCAGTGATGAGTTGTATACACTAAAAGGATGAATTGCAGCTTTGTTCGAATCATAACACTACTATTCCTTTAATTGTGTGTGGTGGGGGGAGGGGCACTGATAGCACAAAAGGGAGGCAGTTTGAATGCTTCTGTAATGGATGCCTTGATAAAGTGCCGGTAAGGCACGAAACAGATGTCGGCTTGTTACTGGGAATGCCACCTACCCCTTGTGAACACTGTGCTATGTAAGCATGAAACTTAATAAAATGTGACTTTTAACCCGGTGAGTGCAATCTCTTTTTCTTTTCTTTTTATTGTGGTTTATTGTTTGAAGATACATTGCACTTTGTGTACTGGGAATCTGCTGAATTGCTGGGGCGAAAGAAAGAATATATTTGACCTAAAAGCTAATATATAGCGGTTGCAGAATCAGGTTTCTTAAAGTACCAGAGAATATTGCACCAGAACATCCAAATCACATAGGTAATAAGGTATGTGTAGCCATCCAGTTTCTTTTGAAGATTATATATATATATATATATATATATATATATATATATATATATATATATATATATATATATATATATTCTGTGGTATACAACAATGGATCAGGCTGGATCATGTGATGAGTTGGTGTATAACCATGGGAGAGGCTAGGCGCACCTAGGGATTTTTGCCTAGGAAAGCTTGAGGTATCATCCAGCCCAGACCTAGTGCAAAGTTACTTGATAACATCTATAATATCATCTCCAATACATGTATTCTATTGCTAATTTTGTTATTATATCTTTTACCCAAACTTTATTTGTTGTTACACCTATTAGCCAGGATGCAGATGACCCAACCATGAAAGCCATACACAGTAAAAATCCTTTGGCGAGCCACAATTACATCATAACCCACTGTCATCATTTCAATAGCGGAGCTGTACTATAAAATTCCAAAAAATCCCATTGATTAGAATGGGAATTGTAGTCCCTTCAATGCTAGAAAGTCCTCCAACACATTGCTTTGCAATAAAAAAAAAAATGGCATTGATTTAAACGTGTCTTTTAAAGAGGGACTTAAAGTTTGCGTATTTGAAAACTGCATTAAAAACTGCTTGTGTCATATTAACTGAAAGCCCAGAAAATGTACAGTTAAGGAGATATTTATACTTGTTACTATATGCTAATGTATTCTAATTGTGGTGCCAATGATGTTTTCATATGCTAATTAAGCTTGTCTGTAATACTTCATATGCTAATGGAGCATTTTCAGTGATGTATTGAATGCTAATGAAGCTATGTGCTGTACCAGGAAATTTCACTTTCCCTTTTCCCAAAAATTAAAGTGTGAATATCTTCTAAACTAGACATCTGCTGGACTTTTGGTTAACATGAAACATAGGCAGTTTTTAATGCAGTTTTCAAATATGCCAACTTGAATGAAGGGGAAAGCTCCACTCCAAAACAATGAATTGGAGAGCTCTCTAATATTCACAAGGTTAAATGCCCCATTTAAATTGGTGGCAATTTTTTTGGTTTGATCCACAATTGCCATTGTTCTGCTTAATACACCAGACTCCCTGTGTTCTTTCTCATCTCCCTCGCTCTGTTCGAGGTGCTCTGTCACCAGTGGGAATACTGAGGCTGATACACTAATGAGAACTGGAGCATAGGAAACAACTAAACATTAGGACTTGGTCCATTAATGTAAATTGGGTATTTAACCTTTTGTGTACCAGTGAGGAATCCGACACATTGCAGAGCAATGCGTTGGACATCTCATTGAAACTCAGAGGGTTAAACCATTGAATGCTACATATAAACAAGTATCAAAGGCATTTTTATTTCAGATTAAAGCAAGTGTCAAACACAAGAAGAATCAACATTAAAAATACCCTTGGAGAAAATGGTTTTTAATTTTTAACAGACACTTGCCTAGGCATGTGTCTTTTCTACAAATGTCAGGTATATCAATATACTTTTAGAACTGTGCTGTAAACAATAGCTGGTCAAAGCTATTTTGCTATCTGAAAATAAGGCTTTCATTGTTCTAAAAGGACATATGTTGGAGTTCACAGTCTCCACTTAACCTAACTCAGGCTGTCGTAGCTAGGATCTCCCCATATTCTCCTATTGAGTAACAGCAGGGAGAGCTATGACAGTCTGAACAGCATTCTCTGTGCTTCCCTACCCAGCCAGTAGGGGAATACAGAGGTGGCTTTCAGCATCATGGACAGCATTGAATGCCATAGGGATGTGCATTGCTCACACCTGTAGCATTCAAAGGGTTCCAATAAACAGAAATAGCACACCAAGCACTACACAATGCCCCCCCTCGACATCCCCCCCTTAGTATGTCAACATATATTGCATATATTCAACATACATCCATCTCAAGGACTGCCATGTAGTCGACAAATATGTATTTTATTCAACACTTAACCCTTTGAGTATCAGAGAGGTAGGAAGGCATTGCTTAGCAATGTATTTCCTATCCCTCTGGTACTCAAAGGGTTAATAGGCAAGGTATGGACTGCATACCTTGCCTGTATAGGTGTGTGTTAACAATTTTATGTTTTATTTAAAAAATGCGTTCAGCTTTAATAATATAAACATTAGACTTCAAGGGGGGTATCATGACCCCTCCTGACACCCCCCCCTTACATGAGGCTGATAAATGCCCGTTAATTACATTAAGCGCATATATATATATATATATATATATATATATATATAAAAATATATATATATATATATATATATATATATATATATATATAATACAATACATACCTGGGAACTTCCAGTTGAGGGCTACCTGGAGGGTAGTCCTCTGTTCAGCAGGGGGTGACAGAAATGACGCTAATCGTGTCAAAAAGGGGCAGGGCTTGCCGCGAGTGTGTGTGTGTGTGGGGGGGCTTAACCCTTTGAGTGCCAGAGTGGTACGGAATGCATTCCTTAACACTCTGGCACTCAGAGGGTTAAAGGTGTCAAACAGAAGGCTGGGGACGGAGGAACAGCGGGAGAAAAAGTAGATGTGGCAGAGTTTCAATAGAAACTCCCCACATCCGGAGGAATCTGCCTCTGCCCTGGAGACCCGGTAAAGCTCTGTCAGAACCGGAGTCTCCGGGGCAAATCCGGAGAGTTCCCAGGTATATATATATATATATATCGTAGTGTTGGTGATGTGTGAGGAGAGGAGATCCCTTTCACACCGACAGCACTTAGAAAATCCAGTATTCTAATAGGGACCTTCTCCAACCCTCCCCTTCCATCCGACAATTTTGGTGAATATGTCGATGTGTGTGCAGATCGAATTGTCGGTGTGATTCGAACACATCGACAATATCATACCAACACCACATCGACATTTAGTGCATCTAGGCCCTGGTAATCTAGAAATCCCTAACTGCAATATGAAGGGTTCCTTCTGCTAAAACACAGTAACGCAACAGTAATGTTTTATTATGAAAACAAAAAAAGCAAGGAGGCCAATATATGAAGAAGAATCTGGCAGGTCTGAGGTGAAATAACTGCATGCACATGGGAAAATAAACATTCCTACTGATGTAATGGGGCTCTGAACCCCTGGTGAAGAGATGTGCTGATAACTCAATAGCAATCAGACCGTTAAAAGCCCCAATTAAATCTATGGGAATTTTTATTTATCCACAATGGTACAGTCAGTTTGCTCCAGTTAATTCAATTTCACAGATATTGATCTTTAATCAAGTCCTGTGAGTGAGGTCATCATTTAACGTTTCTGTACAAATCTACATTTGACTGGCACCCAGGCAACTGACTTAAATGTAAAAGTGTGTGTCCAATACATAGACATGTTCTTTCTCTCTCTGCATGTAGCAGAAACCAGTGCAGAAGTCTTCCCTTTATTACTCTAGCTATACAGGAATACAAGCACTACAGATGTGTCAGAGTTGTACAGGGAAATATACAGTTGTTATGGAATTGTCAGAGTTGTACACTGGAATGTATTAAGCATTTGTGGATAAGTAGAAGTACAAATACTTGATAAGCAAAGAGAGTATATATTACTCTCTGTAAGAAAGATCAGTACAATGACAGTGACCACTCCAATGCCTATGCTATTCTATAGAGGCAATGCACAGAGATCTGTACAACTTGAAAATTATGCTCCATAAAGTGAAGCAGGGACCTGACTGGTTAACTGAATGGCTCTGGGATGCAAGCTATCAAGACAGCTAGGTCTCTACTTACCCAGAGAATGACTCTCTCACATCCGTGCATATTCCTCTTTCTATAACCTGTCTTCTTAAATAATTCTGTAGATTGCAGGTGAAGCAGAGGAAATACATTGTTTAGAGGTTTTGCCTGTTGTGTGGATGTGTGAACTTAAGGCACACTAAAGTGAAGCTTGGTAAACACAGACAACTATAGAGGAGAACAGCCTTTGGCAAATGCAACCTGTTCAACTGTACAGATTGCCCCTCTAGGGATGTGCCACTCAGAGCCCATCTTGATTGCGAACTATAGCTGATTAATATATAGGTGTCCAACCAGGGCAGTAGCTGGTTCTACCCTGCTCTTGAACTGCTCTGGCCTGTTGGTTGAACAGTGGGAATGTAAGGACGCTGGTGAAATTCAGAATGGAGGCTCCCAAATATAAGAATACATTTTGGATTCTTCTCAGACATGTAAAATAGCCTTCCTCAGACATGAACATTTTTGTGGCCAAAAACACAACTGTGTTTTGTGCCCAGGACATGTTCACTCCTGCATAGCCATCTGTCCATAGGATTAAATTGGTTTCTTGCTAATAAAATGGAACTGATGGAACCCCAAGCTAAGACCCCTGACGAAACTCTGGAATGTCCACGCATTACAAATGTCCCTACTGAACTCTAATTAGCAGCCCATAAGATTCATGAGAGTGGGGTTGGACTTTTTACACGAGGACAGGTTTGGGAACTAAAGCTTTCCATTAGTATTGCACAATGGTATAGAATTATGTTTGGAATACAAACTGGTGCTTCCTTTTGCCATAAAATCAATAAATAGTGGAAACTGAATATATTGTTTTTATTATTCTGAACAAAAAAATACTTTTCCCAAATGGAATGTTATAAAATAATCATGTTTCTAAAAAATAATGTAATTTACATTTAGATGAGAAAAACAATTATGCCAAGACCTTCCATTTTGCGTTAAATGCAACATCATTATCTTACAGTTCAGTCTGATACAAACTTCTCTTCTGTGTCTTCATATATATATTATATATACACACACACACACACAAACATATAATAGTGCAACTTTCTAATGAAGCATGTGTGCACATTACAGTCAATGAAGTGAAATGTTTTCACTAAAGTCAATGTCTGCAAAAAAAAAAAAAAAAGTGTACCTCATTGCAGCACATGTTCAGCCAGATAAAATGTATCAATCCAAACTGTACCAAAATATTACAATCTACTATGAGACCTGTTTTCCTTTAGGATATATGTATTCATTTTCTCAGAATACCACTTCCTCCATAAAGCGTTTGCATGGATCTTCCATGTGCAGATAAGCAAAAGGCAACTGACCCACTGTTGCTCTCTGAAGCAGGTGACCCATTTCATGCAGAGCTTGACCACGTCAAGGCCATTTGTCAGTACAGGTATTAACCTTTACCTTTAGGTTGCTCTTGGTGCAAGATAGCAAGCTTTCCTAAGAGACTCGTTTTTCACACCTAGACATTTTGTTTTCCTTTGATTTCCTTCTTATCAAACTTCTGAACCACACGGAAGGCTTCTAAGAACTCATTAAAATCAATGCTCCCATCTTTATTGGAGTCAATGCTGTGGGCTAAAACATTAATAGTTGAATCATCTATGTCTATCTGAAGATGAGAACTGAAAAGCTTCCAAGTCTGATGGAACTCCTCAATAGATATTAGACCTGAAAAATAGAGATGAAAGATGACACTTTGGTGAATACTTTTTGTAACAATTATGAACAAGATTTGAATAACATAGAGCCACTTAGTGTTAGAAGAGTAAATAAAATATTCAGCAAAAACCTAATCCTAAAGAGAAGAGTACTGCAGTGTCAAGTCATATTAGTCAATTAAAGGAATAATAACCCTTTATTATGACTTAACTTTTTCTGCTTTTACATATTGTAATATGTACAAATTGCCTATATTTTTATTTATTTTATTACACCAATCTTTTTACTTTTATGTCCATGACATGGAGTCCTGACAGACGGCTGTGAAACTCTATTGTATTGCATGAAACCTAGTGTATAAGAATGCTGCTATTGAGCCCTCAAGTTCTCTACTCCCTACAGAAAACAAAATGCCAGGGAGTGTGTGTGAGTGGGGGGTAAATCAGAAAATGTATGTATATATACTGAGACTTACTACCAGTAGACTTAGACTGGTGGTGGCAGATAATATTTGTGGTTACTGTGCCTACCATTCAATTCAGGTTGGTGATCAGAAAATATATGTGGGGATTTGTGATGACCAATGGAACCGAGGGGTCATACAATGTGTGTGGAAACTGTGTCTGCCAGTAGAACCAAGCTGGGAGATAGACAATGTATGCAGCAATCTGTTCTCGCCAGTGGAACCAAACTGTGGAGTAAGACAATGTATTTGGGAAATTGTGATGGCCAGTGGAACCAAGGAGTCAGATTATGTGGAGCTTTGTGACTACCAGTAAAGTTAAGCCGGGGGGGAACAAACAATAAATATGGAACCAGGTGGGGGTCAAATAGTGTATGAGGGGCCCTGAGCCGACAAGTGGAACCAGGCTGGGGGCAAACAGTGTATGCTGGATCTGAGATTTCAAGTGGAACAAGACTGGGTGGCAGGCAATGTATGTTGGATCTGTGACTACCAGGAGACAGTGGAACAAGACTGCGAAGATGCATAGAGTGTGAGATGGGTGGGGCAGGAGTGGAGGGAGCAGTGGGTGGATGAAATGCATGGGGTGAATTTATATATGTATTGGGCCCCAAGATATTTCCGATGGCAGCCCCGATTTCTTTAAATATATATAAACTCGTGCTGCCGATAATTTTGTTCGTTGAAGTTCCTCTTAATATATCCAGTTCGAGGAATCATCTCTTCCAAATAGATCAGTAGCTGTATAAAGGATGTATATCCTATGCAAGTCACTTATATTCTAAATAACTAAGCTTGCACACCAAGGATCAGTTGAGTCTGGATTATTTTGCCCTTTTTTTCCTAATATGTTTAAAAGGACTTCTATCTCTGAGACCACAGTTGAATATTATTTAAAAATTAAAGGTTTACTTTATTTTATTATTTTTTTCATGATGCACTGATTAGTGAATATTTTTTTAAGTTGAACATAGTTGATCTGTTGTAAGGTCATCCCAAGTCAAGTATGAGCAGTACCACCACTAGGGGGAAAATTCACTAAGAGGTGATGAAGTGCAGAAGACTTCTCCAGTTAATCACTTCTCCAGTTCCTATGTTATTCTATGGAGCCTATTCACTAAGATCTCCAAAACTGAAGAAATCTTATTGAATAGCCTCCATAGAATAACATAGGAATTAGAGAAGTGACAAACTGGCGAATTAATCTCCACTTCATCACTATGTATCACAGCTTTATCAATGTTTAGTGAATCTCACTCTAGGTGTCTCAAAAAAAGGTGTTTTTTTTTTTTTTTTTAAACCTTTTCATATACTAACCCTTTCAGTGCCATAGGATGGCATTGCTCACCTCTCTAGCCCTCAGAGGGTAAATAACTAGTTAGGAGGTCTTTCCTACCCTTTGAGTGACAGAGAGGTGAGTAGTGTCACCCTGTTGCACTGAAAGGGTTAATGATGACTTAAGTTCCTTTGCATGCTCATCTTGAGAAGATCTTACGATAGATCATATAAGTTCAAATTTGAAAAAATTAAAAATAAAAATGGTTGTGTACCTTCGAAAAAATACAAATATTGGGTACAGTAAACCCTTGATTTTTAATGAACAGGCAAGTTGGTTCCTGAAGAGAGAAGAGCGTTTAATGAAACCAGAGAGAGCTTGGTTACCACATTTTTTAGAAACTATGGACAAGGAATCCAACAATAACTGTATGTCTCCCCCCTTTTTATGTACTACCTTTTGTCATCAGTCTTCCTACAAGACACTCACCAATAAAAATCAGCATTTTTACACTGAAATAGTATTTCTGCATTAACCCTTTGAGTGCCAGAGTGGTACATAACGCATTGAAAAGCAATGAGTTGCGTGCCACTCTGGCACTCAAAGGGTTAAACTTTTGAGTGTCAGAGGTATTCAATGCATTGCACTCAAAGGAATAAACATTCCACTTTTTTCAGTCACTGGAAGCTGACTTATGCAAGTGAAATGAACATCATAAGATCAAGAAATTGGGTTACCTGAGTGATCCTTGTCAATGATATTAAATATTATCTCCAGGTCTGCCCTGTATCTGTATAAAGTTTCTACCAAGCTTGGCTGAACCTAATTTGAGAAAAACATTTCTTCATCAGAATAAACACAATAATCAGTCATTCACATCAATGACTTGCTAGTCAGTATAAAAAAAAAATACTAAAAAGAAACAATTTATCCTGGAACCTTGGGAAAGAGACTTTCAACAAATTGTCTCAATATAAAGTGACATTTTGCTAAAGTGTTAGGAAGATTCACTGAGTGGTGAGAAGGTGGAGATGACTTCTCCAGTTTATCACTTCTACAATTCCTGTGTTATTCTATGGAGCCTATTCATTAAGATTTCTTCAGCTTTAGAGATCCTAGTGCATAGGATTGGAGAAGTGATAAACTGGAGAAGTCATCACCGCTTTATCACTGCTCAGTAAATCTCCCCCCTTATTGCTTAAGACAGGAATTTGCCTGTGAGGAGGACACAAAAAACCAAAGGGGCCATAGTTCCTTAGTGTTTATCATGCAAGATATTCTGGGGGAAGGAAAATAAATCATTTTTAACTGTCACACAAATACACTGTTCAGGAGTACCTATAAGACACATGGACTAGGATTCATTTTGTTCTTGTGTTTTTATTTAATTTGCAGTAAACATCTTAAAAGTTTTAGCTTCTATTCTAGAAACTAATTGCATGAATAAAATCCTCCTAAAGACAGGGGGAAATGTAATAAGGTTCAATAAGGGTCCTGTTTGGCAATATTCTGGTGAATTTGACCTGAATCATCTTATTGTATGCACTAATCGGTCTTCTCCATTTTATCTCAGTGATTACACATCAGTTATGCCTACATTGCCATGCTTTCTGTAAGCATTTCGCTTACCTGCCTTGATGGCGCCGGGCATCTGTGGGCAGCCGTTCTCGTGTGTACTGCCTCGTGGCAAAGTTCCCTGATAGCTGGCTGCCCTGGTTTCCTGGCGGGCAGGCAGCTTCCTGTTTCCGTCTGTGCTGCAGAGTGCGGGCATGCATCAAGGGAATCCCCTGGAGTCGCGACCCGGCTCTTAAAGCCATAGTACCCCAATTGCTCCACCTTTTGGAAGTGGAGCAATTGGTACTTAACTGCCTGGACACCACATCAGTTGCCCTTTTGTGGTTTTCCAGTGCAGTTGTGTTTCCTGAGCTCTGTGTATTACTTGGTTTGTGTGACTACCCTATCTGGTGCTGACCTGTGGCTTTGTCTGACTATCCACTTTGTGTATGACCCTTGGCTTGTCCAACAACCATTCTGGTGCAAACCTGCGGCCCTGGCTGACTACCTGTCTTGTCTGACTACCCACTCTGGTGTTGACCTGGGGCTCTGTCCATTGCGTATTCAGCATATCAACGCTTCAGTGGATATCCTATCTGGTGAGAACCTGTGGCTCTCGCTGACTACTCGCTCCGTGTATGACCTGGCTTGTCCGACTATCCATTCCTTGTTAACTGGGGGTTTGTCTGGTGATCCTCTAGGTGAGGACCTAGGCTCAGATATTCCTTACTACTGCTGCCTATCGATTACGTCTGGTTTCCCTGCAGGTGCGGACCTGGGGTTCAAACAGTTATCCTTCCTGATTGTCTTTCCGTATAGTCTAGTATCCTCCAGGTGTGGACCTGTGGCTCTGCAGACAACGCATTTGTTTCAACTACTGGGTCATACTGATCGAGTTTCTTATGGAGGTAGAGCTAGTTCCGTTGAATACGTATTTCTCTGGTTGCCGTTTATTGCCGAGACGTGCCTTACTGTTTTATTATTTGTGCTTAATAAAGTGATTGTTACCTACAAGTACCTGTCCTGTATACATTTGTACGAACTGTTATACTTTCTCTGTGGCTTCCCCATAATTATGATGTTTCAACATCATTTTCATATTCCTTAGAGCATGATTATTAGTTAATGTAACTATTCTCCATTTGCACTAATGGTTGATAACTGGAGATACTATTGGAACAAACAGAAACAAATATTCCTCCCCGAGTCTGGAGAACTGTGGATTTTGTCATAGCATTCTATGCACTCCTCAGTCCTGTAGTAAAGGTAGGCATCTTCCAAGGTTCTCTGTACTTAAAAATGGAGAACAGTTTGATGCATTACATTTCAAAGTTGAGAATAATATGTCTGGATATTAACTGATTGCAGACACAGCTTTATATCACATTAGTAAACTTTACTCAAACATCACATGCTGATGATCATTGTCTCTCCCCTTCCCCTTGCATACCTAATTCTTAGTGCATATGATAAACTGAGTAATTCACTCTCATAACATCACCAAAACAAATCTGCCACTATATAGAACCTTAGTGCATCTCCCCCCAATAGTTTCAAAGGAGGTGAATATTAAATTAAAAAAGAAAGCATTAACATTTTTGCACTGAATATGTAATATACTTTGATGTTTACATAATAGCAAAAAGGACAGATAATGCATCCTCACTTCTTTTATGGGTTGCTCCAGTTGCAGGTCTTCAAAACATGACATATAGTCTACACATCCTTCAGATGTTACCCGAACAAGCCGAGAACGTAAAGTCCTCCAAGGAAGATCTAGATGCAGAACAGTTTCTATGGCAGAGGCCCACTCACTGATGGAAATTATTCCTTTGAAATGGATGGATGGTCATTTAAAGGTACAGTTAATTTTTATTACTAAAAAAGAAAAACTGTTATAGGACTTTTCCTGCTGTGTAAAACAATGGTGCAGAAACTGCTGAGATATTCTTCATTCAAAAGTTAAAGTTAAAACAGTCTGAGCTTGTGTTTTTTAATGGAACTGTTGGCCTTAGTTTCAAATGATCCCCGGAAGGCATTTTTTTTTTATAATACACTCTATGGGAAAGCCTGAATCCTAAACCAGAATTTCTCCACAAAAGTCCTCAAGTACCTGAAAGAGTACAGGTTTTCTGGTCTTCTTTACCTAAGGTCAAGTGAGTAATCAGATGGAAAGATCCACTAATCAATTCACCTGGGTTCATGCAGGGATATCCTAAAAATTTGCAGTTTGGTTGGATTCACATGGTGAAGTCAGCACAATGTTTCAATCACTGACCTAACGTCTCAAAATTTAGAACAGCTTGTTACTTATAAAGCCTCATATTTTGGACTTCATCACAGCTTTATGCATCTTCACCGCACTAACATCAGTTCGTGGTGAAGATGCAGAAGCGCTAATCTGCATGCCGGTCAACTATGTGGTCAGGCAGTACGTTCACACAGGTGACTGAATTCCTGCAGTGCTCACCATAACTATTCAGATCAATAGAGGCCCACGTGGCCATCAGCCAGTCATATTTGTCCGATGTCCACATTTTCCACTCACCAGTCACTCCTCCTGACTGTTCTACCCTGCAGCTGGATCTCTGGAGGAATGCAGGACCACTGGAGGTGACTTGCTTTATGGTACAATGCACTTCTGCCAAGTTACCAAGTGAACACATCCTTATGGATACTTGAGGACTGTGGTTGAGAAAGTCTATCAAATAATTTTCTTCATATTAAATGATAAAAACCAATGGAATAGTCACCACATAAAAATAGCAGTTTATTTAAAGTTCAGACTTGCTTCTTTATATATAATTAATGTCTTAATGAGCAACAAGGAACAATGTGTGTATCCTTGTTAGAAATGGCATTCAAACTATTACTATATATTCTTTAAATAACTAAACATTACTGCTTTTTTAATGAGTTTATAATTTTATACATACAAAAGAATATCTACCTGTTCCTTTCTGGTCATACTTTTTAAAAGCCTTGATAAGATCTGAACGGTGTGCATATATCTTTTCCCGTAATGCTCTTAAGGCTGAGTCTTCCACAGCGCTCACTCTAAACATGGCAATAAAACAAGAAAACGTTTTATCCCTAGTACATAAATATACTAACAATCAAACGAGAGGCTAATGTAATAAGAAATTTGGCACAGTTGTGGGGCAAATCAACTGCAATATAGGGAACAAATATAAGCGGACAGATTTAAATGGGGCTTTTAAGCACTTTGAATGCAAGAGAGGTCTACAATGCATTGCTAAGCATTCAAGGTGTAAAAAGCCCCATTTATATCAGTGTGAATTTTTATTTATTTATTACCAAAATAAATAAAAAATGCCCATGTATTTAAATGAAACCTTCTTCAACACATTGCAAGGAATTCTGGGAAATGTTATAGGTTTCCTGTGGTGCAGATGGCTTGCCCCAGAACTGCTCCACTTACATACGTCCTTGTAGTAAATCTACTCCACAGAGCCTGCCACTTCATTGGCTTAAACCTTTGAGTGCCAGTGAGGTGCCCACTGCCCAACATATTTCAAAGCAATGTGATGGACACATCTCTGGCACTCAAAGGGTTGCCATAAGAATAATAATAATGTTAATGTAATAATGCTATTACAGTGACCAGATTTTCCCTTTACACTAACAAGATTGTAAACTGGCAAAGTTTTCATAGACAGTAGTTAAAGTTCTCCATAGACAGCAATAGAAACAGTGGCACCAAAAAATGAAAGGGTCAAGAAAAACACAGTATCTCCCAACGAAATTAATATCCTTATTTTAATCAACAGGACATCACATACAAAATAGTTTGTTTTCATGGGGAGTGTTAATATTTATTCAATTCACCAATATTAGTGACATTCAGGGTGACAAGGCATTAGAGAAGAAATCTTTACTTTGATAGTGGTATGGCAGATGGATACTGATACTCTGGATTTTAAGAATATAATTCTTAATTCAGAGATATTCTGTACTTAATAAAACAGGACTGCAGAGGCCATGATTAATTATAGAAAACAGTAATAAAAACATATATGTTGGTTGTTTCTGTATAATGCAAAAAAAACAAAAAAAAACAACAACACTGTTTTAAATTAACTGGCACTTTCAAATAACACCTGAAGTTGATTAGTACATGGTATGAGATAGGACAAAGGTGGTGAGAAATGATGTAGAAGAGTAATTATGTTCCATGCACCTCTATTTTTCACGCATGTGTAACTGCACTTCTACTCACCCAGCTGCTTTGAGAAGTACTCTACCTAAACCATTATGACTTTTCAGTTCTGATCACAAAATCATCTCTGACTTTTACCCAACAGCACAGAATTGTACCTACCACACTTAGGAGGGGAATTAATTAAGGTGTTGAAAAAGCAAACTACTGTTGGCTGCCTACAGGTCATCATTAAAGAACAGTTTTATTTCCCTGCCTTTCAAAATGGGGAAATACTATGAAAACATGATGTATACAACACCTTTAAGAGAGACACACATATTCATAGAGTGCTTGTGTTCCCTCCTGTAGTCTCTAATGTAGTGTTTTTCAACCTTTTTGATCAAGGCACCCCTAACCCACAATCTGGAACTTTCAAGGCACCCCTAACCCACAATCTGGAACTTTCAAGGCACCCCTAACCCGCAATCTGGAACTTTCAGGGCACACCTAACATGTTTAATGTAATTTATCAAGGGTATAATAAAGGGTACCGTTCATAAATATACAGTTATTATTAAATAAATAGTGGTCAGATATGATCCAGCTATTACTGAAAAGGAGATTTGCTAATTCACAAGGTAATCCTCTGATTTCCTTGCACAGTTTGCCATTCTTGGTTTGATGAATTCCCCTATTAGTTTGTTGAAAGTTTTGGTGGCTCTCTGATGCATTATCCAACTGAAGCTGTTCAGTTCTGGTGTTACTTGAAGCTGGATATAGGAGTATGCCCCCATTGTTGCGGGGGAATAAGCCCCCTACAACTTTTATGTGACATATATATGTACTTTCTACCCATAACCCTATTGTATTCTGCATATAACTATTCTTGCATGGCACACAAAGGGTTACTATATACATTTATTCTTGTAGCCATGGCAGAGAAAGCTAGAACATATTCTTACTTTATCTGGACAGACTTTTTATCACATAACCGTCTGCCCTAACTGATAATCGCCACACATCTCCTATGACTCTTAGAAAAGGAAACAGGCAGTTAGACATTTGTCCTTTTCACCTCCGGGCCTATAGATAACAGAAATATACCGTTAGCTACTTCTGCCTAGGACCCTAGCAACAGGTCCAATAACTGTTACATCCGTCCCCATATATGGTCTTTCCGTGCACGAGCCAAACACATGCTCTTTACCCCCTTGGCTCATGCTAAGAGAAAAGATATATAATGAGTGACAGGACCCCTATGGTCAGCAGCGGACAGATCAGGTCATTTGACACTCTCATTGACTGAGGCTGATTGGTATGTGATTTTTATATTATGGCAAGCAATATTATGTAATTCTCTTACACTCTGCTAGTTGGATTTTGTATGTAATGTAACTTGTTTTATTGTGTTATTGCTAAGCTTCTTATTCGCTTTATATAATCTAGATAGCCAATAAACTCTTGCATAATACATACACAGACTCTGAAATCCTCTTTTATTGTCCTTATATTATTTGTATAAGGCCTGTCTACAGATATAACTTTGAGATATTACGCACCCATATTTAGAATAGGGAATAATTATATCTCATATCGCTCTCTGAGACAAGGGGAAGAACCCTCACTTAGCGCCTTATTAGCGCTATTGTGATCCTCTTTCACACCATAGACGTCATCTCAATGCACTGGCCATTCCACATGTTCTGCTGAGGTCTACTGGACCCACCTCAATCCACAAGTGGTACCCTTGGTGACCAGTCTCAAGCAAGTCCACAAAATGTAGAATGGTGGCACCTCAAATGCCATTAATATGCACAGACGAAAAGAGGAGCAATTCTAAAGCACACCAGCTGCACTATATGTGACAAATAAGAATTCCCTACACTGTTTTTGATTTAAATGGGGTGCTTAATCCATTGTATGTCAGAGGTGTTCACAACTCATTGCTTTACAATGCATTGCATACCCTTCTGGCATTTAAGGGGTTAAGTCACTGAATACTAGCTAGGTCATCATTGCCTTGAAACGTGTTTGAGACCTCACTAGCAATCAAGGGTTTAAACACCCTTATTTATATAATTGGAAGTTTTTATTTGTCCCCTATGATGCAGTTGGTTTGACCCACAATTGCTCTGTTCTCTCTTGTGCACAAGGCCCACAATGGGTAGGCAAGAGTAGTTTACAGCTGTGAAAAAATGTGTCCACTATACTGATAAGTTCTACACAGAAGTACAAGAAGAAAATGATCAATGTACCCTCTAACCTTTGGTGAAGAGTTAGTTTGCGAGTACATTTACTGACTTGATACTGCACAAAGCGTGGACTCAGGTCCGGGCTCAGTTTCAAGTAGGCTCCTCTGTTGCTACCTTCTTCATAATAATTAGAAGCTGAAAAAATGGTCACGACCTACAGACAGTGAAAGGAACATTGTGTGTGTGTTTTTAAAAAGTCAGATGTGCTCAATGCATTATTGTCAGGAACAAAACGACCGGTTATAAAGGGAGACAGCAATAACAACTGACCTGAGCACCACAATCTAAATAGGCAGTTAAGACCTCTTTCACACAGCCCCGTGCCACAGTTCTGGTGCCCATGTTGTTTCACTTACCTTCTCCCTCATTCCATGGTAATCTGAATGCAGGAGAGGTGTGTCTACAGCCATACTGTCTATTACCAAAACTATTGCCTGGTGCCCACATGGGTCTGCCATTCGTGTTGCAATGAACGCTGCAACCTCCAACAACGGGTGAAAGGTCTTCCAGTAGCCCCACTGGCTGTCCTACAGACCTTTCTTACTGCATCTTTACTAAGTCCCTGTGGAAAAGCAGTAGAGATGCCATATGCTGGACTTTGTTGTCCATGTGTGAAAGGCACCACGGTCCACCACAGGAAATGTAACACAGGGTGACATAACCAACAAAGCATCTCTGTGTTGGTGTCACCCATGTGAATGAGGCCTTTGGCTAAGTTGTATCACTGGTGCTCTAGGCCATACCCTATTGTCCTTTCTTAAAGGAGAACACCTCCTAATAATAAGCCCCTTTTTACTATAACCAGACAATCCTAATTAGTCCTTGTGCCTTTTTTGCGATAACACCTTCAATCAGTTAAATGTTACATCCATGAGTACAGATCTTACAGTTGCTTGTATTTTTTTTTCAGATTGAAACAGGAAGTGTGCAGGAGCCTGTTTAACCCATTAAAGACCAGAGGGGTGTGCACTGTATCCTCGGGAACTTAAAGGGTTAAGATTTCCATTTGCAGTGAGCGGAGTTTGAGGTCCTATGGTCCTTCTAGCAACTGTCATGTCTACCTCCATAGATATTACCAGGTTAAATACACTTAACCCTAAGAATCCTCCTCTTTCCCCGAAGACCCGGCTATTAAGTATAAAAACTGTAGTCTATGGATCAGATCTGGGACTAGATTCTATTAGAGGTGCTAATTTTATCTCTGCTTTTATCTCCAGTTTTCTCCATAGACTTCAGTAGGAAAATGTTTGATAAAACGGGTGTTAACATTTAGCACCTGCAACAGAATCAAGCCCCTGGAGAGTACCCAGGTATGGTAGGTAATCAGTGGCTCAGTGTTTGACCTACCTGTGTTTAATTAGTGATATCTATGTTGGTTTGTCCTGAGGACTGAAGCTAAGAATTACTGTAGTAGGTTTTCAGTCTTTCACTAGTGGGCCCCAATAAATCAACCATCCTACAATTATTTGACAGATCCCAAAGATTAGATTTAAAATCAACACTATATATAGACTTCAGGGAATTGATACCTTTCCATTGTGGCATGACTCATAGCCTTCTTGTTTGCATTCGTGGGACCTGATCAACATTTTTAGATTGTATTTGTTGAGCAATTTGGTGGTCACATCTGGTCCAAAGTAGCAACCACCTCCTCGAAAGCTGTTCGGTGTGCAGCCATTTTGGTTTCTTGGGTCACTCCACAATATGTCCACAACCTTCCAAACAGAAAACCAATAACAATAAACTGAATATGACATGGTCCAATAATGGTTTTATCTAGAATTATTAAGGTAACTGAATACATGTTGGTATATATTTTAATCCTTTGTCTCAACATGGACCAATATGCACAAATAAATTGGAGTAATTTTGAGGCAGCCCAGCTGCATCATGCAGTAGAAAAAAAAACTGAAATTGATTTAAATGAGGCTTTTAACCCCTTGAATGTAGCAATGCAATTTGTTGCAGACCTCGCTAGTATTCGAAGGGTTAAATTCCCCTTAAAATCAGTGGAAGTTTTGGAAGTGTTTTCTTGTTCCCTATGGTACTACTAGTTTGCCCCACTTTACTTTGTGCTCTTTAGCTATTAAATTATTTGTGAGCCAAATTCAAAATAGAAAAACATTGGTTAGTAACAGTAGCACGAATGTAAGGTGACCAGATATCCTTTTAAATGCAGGATGCTTAGGAACAGCCGCTACTGCAGGGTTACACTGATTCTTGGGGAGCACAGAAGCATCTAATTGTCAAACTTCCTGCTTTTAAAGGGATACCTGTCACCTTAACCAAATCAGACCTTCATTATTCCAACAACTAGTGTAAAAGCCCGTCTACACGGGCCAAGGTCCGGGTAATGTTAACCCTTTGAATGCCAGAGGGGCACGCAGCGCATTGGTTTGCAATGCATTGTGTACCCCTCTGGCACTCAAAAGTTAAGTGACCGCTACCTCACTGCTACTCGAGATGCAGTCATGCGTCGCCTCACTCATGCGATGCAATCATGTGCAGTAGAGACTGCCCGAATGCAGGGAGTCTCTACTATGTATGATTGCATTGGGACACACACAACTGGCCTTTTATATAATAGGATGAGCCATAAGAACAAATGTAAAGGTGGAACCCTGCATCATAGGCGACAAATAAAATTTCCCATTGATTTAGATGGGCTTTTAACCCTTTGGATTGTAGAGAATCAATGCACTGGACTCCTCTAGCATTCAAGGAGTTAAAAGTCCAATTGAAATCAATAGGAATTAGAGGAATTTGCATTTGCCCCCTACAGTTCAATAACCATTCAACATAAGATCAGTTTATACTATAAGCAGTGTGCTCACGGTTTTGGGAACATTTTCCATAGCTTAAAACGCTTTTACCCCTGCAGATCATAGAGATGTGCAGGACTAGGTGACATCTTTGCTTCACATGATGTTTATGGGAGAGGAAGTAACATTGCCATCTTCTCCATGGAAGCCCCATGTTTAGGGTGACCAGACATCACCTTTAACCGGGGATGCATAGGAAAAATGCATACTGCAGGACTTCTTTGATTTCAGTGCAGTCCTGAAACATGCCTATTTCCTTTGTGTCCCCGGTCAAAGGTGAGGTCTGGTCATCCTACCCATGTTGAAGACTCTGAAATGAGTGGGCTTCCATGGAGTGGATAGAAATCTCCACCAAGGGAGGCAGGGGAGGGCTGGCAATTTGTGGCCCAGAGGGCAAATACAATCAAGTGGCCCATTTCTACTATTGTTTGAGCCCACTGTCCCAGCCTACACCCTTTTGTTAATTTTAAAAGTGGCATTAATATCATGAGTAAAGCAATACCATGTAGCTCATAGTAGAAATGGGCTACACTACTGATACTACAGAGCTTATAATTTAAGCAAAGCTACACTAGTGATACTATAGAGCTTACAAGGGAAATACATTGTACTACTAGTGTAGCTGCATTTGGATTGTAGCTCTGTGATATAATTTGTGTTGTTCTGTTTCAGTTGTAAGTGCTGTGGTATCGCTAGTATAACTTGTAGCAACAAGATGGAGATTAAGTGAGGCAGTGGCCCACTGGCCCAGATATATGGCCATCCCAGGGGGCAATTGCCCCCCTGCCCCCCAGGCCAGCCCTCCCCTGAAGGGAGGCACTGACATCACCCAGACCTGCAGATCTCTGTGACCACCAGTTGTGTGAATTTGTGAATGTAATTGTCCCCTATATAGTAGCTGGTTTTCTCTGGAATTGCTCCTGTTCAGACTCTAATAGGATTGTACGTTCAAAGGAAATTTCAGGGGCAATTCAATTAAAACATAGGAGAAAAATATATTTTTTTTAAAAATCCCATTGATTTAAATGGAGATTTTATCCTCTTGAATACTGGATAGGTCTCCAGTACAAGCTTTGAAGACCTCTTTGGCATTCAAGGGGATTAAAATTCCCATTTAAATTCCCCTATACTGCAGTTGGTTTACCCCAGAATTCCTCCACTATTCTGAGCATACAGTCCTATGTGTCACAGTGGATTCTTGTAGAACCAGCTGATGTACCTGTTTCCATTCCTCCTGTTCCATTACTGTTAACTCTGGAGTCATATCAGGTAACTGAATGCTGGAGTCCAAGCAATGTATCTCTAGTATACCAGTACTGCTGAATCGGTCCTTCAGATTTCCACTTTGTTCCTTTAAACTTGAGAAAATTGATGGAGAGTAGCATTCCTCAGAGCCATATTGTGAGAGCTGGGTGGAAGTCATCATTTGTTTGTCTGCTTTAATTTGGCTTGCATGACCATCCACAGGCAAGTTATTGGATTTATCTTTAGGACGAGTGTTTTCAGAAGATAGCTTTGGTGATCGCAAGGCTGATTTATACTTTCATTAAAAAAAAAAACAATAATAAAAAATCAAACATTGTCTGCTTTTGTTTTCAGTATAGATGGCGCCTATATTAATAACAGACTTGTAAATAAAGCATCAGTGAGGCTGATATACTAACTTTGTAATGTGTTGCATACCCCTCTGGCACTCAAAGGGTTAATAAGACCTGGAGCATTGTTGGAAAAAGCCAATTACACCATACTGGACACAAAACATTTCTCGTTGCTATTAAAACCCTCTATGAAAGAGAGGTGTCCAATTCACTGAGAAGAGAGCAGTTGTGACAACAAAACAGCCACATTAACACGGTGCATTTAATAGGTCAAAAGCCAAAATTAAATCACTAGGAATTTGTATTTGTCTGTTATCACAAGGGCACTCATACCTGTCCACAAGTCCCTCCCAACAGTACACGTTTTTAGGCAACCCTAAGTTGACCTTTTGAATTCCAGAGGGGTATACAACACACTGCAAACTAATTTGTTGTGTATGCCTCTGGCACACAAAGGGTTAAACACAAGTAAATGTTGTTAACTCAGGCAGATCTGTCAGAATGACTAAGCCACTGATCAGTTCACATATATGAGAGGTCATGAAAATCTGCACCCTTAGGCTCCCCTGTCCTAAAAGCACAGTTCTGTTCTGGAGTTGCACCAGATATTTTTAGTAAACCACATGAAGTTCAGGATGATATAAAGGTAAGGTAAAGTATTTTAGTCCCTTGGCTGCTGGTGATTGCTTTGCAATGTGTCACAGACCTCCGTAGCACCCAAGGAGTTAAATGGTTTTTAGAATGGGCAATGAAGACCTTGAGCTAGATTCTGTTACAGGAGATAATGGTTAACACCCATTTTATCAAAAATGTTCCCACTGAACTCTATGGGGAAACCTGGAGATAAAAGCAGATATAAAATTAGCACTGCAGTAGAATCTAGCCCCTGATCTGAAGTGTTGTCATGCTTTTTGTTGCAAATATATCAGAAATACATCATAAATGAAGAATGAATGAATGCATACAATATATTTTGTGTATAACTATTAGCTGTATATTATCTGCTGACCAGACCTAACCTTCAACCGGGGACACATAGGAAATAGATATATTTTAGGACTGCAATGTAATCAAAGCAGCCTTGTAGTATGCATTTTTCATATCTGTCCCTGGTTAAAAGTGAGGTCACCCTAGTATTAGTTCCCAGGCAAGTCGTTCTTTTCATGAATGCACTATATATCCAGTATAAGATATAACAATGTGTGTTAATTCAGCATACCTGCTGTCAATATTAACCCTTTGAGTGCCAGAGAGATACACAACACACTGGCACTCAAAGGGTTAAAGGAGAGCTAACTTCTTAGTGATAACATCCCACTTACCTTACTATGGCCAGAAAATCTAATAGCCCTTATGTATTTTCTCTTGCTCCTCCTCCTTCTTTGGGTCCAAAGACAAAGTCTTAATGATATCTTTCCAGGATTGTCTGTGGTTCCAATGAAGGGAAGAAAAGGGAAGAGGAAAAAAAACCTTAGTCCAATTCAGGTCACAGAGAGTAACACTGAGATAATCCAATTGTGGCTGTCACTACATCACGATAGGAGGGCTTCCTTTATGTGACCCAAAGAGGGAGGACTCTTTTGATAAAGCAGCCCTGGAAGAAGCTTCTTTATCACAGGACCTTTGACTTGGTCTCCTATATATGTTGAGCGGGCTACCAGTTAGGCTGACCAGACCTCACCTTTAACCAGGGATGCATAGGAAAAATGCATTCTGCAGGACTGCTTTAATTTCAATGGAGTACTGAATTATGACTATTTCCTATGTGTCCCCAGTTAAAGGTGAGATCTGGTCAGCCTACTACCAGTTGCTTTTGTTTTCCAATGTAATGGCCCCTTCCAAGGAGGTGGCCCACCTCCAAGTTCAGACACAGAGGCCATTGCATAGGAGAGCTATGCATTGCATAGGAGGACTTTGTCAAAAGGGTCCCCAGATAACCGGATTGGCCCATAGATATTCTGGAGGATCTCTTGGTGGGCTGCCTTTTTCTGTAAATATTGTAGCAGAGAACTGGACTGCACCTGTGCCACTTTGTCCTTTATTTCATATCATATTGTATAGAGGAGCAGTTTCACAGGCTCCTTCTTTACATCCAGGTTACAGTGCAAATGTGTATTGTGGGGTGGCTTTATGTTTTGTACTGGCCCCAAGAGTTCTGATGGCAGCCCTGAGTGTATAAAAATTTTACACTAGTGAAGTCTGCTCTCTCCTTTCCCTGCCCATTTCCCTATTATTCCATCTTACATACGCTGACCAGACCTCACCTTAAACCAGGGACGCATAGGAAAAATGCATATTGCAGGACTGCTTGGATTTCAGTAAAGTAGTGAAATATGCCTATTTTCTGTATGTTCCTGGTTAAAGGTGAGATCTGGTCAGCCTAAACTTACATCTAGTATTCCAGATACCGGTCCCCACACCAGTTGTTTGGATCGAAGCAGGAATACTTATTTAAACTGCAGGGGAAGATGGAGGACTCTGCACTTCATGAACTACTACAGGTTAGTAGTAGTTCAGTATGAAAAATCTGCCAGCAACTATCATGTCTGCCTCCATGGATATAACTTCCACGACTGACTGAAGATGTTGTATCTTAAACCAAGCTCAAGGGAAAAATTCATAGGAGTCATTAGGATTTTGAGGCCATAGTAAGGTAAGTTTGTGTGTGGGTACTATTAGGAGGTGTTAGTTCTTATTTAACCCTTTGAGCATCAGAGGGGTACGCAACACATAGCAATGTGTTGTGTACCCCTCTGGCACACAAAGGGTTAATGCTATAAGTATAATATTGATTCAGCTCTTTACCTTTGAGGACCAGAGGGGAGAGCAATTTATAGCTTTGCAATGTGTTACACACTCCACTGGTCCTGAAAGGGTTAAGAAGAAGGTGGTATATTATTCTACCTCAGTAATTCTCAGCTCCAGTCCTTGGATCGCACCAACAGGTCAGGTTTTAAGAATACCTCTAATTAAAGGGATAGTAATGTTTCACAATAAAAGCAGCTCCAGTTAATCTTCATAGTATTTGGGCCATGGCAAGTGTTATTTCAATATTATCAGAGTTGTAATTCAAGAGTAATTGAATGATAAAGTATCCCCCTTCTGCCCCTTTTACTGATGTAACAGTGCTCACCTCAGAACAGAAAGGTGGTGTCAAGATGGCTTTCAGACAGGGACAATCTTCAATTAGCATAAGGGAAAAACCTGTCAAGGCTTTCATCGTTCTCACAGAAAGAAGATTGTACCTTACTGTGAGCGGTCTGGTTCCAGGACCAGATTCCACATCTGAGGAGAGGGTGCTTACACTAGGTAAAAAGGGGCGGCAGAGGGATACTTTATCATTCAGTTACTCTTGAACTACAATTCTGACAAAAAAATTAATTGTTTATAGGCTCGGATGTTTCCTTGGGTTAACTTTGCCTCTCACCTTGCACCTATCAATTGAAGTCAAGAAATCCAGGTCAGTTGTATCTGATATTCCTCCATGTAAAATAAGTATCTTGCTGTCGACAATGGTAGCCAGGGGTAGCCGGCTGTAGATGTCTTCCAAAAGTAGTAGGATTTTTCTGCCATGAATCTGTAAAATGGAATATGCTCATCACAGATAAAACATGTTCCAGAGTATGATATTCGTGCATTTACAATGTTTAAAATGGAATGAACACTACAGTTTTAGTTTGTTATAGTCAGTGTTCCCTCTAAAGTGAGTAACAATGCAGCACTCAGAGAGATAAAGGAACAGGAACCCTTTATTCTGACTTTATATATCCTGCAAGTGCATTTGTATGGGGCTGTGAGAGCAGTCCGAATGCAACAACGTAAAAAGGGTTCAATTTTGAAAAGCTGCTTCTACAGCATACGTAACAATCAATGTTGAGGGAGGCTGCATTGTATAAATATCCCTACTTTGTATTTCAAAGACTGGACTGGAGTCAGAAATTCAATAACGTCACTGTCAGGGACAAAAACTGTAAAATCTGGACCTGAAAGAAATATAATACAAAGTATAGGCAAATTGACTTTATGTATTGCACTCTTGCAGAATTATGTAAAGGCAAATCAAAAGGTTACTCTTCATTGAATTTCTGTTTCCAGGGAGATTTCTGTTCAAGGGATAGTAATAGTTAAAATGTAAAAAAAATATGTTGTAGAGTTTATCCCCCTGAGTAAAACAAGGGTACTCCCACTGCTGAAAGGTGTTTCATTCAAAAGTTATTAATTTTCAAAGTTGAATTTTTTAGGTGCAATATCACAGTGGCCTGAAATTGTATAGTGGCGCTGTTGCTACACCATCCTATGGAGATTTATGGTCAATCTTATGGTGGTCATGTGATAGACTGTTTATTCCAATAAAAATGCCAAAAGTTTCTAACTGTATTTTTCCTCCTTTTAAAGGGATAGTAATGTTTCACAAAAACAGCAGCTCCAATTAATCTTCATAGTATTTGGGCCATGAAGAGTGTTATATTAATACTGTCAGAGTTGTGGTTCAAGAGTGATTGAAGAATAAAGTTTCCCCTCCTGCCCCTTTTACCTAGTGTAAGACATCTCTTCTCAGATGTGGAATGCAGTCCATAGACCAGACAGATAACAGCAGGGGACAATCTTCTTCCTATGAGAACAATGAAAGCCCTGCCCCCCTTGACAAGTTTTTCAGGTTTTTCCCTTATCTTAATTGAAGATTGTCACTCTCTGCAATCTACCTGGGCACCTCCCTTCTGCTCTGGCTGAACAGTGTTACATTAGTAAAATGGGTGTGAGGGGGACACTTTGTCATTGAATTACTCTGGAACTACAACTCTGACAGTATAGAAATAACACTCTCCAAAGTCCAAATACTATGATGATTAATTAGAGCTGCTTTTATTATGAAACATTACTATCCCTTTAAGAAGCAGATGTAGATTTGAGGCACGTAAAGGTATACCACTTGGTAGTGCATTGAAACTGGAAATGATCATTACGTTTTTTTATAATTCTATTTACTGTTAAACACAACCATGGATCATTTATTAAACAAGGAAAGATGCCGATATTATATTACATTATACAAAACAGGAAATGATCCCCTGATGAAGTATTTGTGTTAAATATGAAACGTGTTGGGCATTTGTATTATTGTATGTCGGTTGCATCCTTATAGTGGCTTATGCCATTTTTATAATTACTATTCACTCAATAGAATTTTGGAAACCGTCATCTACTGTACTTTGGATTCCTAAGAAGCATCCAGGAGCTGACCTGTGGAATTTCAGTACTTCCACTTAAGGTGGATTTATATGCCAATTATTGTGGTGAAGTCTAGTGAGCATTTATTTGACGGGGGTATTGTATTTATCTCCACCCTTTGATACACAGATTTGCTCTTAGATGGGCCTGCGCCCCTCTTTCTTTGTTTTTATTCTAGTCCGTTTGACTCTACCCACCACCTGTGTACAAGGGAGCTGCAACCTACATTGAGCCAAGAACTGTGATTGAAAGACAATTTTCATATATATTTCTCATTCTTCTACTAAAGACTGACTATATAGAATATTACATATTGGATTTGTATTGTATACAAGACTTTTACCTTATATTTTTGGCAAGAATTTTTGCATCTTTTAATACGTTCTGTTATCACTGTTGGGCCTGTTCATTATTTATTATATGAAGGTACTCTGAATATAACATTTGGCGCCTTGACCTACACGTATATAGTTTTTTCCATGGATAACTTATTGCAGTTTGCATAAAATGAAAGTTTTTGATTGCGGTAGTATTTTTTTTTTTTTGTATTTGTTACTCTCTCTCAATATCCCTTGAGGCTCATAATGCACTGATAATTCACAAGAGCACAATTGATCTCATATGAGGGTAGCATGTTAGTATTTGTTTGCTTCAGACTACTGTAAACAAGAGCCCCGTCTAGACAAAAGTAACAGGGCTGAACCCTGGTCCCCATGTAACCACTACACCAGATCTAAAATAAAGTAAATATGTTTACCAAAGATATCTATTTACATGTATATAATCCCATTTCATTTTAAGGTTGTAGTGCCTTTTACAGCACGTTCAATTGCAACAATTCTGGGACAAAATAAATGTACCATGAGGACAAATAAAAAATTCCCAGTGCGTTTCAGTATAATTGGGCTTTTAATCCCTTGAATGCTTTGCAATGCATTGGAGGCCACTCTCGCAAACAAGGATTTAAAAGACATATTTAAATCCATGGCAATGTGAGCGTTTTCATTTGTCCCCTATGGTGCAGTCAAGTTTGGTACAGAACTGGTCCACTTGAGCTTGCTGAATTATGCCCATAGTGTTCCTTTAAAACCTATACGTCTGCTGATAGACATTTGCAATCTTGGTGAAGAAACCCCAGTGTAGAATAAAAGGTTTGACATCAGTATGGAGGTGTTAATGAAGGAGGAATTAATTGATCTGTGACATTTTATACATAGAACAAAGGAGAGGTCTAGCACAGAGGAAAAGTCAATAAAGACAATTATTCTTAATATCTCATACAAGTAGTATTGATTGCAGACAGTACCTTATACTTTTGCATTACTTCTTTTGTGAAGCCATATCTGAAATAAATAAATATTTTGTATCACTCATTCAATGTGGCACAAGTTTCACTCTGTCCTCTTCTATCTGGAAGGACTATAGATAAGGGGTGACCTGGAAGGACTACAGATAAGGGGTGACCTGGAAGGACTACAGATAGGGGGTGACCAAATTCAGATTAAGAGCCACAAACAAGTGAGATTAATAAGAGGTCTAGGAAAGTGAACTACAATATCTTTGAATGAAGTATACCACATCAGCGGGAGATCCCTTGTTTTACTCAGCAAGAAAAACTACACACTGTGTGTGTATGTGTGTATATATATGTGTGTGTGTGTGTGTGTGTATATGTGTGTGTGTGTGTCTGTATGTGTATATATATATAATGTTTTATTTTGTTATTTTCATAAAATAAGTTTACTGGTTAATACAGACTTAATAAGTTAGATGAGGTGTAACTGTCACTTACAAAACTTGTGCAGGATTAAGTTGTGCCTAAATCTGACCTGTGTGTGTGTCTCTATAGGCAGAATATGGCTCACCCCTTATATATAAACTTATCATCTTTTCACATCTCTCTTTCCCCTTCTCCTCCGCATTAACCTCAGGGCAGTTGCTAGGTACCAAAGACTTGAAGCTTGGCCAAATTAATGCATTATTAGTGCACCACACATTCCAATTACACCATTACAAGTACGGCAATTGCCATAATTTGTGCCCCAAGACCTGGGGCTTTAAGTATTAGACCTGGGTCTTTAACTCTCTCAGTCAGAACTCAGCAACGCTCCTGATTAACCTAGCTAAACTGAAAAAGAGAGGCCAACTCCATTATACCTAAAATACAAAAAGTGTCCAGGATTTATTGCTGATACATACACTATGTAGAAATGTATATTTGCTGTCCCATTAACATATTTCAGAGATTTTGTTTAATCCATTAAATGCTAGATACACCTCTTATAGAGAAAGACATTCACCCCTAATAAGATTGACAGAACTGGTGTTTAAGAAAATATTACTCAACTTAGTGTCATGTAAAGTCTTATAACATCTTTATTTAATGAGAGGTGATATGATTATATAAGTAGCTAATGCATAGGGATATTGATCCCTTCCTATACCCTATTTTGTTAATTTTGCTTACAAAAACAGAGAATTACAATTGTGCATTTGAAAAAGAATGATCGAAGGAGAAAGATTTAAGCCTTACTTTTTTGTGTATAATTTGAATTTAAGTCAGCTGAAATAATGATTTATGTGAGGAAATGCATTACGATTGTGACAGAATTCCAGAAGAAGTGCACTCTGTTCCACTGCAGGTAATAAAGTTGTCAGTTGCAATGGAATGCACCCTTAATGTGTTAACTAGCTCATATGCACAATCAAATTCTAAAGGGCCTAATGCAGATGGTAAAAGATGAGCAAATGTGGGGCAAACCAATTGCACCACAGGGAGGGATATACATTCCCATTGATGTAAACAAGGCTTTTATGCTTGAATGCTACATAGGTCTCCAACACATTGTGAATGCACTGGCAATATTCAAAGACATTTGAGGGCTTTGAAATGTTTATGTATCCCTTATGGTACAGTTGGTTTGCTTCAGAATTTCTCATCTATTACTGTCTGTATAAAGCCCTGTGTTTCTATGAAAAACAGGAGAGCACAAAGGGAGAATAGATCTAAGAGTAGTATTTATTAGAGTTTGGTATAACAAAAAATAAAAATCCCTTCACCCTTCAGGGTGTACACTCACAGGATGGATATCATATAAGCGCCCATAAAGCCAAACAGATCCACCGATCCGGAGACGCTGCTCCCAGCACTGCCACAGGCTTCCTCACGCTTCTAGCAACCGATTCCACACGGATGACGTCACTTCCGGTTTCGTCGCTGCGATGCGTCTCAAGCCTCACTCCTGCACCAGAGATCAATGCGTCCTCCAGTCTTCACGGATCACAGCACCTTCTCAACGATCGTTTCGTGGCATTAATGAAGAAATTGACATGTATTGTTTTTAATTATATTGTGTATAAAAATGTGGTTTTAATAAATGGTTTTTATTATATACATTTTTTATGTATATTTATAATTTTTAAGTAATATATTTTCTTTTTTAGATATTGGATAAATAAAGTTCTCTGCATGCCATCCTGGATTCAGGTTTGTGGATTTATAATTTATATAGATCTGACAATAAGCATTTAAATTGTTATTTATGTATATTTTGAGTATGTTGCTTCTTATATCATTTTATTTTATTTTAATAGATTTTAATTCCATTGTGTATTATTATGACTGTAGGAATGATGTTTGTCCCAGTTATATATATACTTTATATTGTTAATTATTTTGTGAAAATGTATAAATATGGTGGGGTTAGTATTGTTCACCATCTCTTGACAAAGTGGACTTGGTCCACGAAACGATCGTTGAGAAGGTGCTGTGATCCGTGAAGACTGGAGGACGCATTGATCTCTGGTGCAGGAGTGAGGCTTGAGACGCATCGCAGCGACGAAACCGGAAGTGACGTCATCCGTGTGGAATCGGTTGCTAGAAGCGTGAGGAAGCCTGTGGCAGTGCTGGGAGCAGCGTCTCCGGATCGGTGGATCTGTTTGGCGTTATGGGCGCTTATATGATATCCATCCTGTGAGTGTACACCCTGAAGGGTGAAGGGATTTTTATTTTTTGTTATACCAAACTCTAATAAATACTACTCTTAGATCTATTCTCCCTTTGTGCTCTCCTGTTTTTTGATTTTGTGCATTCAGGTTTCTTGGAGCCTTTACAAGCAGGCACAGCTTGTATTAACAGGATCAGAGCATTGGGGATTATTTCTGTGGACTCTATATGGACTTATTAGGATTAGATTTGAGCACTGTATAGATATTTGATACTGTGTTTCTATGACTAAAACTTCCTCAACCACAGAATTAATTTGAAATGAAACTACTTTGTCTCCATCCATGATGGAACTTTTTTTCAACTGTCCTTTATACCTAAATGCCAGTAGTTCTGCATTCTAATTAAATACAAAGTATAAACGTATTTCTTTCAAACCTTAGGGTGATTGTTTTACCTCAGGTTAAGGATGGGATCCTCATGATTCCCTCTGTTCAAGTGTAAGTGATTGGGATAGACCAGGAGGAATGCAAAGAGAATTATTAGAATTTCTATTGAATTCCTTCCCCTGTCTACAAAATCTCCATTGAAAAGATACGGATTTTCTGTGGAAGGGAGACCATTCTGCAGGGAAAGAAATCATAAGGTAAGATCACAGGGATTTTATCTCTAGTGTCCTTGTAAAATCCACATATAAAGCAATGGTTCTTAATCTATGTACCATTGAACCCCAGGGCTCCCTGAAGTGGTACACAAGGTCCAGTAGGTATCATTAGCATCCATGGTGCTATACCAGTGGTTCGTAATACTTTGTCAATCAAGGCTTCCCTAAAGTGTAACTGTAATTTCCCGGGCACCCCTACAATTTTATAGGTAATTTATCAAGGACTTCATTAAGGTTACAGTAAATGAAAAGTTATTTTTGGGTCAGAATGACAACAAAGAGTATATTGTGCATAATAATGTTCATAAATATACAAAAGAAACTGGACTTTTACACCTTTGTCAAGGTCATCATGGAAAAAGTGTAGCTCACTGAGCTGGTGCCCATAGCCCCACAATGTGCCATGTCACCCTGGCTGAGTACCACTGAGTTAATGGGTCTCATTTTTAGGGTTCCATGGAGATTTTGCGTGAAAGTGAATAATTTGAGAACCACTGATATAAATATATGAGTTTATCCTGAGAATAGAAATATATATATAATATTATGAATAATTACAGTAGTATTCAATCATATTATTCTTGTAAATTAGTCACATGTAGAAATGAACAGGCATATGAACAATTAATATGATCTAAACCGCAGGTTTAGAAGTCCCCAGTTCACTTTCCCTGCTACTTTTATTGTAAAGCACTCATTGCAGCATGAACTCATTGCATTATGGCCTTATGTGCAATAAGTTAAAATATCACATAATACTTAAAGGGGAACCATTGCCCCAAATAAAGTTTCCTCCCGACAATTACCCATCTGGCAATTAGCTGAACAATAGTACTATACACCATAATAATCACGCCTTATAGAGAAATCCCACTGCTGCCAGACTGTCAGTCCTTTCCAGTACCTTTAAGGTAACATGCAACGCCTCCTAGAGGAGACCGGGACTGACAGCGCATTCACGCAGATGTCTCTAAGCAAAGATATTTGCGCTGTTGCCTGGCTGTCAGTCTCGGCAGCAATAGGATTTCTCTATATGGCGGTAATTATTCTGGCAAATAATACTATTGTTCAACAAATAGCCAGATGGGTAATTGTTGGGGGAAGTTTATTTGGGGTGATCCCTTTTAAACTCATGAATGCTAGAAATGGATACCTCCATAGCACCCAAGGCATTGAAGACTATCTGGTTCTTTATATATGGTGGTAGATCGAGAAAGCTGACAGTGGGATGAGTGTACAAATCTGCTAGCTCAGCTCACCTGCCATTAGTCTTGTATGACAGTGGCTGCTCTTTAGTGTATGTATCTTTATTTATATAGTGCCATACATGTACACAGTGCTTTACAGAAATAGAACAATACAAAAATACAGGACAGGAATAAGAACATCAGTCTAGAATGTGATCATTGCATTATTAGGAAGTGAAAAGTTCAGCAAACAGGGTCATGCATTGGGAAAGGGACCCTGCCCCAAAGAGGTTACAATCTAATTATTAATCTTGACAACATACAGAAGTGGTAGGAGGACAAGTGCAAGTATGAGGCTTATGTAAAGGAAGAGCAGAATGATTTTGATGTGACTGTCAGTGTGCACAAGGGGAATATTGTTACTGAGATGCCTTTAGGGGTTTTAGGAGATGCTTGAAAGTGATAAGTGTAGATGATTGGCGAATGGTAATAAGCAGCACATTCCAAAGTCAAGGAGCAGCCAGTGAAAATGTTTGAAGCAGAGAGATGGCTTGAGTTGTGTAAGGAGGAGACAGAATGAAGTCTTTGAGAAGAACACAGGTGTCAGGAAGGGGTGTAGCGAGAGATAAGAGCAGAAATGTAAGAAGGGGCTGAAGAAGAGAGACTTAAAGTAGAAGAATTTTGAATGAAATACGAGACCTTATGGGTTGCTAAGAGAGGGATTTCAGGAGGAGTTGAGATGGAAGGTATCTGCGATCAAGGGTAGTTATTCTTTCTGGTGCATTAAGAACAGATTGAATGAAGAAAGATAAGAAGCCAGAAGACCAGAAAGCAGAGAATTGCCTGAGGGCCTGAATGAGTTTTGGCATTTGACACAGGGCTGTATTTTGGTAATGTTTTTAAGGAAGAATCCGCAGGTTTTGGTGACAGCTTAGATATGCGGGAGAATGACAAGGTGGAATAGAGTATAACAGCAAGACAGCATGCATGGTAGAATTGTCAACTGTGATGGATGCACTAAAGTGTAAGATCACTGTAGTACATACTGGTATACAGACCCCCCCCGTCACTAACATTTTATAAAGTTACATCCATTTCCTCTCTGTCTTGTTAATAAATTATGTACAACGTCAAAGAGGAATTAAAGTCCTGAAATGACTGTACATTGCCCCACTATCCAACCTTGCGTTAAAGGGAGAATTTGGGGTATAAGTAGCTTATATAATAAGCAGTTGGAAGGAAAATTGTATTTGTACTGCCTTCAATCCATATTTTGTATGAAATAATGTACCTTGTAGAATATAAGCAAGAGGTCATCCAGTTTCCCATGAAGGTCACCTGGATAAAGCAAATAGTTAAAGATTAGTGTAATGCAAATAAATACCTAACTCAAAGAAATTAGAATCCCTTACATGCATAAATTAAAAGGGATGAGGGACTTGACAGGGAAACGTGAATACGATTATTACAATTCGATTAGCATGGCTGAACCTTTCCATGGATATGACACAGTAAACTTTTGTTCATGTACAGGGGAATGTTGGATGGACCAGCTGTGTAAATTACAGCAAATTTGCTTTGTTTGCCTACTGGGACACGGTGTTCAAATGGTTCATGTTTCAGTTCAAAATTGTTTCCATTTTTGCTTTCTTAATGAGGTTAATCTGTGATGCGGTACCATACTGCATCATGAAGCACATTCACCTTCCATTAATTGATTAACCCTTTAATGACCAGAGGGGTGAGAAATGCATTGTGAAACAATGTGCTGCATACTCCTGTGGTCTTTACAAGGCTGAACTAACTGTATGGCTGGTCCTTGACTTACCCAGAGGAACTTGTATCTTCTGAATCTCCTTTCCTCACCCAGACTAATCTCCCACATGTAGAGCTCTCACACAGATGTATATATGAGTCACTTTTTAAAGCTTAGTTTTCCTTCATAAGAATATGCTGGCACTTTATAAATAACTAAGAAAACAGTGGATCCTCACTTTAAGCTATTAGGATTGACCAACCATATTCTGTACATATGCACCTAATTATCCAATTAGATACAAAACATGTAACCAAATAAGTATTTTTTATTACATTTACAGCCTTAAGCAGTAAGCAAAAAACAGTTAGCAATTCTGGAGCATACCAAGAACACCACAAGGCATAAATAAAAATTCTCAAATCTACTCTTTATTTAAATGCATGTTTTAACCACTTGAAGGCTAGAGAGGCCCCAACACATTGCAAAGCAGTACACTGGAGACCTATATAATTCAAGAGCTTAAAAGGCCCATTTAAATTAATGGGTGTCCCCCTCCTCCATGTATTAATTGTTTTTCTATAGAATTGCTAAGCTTTTGCTTTTTTTCATAAGGCCTTTAGAAAGGTAGTTAACGACATGGAACTGGTAGTTTATCTTCCCAGCATCCTCAGGGGTATTCCTGCTGCTCCTCCGACTACAGCTTTATAAATATTATGGATATTGTTTCCTTAGAATCGTTATCACCAGTGCAAGAACTTCTAGGCTACTGGTGGCAAATCAATTTTCTGAGAGTGCCCAGTCTTTGATGAGCTGGGAAGTGACCATGACTAAGAAGCAAAAGTAGTGTAACTGTCTTGAAGATGGGACTTAGTTCTAGGTGTGCAGTTAACTGCAGACATATAAGGGCAATATATTTATATATACTAATTTTACTATTACTGTTATATCCAAGGCTCTGCTACTACTATTACATTCATTGTTCATTTCATATTTAAACATATTGAAGCTACCCTGAAGCTCTTTTCCCCAGGACCTCATCCTGGAAATATCAGACTGAGGTGAGCCTTAAACCCATGTTCACATGGTTATTATGTGGACTGGTGGTACCTTAATTGGTTAAAACTATTTCTGTCTAGGCATATGTTTCAGTAACAGTATTGCTGACTGGAGACTTGCAGAATTCCTAACTAAAGTCCAATATTTACTTTCTGTTCCAGTGTTGGCACCTAGAGGATTACCCACACTTTATGTTGTTGATCCTGTAATTCATTCAGAAAGCCATCATCCTGCTGTAATATACTTGCAGGACAAAGCCCTGGAGGCCTGCTCATTTCATGTTATATCAACACTTTCACACCAGTTAACTGCCTGAAACAAGGGCATTATAACACAGGTGCTGTTATTTCCACAAACATAGTGTTGGACAGGGGAGGGCTGGCTTGGGGGGCAGGGGGACAATTGCCCCCTGGGCCGGTCATATCACTGGGCCAGTGGGCCATTGTCTCAATTAATCTCGATTTTGTTGCTATAAATGGAGCAACACTAGTGATACCACAGATGTTACAAATGAAATGGTGCTATACAAATGATACCACAAAGCTACAATCCAAATGAGGCTACACTAGTTACATAACCCATTTCCACAGTAAGATCTATATTATCACTATAACCAGAATCTTGGAAGAGAGAGAAGCATACTGGATATTGTGCCTTGGTACTAGGGTTCCAGCTGGTCTTAATTCAGAATGGGACATCAGTCATATTTTTTAAGATTATTAGTTTATATATCTGAGACATCTGAGACTTTTATTTTAACAAGTATTAAGATCTATAGAGTGAGAATTGAGTTCCTCTTGTGGCTTTTATTTTAACAAGTATTAAGATCTATAGAGTGAGAATTGATTTCCTCTTGTGTTATTTAATAATTGTCCTCTGTTGCTTCAGATTATATTATATATATATATATATATATATATATATATATATATATATATATATTTGATGTTTTAAATAATTCTGATGATATGTTACCTTGTGGATGTCCATTAACTTATCCGTAGGACACGGAATTACACAGCGATTTTATTTGGATAGTCAAAGCAATGCACTTTGGATCATACTGTGTAGTCAGTTTGATATTGTTGTGATTATGTGCGTATTTTTTGTTGTGCTTTGTTGACTACGTGTTAGTTCGGGGAAATCCACAAGTGTTCATAGTGACAATCTGGAGCCCCTTTTTTAGATGGGCGTCCTCAACTTTTTTCGTTTAGGTTAGGATTGCCTTGATAGTTAATTGCTATTTAGGAGATACGTTGTATCCTTTGGTGTTTCTGATTTGTTGCTACATAGTTGCGTCACGAGCCAACCCGGAATGATGAGTGACAGGCCTATGTGGTATGTGGTGCTTGATCTTGTTGGACCGGGTTGTGTTCGTGAATTCGATTGGATCGCTAATTTATGATCCGTTCTTGCTGTGTCCAATCATAATGTTATATTAATTTTAAAAATGTTGATCGGGACACAAGCAGTACCTATGATTAAGCGCTTTGTGCGCAAAACGCGTTAGATGGGTCTCATCTAGCGTTCCATGTGGTGCTTATTGTGTCCTGCTCCCCCTGTACAATTAGGACATACGTCCTTTTTATATGTATTAAAATAAAGTCTCGTCTTTTAAGCAAAGATTGGAGTTTGAACGGTTATGTCCGAATATTGTGGAAAGTTACATCAACAGAGGGTGCTCCCATACTTTTGGAATTGTCTGGTATTGCAGTTGACAGCGGTGGAGTGTCTGTCTTTATGGTGAAGCACCTCAACGGATTTGGTGAGTGATTATATCCACTTCAGTACATTATTAATGACATGAACGTGAAGCAACGTTGTTCTATGTTTTTTTGATATCACTATTGTAGCTTTACTTAAATTGTAAGCTCTGTAATATCAGTAGTTTAGCCCACTTTAATGTGAGCTATGTGGTATCACTTTACTTCACGACATTAATGCCACGTTTAAAATTAACAAAAGGAGGTGGACTTTGAGAGTGGGCTCAAACGATAGTACAAATGGGCCGCTTGATTTTATTTGCCCCCCGGGCCACAAGTTGCCAGCCCTCCCCTGGTGTTGGACCCAGACACACAGAAGCTGGCGTACAGCAGGGATACCCAGTATGAAGCTTGATGGGTATTGTTGATAAGTGTTATATTGACTGCTATTTTGTAGCCACAAAATCAGTCCCTGGCCTCATATTAATCTCTTACTTACTTACATGTGAATTTGAAATTCTACGCACCTATCACCCTGTAGAAAAATCACTGAGAATCCAGAACAAATTAATAAATATCTGAGAGAGTATACTTTGTAATGCATATTACCTAAATTCATGCAGGGTTTCTAACATTTTTCAGTTGTTTATAATAGGAATATTATACCTAGCCAGGTTAGAAGCCAAAACCTATAAAAACAGAGGGAGAGAGAGCTGTGTTGTGAGTGAAAATGATGAGATATGTCTGGCTCTCTGATCACACACTCCTGTTAGTAACAGCTGTCCCCACAGAGGACGTACCAATTCTGTGTCACTTTGGGCTGGCAGAATGAAATATTGTTTCAGTGCTGTGCTTTTTGATAAAATATATAATTTTCCTTCTTGCAGATAAAGCAAAAAAATATATATTTAGTTGCATACAGCAACAACTGGAAATCTGGTTACAAAAAACAGTGTTAAATTCAGACTGTCAGAAAAATTTACATTGCACTGCAAATATCTTTTCATAGGAGCACCTCACAGGAAAAACCCTAAAAGATTTATATGAGAATGAAATACTCCATGTATCCAAACCTTGAAACATTCTTGTAGTATAGCTTTCTAGTAGTCTTTCTCTGTATATCTACTTTCATCTGGATGACAAAATCAATAACACAATCACTGTCCTAGAATGATTAAAACATGATTACAGCTGTTACTCACCACAGATGGTGATCTCTTTGGAGTAAGATGTGGATATGTGAATTACATTTGGCATTTGTTTAAGGAATTTCTTAGTTTCATAAAACAGCTGTAGAACATACCGGGCGTGAAGTTGCTAGAAAGTAGATAAGTATAAAAAGAAAACATAAAATAGGATTTTAGTCTTACCTGTTAAATCCTTTTATCTTAGTCCATTTAGGTCACTGGTAATTTTGGGTAGGCGACCTGCCCCTTTAAGTAAGACAGGAAACGTTCTTGAATAAGAAGTGCTGGGTGGAGCCTACCTTTTCTCTCAGCCTGCAGTAGCCAATACTCTCCAGTTAGATCGATGACGCTAGCTATTGACTAGATAGCCAAAGGGAAAAGAAGACTCCTGTGAACGTGAACCCGAAAGGACTCCCACTTTCTGCCACAGGAGAGCCAAGCATGGTCCCTTGGCAGGGTAGGAGTCCAGTAACCTGTATGGACTAAGAGAAAAAGATTTAATAGCTAAGACTAAAATCCCATTTTCTCTGTCGTCCAATATAGATTACTGGTAACTTTGGGATGTCCAACCATTGAGTTCCCTGAGGTGGGAAGTAAGGCAAGGACCAGGCGCAGTGCCCCCAAAGTCACCAGAGCGTACATGAGCTAAACAGATCATACACAGCCCTCTTAAAATAAAGTGTCAACGGACACGAAAACCGGTGTAAACACACCAGAAACTGTAACACAGCACACTGAACTACAGCCAACAGGGCTCAAAAGTTAAGGAGTACTAAAGGTTCCTAGAAAGATCCTAGACAGGAAATACAGCCTCTAGGATCTTCCTGCCAATACTGGCATCAGCCGATGCCAGCACATCAACACGGTAGTGTTTGGAAAAGGTGTGCACTGACGACCAAGCAGCCGCCTTGAACAACTGAACAGCCGAGGCCTGATTCTTGTAAGCCCAAGAGGCTCCAATAGACCTGGTAGAATGAGCCGTAACCCGAAAGGGCACAGGCTTCTTCCTCAATTCGTAAGCCTTACAAATGGTGGACTTAATCCAGGAAGCAATGGTAACCTTAGAAGCCGGTATCACGGTGCCCGTGATTGATGCATTTCCCTGTCTGTCACCAGTAGGGGGCTTCTATTGGTTGTCTGCATTTAGCCCGCCTCAGATTGCCTATTTAAACCTGGATTGGGCACCCTTTGAGTGCCCTTTCGTGTTGTTACTGACCTGTTTGCTATCACTATGTCCAGTGATGGTTGGGCCTCTGTTCCTGTGTTCCTGAGTTCCTGATTACAACTGTTCCAGTGTCTCCTGCATGCTGAGTTGTTTCAGTCCTGGTTCCGGCCTAGTACTCTGGGGTTGCAGTTCCTGCTGACCTTCTTCTCTGCTGTTTCCTGACCTGACTGATCGCTGCTGGTTCCTGTCATCTCCTCGCCTGCCTCCTGTGATCCTGGCGACCTTCTGCTTGGTCGCGTTGGCGACATTGCTTGTTAGTCCCAGCGTGCGGACGCTGGTTTGCTCCAAAGCCTTGCGGCTACACGATTCAGTTGTTAGTCCAGTGTGCGGACACTGGTTTGCTCCTAAGCCTATCGGCTACACTATTCAGTGGTTGGTCCCAGCGTGCGGACGCTGGTTTGCTCCAAAGCCTTGCAGCTATACGATTCAGTTGTTGGTCCAGTGTGCGGACACTGGTTTTGCTCCAAAGCCTATCGGCTACACTACTCAGTGGTTGGTCCCAGCGTGCGGACGCTGGTTTGCTCCAAAGCCTTGTGGCTATACGATTCACTTGTTACTCCAGTGTGCAGACACTGGTTTGCTCCAAAGCCTATCGGCTATACGATTCAGTAGCTGGTCCCAGCGTGCGGACGCTGGTTTGCTCCAAAGCCTTGCGGCTATCCGATTCAATTGTTAGTCCAGTGTGAGGACACTGGTTTGCTCCTAAGCCTTGCGGCTATACGATTCCTCTGTTGGTCTCAGTGTGCGGACACTGGGTTGCTTACAATCCTGTCACTCTGTCATTATCATCCGACAGCTATTGATACCTCTGGGCTGCCTTGCCCGGTATTGGTAAGGCCGGTAGAACCTTGCTTTGCGTTTCTCTTGAGGTTGCCTTACCCGGTATTGGCAAGGCCGGTAGAGCCTATATCGAGGGCTGTTGGGCTGCCTTGCCCGGTATTGGTAAGGCCGGTAGAACCTTTTGCCACATTCCATCTGAGGTTGCCTTACCCGGTATTGGCAGGGCCGGTAGAGCCTACACTGTGTACTTATTGGGGCTGCCTTGCCCGGTATTTAGGTAAGGCCGGTAGAACCTTGACGCTATTCCATCTGCAGGTTGCCTTACCCGATATTGGCAAGGCCGGTAGAGCCTATTATTCCTTTATCTTAGACTGTCCTGTCCGGTATATTGACAGGACCGGTAGAGTCTGCATACTGTCTTTGCTATTTACTCATGATACATATATGTATGTGATTGCCATTCTGTGATCATTTTTATTATTTCAATAAAATTGAGTTTTTACCTAAAACTTGTGTCTGAGAGTCATAACAAACCGTGACAGCCGGCTTATCAGACCTAGGACCCTCAGGAATGATGAACAAAGCATCAGACTGGCGGATGGACTCAGTACGATGCACATAAACCTTAAGGCAGCGCACAACATCCAACAAGTGAAGATCCCTTTCCTTGTCAGATGTAGGGTCAGGACAAAAATAAGGCACCACCATTTCCTGGTTAATGTGGAACTCAGACCCCACTTTCGGGATAAATTTCTGAGAAGTGCGAAGAACCACCTTGTCCTTCTGAAAAAACAAAAAGGGTGGTTTACAGGACAAAGCATGTAACTCCGCACCAGGAGAAAAGCCATCTTCCAAGTCAGGAGACATAAAGGAATGGTAGCCAAGGACTCAAAAGGTGGACGGTGGAGAACACCTAAGACCAAATTGAGATCCCACTGAGGAGTGGGACTCTTAAAAGCAGGGCGAGCATGAGCAACACCCTGAAAGAAAACCTTGACATCAGGGATAATGGCAAAACGTCTCTGAAAGCCAACAGAGAGTGCAGAAGTCTGAACCTTCAAGGAACTCAAACTGAGACCCTTATCAACCCCATCCTGCAAAAAAGACAGAACCATAGGGAGATCAAAGTCATGGGAACGATCCCTATCAGCACACCAAGAGAGAAAGGTAGACCAAACCCGATGGTATGCCTTAGAAGAAACAGGCTGCCGAGCACGAAGCATAATAGCAACGACCTCAGAAGAAAAGCCCTTCTTCAAAATTGAGGATTCAACCTCCAAGCCATCAAACCTAAACGTTCGACGTCTTCCTTCCACAGGTATCCCTGTAGAAGAAGATCCGGACGGTGGGGAAGTCAAAACGGTTCTACCACCGACAGATCCAGAAGCTCCGGAAACAAAGACTGACGAGGCCAATATGGAGCATTCAGAATGACTGGAGATCGCTCCAGACGAAGCTTCCTCAATACCCTGTGCAACATGGGAAGAGGGGGAAATATGTATGCCAGAAGAAAACTCCATGGACTAGACATGGCATCCACTGTTAAAGCCCAAGGGTCGTTCTAACGGGAGCAGAACAGAGAAACCTTCCTGTTGTGTCTCGTCACCATCAGGTCGATCTGAGGAAGACCCCACTTCTGGACAATGAGATTGAACACCTCCTGATTCAGTTCCCATTCTTCGCTGTCGATGGTGTGTCGACCTAAGAAGTCTGCCAGGACGTTGTCCAAGCCTGAATGTGAACTGCGGAAATAGCAGGAACATGATCTTCTGCCCTGGCCAAAATAGCCTTGACCTCCAACCAAGCTGAGAAACTTCTTGTGCCGCCTTGCTTGTTGATGTAAGCCACGGCTGTGGTGTTGTCTGATTGGACTCGAACAGGACAACTCTCCAACTGGACCGTCCAATACCAGAGAGCATGGAAGATTGCTCGAAGCTCCAATAAGTTGATGGGAAGGAGACTCTCCTCCGGAGTCCACCGGCCCTGGACATTCAGGTGACCCAAGACCGCACCCCATCCCGACAGACTGGCATCTGTGGTTAGTCGTCCAGAAGGGAGTCAGGAAGGCCCTGCCTTTCAGGAGATGCGAGAGGTCGAGCCACCATGACAGACTCAGTTCCACATGTAGGGGGAGAAAGACTGCTATATTGAAGAGATCTGTCTGACCCTTGCAGGCCTGAATCACAAACCGTTGAAGTTCCCTTGCATGAGCCATGGCGAACGGGACTGCTTCCATGATGAAAATGAACTTCCCCACGAGAGACGTCAACTTCTTGGCTGGCACCGGATCCAACTCTAGAACAGTGGATACTTTGCGTGCGATCTCGTGAGCTACCTCGTCCTTGAGGAACACCATTCCCTTCATTGTGTCGAAAAGAAGTCCCAGGTAAACGAGATGCTGAGATGGAACCAGATCCGATTTGTCCATGTTCAAGATCCATCCATGATGGGAGAGAATGTGAATGCGTCCAGGACTTGGTGATGCAGACGCTCCAGAGATGAGGCCTTCAGCAGGAGATCGTCCATGTAAGGAGTAACTCGGACCCCGGTCCTGTGCAAGAGCGATATCAAGGCACCTAGGACCTGACCTGTGGAGTCAGACTAAAGGGAAGAGCAGAAAACAAAGTGCCCTTGGTCGCAGGCAAACCGGAGGTATTGCCGGCTCTCTGGATGAATGGCAATGTGCAGGTATGCATCTTGAAGATCCAGGGAGGCGAGAAACTCTCCAGGAGACATGGCGGTGATCACCGTCCCCAGAGACTCCTGATGATAATGAGACTTGACCACGACAGAATTGAGATTCTTGAGGTCCAGGATAGAATGACATCCACCGTTCTTCTTGTTGACCACAAACAGGTTGGAATAGAAACCGAAACCCTGTTCTGTTTCAGGAACCAGCTCCAAAACCTCTTTGTCCAAAAGGGTCTGAACCGCTCCGGTGAAAATCCGAAGCTTGTCTGCCGCCTGAGGAGTGTGTGAAAGACAAAACCTGGGTGGAGGAAGAGAGGTAAAGGTGATCCTGTACCCCTCTGTCATGACTTGAAGAACCCACACATACGCCACGGAATCTGTAAAGTTCACACTGATTCGTGTGAACCGGGGTTCAACGAGTCATGCCAAAGAAGATTTGGTAGTCTTGGGCTTAGCCGAGGACTGCTTTGGTCTCCACTGTTGTTTAGGCTTAGCGGAGGCACGAGGTGCCTAGGGAACTGCCTGGGTCGCTGCATGCACCTCAGTCTGAAAGGGATGAAAAAGCAGATTCCACCTGGACTGTGGCTTCTTCTTGGGGAGGAAAGGCAACAGGGTGCTCTTCCCCCCAGTAGCCTCACTGATGATGTCTTTTAGCTCAGGCCCAAACAGAGAGGTTCCCAAGAAAGGCAAGGAAAGAAGCATCTTCTTGAAGGTAGTGTCAGCAGACCAGATCTTAAGCCAAAAAGCACGTCTGGCCACCACAGACATGGTGGAAACTCTTCCTACCAAATGTATGTAATTAAAAATCCTTCCAGACACATAATGCTGGGCTTCAGAAATATTAGCTAAGAGCTGCCGCAACAGGTCAGAAGTTGGAGCGCCTTGACGGACAGTCACTGTTAGCTGCTCAGTCCAAACTGAAATGGCTCTATTCACCCAAGCGGCCACAAAAGCAGGACGCAAGGAAGCACCAGCAGCAGAAAAGATTGACTTCAACAAGGCCTCAATCTTCCTATCTGTCCAGTCATTGAGAACCGATGCATCCACCACTGGCAGAGAAGTGGACTTGGAGAGTCTAGAAACTGGGGCATCCACCTTTAGGAGGTTGAGCCCACTGTACCAAAGCCTCTTTAGAGAAGGGATACAATTTAGCAAATTTTCTAAACACAGCAATCTTCTTGTCAGGAAGCTTCCACTCATCCAAGACCAGATGGTCAAGAGTGGGATTGGAAGGAAAGCAGGTACACTGCATCTTAGGCTCCTGAAACACATCACAAGGGTCCTTGGGATCTTCAGATGCCAAGGGAATATTCAAAGTAGTGAGGAGGGCCCTGATCAGGCCCTCAGCAGAGGGGTCAGCCTCAAATGGGTCCCCAAAAAACTGGGAAGACACCTCCACAGAATTACCCTCATCATCTGAATCCATTAAGAGTTCCTCTTTAGATGAATCAGGTATCCCCTGAGGTTTACACAGGGATAATCTGATGGATACAGGGGGTTGCCAAGCCTGAAAGACCCCACTCAATTGAGATGGTAACAGTTGTAAGGTAGACTTTAAATCTTTAGTAGCAGCCTTAAACTCCTGTAACCAAGTTGGCTCTAATACATGAATGGAGGTCCCTGGAGGTGACTCAGGGGCAGCAGCGCATGTAGGGCATAAATGACCCAAGTATTCTCTAGGTAACCCTGATTGACATAAGGAACAATGTGCAATGGGGGTCACAGACATCCCAGGGTCCTTAGTCTTAGGCCTAGCCCCAAGTTCAGATGGATTAGACATTATCAAAGTGTCACAACCGTCTCAATATATCTGGTATACGTTAAACAGTGTTTAAGATTAAAATTTCACCCCCAGAATTTGCTAAAATACACTTATCTGACAGGTGAAAGGTTAATCAGCTGAGGAGCGAAGGAAAGCTCCAGCCCTGCTTAGGATATTCGTGAAGGGATGAAAGAAAATGGCGACTGCAACAGGAGCCAATCAGTAACAAGCAAGCGCTCATGGGAAATGTAGTTTCCCTGTACAAGTACCCCAAACAGTGCCCGAAGCCCCCCCGAGTCCCCCAAAACACTCAGAGCATGAACCTGGATCATAGAACAAGGATAGACAAACAAAATGATCCATCTCTGAAGTCGCTACGATGAGCGGTTGCAGAGATATGTCCAAACAGTAAAGTCTCATAGAGGTGAATGGAGCATGGCGTCTATGTGGTAACACAAATTTTACTAAATTTACACTGAAGTAAAAAAATTAGCAAATACACCAGAAAACATAGTAAAAGTGAAATAAACACTGCAGCCAACTGGGAAAGTGTTGAAAAGTACCCAAAACATGTCAAGATAGCATACAAAGGGTTAAATTACCACAGAAACACTGCTCCAAGCCCCCCAAAAGACATGCAGACAAACCCAGTGAGTGCAGGAGTATGTAATAGGAACTTCAATGGAGAACTCTGTCCGGAGAGTAAGCGTGGGACAAGTGGACCTCAGCACTCAAGGGGTTACTCACGTTTTTAGCAGGTCTTCTGTCTTCAGATTACCATGTATTTAAGAAGCAGCCCCCATGGGCCACACCTGGGAAAGAACTTGTCCAGCAAGATTTTCCCCTCAGGGCTAAAAGGTCCGCCATAGCACCTGGAACCTGAGCTATTCACTGGGAATTGTCAGTAAATGGTAATCCGCCTAATGGTGGAATTCCATATCTAACAGAAAACAATAAAACACTAAAACTAAAGCAGAGCAGCTTCTCTCTTTCCTCTTTAAAGGTAACAATCTAACTGGAGAATATTGGCTACTGCAGGCTGAGAGGGAAGGTAGGCTCCACCCAGCACTTCTTATTCAAGAAAGTTTCCTGTCTTACTTAAAGGGGCAGGTCACCTACTCAAAGTTACCAGTAACCTATATTGGACGACAGAGAAATATGCTTATTACCAGTAGTTGTTATAAAAGAATGAAACAACCACTTGATTTAAAGGGGAACTTTCACCCCTTAATAACTAAATCTCCCCTTACTGCTGACCTGGCGACTAGCTGCTTAGTAGCGCTAGTCGCCAGAAATCTTACCCCGTTCTCAAGATTTCGCCGTTTGAAAGGATCAGGAAGCACGGACGTCTCTTCACAGTGACGTCCGTGCGCCTGCGCTGTCAGTCCCTTGTCAGTCCCTTGTGCACCTTGTGCACCGTAAGGGACTGACAGCGCAGGCGCACGGACATCACTGTGAAGAGACGTCCGTGCTTCCTGATCCTTTCAAACGGCGAAATCTTGAGAACGGGGTAAGATTTCTGGCGACTAGCGCTACTAAGCAGCTAGTCGCCAGGTCAGCAGTAAGGGGAGATTTAGTTATTAAGGGGTGAAAGTTCCCCTTTAACTTTGCAGATAACATTCTAAAAGTATACAGTGAATAGTCTACATTGTGTGTGCGCAATACAACCATAACTGGAGTTTTTCCCATGAAAAATAAACCAGAAAAAAACACACAAAAATTATATCTGTATGTGTTTTTGCATGTAATGGCTGCAACATACTCTAGACCACATCGGTTTTGTGAAAGTTGTAAAACTTAATAAATTCAAATTAGGGCTTCTAAAAGTGTTCTTATATATAAAAAAAATACTACTAACATGGAATTTTCCTTGCCATAATAATTCTTTTTTATTTACTAACTTAAAGATTTACTTTCTCTGATAGCCGGGTAAGTTCAGACCCACTGTTCACCTTTTTTCTACTGAACACTGGACTCACTAATGCCCTGCTCACATCAGTCGCTGTCACAACCCGTTGGACTCCTCCTTCCCAGAGCCGTTCTCCCTCCTAATTACTATACTCCTTCACCTGTCTGTGGCTTACTTATATCCGGGACCTTTCTCCTTTCCCTGCCCTTGGATGGTCAGTGCTCAGCGTCCTTGTGTCCTGTGTACCTGCATATCTGATATCCTGATCTCTGATTCCCGTTGTGACCTCCTCTTGTATCACGTTCATCCAATTTTCTGGTTTCCTGATCCTGGCTTTGTTCCCGACTGTTCTCGACTCTTTGCTCCAGTTCCTGTTTGCCACCTTGTGTATTGAACCCGGCTTGTCTACGACTCTCCGCTTGTCAACGTTCCCAAGGCTCACTTTTTCATCTGCTTGACTCCTTGTGCAAATGAAGCAGTTGGTACCTGTGAGTCGTAGACAAGCGGGGGGTCATAGACGACTCACAGGTATCGACTGCTTTATTTGCCTGACTCTCTGTGTACCGAACCCACCTTGTCGATGATTCTCCTTTTGTCTACGACCTTCAAATCAACTCCTGCATATTTCTTCAACTCGCAGTCAACCTATTTCTGTCTGCTGACTTCTGCCTCACTTAAAGACATTGACGGATGCAAGAAAGTTGTAAAATTCTGCATCCTGTGAGACTGTTGCTGACACAGTCACCTATGTAAATGGCACCACAGGATGCAATGTACTCTATTTTTGTGTGACTACTCACAGTCTCAGTGTCACAGCAGCATGTTTGTCTGTGTACTTGAATCATTACAGTCACATTTATCATGTAAAAAAATATAATGCTTCATTTGTAAGCAAAATATATTGCAAGGTTAACAATAATATGGCATCACTTAAGTGTAAAGTAAGGTACATTTAAATTATATAAATACAGAAGTATATTTTTAACACCCACATATGTGTAACTTTACAGACAATACAACCATGACAGCACTTGCCTGCTCATTCTTGAAAGCATGTAGTAGGGTGTTAGTGTCAGACACAGTCAGAGGAAATGAAAGTCGGGGTCCATCATATGAGTCCGGAACTTCAATCATTTCATAGTCCATAAGATTTTTGTTTGAAAAGTTGAATATATCAGAGATTAAGTCTGCAAAAACAGGTACGTTTTCAGTTCACAGGACTAGAACACTCACACCTATGGGAAAATATATAGCGTAGATTTATAATTTAATAATTTAAGAACCAGAGGGGTGTGCAATGTATTGCTACGCTATAATAATTTCTGAGAAAATATGCTGCTTTTAGCGATCTTTGACTAGATGCTTTTTAGAAATAACCTTAACTTTTTCTGTATGTTCAGTCTTTGATTCTATTTGTTGCTGATAATTTGGTAGTTTATTAATCAGAGTGAAAACTGATTGGATGATTTGCACAGCTCAACACAGTGGGATAAAAAAAGAACCAAAAAAACATTAAAAGTCACAATGTAAGTCATCTAACCGGTCCATTAGTGCTTCTCTCCACTCCTTTTTTCAGTTTAGGTTCCTCAAGGCTCTCTTCTGGGCCCCTTCTGGTTTCAATCTATCCTTACTCTCTAGGTTGTCCAAGTTCAGTCCTCCAGGGTCACCAACAGGGCAGGATTTAAGGATTTCCCTGATTAAGCACAGGTGTGTTTTTTTAGTGACTCCCCTTTTGCTTAAGCAAGGAAAGCCTTAAATCTTGTACTGTTGGTGGCCCTTGAGGACTGAACTGGACAGCCCTGCTCTAGGCAATCTAATCTCTTAATTTGGTGCCCACTAACATGACAATATCTAACTCTGTCTCTCCTCCACTGAGCCCTGAAATCCTTTTATTTCTTATGGATACAATGTGGTATCGTGTTGGCCATAGAAAATGCAGGAGACTAGTAGAATGCTATATTTATTGGCTGTCACAGTTTGGCTGATCTGCTCTAACACTCTGCTGTTGATTACTGCTGCCTTTCCTTCCCTGTGTCAGGCTGACTCAGCTGATGATTAACGAACTGCCTTGACCTCTCTGTTTCCATAGTTACTCACCCTGACTGTTATCAGCCAACCCCTTCCAGGCTATTTAAAGCAACCAGGCTCACTTCCTCCTTGCCCTTGTGTTTGTTTATGGCTGCAAGTACGTTCTTCTGTGCTCCTGATTATCTGTGTATGACCAGGCTTCCTCTGACATTTTTGTATCTGTCTTGTTCCTGGTCCCTAACATTGGCTAACTGATTATCTCTAGAATGCAAGCTTTCAAGACGACTAGGTCTCTTCTTCAGGCATAATAAGAATGAAGGCTGAATGCACAATATGTGATTTTAAAACTCATCATATTATTTTAACATTTCAATTCTACTGGCAGTAATATTTTTATCAGTATGGACCATAAATCATTCTCTAGTCTCCAGTAACGTCTCTTTCAAGTGGACTAGAAAATGCCAACAAGATTAATTAACTTTTTCATGCTCCAGTGAATTCCAGTATTTAGCCAGAGATGGCCAAGTCTAGAATATATGGGTTAACCTTCCAAACACCAGAGGGGTGCACAACTCCTCACTTACAATGAGCCATACAGACCCCTGGCACCCAAAGGAACCAAAATATGTGTATATTGTGGGATAATGTGACAACAGTTTCTTGTCACTGTACAAGAAACAGTTCAGGGTGTTAAACTTGGTCAACAATTTATACTCCCAGATCTTTCTGTCTCTCTGTGTCTTAACATTTCCCATCAGAATAGTCACTTTGAGATCTTTAACCCTTTGAATGACAGAGTGGCAGCCAATGCATTTCAAATCAATGAGTTGTACAAACCTCTGGTACTCAAATGGTTAATACCAAATTGACCCACTGGAGTTTCTCCTTTCTCGTTCATACTGGACCTATGAGAATGCATCCTTTTTCTCAGGGTCTGTCCTGTCTCACCCACATATATTCCTATTTGGGGACATTCCACACAAATGATGAGGTAAATAACATTTGATGAGTCACAGAAGAATTTGACCTTGATATTGTGGTTTCAGTGGGAATGTGGTATGCACTCCTTATATGTGGTACATATGTGTGCACAGCTTCAACATGTCCTGTGTAGACCAGGAGGAGTAACACTGTCTGTTGTTTCAGGTTGGGGGTCTATTTGTAGGATAGAAGTGGAGGTCTTGGAAATTTTCATTTGGGTGGGTTATAGGTGACTACTAATGTCAAATACACCCATCAGGTGGATGTATGGTGCTCAACTTCATAGTAAATTAGTAACCAGTAATTCCTATGCCTAAAAAGCTACTACTATTCCTATAGATGTGGGATATAGATATATACAAAAAACTAAGAAAAAGAGACAAAAAATGGAAAGAACACAAAATAAAATGACTGAATCCTAAATACTGTGCAAATAACAACATCTGCTCCAGATAAATATTAGTAGCTCTAAAACTTATGAATCTTAAACGCAATGATGTACTGAATCTTACGAAGTAAGCATAATGTAAATTATAAGCTCATTTAAAAGCTAATACAAAATAATACACATAATACAATCACAAAAAATTAAAAATAGTGAAAATTTGAGACCGTATACTCCCTTGGAAGACTATATCAGCCCAATGAGTTATATTTGAGTGAGATTCAGTACCTCATTGCCTTTAACCCCTTAAGGACCGGCTTGCGGCTGGCACTTAAGGACCACAGACCTTTTTTTTTTTTTTTTCTTTCCAGTTCCGGACTCCCCGAACGGTGTGCAGCCGCAGGGGGAGCCCGGAATTCCATGACGGTCATAGTATGTCATGGGTCGTTAAGTCAGATCTACCTATGACCATCAAGGGTCGTTAAGGGGTTAAGATTTAAGATTCATTAGTGTGCATACATGTTGGAGCTCTTAATACTTATTTGAAGCAGACACATGATTTGCACAGTATTTAGGATTTAGTCATTTTATATGGCGCTCTTCCATTTTTTGTCTCCAACTACTAATGGCACTCTGTTCTCTTCAAGTGGTTGTTTGTATTATAGAAAATTACTTCTGGTATTACTTCTCTGAATTTGTATGTCTGTGATCTTGGCATTATATCCACGACTAATAAAATCTCTCCTGAGATTTTTAAGATGTTGATCTTGGTCAGAAGTCTGAGATCATTTGCGGTTATACCTTAAGGCCTAACTGGGATGGAAACTGTCATTTTGGAGATAATTAGGCCTATCTTCCATATAGATCTGGTTGGTAACTGCCTCTCTGCAATCTCTGCCTGGATGTCCTCCTGTTATCTAAAACTTAATCTGTCCAAAGCAGAACCTCTCTTTCCCCCATCCACAAAGCCCGACCTCCTGAGAATATGATCACATTGAATGACTCCTTTATAACTCCCCTTACAAAAGCTTGCTGCCTTGAAGTTACCTTTGACTTTGTCCTCTGCTTCATTCTCAAGATTCAAGTTTTGTCCAAATCCTGTTGTCTTTCCATCAGAAACAACTCACATATCCATCACTTTCTTACTTAAAATACATCCACAATCCTAATCCATGTCCTCATCATCTACCTTCTCAATTACTACAACCCTCTCCAAACTGGCTGTTCCCTCTCTAAACTGTTCTGCTTCTGACAAGTTAATCTTACTCACACATTGCTCTGCTAACACAACTCCCCTCTATCAATGCCTGTAGTGGCTGACATCACCTCCATAACCTTCTCCACAGCTAACAGTTCTCCTCCCTGTAATGTTATCCCCCTCTCACTCCATTCTGCTTTATGGTTGGATCTCATTGCCCCCTTACTTTACTCCTACACCAGGACAAGCCATTTTATGTGCACCTACTGCAACCTAATCACACTCGTACACTCTCTCCTCTGATTTCCCCGATTTAAAGAGATTTTAACACTTAATATACAAAAAATATATGTATTGTAGGGTTTATCCTCCTGATTAAAACAAGGGTACTCCTAGTGTTGAGAGAAGTTTTATTCAAAAATTATTCCAGCTCAAACTTGATTTTTTTATGTGACTTAGCTAATGGCCTGAAATTTTACAGTGCCACTGTTCCTACACCATGCTAGGGAGGTATATGGCCAACTTCTCAGAGTTGTCCATAGGACAATGTGGTAACAGTACCACTGAAAAATTTCAGTCCATTGAGAAATTGCACCTAACACCCCCCCCCCCAAAAAACAAGTTTGAGCTGCAATAACGTTTGAATTAAATACCACTCAACACTTGGTATACCCATGTTTTGCTCAGGAGCATAAACCCTACAATACATATTTATTTGTATATTAAGTGTTACTATCCAGCTGCACTAAGAATAGACTGATGTGAAGAATGATGAGAGGTAGTAAGACCAGAATGTTGCAGTAATCTCATGAAGAATGAATGAGGACCAGAGTGAGAGTTTTGGCTGTTGACGTGCAAAGGAACAGCCTCATTTTGGCAATATTTTAAAAGGATAGTAATACTTGCAAATTACTAATCCCCATATTGTAGCTTTGTTAAAAAGAAACATATTGCCCCCAGTGTCATCTCTCAAACTCTTATGGTTTGAGAGATGATAGCGCTCAAAGTTCCCCCCTCCCTCCCCCTTCCCTGACTGAACGCTGACTGCAGGGGAAGCTGTCGTACGACAGTCTTATTCGCATCAGGCAACTCTGCAGGATTGCAGAGATCGCGTTTATAAAAGAAGACCGTTTCAGTGAAAGATTTCTTTTTTTATAAACGCGATCTTGGCTCTGTTGCAGAGCCGCCTGATGCAAGTAATACCAGATATCCCTGCAGTCAGTATTCAGGGTTCAGTCAGGGACTGGGGAGGTAGGGGAGAACTTTGAGCACTATCATCTCTCAAACCATAAGGGTTTGAGAGATGACACTGGGGGCAATAAGTTTCTTTTTAACAAAGCTACAATATGGGGATTAGTAATTTGCAAGTATTACTATCCCTTTAAAGAATGAAGAGGCAGGTTTGGTGACAGATGGGATAAGGAAAGAGAACATCAAGGTAGCATTCAGCATAACACCAAGGCAGTATGCTTTGGTTATGGAGTCTATGGTAGAATTAGCTTTAGAAATTAGATGTGAAAATCTAAAATTTCGTATTACTAGACACATAAAGATTTAATTTAATAGGCATATACATGGTGAGTTTAAAGGGATAGTAATACTTCATTATTACTATTCCCCATGTTGTAGCCCTTAAAATTCTGAATTCAACGGTACCAGCGGCATCTCTCAAACCTTTATGGTTTGAGAGATATCCGCTTTCAAAGTTCCCTCTCCTCTGACATCAGCATTCTGACAGCAGGGGAATCTGGTCCCAGGACCAGTGGCGGCTCTGCAGCAGTGCTGAGATCTCATTATAGAAACAGAAATCCCTCACTAAAATGGTCTTCTACATGTGCTTGCAAACCAAACACACGTAGAAGACCATTTTAGTGAAGGACTTCTGTTTCTATAACGTGATCTCAGGAGTCCTGCAGAACCCCCACTTGCTCACTGACCGGATTCCCCTACTCTCAGCTAGAATGCTGACTTCAGGGGAAAAGCCAAAAATAGGGAACTTTGAAAGCGGATATCTCTCAAACCATAAAGCTTTGAGAGATGCTGCTGGTATCGTTGAATGCAGAATTTTAAGGGCTACAACATGGGGGATAGTAATAATGAATATTACAATCCCTTTAAATGTCTATGATACCATTACTACTAACACCTAGTGGCAGAATTGTGCATTACCCTACTGAACAGAGCATCTCACAAAATGCAGGTATGCATTGAATACAAAAAGTTATCATATTTGCCCCCACTTAATAGCAGATCCACCCATAAACTTGGGGTTGAATTGTAAGCCCTCACAGTTCAATGGGGAGCACAATGAGGCTCTGAAAAGAAACCCCCAATGCAGCCAGTAAGTCTTAAATTAAGATCAGTTTCCTGTCCAGTGAGAAGCACTCCCTATTGACTAAAAGCCCAACGTAAAGGGGTATATAAAGCTACACACAAACTTACTTTATTTTTTACCTAAATCTTGGGTATAATTTACACTTTTGTGTATGCACAGGTGTGTATGACACCGAAAATGTAACCATACTTCTTTGCAAAATAAATCTTACCTGGTCCTTGTCCTTCCAACTGAGCAAAGTGGTCCATCATAAATGTAAAAAAGTTGGAGAGCTGGTGGATTACAAGTACATAAAGTAGTTACAAATAAACTTTTACATAGCATTTTTAATATTCTTATTATTTATCTTTAGACATAGTCCTAAATAGAGTAGAGTACATTTTCATATATATGTTATATAGCTTTATTTATTGGTAAGTTAATGCAAATCTGGCAGTCATTCCTGCAGCATGATATTCCACACTGCTCTACATTTACATTTCCAACCGCCACTCACTTCCTGATACTAGCTCATTTGAATAAACTGCTAAATCTAACTATCTCATAAATTATTGTTTGAAATAAAAATGGTTAACATAAATATAGGTTATTCTGAGAGTTTTTCTAAATCAATGGTTTGTTACAAAGTAAAAGCTCTACTTTACATTACACAGCAATGGTCCTTAAAGGGTTAACAAAAAGAGAGCAAACAGCAGCAACTTAGTCTCTCTTCATCTTTATTTATAAAAAATTGTAGAACTTTAGCACATTAAAAAAATACTGGTTTTATAATCATAATAAATGTATATAAAATCATTTTTTGTGTTAGTAATCATTTAACCATGGAGATCCATTGACATAATTGTCAAAGAGGTCATAATACACACCAGACTTGATTTTCGATTAGGGGAGAAGATACAAGTGACTTTCAAGCATCTCCTGAAAACCCACCTGCTCAAGGAGTCATCTCAGTAAGAATATCCTCCTGGTGCACACTGACATTCATATTCGAATCAATCTGATCTTCCTTCACTAAGCCTTTTATTTGCACTTATGATCCTCCTACTACTGTCTCTGTATGTTGTCATGATTTCTAAATAGATTGTAAGCTTCTTGGGACAGGGTCCCTTTCCCAATGCACTTTTCTCACACAAATAATGCAATGATTGCACTACAGCCTGATGATCTTATCCCAGTTCTGTTTTTTGTATTGTACTATTATAACTTCTGTTACGTGGTGTGTACATGTATGTCGCTATTATTATTATTATTATTCTTTATTTATATAGCGCCAACTAATTCCGCAGCGCTGTACAATTGGGAATAGACATACAGAGGTATTAAATAGTACAATCAGATGTGGAGAATAGGAGGATCAGAGGGCCCTGCTCGTGAGAGCTTACAGTCTAGAGGAAGGTAGGTTTGATACAGAAGGTGTAAGTGCTATTGCGTTTAAGTGCCTCCTGCCACATGAACTGCCAGTCAGTGGGTGGGAGTGAGAAGTGCCGTTGAGTGCAGTAGTCCGTGCAAGGGGTGAATCTTGGTGATGATGTTTATGGAGGCAGTTGATAGGCCTCCCTGAAGAGGTGAGTCTTCAGGGAGCGTCTGAAGATTTGAAGGCTGGGGGAGAGTCTGATGGGGCGGGGGAGGGAATTCCACAGCTCAGGTGCAGCACGGGAGAAGTCCTGTAGGCGGGAGTGGGAGGATGTGATAAGAGCTGTGGAGAGCAGAAGGTCATGTGCAGAGCAAAGATGGCGGGCGGGAGTATATTTGGAAATGAGAGATGAAATATAGGGGGGTGCAGTGTTAGTGAGGGCTCTATAAGTTAGCACCAGAGTTTTGAATTTTACTCTGTATGCTAACGGGAGCCAGTGTAGGGACTGACAGAGGGGTGTGGTGTTAGAGAAGCGATGAGTGAGGTAGATTAGTCTTGCAGCAGAGTTCAATATGGACTGTAGCGGGGTTAGTCGGGTGAGAGGCAGGCCAATTAGTAAGGAGTTACAGTAGTCAAGACGGGACATGATGAGTGTTTGGATTAGAATTTTGGTAGTGTCTTCTGTGAGAAAGGGTCGGATTCTAGAGATGTTGCGGAGGTGGAGGCGGCATGAGTTGGAGATTGACTGGATGTGAGGAATGAAGGATAGGGCAGAGTCAAATGTGACCCCCAGGCAGCGTGCTGTAGGGGTTGGTGTGATGGAGGTGTTGTTAACGGTGAGGGTAATATTTGGGATAAGGCTGGTTGTAGATGGAGGGAAGAGAATTAGTTCAGTTTTGCCAAGGTTAAGTTTGAGTTGATGGGAGGACATCCAGGAAGAAACAGCAGACAGACAGTCAGACACTCGGGACAGGAGGGAAGGGGAGAGGTCTGGGGAGGAAAGATATATTTGGGTGTCATCAGCATAGAGATGATGGTGAAACCCAAAGGAGTTTATTAGTTTTCCAAGGGAAGCAGTGTAGATTGAGAAGAGCAAGGGTCCCAGTACTGATCCTTGAGGCACACCAACAGACAGTGGGAGGGGTGGGGAAGTGGAGCCGGAGTAGGAAACACTGAAGGAGCGGTTGCAGAGATAAGATGAAAACCAGGAGAGTGCAGTGTCGCAGAGACCTAGGGAGTGGAGGGCTTGGAGGAGGAGTGGGTGATCAACTGTTTCAAAGGCAGCTGACAGGTCCAAAAGAATGAGTAGGGAGTAGTGGCCTTTTGACTTGGCTGAGAGCAAGTCATTGGCCACTTTAGTGAGGACAGTCTCAGTGGAGTGATGAGGGCGGAATCCGGATTGCAAGGGATCTAGCAGGGAATGGGAGCAGAGGAATTTAGTGAGCCGGTTATATGCAAGGCGCTCGAGAAGCTTGGAGGCGAACGGGAGTAGGGAAATTGGCCGGTAATTTGACAGTGAGTTTGGGTCCAGGGAGGGTTTTTTTAGGATGGGAGTGATTAGTGCATGTTTGAAAGAGGATGGGAAGGTGCCGGTTGACAAAGAGAGGTTGAATAAGTGAGTAAGGATTGGAGTTAGTAGAGGGGAGAGTTCTTGGGTGAGCTGAGATGGGATTGGGTCGAGAGGGCATGTGGTTAGGTTTGAGCGAGTGAGGAGAAGGGAGACTTCATCCTCAGTGACAGGTGGGAAGGAGCTTAGTGTGTATGTGGGAGAGGCGACAGGGCTGGGCTGGCTGGGTGGGGGTGGTAGTGATGAAATGTCATGTCTGATAGATTCAATCTTGTTCTTGAAGTGGTTGGCGAGATCTTGGGCAGAGAAGTTAGTGGAAGGTGTTTGTGTTGGTGGGTTTAGAAGAGATGTGAAGGTTGAGAAAAGGCGTTTGGGGTTGGAGGAAAGATTAGAAATTAGAGAGGAGAAGAATGACTGTTTAGCCAGGGAGAGGGCAGAGCTATACGAACGGAGAATGAATTTGTAGTGTGTGAAGTCAGCTGTGGAGCGCGATTTCCTCCAGTGCCTTTCAGCAGTGCGTGAGCACCTTTGGAGGTATCGCGTTAGTCTTGTGTGCCAGGGTTGTAGTGGGGTTGTGCGTGGGTGGCGTGGAGTTGCAGGTGCAGCGATGTCAAGGGCTAAAGTGAGAGTGCTGTTGTAGAGAGCAGTAGTTTTGTCTGGGCAAGTAAGTGTGAGGATGGGGTTGAGAAGAGGCTGCAGGGAGGTGGAAAATTGTTGCTTGTCAAGAGTATGCAGATTTCTCCGCATGCGCTTGATTGTGGCGGGGGTGATGGGTTTGCGTGGTATGATGAGGTTACCGGTGAGGAGGAGGTGGTGGTCAGAGAGGGGAAAGGGGACATTGGAGAAGTTGGAGACCGAGCAGAGGTTAGTGAAGATCAAGTCGAGGGAGTGACCATCACTGTGTGTGGGAGAGCTGGTCCACTGCGATAAGCCTAAGGAGGTTGTTAAGGAGAGGAGTTTGAGGGCAGGGGGGGTGTTGTGATTATCTATAGGGATGTTGAAGTCACCCATGATGAGAGTAGGGACATCAGAGGACATGAAGTGAGGGAGCCAGGAGGTGAAGTGATCAAGGAATTGTGCAGTGGGACCAGGTGGCCTGTATATAACAGCGACACGCAGGGGGAAGGGAGAGAAGAGGCGAAGTGTGTGAGCGTCAAATGTAGGGAAGGAGAGAGAGGGAACAGTGGGGAGTACCTGAAATATATGGTTAGGGGGCAGCAGGATGCCTACTCCCCCTCCATGTCTGTTGCCAGGCCTCGGTGTGTGTGTGAATTGAAGGCCTCCATATGAGAGTGCGGCAGTGGAGGCAGTGTCTGATGATGTGAGCCAAGTTTCAGTGATGGCAAGGAGGTTTAGGGAGTGAGAAGTGAACAGCTGTTAGTTTGTTACACACAGAGCGGGCGTTCCAGAGACCAAAACAAAAGGGGGAGGAGGTTAGGTGACGGGGTACGGTTATTAGATTGTGAGTGTTGCGCTTGTGAGTGGGTTCTGTGGTACAAGAGAGAATGGAAGGGGGGCCTGGGTTAGGTGAGATGTCACCTGCAGCAAGTAGGAGGAGAAGGGACAGGGACATAAGGTGAGAGTGAGATTTGAAGCAGTGGGGCTTTTTTGCAGGGGTAGAAGGAGATGGTGGTGATAGGGAGCAGAGGAATGAAAAAAGTTCGTGGGAGCAGAGAAGTGGTGAGTGAAGAATTGAGGGTGCAATGTGAATGGCGTGACACTTAATGTGGACACAGGAGGAGGAGAGTCTTATGCAGGTGAGAATGGCGATCACAAAGCAAGGAGCTAATTTGCCCATAGTGGGGTTAATGAATGGGGCAGTTGAGATGTGCAACAGTCAGTAATCCAGGAGAGTACAGATGACTTGGCAATCAAGGGTCAATCCACGGAGCGGAGAGTATAGGTGCCAGGGATGGTGAGGAGAGTCAGTAGCAGAACTGCAAAGTACTTGGTGAGGGTAGGAATCAGTGCAGGGTTAAATGAAGTAGTCCACTGATGATCAGGAGAGGTAGATATTGTAATGGTGGTTGGAGAAGAAGCTATATAAATAAAGATACATATGTGGGGCCATATTCAGGAATCTAAAACATGAGTATTTCTGGGGCAAACCAAATTTGCCATAGGCATACCTGGGAAAGCTTCATTACCTGCCCCAGAAACTATGATTTTTAGAGTTAATTAGCAGCTCTCTGGGGACAAAGGTTTATATTCTTTTACTTTTGTGTTTTCCTGGGTAACTCCACCTGCTTCTCATCTATTCTGCCTTCTCTCCCACTGAGTTCCACTCATTCTAATATTCAACCCAACCTCCCCCCCTCTCAAGCCTGATTAAGCCCCACCCACTTAATTAAGCCACACCCATTTTATCACAGGTTTGCATAATTTAGACATGCCCATTCCCAACCAATGATCCCTATCCGTGGGTTTCAAAGAAGAAAGTTGTCAGGTATGACCACAGGGGATGCACTCTCATTGATTTATATTGGGTTTTTAACAAGGATTCCCCACATCTTAATTTTTATACATTACTAGAATAGATTCAGGGCCAGATTTCCCAATATGCAGAGTGGGTAACTGCCTAGAGTTTGAGGGGTGCCACAGCTGTGCCAGTAACCCCCACATTCTGAACAGTGGGTGTGGTCAGAGCAATCTCAGTGTGCCTGATTCAGTTTTATATCTGTTTATAAACTACTATTTATGATGATAGATGAATCCCCCCAATCTACAGTTAATTCACAAAGTAGCAACCTGAGGACACATGAGTTATATGAGGACACAGGTCGCTTTTTCAATTAACCGCGGATTGGGGGATCCCATCTATAATCAGTAGAAGCGCGATCAAAGGAAAACTTTTCTCTATGCAGAACATGGAGGCGCTCCAGCTGCAGAGCATAACAAAAGGTATCTTGACATTTTGGGGTAAAAAAAGGAGGGTATACAGCAGGTCTGTCCCATGCTACAAGTAAAGTGTAGCGTCTGTTTCTTTTTTTCTTTTTAACAATGTTGCTCCAGCTGTGTAACGTTTAAAGAGAAAAGTGTTCTCTATGCAGCACACGGAGGTGCTCCAGCTGTAGAGCATAAAAAAGATATCTGCGCAACTTTTAAAGAGGCGACATGAGAACCTTGTGCATTTATGCAGGGCGAGATTCTCATGTCGGCGACATGGTTAACGTGCCCTTCAAGCCGCACTACATTAACCATGAGACTTTTTAAAAGGATACCAAATGGAGATGGGGGAGTATCCATGGGCAAAGCTAAGGGCACATAGACCTGGGATGTAAATCCAGCATTGCACAGATTTAAAAAGTATTGATTCTAATAGGTCAGTATATTAAGTGCAATGGATCATTTGATCTGTATTCAAATAGTGATATCTTATGAAATAAACCTGTAGGTCTTTAAGGACATTTAAAGGATAAATAGCATCTCCTAATAATACCCACCAATTAGCTTACCTTACTATGGCTAATCCTAAAATTAATTATTTCCTTGCTCCTTGGGTCAAGAGATGACATACCATTCAAGACTGAATGGAGATGTTCATGAAGGCAGGCATGACAGTTGCTGGCAGGGCCACTTTAAAGACCAAAGGGATATGCTATGCATTGTACACTCCTCTGGGCTAGAAAGGGTTAAGCAGACTCAGGCAATCTGCCTTCTTCGATTTGAAAAAACTCCAGCAACTATCATGTCTGCCTCCATGGGTATGACATCTAGGACTGATTCAGGATGCTATCTCTTGATAGAAGGCACAAGGGCAAAATTCATAGCAGCCATAAAGATTTTCTGGCCATAGTAAAATAAGTAGGGGACATAGTTCTCCTTTAAACCCCCCTCACACTGGATGTTAGTGAGGCCTAAGCATGCTGCTTCACAGTGCATTGGGGGTCTCTCTAATATCCAGGGGTTAATCAAGGAAATACCTTAAAACAAAAGCAAAAAGAAATCTAGCATTACTGACCTGAAGTTGATCTTGTTCTTCAGCATATTCTATGGACTGAAATATACTAAGTGTATAGCGACGTCTCATTTCTAACCGTGCCGTGTAGGAACGATACCATCTCTGTATAAGGACTGCTGCTTTAATTGCTATATTAGAAATAGAAAGGGATTTTCAGTAAACAATGGATGTGTGATTTACCCACATTTCTCTCAAGTGCATAAAATATTGTGAAGACATATTGAAGGGTCGAGACTGGGGGCAGTCTTTTTTTTAACTGTATCACTATCCTTTTTACATTGCATTTAATATCCCTGCTTTCATAGTCCCTGACATCAAGCTCTCTGGAAACAGATCCAGGCAGCTCACTGACATAAAAGAGTAAAATATAGATGAAGAAATAAAAAGTATAGGCAATTTGACGTTACATACTATGCACTTATAGGATATGTAAAGTCAAAATAAAAGGTTATTAACTCTTTAAATGTATATAACCCCATTTCTTTTGTGCATAAAGGCTCTTTCATGCCGGTGAGAGAACTATAGAATTGCTGCCTGTCACCCACAATGTAAACTCACTTTTCCCCTGTTCCCTTATCAAACCTTTACCCAGGCAATATTATGCTTCATGTCTGTGCAAGCTATTAACTGGAAGTTGCAATAAGAATCACTACTCCAGCATCGCATATATGAAAGGCCTTCCTGCTGTCCTTTATGCCACAGTGCTGACCTTTCTAACTGTATCTTTATTGTGTTCTTGCATTTGCTGAACTTTGGCATGTTCATCCGAGGCATCACCTATGTGAAAGGCACCAATGCTCAGCATTGTACCTTTCACTATGTGTGGCATCACCAAAGCACCATGACTGAGTTGCCGTTGCACGTGCAAAAGAAGCTTTAGTGTTCACTGAATCCATTCACTATTAAAGTTACTTCTCTGAGAATTAGAGATGAGCAACTTTGCTACAGATAGTGAAGCTGAGAAGCCCTGGAGGAACCACTGGGCAAATAAAAATTCTTGTTACTTTACTGTAAATGGGGTTTTTAGACCTCCATAATGTTAAATCCGTTAAAAGTCCCATTTGAATGAAAGGGAATGATGGGAAATTGTATTAAACACCTATGGCGCAGTTGATTTCTTAATGTATCAGTCTCGGTGTATATCAAGCAAAAATAAAATTTCAGACAAATTCATTCATCTGTTGGAAAGATTTCTCAACAAATCTGTTACCATCCTCTCTTAAAGTAGAAGTTTCTTGGGTCTCCTAACACAAGTGCCAGTGGCTAAGAGGTGAAGCCATTTTGACAGATCTACCGGTATTAACCACTTGTGCTCATGTGAGGAGATCCCTAAAGAGTACACTATTGATGGGTCTTTAATCTCTTAAGGCTACTCTCCCACTTTGATAAGTTCAGTTTGACTACAGCATTAAACAAATGTAGGTTTAAGGAACATTTTTAGAAACCACAAGCTTTATTCATCAAGCTAAAGATGTGCAAATCTGCAACAAATCCGTTACAGCATAAGCATTCTTGGGAACTTTTTCTTCTAGAGTCCTCGGATTGGACTCATGTGGTGCCGGTGGGAGGATATGAGTGATACGATTTGTGTTACAAAGGGACTGGGCTTAATCGAGGATCGGGACTTAATGGGCTGTCTAATAAAGTGGATGGGAAGTTGGAAGAACTATCACGGTGCGCTGTGATTGCCTGTGATTGACATTGCCCTGGAGCGACATTGTTTACTATCTAGTTGTCGATCTCGCTGAGTAGCTATTCTTATAGGGCATCACGCTGATGAGGTCATTGCTCCACCTACCTGTCAGGGTTTTTAAACTTCAGCCTGTGTCACTTCCAGTGCCCTTTCGTGGTGTACCTCAGCTATTCTGTGTTGGTGCATTACCGTTCCTGTGTATTACCTGGCTCGTCTGACTACTCATTCCGGTTCTGACTCCTGGCTTGTCTGACTACCCATTCCGGTGCTGACTCCTGGCTCATCCAACTACCCGTTCCAGCTCTGACCATTGGTTTGACTGACTACCCGTTCCAGTTACAACCATTGGCGACGTCTGACTATCCAATCCGGTGTTGACTTTTGGCTGCCTCCTGGTTTTCCCTCTGTGTTGCGCTCTGTGACCATTCCATTTTTCGGTTTGGTTCCTGTGCTGCCTGTGTCTTCCGCTTTGCTCCCACTTCCGTTAAGCGGCGCTCGTCAGTCACTCCGTGTGTCTGATCTCCCGTGGCCATACCGGTCTGAGCTGCCTAGCCTATCTCCATCTGGCTACCGCCTAGTGTATCCCCTTTCGGGATACTGGTCTACTCCACTTATTTGCCGACTTTGTGTTTGGGAGTGCTCTGCACTGCCCTCACATCTACCGTGTAGTTTCAGGGCCATTCCGTTCTGACCACCTGTCCTGTGAAGGATGAGGAAAGTGCCTGCACTGTTCCTCTCTGGTCTCGTGAAGGTGTGCCATTCCATCTGTGTATGGGAGTGCTCTGCACTGCCCTCACATCTACCGTGTAGTCCCAGGGCCATTCCGTTTCTGACCACCTGTCCTGTGAAGGGTAAGGAATTGCCTCCATTGTTCCTACCTGGTCTCGTGAAGGTGTGCCATTCCATCTGTGTACGGGAGTGCTCTGCACTGCCCTCACATCTACCGTGTAGTCACAGGGCCATTCCGTTTCTGACCACCTGTCCTGTAAAGGGTAAGGAATTGCCTCCATTGTTCCTACCTGGTCTTGTGAAGGTGTGCCACTATCTACTGCCACCTGTTTCATCAGAAAGGTGTGTTACTATCAACTGCCACTTGTGTCATATCATAACTACTGTGTGTCATTTATTGCCTTTTGCCTGTTGCCTTATCTCCTGCGTTTCATATTACTTAATAAAGTTTTATATTAAGTTCATTTGTACTTGTCAGTGTGTTCATTTCCTAGTCACTTCGTGACAAGAACAAGGTGGAAAGGAGTAGAAGTGGCCAGAGTTTCATAGAAAAAACTCCCCATAACCGGAGAATTCACCTCTTTCCTCGGTAATTCCCTACAAAAAACAGAGTCTCTGGGGCAATTCTAGAGAGTTCCCAGCTATGGCCATAGGATACAAATGATTATTCTAATTTACTTAAATGGGGCTTGTAATGTTTCTGTAGGAGAGCCAGGACACTAGTTAAATAACTGTTAAGCCCAGAATTCTGCCTTCCACTTTCTACTAAAGATATTATGAGAAGAACTACAAATCCAAAAAGTCTACTTCTAGCCCTTACTCAGGCGAGGGACCCAAGTACCCATAAGTTATAATAGAAGGATAATAGATAATATTTGCTTCTCTTCCTGCAAATAGGTTTTTAGTCACTCAGCTCCCTCGGTTTCTTCCAAAGAGAGAAAAAGGCAGTTCAAGACTTACAAGAATTCAAAGTACAAGTTCTTGTACCATGGCGTTTTCAGAATTGAGGCACATATGCTTCACTTTTCCTGTTTCCAGAGACATCTGATGTTTACCATTTGTCGACCAATCTTATTGTACTGAACTAGTTTGTTCTTCAAAAACACTTTACGATGGAAGGGATCAGATCAGCAGTGAATATTTTTCAAAACAGGAAATGTCATGGCAACCATAGACTTTCAAGAAGAATACTTTCATGTCCCTGTTCCTGAAGGCTGTCAATATCTAAGCATAGCCCACAAAAGCGGAAGAGAGATTCAACATCTACAGTTCACTGCTATGCTTTTTGGCCTATTTTCTTCTCCAAAATTCATTCACAAAGAACATGGCAGCATTATTATTCTTTCTTATATAGATGACTGACTAGCAAAGGTCTTCTCACAACTTCAGCCCCTGGCATAGTAGGTCAGTCTGAAGAAATCAAACTCTTCTCCAGAAGAGACGTAACAAGACAGACAGCTCTTTCAATTGTCAAGTACACATCTCACCACAGGTAAAACTCTCTCTAATTTGGTGGTCAAGTGAAAACATTTCAGAGGGTCTACAATGGTCAAATTCTAAGCTGGAGAGTGATCACGGCAGATGCAAGCAAGCATGGCTGGGGTGCATTGCTTCAAGGGAGATCTGTTTATGAACATTCGTCTGCATCTGATAGATTATTCCACTCCAACCTGAACTTTTAACAGTATGGATAATGCTGTAGGAAACAGTCTCCTTTATCAAAGGTCAAGCTATCAAGATCAGATCAGACAATACTATGGTAGTCATATATCTTTCTTAGCAAGAAGGCACAAGGAGCAGAGCTCTGCTTTGCCTGACTGAGAAGATCTGTTTTTGGGCAGTAGCCACAGAAGAGAAAGACAATATCTAGGCACGCTGGCTCAGTAGGAAGATAACTAAGCAGGACGAATGGGCCCTCAGTCAAGATGTTTTAACCATTCTGTTGAGGAATTGGAGGAATCCTCAGAGAAACACATAACTTCCAAGATTATCTTCTCAATGTCCCCAGACTTATCCAGTGGCAGTGGATACCCTACTTTGGAAGACTAGGAGAACTATAAGCTCTTTCAATAAAATAATATTTTTCGATTTTTAAGAATTGACTTATGCCGCAGCTACCTCAAGAATTTGTTCTTAAAGTATCTTCTTCCTTTCCCAGGATCAAGAGCTGTGTTCACCCACTTTGTAGCCCTGTCTTCAAAATGCAAGAGAAGACATGTTACACTAAGTGGATGTTAAAAGATGTTTAAGATTTTACCTGGAACAAGTGCCTTCAGGAAAATATATTCACGCGTATTTAACTTTTTTTGGTTCATCCACATTTTTGAAAGCCTCAAAGAGTACAATTACCAGATGGTTAAGATTAGCTATTTTGGAAGCCTATACTTCACAATGAAAACAACCTCCAAAGAAGATCAAAACTCACACTACCAAAGCACTAGTGACATCATGGGCAGAGAAAGATGAGGGATCAAGGAAACAGATGTGTAGAACTGTCACTTTGAGATGCATTCAGACCTTCACAGGGCATTTCAGAATAGACATTAAAGAAAAAGAAAACTTAGTCTGGTTTTGTAGAGGTGTGTTTAGGTATTGCAAAGTATAAATATGCATACAGGAAATACAGTGATAGAGGAAGACAGAAAAGTTTACAAGGTTAAACATAGGGAAGCTAATGCAATTACTTTGTTCTAAATTGCAAGTATAAGAAAAAATAGAAGTCTGTAAAAAAAAAAAAAAAAAAGTGACCAAAAACTCTTAAGTACGTTAATGAAAAGAAAAAAGTAAATGAGTCCTCACAAGATTAAATTTATAAAATGGTAAACATGGGGAGATAAGAAAATAGCTGATTGTCTAAATAATTAGAGAGATTGTAAAGAAGGATTCCCTCCATTAAGAAGAACCTTTACAGAGGATGAAGTGTTACTGTTGTCATCAAAACTAAAAGCAGATAAATAAGATGGTCCAGATGAGATTCATCCAAGTGTATTAAAAGAGCTTAGGTCTCTGCTTGCAGCTCCTCTAGCTGAGCTTTTTACCCAGTCTCTGTTGACAGAAATGGTTCTAGGTGACTGGAAAATTGCCAATGTACTGCCATTACACAAAATGAGCAGTAGGGAGGAATCTCGCAATTACAGCCCCATGAGCCTGGCATCAGTAGTTAGAAAGTTAATGGAAACTCTGTTGAAAGGAAGACTTGATGCATCTTTGAATTCTAATGGCAAGATACATGGCAGCTTGGCTTTAGAACAGGAAGATCTTGCCAAACAAATGTGGCTGACCTTTTTGATTATGTTACTGAAGTCATAGACAAGGTTAGAGCAGTAAATGCAGCATACTTGGATTTTAGTTACATTTTCGACACTGTACCACATAGGAAGCAGATTCATAAGAGGCTTAGTTTGGTACTGAACTTAAAGATAGTTGATTGGATAATTGATTAGCTAAAGGACAGGGAACAATGTCATAATGGTATTTCTTTAGAGGAAGCATGTGCTACTAGTTGAGTGTCACAGGGGTCAGTACTTGGGCATTTTCTTTTCATATATTCATTTGTGATATTATTGGTGGTATTGAAGGTAAGGTGAAACAAAAATATGCTACAGGATTGACTCTCTAGAGGGATAAATCAAATGTATCAGGTTTTCGGAATACTGGCGTAATGAAAAAGAGCATGGGATCTAAAATGTAATGCTGAAAAGGGCAAGATAATGCATTTAGGGCACAGAAACCCAGATGTGGAATACAGGCTTAATGGTACTGCACTGACAAAAGCATCAGCGGAAAGGGACTTAGAAGTGTTATAGTTGGCAAGCAAGACAAGGAGTCAGACTGTATAGTTAAGATCACCTTTATTAGAAATATATAAATAGTAATGCAACTACAAATAACACACAGAGGGTGATCAAAGAGGCAAGCACTGTATAAGAAATAGCAGTCTTCCAATAGATCCACCACACTGTCTGAGACTAGGCCTCAGCCCACTGGAGTCTTGTGGTAAATGGTAACACTCAGAGGTAGCAATGACTCAGCCTGCAGTCAGTCTAGGAGAGGTGTCTCAATTTCATACGCAACCACGGAGACTATTGACTCATGCCTGCAGTCAATAGCTAGGAGTCTGATAGAGCCCCAGGTCAGTACTAGGAAGGATGTCTGTGGAACGGGACCAACACACGGAGCGAACAGACAGAGCCCTCTAGTAAGCACCAGATAGGATAGTCGGACAAGCCAGGTCATACACGGAGCGGGTAGTCAGCCAGAGCCACAGGTTTGCACCAGATAGGATATCCAGTGAAGCGTTGGTATGCTGGATGCACAGTGGACAGAGCCCCAGGTCAACACTAGAGTGGGTAGTCAGATAAGCCAGGTCATACACGGAGCGATTAGTCAGCCAGAGCCACAGGTTTGCACCAGAAAGGAAGTCTAAGCCAAATCGGATCGCACAAGGAGAATGGTCAGACAGAGCCACAGGTCAACAGCAGAATGGATGGACAGGCAAGCCAGGTCATACACAGGAATACCAAATAAACTGACTGCTCAGAACAACAACGTAAGGGTAACTGAGTCAGGACTCAGTCTGCCCTTTAAACCCCTCCTCAGGAAGTAGCTAGGAGAAGCAGCTCAGTGGGAGGAAGTAGGTAGGAGGAGACTACAGGCCTCAAACACATAAAACAGAGGCCTGCAGCATGCTGAAGCCTCGTGCCTGCAGATTACGCATCTAGCATTGATGCGTACAACTGTTCATGGAAATTACACAGGAGCGTCATTGTGAGCATTGCCAGAAGCGGCAGCGCTACAAGGTACTGTGACAGGAAGTTATTATTTAAGATGACATGAAGCTAGTCAACAATGCAGTAAAGCAGAAGAGAAAGAAAAGTGGGTTCTTGACTGTATAGGAAGTGGAATTAGCAGGTAAAAGTGATAGGTAATACGCCACTTGATACATCACTGGTAAGACTTCATCTGGAGTACTGTATACAATTCTGGTGACTACATCTCCAGTTCAAAGAAGAGCCACCAACACAATGCAGAGTCTTCATGATACAGGGTACTAGGATATATTCAAAGAACTGAATATGTACAACTTGGAAGAAAGAAGACGGAGGGTGATATGATAGAAACCGTTATATATGTGAAAGGATTTAATATAATTCAGGAGGGAAACATTTCTCAGAAAAATTGGAATACTAGAACAAGAAGTCATGATCTAAAGGTAGAGGGTGGAAAATTCAAAACTACTACTTTACGGAAAGGGTGAAAGACTCACAGAACAGCATACTGACAGAGGAGGTAGGGACACATTCTGTTAGGAAATATCGAATTGTCTAGGACAGACATATGTCTATTCTGAGACGTACGTAAGACTGTTCTTTAATTAGAAAGAGAAAAGTGCACAATGGAAGGCTATATGGTTCTTCAAAATCTATGTTTCTGGATATGATACTTTTGGTAAAAAAGTACTTCAAGCTGCCCTTGTTAATTCCCTCCCAGTGATTAATATCTGGGGTTTCTCTAAGGTGCGCTACAGTGAGACCTGAAGGAAAGATACGTATTTCTTTTCTGTCAGTTGCTTTTCCTTCATGGTCTCCATAGATGGTATATAGACTTCCCTCCCTTACTGTTGATGTTTTGTTGAAATGTTAAATATCAATGGTGTTTATTTTTCAACCCTTTGAGTGCCAGAGGTGCACACAACACATTATTCCACAGTGCTTGGTGTACTCTCTGGCACTAAACGTTTTCCTGTCCCATCTGGCAGATGAGGCTCCCGTTCTACCTATGGAGACCATGAATGAAAAGTAATTGTCACGTAAGAAAATTGCCTCTCCCCTATGATGCGGTTGCTTTGGCCCAAAATTAACCTCTTTATCTTGAAGAATAAAGCCCTATGTGGTTTTTTTGAGCCATGTGTCCATGCATAATAACTGAAGAAAAGCAAGTCTAAGTAAACTCATGGGAGTAAATACAGCAATAACAAACAAGTATCCACCACAAGGACAGACAAGATTGTACTTGCAACAGTTGTTTAATTGATAAAAAGTTGTGCCTAATTGCACACCAGTAATAATACTTGTTCTAACTTGTATTTGTTTATCCTGCTTACCAGATGTAACATATGAGTGGTTTTTCTATGACTGGATGGAATATTTACCACATGAATGTATACATGGTAACACACAATAGGACTGGATAGACTGCTAGGCCAGAAGTCAGTGCAGCAAAGTGAGATAGTCCTTGGTGTATAGCCTTAGTGCTCATACCTTACTTCCACTGGCTTTCACAGCCTTTCAACGCATTGTAGACATCTCTGGCATTCAAAAGATTAAAAAAACCATTTAAATCACTGGGATTTTTCAATTCTATCCAAATCAATGGGGATTTGGGGAACTTCCCTTTGTTCCCTATGATGTAGTTAATTTGCCCCAGAATCACACTTCTTTAGTTTGCTAAATAAGACCCACAGTAACAATGGGCCTTATTCATCAATCTTAATTGGAACGTTAAACTCTTGAATACTAGAGCGCTCTCCAATGCATTTAGCTTGATTAATAAAGCCCTATGTGGAAAACCAGGTTGTACTCACTTTGGTCCATTTGGGCATGTAAAATGATGTGAAACTAAAACCAGCCAGGCACTAAACATACTGCTATTAATGTGTGCCGATAATATGTTTTTTTTGGAGTTTTTTTGTTACTTTTGCGGTTATTGGCTCCTAAGACCAGTTTTTAAGGAGCATAACATGAACACAAAGAAATACAAACTTGTCTATATATTCTCCTTTCTGTATTTATGTTGCATAATATAACAGAGTTCATGAAGATCTCTTCGGAAGGCTTTGCATCAGAAATCCATATGCACGAGGAATATATTACTTTTTAGTGATAACAATAGTGAATTATATAGTTTAAATAAAAAATAAATGAGCTTTATCCCAGAAAAGTCCATTTGCAAGCTTAATGATAGTCACTGATGAATTATGATAAAGTAAGTGAGAATACTGGTATACAACCGGCTAAATTATTCTTGAGAATTGCAGTGTGACAGTTACGCAAAGGTAACGGCCGGCAGGTGGTTTGATCCTTACGGCCTGCATGTTCATGTGTGCTAGCCTCTTAGTTAAAAGGCGACCCCTGACTAAGCTGCCTTGTGCGGCGATACGTGCATTGGGTTGCTGGGATGACAGGCGAGCTCTGACCTTAGACAATCCTGCGCTACTCTATTGAAAAAACTGTGTTCCCTGTAATGGGCATATATATATAATTCTTAGTAAATAAGTGAAATACCTTGGCATGGTGGCAAGCTTACCCACAACTTGGCCAATCTGCAACACACAAATTTCACTTATTTACTAAGAATTGTTATATATGCCCACTACAGGACACATTAGTTTTTTATATAGAGTAGCACAGGATTGTCTTTTTATCTGTGTTTTCACTTTGGGTTTCTGGCCTAGTGTTTGGTGGACTGGAGAACCCCCTCATTCCATGCTGCTTTCTATATATCTATCTTTATATTTATCTTAAAGTTGCATTTATTATATGGATATGTTAAAGTGAGTTGGTGCTGTGAGTTTCTTTTTTCTTCTTCGAGCTCTGACCTTACGCTGGTGTCCACTTGAATATAAGTATTTTCACTTTTATTACACTCCTTTTTTCATATTATTTATTACTTATATTTGGTCGTGTTGTTTGCACAGTAGGATTGTTTGTATCCTGTCCATTATCTGTTGGGAGGGGTTTCACATATGTGGAGACTATTTATACTTCAGAGTCATCTGTCTTTGGTTTTTAAATGTTTTTATGACTCTGCCTTGTATTTTTTGTATTGAATAAAGATATTTGATATTTTGTTATACCCTTTAAGTGTGCCTCAGTTTAATGGATTTCTTTATTTAAGGGGTTATTATGTGGTCTGTCTATTCCACTATTCTCCTTCTAGAAGGGTATAGAAGGGTATGCATAGCATTGTGTTGTGTACCCCTCTGGTACTCAAAGGGGTTAATAGGAGATGTTACTACCCCTTTAATACACTGGGAAACAGAAATGTCCCCAGTGCATTGGAGTTGGAGTCACCTCTGTCATCCAAAGGGGATACAAAGTCCATCAGTCCATCCCCTCCTCTCTAGAATGACTATATTGCCATCTTGAAGGGTGGTCGTGCACCATCACAGTATGATGAATGAGGACGTTCACCAGTGATAAAGCGGACAATGTGACAGGTTAAACATATTCAACCATACAGTTAAATCTACCACTCAGACAGCTGATACCTGTGATGTTGGCTGCCCAGATTTGTACACGGGCCAATGTCCGGGTGATGTTAACCCTTTGAGTGCCAGAGGGGTACGCAACAGTACCCCTCTGGCACTCAAAGGGTTAAGAGGCCGGTCCTGCTCTGCGTCCTGCCGCCGATGCAGTCTTGCATTGTAGAGACTGCCCAAAAGCACAGAATGCTCCCAGCATTCTCTGCGTTCAGGCAGGCTCTACTGCTCATGACGGCTTCTGACAAACATTCAAGTGAATAATTATATAGGATGTTGTTATAATGAAAAATTTGTTGGATCAATAGTTGTTGGCAAAAGACAATATTTTCAGAAGTAAAACCATCACATTTGAAAATGTGTCATAAAGAGTTAAAAATGATGGTAAGAAGATCCTGATGAACATTGCCCTTAAATATTCTGATGTTAAAAACGTCTTTGAAATGAAAATTTCAAGAACCAGAATTTTTTTGTCTTTGCCACCTTAACGACCCTTGATGGTCATAGCACGTCTTGGGTTGTTATACCCTTAACGACCCATGACGTACTATGACCATCATGGAATTCCGGGCTCCCCCCCGTGGCTGTACGCCGTTCAGGGAGTCTGGAATCCGAATCGACAAAAAAAAAAATCAGTGGTCCTTTAGTGACCATAACGTGTCTGCACAGCCGGTCATTAAGGGGTAAAAACAACAAATTTTCAAACAAATGCATTTTTTATTAGTTTACTCTATAAAGCTGCTTCTTACTCATGCTAACAGTTCTTTAACCCCTTAAGGACCGGAGGTTATGGGACATTTCCGTCCCATAACGACCGCATAGGGGCACTTTGAGGCGCCGGTACACGTGACCTGTCACGTGTATCGGCGCGTCACTATGGGGCTTGAAAGAGATCGCTCCGATCTTGGAGCGGTCTATTTCATGCCCTATTTTTACTTACAGCGCTCCCGGTAGAGCGCTGTAAGTAAAAAGTACGTGACGTACCGGGACCGTCAAGGGTCGTTGGAGCACATTTACCCTTGACGGTCCTGGTACGTCAAGGGTCCCTAAGGGGTTAATATGTCGTGTCCAAGTTTAGACCATTTTTATTTTGTCGGAAAAAAATGACATTAATCAGGCAAAAAAGTGACAGTTAAAAGAATTTTTTTTCTCAAAATACTATAATAATATGATAATATTAATAATATTAATAAAATAATAATATAATAATATGACTGTAGATTAAACCACACCCACTTTTAAGACAGCTTTTTTCCTTTGACGGAGATAGCTGAATTGGATGCAAAAAATGATGTTAACATGTCTGAGAATTGATGGGCCATGGAATAAGATTTATTCTGATTACAGGCAATGTCAGTTACCAACACTTTTTGAACCTCTTGTCCTTTGGTTTTTATTACATGTGATGTGCAGTATTCTTTGGAAAACTTTAACCCTTTGAGTGCCAGCAATATGTTGGACACCCCTCTGGCACACAAAGAGTTAACTATTGTTGTGCAGGAAGGGTGCCACTTTACATTATGGTTTTTGAATCTATATTATTAAATCAGACATTGATGTATTCTGTAAGAGCAGAATAAGTTGACGTTATATTTTCTGTACTTTTTATTATTATTATGATCTGTTACCCAAATCTATTCATGGATAGTAAAAGCTGGGGAGGTCTATTACATATCTCACTGTTATTGGGTAACTACTGGAGTTCTCCAAAGTTAATGATGAGTGGCAGACCCCAGAGAGGCAATTATACAGGATAAAGAACAATGAGTGCTCTGTATGCCATATATAATAAACTGGTGGGAGAGAGCTCCACAAGCTTCCTCCCTTCACTTCTTTCTGCTGCAGGGATAGTGATGTGTTGTACTACCGTTAACTACTTTTACTGTTCCTGGCAGAGAACTTTTATGTCAAGGACAAAGATGTTCAAAAAAAAAAAAAATATATATATATAGGTAATTTAACTTTATATATTCTGAAACTGCAGCTAAAGTGAAGTCAGAAGTCTAATGAGCATTCTTTTTCCTCTACTCCTCCCATGGGAACATTGAATGAAGAGAAGTATCCAGTGAATCCTGATAGGTATGAGTCATTTCCTCATTCAATATAATAATATTGATGTGAATTATGATCCTATGGGATCAATGTTTCTATTTTATCCTCCTTGTTGCCCTTTCATTGATTCTGGCGAGAAACGTGGAAAGTTTGTCCCAAACCTGCCATATGAGACCAAACAAATGACAACAAATACGATGATGCAGCCAACTGCAAGTTGTAGGTCCAGCTAACCAGCAGATAAGAGAGATAGAGATTTGGGGAAAAGAGAGAGGCAAAGAATGGGAGGTAGTAGGGATGCATTGAGGATGTGGTGAAAGTGTGGTGGTAGGGAGTGGGACAAAGATTCTGAGGGATTAAAGGAGCAGTAAACTTTTTTTTATGAAAAAAATATATATAGTAGGTATTTTCCTACTGAGCAAAATAAGGGTACTCCCGCTGCCTAGAGATTCATATTTCCAGAGTTACAGCTTAACCTTTTGAGTGCCAGAGGGGTACGCAACGCATTGCAAAGCAATGTTTTGTTTTTTTTACAATAGCAGTGCCCTCTAGTGGTCAAATTCTAATTAGTTTTTCCTGTTACATTCTAATGGAGAGGAAAGTCAAAAAAGTCAGTGATATACAGTTCTCCACAGAATGTGATAGATACTGCTTGTCACTTCCTGTCCGTTAGAACTATCAGGAAGTAAACGCAATAAATTCACTTCCTGATTATTTGAACTGCTATAAATTTTGAATACAACATCTAACAGAAGTGGGAGTGACCTTGCTTTATTCAGCAGGAAAATATCTATAAAATGAGTTTTCATTAAAAAAGTTTACTGCTCCTTTAAGTAAAGAGATAGTCGGACAAGAAAGGGAGTGAGTGGGGAAGAGATTAAGGGGAAAAAAGATAGTGGAAGGGGAAAAGCGAAAGAGAGAAGGTGAGAGGAATTGGAAATTAGTATATGTGCTCGTATTTGAGTATATGTGTGCTATGTATGTGCATTATGTGTGTACATCACACACATGCGTAACATACACACACACACACACACTGTACATATGTTACACATACATCACACACACACACACACACACACACACACACACACACACACATACAATGCACACATACCACTAGAGGGCACTCCTAATGTAAAAAAATGCAGGTTTAAACTGTAATAACTCTGCAAATATGCATCTCTCAGCAGTACCCTTATTTCACTCAACAGAATGCTAGTGAGGTCTCCAAGTAACCATAAAGCAATTAATTGGAGAGCTCTCTATTAATTATGAGGCTAAAAATCCATATTTAAAGACATTTGGATTTCTTGGATCCATATTTGTTCCTTAAGGTGCAGCTGGTTTCCTCCAAGTTTGCACCATTTATCTTAGTACATCAGCCTCTTCATGTCCATATCTCTCATGTAAAATGGGACTTAATCTGGAACCTTTTGAAGATTCTCAAAGTATAATGCTGACAGGAGATATCAAATGCACACAAAATGGTAACTTAAAGGAGCAGTAAGCTTTTTATGAAAAAATATATATTGCATGGGTTTTCTCTTGGAATAAAATAAGGGTACTGCTGAGAGTTGCATATTCCCAGAGTTAATACAGTTTAAACCTGTGATTTTTTTTTTTACATTACCAGTGCCCTCTAGTGGTCAAATTCCAAATAGCTTTTCTGTTACATTCACTTCCTGTCAGTTTGAACATCCAGGAAGTAATCACACTGTTATTCACTTCCTGGTTATTTGAACGGTTATACATTTTTAATAAAGCAACTGACAGCAACGGAAGTGTCCTTGTTTTACTCAGCAGGAAAAGCTCTATAACATACAGGTTTTCATACACAAAATGTAATGCTTTAAAGAAGCATCGTATGTACATCGCAGTTCCAGATCTAAGGAGTAAATTGTATAATCGAAAGGTAAATATACATTTTATTAATCCAAATGAAAAAATCATGTTTAACAAAAATGATTTTCAGCCAGTGCCTATTAGGTGAATGTTACAGCTGATTTTAGTCCTATATTTGAAATCCACAGAACAAAATTATCATATATGGGAACTTTCAATTGAGCAGCCCCTGAGACTCTTGAAATATTGAGCTTTAACATTTCCCAAAATGAAGAATCTAGGCGATATGGCCTTGTTTATACTAACTGTAATCAGTCCTCAAGGAACATTTAACGTGCTAGAACTTACAAATATCACTTCCAGGATATACAAAGTACAAGCAAGACTTCTCCCTCTGCCTTTCTGGTAGACATTGCTCTAACACAGACTAAAGAACTAGTCAGCTGGTACAGATCATAGAGTAGATAGCTCTAGATTATCACCCTGAGAGTTCACCACTTCATCCAGAGTTCCTGAGATTTGGGTTAAATCCTGAGAGTTCCCACGTCTGAATATTATTCTAATTTATTTCAAAAGCAACATGTTTTCCTTGTTTTGTAGAATAGGTTTGCTCCAGAGACTCCAATATTTAGAGTTAATTACCGAGTTTCCTGTTATAGAGGCTGATTCTCTGGCTTTTGTGACTTTCCTGGGTAAATCAGCCCATATTTTGCCTTCTTCCTGCCCTGCTCTTCCCACTTCCTGCCCATTCTAATATTAAACCCCACCTTTTCTCCTCTCAATCCTGCCCACCCAATTAAGTCCTACCCACTTATGACGTTATTCGCATAATTTAGACAAGACAATTCTCATTCTATGAGGCCCCATGGAGGCTCCAATAGAAGAACTCTCCCGGGTATGCAAATTTACTCCACTTGTTTGTACAAGATACTGTCAGAAATAATCCTGGGGCAAAACTGAGCAACTAGGCCATAAGCATAAAGCTAAAAGTGAAATAATTCTGTCACTAATCAACTGCAGCATATGAAACCAATAAAAACTTAAAAACTCCCCAAAATGTCCATTGAGTTAAATGGGGCTTTTATCCTCTTACATTTGAGATAGGTCTCCAAAGAATTGCTTTGCATTGTAGCATTCAAGGGATTAAATATTCCATTTAAATCAACAATAATTTGTTTTTGTCCCCTTTGGTGAAGTTTTCTCCAGAACAACTTCACTTCTAGCTTTTGCACATATTGCCCTGTATGGATTGTGGTGAGAGCATTGTGGACATGCCCTAAGAGAGAATTAACATTGGCTATTTTTTGTGGCAACTATTTTCTTGCATGAAATCACATGAAAATGCAGTTGCTGTTTTTATTGTGTTTTATTGAGAAAATGTGGCAAGTTTTAAATTTCCCCCAGAATCCCTTTCTCCCGGAATCATTTTCCCTAATAGAAACAGCAAGTAAAATTGCTCAGAAAATGCAACTACCTGACACTCTGTAGGTGTCTTAAAGCACTGAGAATGAGGTGCTACAAAGTACTGGTGCAATTCTGGAGAAAACACCATTGAACCACAGGCAGGAAATTAAAGTTATCCTTGATTTAAATGGGGCTTTTAACCCCTTGAATGTTAGCGAGGTCTACAATGCACTGCAAAGCAATGTGTCGGAAACCTCTACCATTCATGGGGTTAAAAGCCCCATTTAAATGAAAGGAGATTTAGAGAATTTTTATTTGCCCTCTATGGCGCAGATGGTTTGTTCCATATGTGTTCCTGTTTTTCTTAGTACATCAGCCTTATTGTTGTTAGAAAGTTGCAGCATGTTGCATCTCCCTGTGCCACACGCTATTATGGTCGCCCGCATGCACAACCTCTCATAACAGAATGATAAACAACTAATGTGTTAGAGGTTTTACTATCACTGCAGTATAACATTGCTTTTGAGACCATAGGTTTATATACAAGAACATATTTTACTCTCTTGCATCTGCCAAAAATGTGATCATTTCTCCATACAAATTAACACGGGTATCCTATTGAAATATTGCCTTCTATTTGGCGACCGACACAAGGGTGCAACAGAATGTTGCCCACATGAAAAAGTTGAGATTTCTGATGTTGAAGATATCAGAATGTCTCAATGTAGTATTGTCAAAGCAACGTTGTGGTGCCCCATTCTTGCCTGATCACGACACATCTGTTACATCATTCCCTGTCCCTCCAATTCACCCTGTCTCCCTCCGTTTCCTCCTGTCTTTAACCCTTTAAGTGCCAGATATGTATCACTTCATTCATATTTGCACTTATCTTCACGGCTAGCGCTTCCTCACTATAGCCATTCGTTCCTGTTTACCACATGTCTGTTTCAGTACCTATATGCCTCTGTCTCCATTCAATATCACCAGACATGTGGTGAATAGGAACGAATGGATATAGTGAGGAAGCGCTGGCAATGATAAGTGCAAATATGGATGAGGCGATACATATCTGGAACTTAAAGGGTTAAAGGCAGGAGGAAACAGCAGAGATAGGGGGAATGGGAGGGACAGGGAATGAGCATGTAACAGATGTGTCACGATCAGGCAAGAATGGGGCACCACATCGCTGCTTTGGCAATACTATTATATTTTAACATTCTGATGTCTCTCTTTTCAACCAGGCAACATTTTTAACTCATCCTTGTGGTGTTTGCCAAATACAGGGTGACGATTTAATAGTGAACAATGCATGTGATTAAAATTCCCCTTTAAAATGCCAGCTGTTATTTCAAAGTGCTAAGCTCTTTATTTTAGCCCCTAAACAATAAAGCAATGCATTGCATACCCCTCTGGCACTCAAAGGGTTATTTTGAAAAATGTCTCCAATACAAAGAAATGCTTTGGAGATCTCTCTGTCATCCATGGCAGCAACATTCACCCTCAAGACCATATATGTGGTATTTAACCCACCCATTGAGAGCCATAGACGTATCCACAGTATTGCATTCCGATGCTTTGGATACCTCCTTGGCACTCAGAAGTGTGACTCTCCCAAATGCCTCCACATAGAAATTCCAAATATGGGATGAAAAAGGTCGATTGACCCATTGGATGCTAGAGTTGGTGACATCACTAGCACCTACTCAGATAAAGTGAGAGTAACATTTTATTATGAATTTGCATATTTTACAATGCATGATATAGAAAGTACAATTGCCTATATTTTTACTTTTTTTTTTTCCATATTCAATCATATGTGTTTTTTACACATTTATGTCTCTGACTGAGCTTTCTGGATCTTTGATTCTAGACAGACATCTGGTTAGTGATTGTGAAAGCAAGGGGGGATTCACTAAGTGGTGATAAAGAGGTGATAAAGTGGAGATGAATTCTCCAGTTTATCGCTTCTCCAGCTCCTATGTTATTCTATAGAGCCTAAGATCTCCAAAGTTGAAGAAATGTTAGTGCTTATGCTCCATAGAATAACATAGGAATTGGAGAAGTTATAAATAGGAGAAGTCATCTCCACTTTGTCACCTCTTTTTCACTGATTAGTGAATCTCCCCCCTAGGGTAGTAATACAATGTAATAATATCACTGCAACAGGGAGTGCTCTGTACTGCCACTTGCATAGTACCCCAATGGCAGACCTGTTAATGAAACCAAAGCCACATTGTGAGTCCCAACTAAAAAGAGACCACAGGTGCTCTTTCATTGGTCCAGCCAGAAAGACTGAAGGGCTAGACTGAAGACTCTCGGTTTCAGTCTCACTTCTAAGCCTGACACTAAAGATCTATAGAGGACATGCACCCAACCTGCAAAGATTGTGGCTTTGCAGATTTCCAGGTTATACTCCGGCCTGCTTTCAGCCTGGGGACAGTTCTCAGATTGCAATCAGGAGACATTTTGGGGCTGCACAATGAGGCTCTGGGCTATTTACTAAATCTTTTCTCATAGTAATGACAGTAAAAACATTTTCAAGGGTTGTCAATCTTGTATACAGCTCACTGTATATTTATTTGGTGGTTCCAAGCCACAGATCTCATGAGCTTCCCTGCTCAATTCCCCCACCCCCCGAAATTGTGAGTGATGACAAATTGTGTCACTCACCTCTTTCTGACTTTTTGGTTTGATTTTCAGTCTTCACAGAGGTTCCACAGCCCATGGCTTCACAGCTGGAGTTAGACAGTCAAACAGTCGGTTATTTCTGGTTCCATGTGTTTACACCTGCAATCTTATCCCGCTGATGTTTTGACTTCTGTGCCCCTCCTTTAAATCATGGCACTCTGGCTTCAACCCTGTTCTGTCATAGATACAAAGAGGGAGGTGTGTCAAACATGGAGGGGGAGACAAGCAAGAAATGAAATTAATTACATGGATTAGCAGCATGTGGTTTCAAAGGGACCTCAGAGATGAGCTCATTAAATCTTGTTATGAAGCCTCTCATATGGATGGGGACACAGATCTCATGAACTAGACTGGAACTGAAACAAATGCTAGATCTTACATCAGACAACTGCAATGTGGTTGTGGGATGACTGGCACTTGTCATTTATCTCAGTATGTATATCTCCAGGCAATAATTCTCACACCTTGTTCATCAAGGTAAAGGACATGTGCACTTCTGCAGCAAACCACCTGAACCACAGAGAGGAATGGAAAGTCCCATTGATTTAACCCCTTGAGTGCCAGAGAGGTATTCAACACATTGCTTTGCAAAGAGTTGGCTATCACTCTGGTACTCAAAGGGTTAAAGGCAGTTTAACACCTCGATTGCTAGAGAGTAGTCCAACACATTGCAAAGCTTTCTAGCATTCAAGGGGTTAAAGGGATAGTAATGTTTCACAATAATAGCAGCTCCAATTAATCTTCATAGTACTTGGGCCATGGAGAGTGTTATTTCAATACTGTCATAGTTGTAGTTCCAGAGTAATCGAATGATAAAGTATCCTGCCCCTTTTACTTATGTAACATTGCTCACCTAAGAGCAGCAAGACTGCCTGTATGGATCGCAGAGGGGGACAATCTTCAGTGAGCATAAGGAAAAACCTGAAAAACCTGTCAAGGGGGGCAGGGTTTTTCTTATGTTCGGAGTAAGAAGATTGTCCCTTCCTGTGATCCGTCTAGTCCCAGGACCAGATTCCACATCTGAGGGGAGGTGGCTTACACCAGGTAAAAGGGTTGGAAGGGAGATACTTTATCATTCAATTACTCTTGAACTACAAATCTGACAGTACTGAAATAACACTCTCTACGACCCAAATATATGAAGATTAATTGGGGCTTTTGTGAAACATTACTATCCCTTTAAAGTCAAAATAAAAGGAAACTGGGGAATTTTTATTTCTCAGTTATGTTGAAATTTGTTTTTCCTATTAGTACTTTTTTCTAAATTGAACTTTTTAACCAATGTGTTCCCCTCTGGCACTCAAAGGGTTAAATCAGTGGGACATTATTGAATGTTATTTGCTTGTATTGTGCGGTAGGTTTACTCCAGAAATGCACATCTTTAGCCTGATGAATAAGGCCCAGTGGACACTGCTGATTTTAGATTATATTTAGATTACAGACATGGTAGGAATTGCTGGTAAATTCTTTCATCTGTTTAGTCATTAGACTGGAGCATGCTGGAAGGAATACATAAGCAATTGGTACGTCATTATGCATTATTCCAAGGCCTGAATAAAGGAGCTTATTATTATTCTGTAGTGGATAAGGACATACGTAGCAAGTGAACTCTGGCATGTGTTCAAAAGTGTTTGTTTCTTTAGTACAAATATGAATAATATAAAGCTGTCTGACGTACAACAGCTTTAACTCTTTCCATATTCTAACACATCACTGTCATATACTATGTATTGACTTCTTTCCCTCTAGTATCTTGTTTAAATCCACACACAGGTAAGAGCATGGTTGTACATACTGCCCTGCCTACCGTTAATTACTGTCATTTTTTCAACTCAACAAGTCCCCTGTGGCACTGTTCAATTACATCAAAAATCTGCGGGGAATGTTTATTCCCCAGCTCATCATTCAATAATGGTTTTAAGCCATGTTGGTTCTCATGCATTAGCTCATTCTTATAGTTTGTGTGTGTTTCTTTGTGTGTGCATGTGTGTGTTTCTATGAGGGAGTGTGACTCCGAGTATATATGCATGTGTAAATGTGTGTGCAAGAGAGAGTATGCGTGTGAGTGAATGAGCTTGTTTGTGTGTGTGTGTGTGAGAGAGAGTGGAAGAGAGACGTGTGTTTGTATGTACATATTTGTTTGAGTGTTTGTGTATGTGTAAGAGAGAGAGACATAGTGTTTGTTTGTGTGTATTTATTTGAGAGTGTTTATATGTGTATGTATATGTTTGAGAATGTGTATGTGTGTGTAGGTGTTTGAGTGTGTTTCTATATGGTGTGTGTGTAATTGAGTGAGTTTTTATGTGTGCATATGTGTTTAAGAGTGCTTGTGTGTGTGTGTGTGTGTGTGTGTGTGTGTGTGTGTGTATGTGTACAAGAGTAAGTGTATGTGTTTGTGTATGCATATATGTGTTTGAGAGTGTGTGTTTGTGAGTGAATGTGTGTGTGTGCGCATGTGTTTGAGAATGAGCGTTTGTGTAGGTGTGTGATGGTGGGTATTTGTGTGTGTGTTTGAGAGTGTGTTTATGCATGTGTTTGAGAGAAAGTGTTTGTGTGTATGTGTGTGACAGAGAGAGTGTTTGTAATATATAAATTATTTATTGATGGTACAGTCTGGCATTTTATATTAATTATAAAATATGTAGGTTCCTGATAAGCTCAAAGCATTTACCTTTAGTGTTTAACCCCTTAAGGACTGGCCTCGCATGCATGTTGCGATCACTTAAGGACCACGGACCATTTTTTTTTTTCCCCCACATCCGATTTCAGACTCCCTGAACGGCGTGAAGCCGCGAGGGATGCCCGTAATTCCATGACGGTCCAGGACCGTCATGGGTCCTTAAGAGTATAACAACCCATGATGGTCCAGGACCGTCACGGGTCCTTAAGGGGTTAAATATGTGTGTAGTCAGGAGAGCAGCAAGAAATGTATGTTTTGGCCCAATATGGCCATTCAGTATACCATGAATGAATATAGACAGTGCCCACACATTGGAGATATCTCTGATAGTGCACTGAATGATACATTTGGCCTTCTACAGAAAAAAAAAATAGCATACTCTACAGGAAATTAGTATAGACTATTACACGGTGCCCTCAAATATACTTGTTCCTTAAAGGGATAGTAATACTTTGTTTTAACTTTATTTTATTTTGTAGGCATTAAAAAAAAACGAAGAATGATATAAGTCTTATCTCTCAAACCTTTATGGTTAAGGAGATATTCACAAGCAAAGTTTCCCCTCCTGCCCCTTTTGCCTAGTGTAAGCCATCTCTTCTCAGATGTGGAATGCAGTCCATAGACTGGACAGATTACAGCAGGGGACACTCTTCTTTCTATTAGAACAATGAAAGCCCTGCCCCCCTTGACAAGCTTTTCAGGTTTTTTCCCTTATCTTAATTGAAGATTGTCCCTCTGTGCAATCTACCTGGGCACCTCCCTTCTGCTTTGGCTGAGGAGTGTTACATCAGTAAAAGGGGCGGGAGGGGGACACTTTGTCATTGAATTACTCCTGAACTATAACTCTGACAGAACTGAAATAACACTCTCCAAAGTCCAAATACTATGATGATCAATTAGAGCTGCTTTTATTAAGAAACATTACTATCCCTTTAATAAAAAAACAAAAACTGTTTATTTTACAAAAAAAATGCCTTATACGGCATATAGGCAGATTTTAATTACCCTAAAATTAAATAAACAAGATGAGGTGAAAGATCCATGCAAACCCCACATTCCTGGAGGTACCATGGTGTGTTTGTGAGAACATTACTATAGACTAGACTGGTGAGAAGTGCACAGTTAGTTGTGGTCTACAATTTCAATCTATAGCACCCAAATACAAATGATTAATCCACTGAGTGCCAGACTGGTGTGCTTTTCAATGCTTTGGGAACCCTTTTGGCACAAAAGTGCTTGTACACAGACAAGTCATGCTCTATACAGTTCATGAACCATGTGCTGAACTCAATTCTAAATAAGGAACACTCATTTGATGAGGTAGCAGGACATATTGTATTTTAATTAGGGGTATTAGGACATATGGTGTGGGATTGTATTCAAAGTGTTAATCTGTTCTTATTTGTAGCAAATGTTTTTTTAATTTGTCAGTAAAGTTTTATGGTAATTATGTATTCACTAGTATTGAAGGGTATTAGGACATATGGTGTGGGATTGTATTCAAAGTGTTAATCTGTTCTTATTTTTAGCAAATGTTTTTTTAATTTGTCAGTAAAGTTTTATGGTAATTATGTATTCACTAGTATTGAAGGCCCGTGTGCAGGGGGGCGGGGTTGGGCGGTGGGCCGTTCGGGGCTCCCGGCTCAGGATCAGTCGTGCCTCAGACTGAGGGCTGGCGCGTTCGGACAGTCTCTGCTGCGCATGAATGTGTCATTCGGGCAGTCTCTACTGCGCATGTGCGTGTTACACACGCAGGGAACTTCACATCCTAGCAAATTATATTATAAAAAATAAGGAAAAGGATATTAGCCCCTTGCATTGCAGACATCTCTAGAAGCCAAGGGGTTGAAAATAGGATTTTAGTCTTACCTGTTAAATCCTTTTCACTTAGTCCATACAGGTCACTGGTACAATGGGAGGCGATCCGCCCCTTTAATAGGCAGGAACATTCATTCAAATGTATGCAGGGGGTGGAGCCTCCCCTCCTACTTAAGCTGCCTTCAGGCCAGAGCCAAGCTAGATTGATTTGAGACACTTAAACTGACCAGAGGTAAGCAAGAAAAGGAAGACTCCTGTGAGCATGCCCCGAAGGTCTCCCACTGAATGCCACAGGAGATCCAAGCATGGTCCCTTGACAGGGTGGGAGACCAGTGACTAAGTGAAAAGGATTTAACAGGTAAGACTAAAATCCTCTGGTACAATGGGATGTACAAACATTGAGCTGTCCCTGAGGCGGGAAGTAAGGCAAGGACCAGGCGCAAGGCCCAAGTCACTAGAACTGCTATGAACCAATTAATCATATAGCCCAGTAGCAGAAGTGTCAACGGACACCAACCAGGGGGAAAAACAAACCCCCAAACTAACACAGCACACTGAACCAGAGCCAACAGGGCTCAACAGTAAAGAAGCACTAGGGATCACACAATAGAAGTCCTAAACAGGCAAAACTGCCTCCAGGACCTTCCTTCCAAAGCTGGCATCAGCCGAGGCCAGTACATCAACTCGATAGTGCTTCGAGAATGTGTGCACAGAGGACCAAGTGGCCGCTCTGCACAGTTGATCAGCAGATGCCTGATTCTTGTAGGCCCAAGAGGCCCTAATGGATCTGGTGGAATGAGCAGTAACCCTGAAGGGAACGTGCTTATTCCGCAATTTGTAGGCTTCACGGATGGTAGATTTAATCCAAGAGGCAATAGTTACCTTGGATGCCGGTCTCCCTGCCCTAGGCCCCTCAGGAATGACGAACAAGGCGTCAGACTTCCTGATAGACTCAGTGCGATGAACATAAAATTTAAGACAACGCACAACATCCAACAAATGGAGATCTCTTTCCTTGTCAGAGGAAGGGTTAGGGCAGAAAGAGGGAACCACAATCTCCTGATTGATGTGAAATTCGGAGACAACCTTGGGTAAAAACTCCTTGGAACTGCGAAGCACTGCCTTATCCTTGTGAAACACCAAGTAAGGAGGTTTACAAGACAGAGCTTGTAGCTCTGCTACCCGGCGTACTGAGACAACAGCCAAAAGGAAGGCCATTTTCCAGGTCAAGAGATGTAAAGGAATGGAAGCCAAGGATTCGAACGGGGGTCTCTGGAGAACCGCCAGCACCAAATTGAGGTCCCACTGGGAAGTAGGACTCTTGAAGGCAGGCCGAACATGAGCCACGCCTTGGAAGAAAACCTTGACATCAGGAAGAATAGCAATTCTTTCCTGGAAAAACACAGACAGAGCAGAAGTCTGAACCTTGAGAGAACTCAGGCTGAGTCCCTTCTCAACCCCATCCTGTAAAAAGGCTAGGACTGTGGGAAGATGGAAATCTAGAGACAGATCCTTATCAGTACACCATGCTACAAAGGTGGACCATATGCGATGATAGATCTTGGAAGACACAGGCTTGCGAGCTCTAAGCATCGTGGACACCACTGAAGAAGAAAACCCTTTCTTCTTCAAAATTGAGGATTCAACCTCCAAGCCATCAAATGGAGATGCTGAACATCCTCCTTCCACAGATATCCCTGAAGAAGTAGATCTGGACGTGCAGGAAGCGGAACAGGATCCGTCACAGACATGTCTAGCAGTTCCGGATACCAGGACTGACGAGGCCAATTTGGAGTGATCAATATGAAAGGACAACGCTCTACCTTCAGCTTCTGGATGACTCGGATCAACAGAGGAAGAGGAGGAAAGATGTAAGCCAGAGGAAACATCCAAGGGATTGACAAGGCATCCACTGCCAGAGCAAGAGGGTCCCTCCATCGGGAGCAAAACACTGGCACCTTCCTGTTGTGTCTGGTAGCCATCAGATCCACTACTAGCACCCCCCATATCTGGGTGAGAAGGTGGAACACCTCTGGATGAAGCGCCCATTCTCCGCTGTCGACTGTGTGACGACTGAGAAAGTCTGCCATGACGTTGTCTACGCCTGGAATGTGTACTGCTGAGATGACTGGCACATGAGCTTCTGCCCAGGATAAAATGGCTTTGACCTCCAACCAGGAGGTGAGACTTTTTGTGCCGCCTTGTCTGTTGATGTAGGCCACTGCGGTGGCATTGTCGGACTCCACTCTGACTGGACAGCCTTCCAGCTGAGATTCCCAGTGCCTCAGGGCAAGAAGTATGGCACGAAGTTCCAGAACATTGATGGAGAGAAGAGATTCTTCCAGTCCCCATTTCCCCTGAGCACTGAAACGACCCAACACAGCTCCCCATCCCCGGAGGCTGGCATCCGTTGTGACTGTGGTCCAATAGGGAACCCGAAAGGATCTCCCTTTCAGGAGATGAGACAAGTCCAACCACCATTGCAGGCTCAACTCGACATGAGGAGGCAGAGAGACTGACAGATGCTGATGATCTGGATGATTCTTGCACGTCTGGATCACAAACCTCTGACGTTCCCTGGTGTGTGCCATAGCAAATGGCACCGCCTCCATTGTGGAAATGAATTTCCCCACCAGAGAGGTCAACTTCGGCACTGGAACCGTGTCGAGTTCCAGGATCCTGGCTACTCGGATAGCAATCTGATGAGCAACATACTCTGGTAGAAACTCCATGCACTGCTGAGTGTCGAACAGGAGACCCAAGAAGAGGAGCCGTTGAGATGGGACCAAGTCTGACTTGTCCAGATTCACAATCCAGCCGTGGAGATTCAGTGTGTGTATGCACAGCTGCAGTTGCTGGTGGAGAATCTCCGCAGATGGAGCTTTCAGGAGCAGATCGTCCATGTAGGGAGATCCCAATACCCTCTGAAAGACCTGAGGGGCTGAAGTCAGTCCAAAGGGAAGAGCTGAAAACTGAAAGTGGCCCTTGTGACAGGCAAACCTGAGATATCGTCTGCTCTCTGGATGAATAGGGATGTGAAGATACGCATCCTGAAGGTCCAGGGAGGCAAGGAACTCCTCTGGAGACATTGCGGCTATCACAGAGCGCAGGGATTCCTGGCGAAAGTGGGAACTCGCAACAAAGGAATTGAGATCCTTGAGATCTAAGATAGGACGAGCGCCTCCGTCCTTTTTGGCCACAACGAACAGGTTGTAATAAAATCCGGAACCTGTGTCCTCTGGTGGAACCAATTCCAGGACCTCTTTGTCCAAAAGATCCTGAATAGCGTCGTCGAACAGACGTCTTTTTGTAGGTTCCTGAGAAGGACGAGTAAAATGGAACCGGAAAGGAGGAAGGGAAGAGAAAGGGATCCTGTATCCCTCTGATACCACCTGAATTACCCATGGGTCCGTCACTGACTCCTCCTAAATCCGGCGAAAGATGTGGAGACGTCCACCTACAGCCGGATGCGGACCCGGGTTCGGCGAGTCATGCCGAAGCAGTCTTGGAGGTCTTGGCCTTAGGGGCAACTTTGGGCTTCCAGGACTGTTTGGGCTTGGAGGAGGAGCGCGTGGAGGACGGACCTGTCTGGGACGTGGAGCGTGTCTCAGTCTGGAAGGAACGAAAGGACCGATTGCGTTTGGCTGGAAACTTCTTCTTGAAGACTGAAGGTAGAAGAGTACTTTTACCACCAGTAGCCTCACTAATCATCTCCTTAAGTTCAGAACCGAACAACAAGTTCCCCTGAAAGGGCAAAGAAAGTAAGGCTTTCTTAGAGGCAGTATCAGCAGACCAAATTTTCAGCCAAAGAGCACGTCTAGCCACCACAGAGGAAGTAGAGGCCCTTGCCATCATGCGCACAGCATCAAAGGCAGCGTCAGAAACCTAATTCTGGGCTTCTGCTATATTAGCAAGAAGTTGTAACTGCTCAGACACTGGCGCATCCTGGCGAACCGCCTCAGTCAGTCGTTCAGTCCAGGCTGCAATAGCTCTATTAACCCACGCCACTGCAAAGGTTGGACGCATGGCAGTGCCAATGGAGGCAAAAATGGCTTTAAGAGAAATCTCTAACTTTTTGTCCGTCCAGTCCTGCAGGGCAGAGGCATCTGATACAGCTAAAGCAGTAGATTTAGATAATCTAGAAACAGGGGCATCCACTTTGGGAGGATGAACCCATTTTGCCAGTTCAGTCTCAGGAAAAGGGTAAAGCTTAGCAAACTTTTTGGACACAGAAGAGGATTTTTCAGGATTCCTCCATGCATCAGAGACTAGACGGGCTAGAGTAGGGTTAGTTGGAAAACATATAACCGCCTTAGATGGTTTCTGAAAAACGTCAGATGGATCATGAGTAGATTCCTGAGTCAGAGGAAGGTTGAGCGTGGTTAACACCGCTCTAATCAAACCCTCAGCAGAAACCTCAGGGTCACATTCATAAGGGTCCCCAATGGACCTATTAGATTCAATAACAGTGCCTTCCTCAGCATCAGAATCTTGTAAAAGTTCTTCCTCAGAAGAATCAGACACATCAGGAGCTCCATGTGGCTTAGGCAGGAAGGTCCTGATTGAGGAGGGGGTCTGCCAGACTTGTAGAGCCCCCTGAACCTGAGACGGAAAGAGTTGGAGAGTGGATCTGAGATCCCTAGTGGCAGCTTTGAACTCTTTCACCCAAGTTGTCTCAATAGCGTGGCTGGGAAGCCCAGGGTTGCTATCATGACCATCTGTACATTTTGGGCATAAATGACCAGAAAATTCTCTAGGCAGCCCAGAGTGACAAGAGGAGCAAAACGCAATGGGGGAAACAGACACCCCAGTCTCCTTAGTCTTGGGTCTAGCCCCTGACTCCAGTGGAGTAGACATGCTCACAGTCAGATATACACCACTAAGAAAAATCACCCAGTAGAAGTGTGAAAGATTAAAGTTTCACCCCAGAAATGTCTAAATTCGGACTTATCTGGCCAGCGAAGGGTTAATCTGCTGAGAGGAGAGAAGGCTCGGTCCCTGCGTAGTATACTCGCTGAGAATAACACCACAAAATGGTTGCCGCGACGGTAGCCAATCAGAAAACGAGGGCGAAACGGGCACTCATGGGAAATGTAGTTTTCTCTCAGAAGAACCCCAAACAGTGCCCGAAGCCCCCCCAAACTCCCCACACCCCGAAACTAGCCACCGGATGATAGAGCAGGGGAAGACCAACAAAATGAGCCCTCTCTGAAGTTGCTGTGATAAGCGGTTCCAGAGATATGTCCCACACTGTCAAACCCATAGAGAGTAAAGGAGCAATGGCATCTATGCGGTAAAAGGCGCGCTTAAAGGCGCGGAACATCAAATATTAATAAAGTATTTCTGAAATAGAAAGTACACCAAACAGACTTTTAACACATGAGAAACATGAGAAAATAATATTCCAAAGCTCCAAAACCCAGGGAATACCACAGAAATTGCATAAATACAAGCAATAGAAATAAAAACACCCTATGAGTGCTGGAGTGCAAAATGCAAACTCCCAAATACAAGCCCAATTAAGGGACACTGTGGGGACAAGTGGACCTTCAGCACTCAAAGGGTGGCTCACCTTTCTGCAGGACTTCTGTCTTCAGGTGACCATGTTTAAATAGGAATTAACCAGAGGTAAATTCCCCAGCAGGGAAGCTACTTGACCCAAGTTGTTCCCTCTTCAGGGCATAAGGTCCACCAGAAATCCATGGAAGCTGCACTAGCCACTTTGGGAGACGGCAATTCACAGCCATGGTCACCCTCCTAATGGTGGTATTCCATATTTGAAGAAAACAATAAAAAAACTAAAGCTGAATGATAGATGTTCTCCACCTGGTGTGCACAGCACACAGGAACAAATCAATCTAGCTTGGCTCTGGCCTGAAGGCAGCTTAAGTAGGAGGGGAGGCTCCACCCTCTGCATACATTTGAATGAATGTTCCTGCCTATTAAAGGGGCGGATCGCCTCCCATTGTACCAGTGACCTGTATTGGATGACAGTGAAAGGCAATTTGCCAGAGATATGGAGGCTTATGTGCCAAGAGGAAATTATGGGGCAAAATAGCTGAACCATATTAGAGAAATGCAAATGAACATTGATTTAAATGGCGTTTAACCCTTTGAACATTGCTTTGTAATGTGTTGGAGACTTCTCTAGCATTCAGTGGGTTAAAAGCCCAATTTAAACCAATGGGGATTGGGAAGAGTTACTTGATCCCTACGATGCAGCTGGTTTGTCGCATAATGACAGTTCTTCTTAGTACATCGGCTCATTATACCTTTTCTCACTCCAGAACCCTAGAGATTTACCATTTTGTTCTTGTGACATTATGCTGTTAATTTAATTTTCAATAGGAGCAGACCACAGGACCACAGGACTGCCAATGGAAAAGCCCACAATCATGCAATTCACTACTGGCTGAGTTTTCACTAATATTGCACTATAAGTACTTTACAGAATCATGGGAAATGTACAATAACACTCATATCAGGACTGATATATACATCTAGCTGCTCTACCCACTCACCAATTACTTAACCCCTTAGTACATGGATGGATACAAATGTTATACATCAGTGATTCTTAATCTGAACTAGGTGTACTTCTATTACTTTATCCTCACAGATAGTCATGGTTTATTCACCCTTGTTCTCTCAGCTGTTATGGCCCATGATTCATAACTAATCATAGGCCCCAAAAGCTGGAAGAATCATGTCTCTGTTGGGCCCTATGGCCTATCTCTGACTTAGGGATCATTTAACTTTGTGCTCTCCTACTGTTGGGACTTATGACTTCTAACTTCTGCTACTACCCAGTGGTCAGTTGGGAGTCATGGGTCCCCTCAGCTGGAGAGATCACAGTTGAATACACCATGATTTAGGAATAAGCCATATGCCATAAGGGCCAAAGATAGAGTGTAAGTAGCTGTAGGCTCTCCAACAGTCCCAAGTAGCTAGTACCTAGCTGGGGATGTTAGGTGTGTTATAGGCATACCTGGGAACTTTTGAAACAGGGCTACCCAGAGGGCAACCCTGTCAGTGCCCAGGGGGAGGAAAATGACGCAAATTGCTTCATAAAAGGGGCGGGGCTTAATCGCAGGGGGGCGGGACAAAAAAAAACCCAAAACCCCCATGCAAAATGGATGTAAGAGGGCGGGGAGTGGGAGGAACCGGGCAGGATGGAGCACAAGTGGGCAGAGTTTCTACTCTCCCACCCGGTAAGTCACACATTGCCCCGGAGACCCGGTAATTCACTTTGAAATCCGGAGTCTCCGGGGCAAAACCGGAGAGTTCCCAGGTATGGTTATAGGGCATGACCGCTGAGAGCCCAAGGTTCAATTCACCCTGACTTTGGAATTGCAGGAATGTTCTAAGGGCACAGTACGGGGCATATTCAGAGGTCTGCTTTTCAGCTTTCAGAGCTCACAACCCCCAGCTTCCCCAACTCGCCATTGGCTAGTTGAGGGTATTGACTAGTTTCAATGCTGAAAGTTGTGTGCTCTGACAGCTGACGAGACCATATTTGATTACACCCTTCGGCACTTAATATATAGGGCCAATTCCTAAGTAAGGGTGAATTCAACCATGGTTACCATCTCTCTGGACCTATTACTCCCAGCATCTCCTGCAAATCATTGACTAGATTAAAGTTGTTGGCACCAACAGCTGCAGAGCCCATGGCTCACTATACTGTGTATTGGGTCCTTAACGCATATGGAGTAATCTGGAGTCAGGGTGTATTCAACCTTGGGCTCTCCAGCATTTGGGACTACGATTTCCTACATCCCCAGCTAGTCTGTGCCTTGTTGGGGAAGCTGGAAGTTCTAAGCCTCAACAGTTACAAAGCACAAGATTGAATAAACCCTGCCTGAGGAATAGGTCATACATACCAAGAGCCCATGTCAGCGTATTTTCAACCGTGGGATCTTCAGTATTTGGAAGCTACAACTCCCAGCTAGCCAGTGCTTAGTAGAAGATACTGACAGTTGCAAGCTTCAAGAGCTTGGGAGCACAAGGCCAATCTACCCCCCCCCCCCCCCCACACACACACACAGAATTTAAAGGGGATGTTTACCCTCTCCACAACTTTGAATAAATCGTTTCCTTATAAAATGATAAATAATGGAAAGTGTATCCTTTTAAAAAAAAAAAAAAAAAAAAGCCAGTTTGGAGAAATTAAAAGATTATCTGTAGCTCTGTACCTACTTCCAGCAGACAGTGTTGACCGCATCTGTACTATAGTCTGAGCTTCTATCCAGCCTCCTCTGATGACGGAGGTTGTCTGTCTCTAAGCTGCAGTGATCTCATTGGCAGAGATTGATTTCTGGCCAATGAGAGCGCTCCAACTTACAGGGCAGGGCAACGTTTATTCCTTAATTTTCGACCAATTAGCACTTTAAAAAAAAGAAATGAATAAACTTTTACACATATTCGCTATATAATATAACTATCCAGGCTAACTTATATAGGGGTGATACATTCCCTTTAACTGTGAAGACAGGAGTCTCCAGGGCAGATCCGGAGAGTTCCCAGGTATGTGTATAGCAGACCCAACTGGTCTTATGATGTCAAGCTTACTTGTCAGAAGTTATTCTTGTCAAAAGGGGGGAGAGTTTAGATAGGGAAAAAAAAGAGTAGAAGTTAGTTAAGACAATCTTTGAGTTGATATTTCTAACATAGGCAGAGTGCAGGGGCCTTCTTAACCCTTTCAGTGCCAGAGGGATATGCAACGGTACCCCTCTGACACTCAAAAGGTTAAGATTATTTCTGTGGTGAGCAGAGTTTGAGATCCTGTGGTCCTGCAAGTAAATATCACATCTGATTCCATAGACATGACACCTAGGACTGATTAACCCGGATTAATATGTTCTCTTGAACCAAGGTGGAAGGGCAACATTTGTACAATCCATTATTATTTTCTGGCCTTAGTAAGGTAGGTGGAAAATTATTATTATTAATTAGTTTTCTTTAAGAGTTATAAATCACTGGGCTAAATAATGGTAAATAACACATTTGGTACAACCGCTATCTCATAGGGGAAATTAACACAGGAGGAATACGTTGATTGTTATGTGTTTAACATTACTTACTTTGGTAGGTGCCCCTCATACAGCATTCAGTTATAGCTGTATATTTTCTATTTATTAATTGCAATTTTGGATGCACAATTGGGATGTATGTTCCAATATCCCTCACAAACCTGTAGTTTTGCCATATTGTTACAGATTGGAATTGGTGACTCACTGTGAAAATTATTCTCTTTGTAAATAATTTTGATATGATTTGTTATTATATTTTATTTTATATCAATAAATTTATTGACATTAAGTATTGTATTTTGTAAGTAAGTTAATTAAATTACGTTGTTCTGGCATCAGCTCAAGTGTCAGGGTTTTTGTTGTATATTCATAATTATACTATGTAGCTTTGACCAAAATTTGAATAAACAATAGATATTTAAACACTCCATGTTTATTTTTGGATTGTATATATTGTATCTACATTGTACAACTTTCCAGTAGAATACGCTCGTCATAATTTTCACCTCCACATCCATAAGGCCCTTAATTTCTCTGTGTTTATAATAGTCTATATGGACATCCACAGACACAGCAAACTTTATTGTACCTTTTCTTTTCAATACACAATGAAATGTTGGATAGGCACTTTATCAGGAGAATAGGCACGTCACCTGGCATACGTTTTATCCTGTGCACCTAATCTGAAACAGAGTGTACAATGTACCATGAAGAATTGGAGTTGTGCAAACTAACCACACGCTATAAAAAAATAACATTTTAGAAGTCCCATAATTGTAAAAAAACATGGCTTTTTAAGCCTCTGAATGCTAGAGAATCTCCAGTGCATGGTGAAGTAATGCTTTGGAGACCTCTCTAGCATTCAAGAGGTTAAATAACCCAATGAAATCAATATTGGTGTATTTTTCCCGTACAGGTTCATTTGGTTTGCTTCAGTTCACCCTCATTGTGTGGCTAATTGGAGAAAAGCGTCACCTGATTAGCCATAAAGAATTAATGTCAAGTGTTTATTGTACTACTAGTGTAAAAGCACATGTACAAGGGGCCCAGCATTCTGTGTGTTTGAGCAGTAACTCAGTGGGTTAGAGGAATGCCTATGCAGAGCACAACACAACTGAGCAACCCACTAATCAGTTCACTGGCTATCAACACAGTTAAGCCATTGTGAACCGGAGGGGCTATACTCAAAGGGTTAAAGAACAATAATATTATTTTTGTGAGCAGATTTTTACGTTATTTTTGTCCATTTGCACAACCCCCTTGCTCTAAAGGGGTTAAAAGAAAGGTATTTTCACATTAACAATTACAGTAGTAGTAATCATAACAATGATAATAAATACTTCGTACCACACCATGGAATGTGTAAAGTATAATAACTGTAATAATAATTAACCCTGCACATGTACACAGCCTAAGGCTCCCCTTTCCTTCTGCCTTCCCACAGCCATCCCTTGGGCTCTGCTCTATCAGGCCTCTCCCCTGTCCCACCCCTTCATGAATATCAATGACTCGGCGCCGCTCACTAATGGTTAATGAAGCTGTCAGTCTCTCACCTAAATGTTGGCACTATCTGCTTTGGGAGCTGCTATAGAAATCAAAGGAGTTGGGCTGGGAGCGGTCCTGACTGACATCTCATGCACCCACACTGGTCTGGTCACTGTTATCCCATGTGTGTGCTGCCCCCGTCCTCTCTAGTCAGACCCTGCTCCATGATGATCCTCTCCTGCCTCTCCCTTGTCATTAGTATCCGAAGCAGTGAAGACTGCGCGTTCGGGCAGTCTCTACTGTGCATGACTGCATCGGACAAACATACATCTGGCCTTTTATATTATAGGAGACATGCTCTTTTTTATGAGCCTATTGATAAAGGGGATTTTTACCATATGAGTAAGTGGTAAGGATTTACCTAGGTAGATGTCCTCAATCAGAATTCAGTATAATATTTTTTGGCTCTATTCTACCTATCCTGTAGTCTACTTCTGTTGGTTTATTTAAAATCTAATAACTTGTGTCCCTTACTTTAGAATTGAACATACTGATGCCTGTTGTGTGGTAAGTGTAACCCAGAGGCAGACTTTGGTGATGATCAGGTTATCTCTCTCTCTCTAATATAGTTACATAGTTAATAAGCCTGAAAAAAAGAGGTGTCCATCATGTTAAGCTCAGGCCATATCACCCTTGTTTATCCTAAGGCAAAATAATACCCTCTTAAGGTGGAACTATCACCCCAAATAAAGTCCCCCCTTAATAATTATTCATATAGCAATAAGTAGAGAAATAGTAGTATTATCCAGCATAAGTACAGCATTATTAAGAAATCCTACTTGATCAAGATGAACAGGCAGGCATCAGTGCAGAAATCTTGCCTTAGGGACATCTGCGTGCCTTGCATTGTACCATAACCCCTAGAGTGCCAGGTGGGTACATTGTACGAGTTTGGACAGCTGTACCCGCTGTGCCAAGCTCATACAATGTACCCACTAAAATGTGGTCACTGCATAAGCTGGTATAACCGGCATGCAGTGGCCGCATTAAAAAAAAAAAAAATAGCCTGGCACTTGTGGGGGGACATGAGGATCACTCCTCATGTCCCCCCTGTTATTGATCTCCCAGCCGTTTGCGCTGGGAGATCAATAACGCAAGAGGAGAAGCGCAGCTTCTCCTCTCCCGTCTCTCCTACCCGAACTTCTGGGTAGGAGTGGGCGGGACCGGGGGAAGCCTCCCAACGTCACCGATGACATTAGGGAAGTTTCCCCGGTCCCATTCACTCCTACCGGTGGTAAGAGTGAAGGGCAGGAGAGCTTTTGCTCTCCTGCGGTCGCCTTACTGATCTCCCAGCCGATCGGCTGGGAGATCAATAACTGGGGGGACACCAGGAGGGGTACTGATGTCCCCCAAGAGGTCTGAAATTAAAAAAAAAAAAAAAAAAGGCTAACTAACACTGTGAGTGCCGCAGGGGTCCCCAGCACATTGCTTTGTAATGTGCTGGAGACCCCTATGGCACTCACAGGGTCACTTATTTTGGGGGGATTTTTTTTTTTGCAAGACCTCATTGGGGGATCGGGGGGGTCCTGACGCCCCTCAATGAGGTCTAAAAAAAAAAAAAAAAATTAACCCTGTGTGTGCCACAGGGAAGTCCAATGCACCCCCCCCCCTCCTGTGGCACACACAGGGCTTTTATCATTCCTTTGTTACCAGAGATTGTTGGGGGGGCCATCAGGATTGGTCCTGATGGCCCCCCAACAAGCTCTGATTACAAAGCAATAATAAAAAAAAATTAACCCTTTGCAATGCGCCCCCCTCCTGTGGCACACACAGGGCTTTTATCATTCCTTTGTTACCAGAGATTGTTGGGAGGCCATATATATATTTTTTTTTTACTAAGACCTCATTGGGGAGGGATCAGGGGGTCCTGATGCCCCTCAATGAGGTATATAATAAAAAAAAATGAAAAAAATTAACCCTGTGTGTGCCACTGGGAGCTGGGGTTCAATGCAGACCCCCTTCCTGTGGCACACACAGGACATTTTATCATTACTTTGTGATCAGAGCTTGTTTGATGGCCAACTGAATACAAAGTAATGATAAAAAAAATTAACTCTTTGTTTGCCACAGGGGCCCAAATGCATTGCTTTGCAATCCACTGGACACCCCTGTGGCACACAAAGGATTTTTTCCCCCCTTTATTTTTTATTTAGACCTCATTGTATGGGTTCTGATGCCCCCAATGAGGTCTACACAAAAATATTGGGGGAAAAAGCCCCCAAAAGATTCACGTGCCACAGGAGGGGGGGTCCAACGCAGTGCTTTGTATGAAGGGACATACAGTGCACACTGGTTGTCACAGATCTCCTATACATACTATCAGACACTGCCCCACCATCACCACCATCCCTGCTCCTCTACCCACACACACTGCCTAATGCCTCACCCTCCCACACACTTTGTTACACTTGTAGTCACAGGTCCGCACATACACAGGCTGACGCTCTAGCTTCTTTCATCGGTTAGCCATAAAATCCCACATACACTGTTTGCTTTCCCATTCCTGTTTCACTGGTAGCTACGCTCCTGTAGTGTAAATTGGTATGTCAAACCACAGCAGTGGGGTACCATTTTTCTTAGGCTGGCAAGAAGTCCTCATAGGAAATCCCACGCCATTGAACCATTTAGCATCTTTAAAGTGACTGATGTGTAAAACAAATGTTTGTTTTTTTTCCCTCTAGCACCACATTCTGGAAAGAGTTGTGCCAACTAACTTAGGGTTAAAAAGGCAAGTGACCCCTCATTAGATGCGGCAGGTTGTCTTCTTTCCAAAATGGTATGGTTTATCTACCTTTTCTTCAATTCTGAAGGTGTTATAGCCATTTTTGTACAGGCAAGTCACATCTGAGAAAATGTTAGAAACATCAGAGGTTGTAGTAGGTGTAGTTTTCTACTTCTAGCACCCCCTAAGGTAGGTCAACTCATACCAATGGGGTGTCGTTTGACTCCTAAGAGCACTAGCTAATGAATGCAGTTGAAAATTCCATGGTTTTTACAGAGCTCCATACATTTGAAGGGGCAGAAATGTAAGAAAATGCCTTTTTTTTCATTAGCGCCACCTCCTGGAAGTATTTGTGCGTACCAGCCTCTGAGTAAGAAGGCAAGTGACCCCTCATTAGATGCGGCAGGTTGTTTTCTTTTCAAAATGGCATTGTTTCTCTACCTTTCCTGCATATCTATTATGGGTATAGCCATTTTAGTGCAAGCAGATAATTTAAAAAACAAAAGTGTCAGGTTTATGTACGTGTTCCTAGCACCCACATATTGTATGTTAACCCACACAAATGGGCTACCATTTTTCTCATGTTGGTAGTAAGTACTGAATACAGCAGGAAATGTTATGGTTTTCAAAGATTTTAGTATCTTTGAAGTGGTGGAAATGTAAAAAAACATGTATTTATTCCCATAGCGCCACTTTTGGAAATATTTGTGCACTTCAGCCCAGGGGGTAGAAAGGCAAGTGACCCCTCATTTGATGCAGGAGAATGTCTACTTTCCAAAATGGTATACCTTTTATACCTTTCCTTCATGTCTCTAACAGTTATGGACATTTTAGTACAAGCAGACTTTTTCAAAGAAGCAAACAGGTAGGTGTAGTTATGTGCTTCTGGCACCCCTAAGGTAGGTCGACTCATTCCAATGGGGTGTCATTTTTCTCCTAAGAGCACTAGCTAATGGATACAGTTGGAAATTCCATGTTTTTCACAGATTTCCATACAGATGAAGGGGCAGAAATGTAAGAAAATGCCATTTTTTTCCTATAGTGCCACCTTCTGGAAGCATTTGGGCACAACAGGCTTGGGGTAAGAAGGCAAGTCACCCCTCATTTGATGCGGCAGGTTGTCTTCTTTCCAAAATGGTATGGTTTGTGTACCCTTTCTTCACTTCTGTAGTTGTTATAACCATTTGTGTACAGACAAGTAATGTTTAAGAAAATGTTAGAAAAATTAGAGGTTGTAGTAGGTGTCGTTTTGCACTTCTAGGGCCCCCTGGGGTAGTAAAACTCATACCAATGGGGTGTCATTTTTCTCCTAAGAGCACTGGCTAATGAATACAGTTGGAAATGCCATGGTTTTCACAAATTTCAGTACATTTGAAGGGACAGAAATGTAGGAAAATGCCTTTTTTTCATTAGCGCCACCTTCTGGAGGCATTTGTGCACTCCAGGCTTGGGGTAACAAGGCAAGTCACCCATCATTAGATGCGGCAGGGTGTCTTCTTTTCAAAATGGTATGGTTTGTGTACTAGTTGTTATAACCATTTGTGTACAGACAAGTAATGTTTGAGAAAATATTAGAAAAATTAGAGGTTGAAATAGGTGTAGTTTTGTACTTGTAGCGCCCCCTGAGGTAGGTGAACTCATACCAATGGGGTGTCATTTTTCTCCTAAGAGCACTAGCTAATGAATACAGTTGGAAATGCCATGGTTGTCACACATTTTGGTACATTTGAAGGGGCAGAAATGTAAGAAAATGCCTTTTTTTTCATTAGCGCCATCTTCTGGAGGCATTTGTGCATACCAGGCTTGGGGTAACAAGGCAAGTCATACCTCATTAGATGCAGCAAGTTGTCTACTTTCCAGAAATATATAGTTATATATAGAAATATATAGTTTTATATAGTTATTCCACTGTTTTAGGGTAGATTTACCACAAAAACACTAGAACGCACATATTAGCTCATAAAGTTGAAAATGTCATTTTGCGCTGCTGGTGATTAGGGCTCTACACTAGCAATGGACGTAGGTAAAACTATACAAATTTGTTATTTTTTTTACTCGGGGGACTCGAGGCTTTTTCAAATAATTGAAACTTTTTCAATCAAGGTAAATGTTTTTGATACATAGTATGTGATTTTAGCAAAATGAGTAAATTTTCACTTTTTTGTCATTATGACATCATAGCTTTTCGCATGATGTAAAATTCTCTTCATGTAAGGTACCACGAGAAAGCTCAATTTGTTCTGAAAAAAAAAATATATATAGTTTTCCATATGTAACTAAAAATCCCCAGAGGAAATCAAGCCTAAATGGAAGGATAGGAAAAATGTTGAAAAAGTGTCTGGCCTGCAGGGTTAAGGAAATGGCCTGAGCCTCTGGCACTGAAGGGGTTAAAGTAACAGGAAGGGACTGACGGTGAAGACGTGCAGATGCAGCTAAAGTAAGAAGCCTGCCTGTCAATCTCAGATCAAGTAGGACTTCTTAATAATGCTGTACTTTTGCTGAATACTACTACTATTTCTAAGCTTATCACTACATAAGTAATTATTGAGGGGCAACTTTATTTGGGGTGATAGTTCCTCTTTAAAGCCATTTCCAATTAAGCCCCAAGTGGGTAAAAAGAAAAATCCTTCCTTACCAGACTACATTTTCGAGTATCTCCTAGTCCCGCAATCTACGTGCTTTGTGTCACGGAGTGACTAAGAAATAAAGACACTTGACGAATACCGATAAAATAAAATAAACTTTATTTAAACACAATAATAGCAGCAATGATAATACACTTTCACGAGACCAGGGAAGAAGAGTACACACCCTTTCTTCACCCTTCACTAGGCAAGTGTGATATGACCCACGTCTGTACCATAACACTAGAGTAAACCTAGGAAATAGGAGAGAGGAACTCCAGAACACTGGAGCAACACAGTAGTGACTCTAACTCCAACAGGTGTGAGGATAGTGCAAGACACTTCCTCAACCCTTCACTAGGCAGGTGTAGCTAGTATTCGTACAGCCCTTGGTAACCTTCACAAGACTAGATAGGAGGACAGTGCACAGCACTTCCTCGGTCTTTACCCAGGCAGGTAAAGAATAGTGCAACTATATCCTACCGCTAGGGTATACTGGAGGCAAGGTAAAACGGCACCAGAATGCTAGGTGAGGCAACAACCAAATCGGACTAGACCACAGGAGGTCAGTGACACGGACTGACCAACAAGCACTGCTACAGGGGTAGCGAGCGCGGTAAAACTGTAGGCCCAGGAAACAAGGATCTCAATAGCCGGGCTGGGTAGCCGAGGCTGGTAATAACAAGCAGGAGCGCAACAGAGGGAGAGTAGTCAGAGGAAGCCAGGAGTCAGAGCCAGATCGGGTAGTCAGACGAAGCTAGTAGTCAGAGCCGGATTGGTAGTCAAATGAAGCCAGGAGTCATACACAGGAACAGCAATGGACCAACACAGCACTAGGCTCAGGTACACCATGAAAGGGCACTGGTAACTGGAAATGCTGAGGCCTTTAAGGCCTAGTAGGTGGGCGGAGAGATGACATCACTAACCAGTGACCTATAAGAACAGCGACCTGCATAGAGCGACAGCCAGGAAGTAACAAGGTCGCTGTTACAGCAACTAAACACTGGAGGCAATCACTGGCACAGTGATACTTTGATACCAACGGTTATCATTCTCAGTATGGTTCTGAGATAGAAAGGTGTCCACTGCTTTTTTGAATGCACTAAAGTATCTGCATACACAGCATCCCAATGCAAATAATTCAGCAAAATTACTGCAATTAAGGTAAAAAATCCTGGACTTTTGTTTTAGTCAAAAGCACCTTTCCTCTAGTCTAATGGATAACCTCTTGTTTTTTTCTCAGCTTGTTGAGTAAATATTTAGAGATTTCTTTGTACTGAACTTGAATATATTTTTAAATTGTAATCATATCACCCCTTAGACATTATCTAACGTAAACAATCTCACTTTGGCTAGTCTCTCTTTATAATGTATTTTTAAGAACTGGTGCCCAAAAATGTGCCCTGCATTCTAGAAACCTTTTGAAGTGCAGTATCAAAGGATTCTGCAGAATCCAAGTATACTACATCAAAGTAAATTAGTTTGACATGATCTATTCTTCACTATGCTGGCTCCTACTAATAATGCTGTTGGTCATCACAAATCATTGGTAAGACCTCACCTTGAGTATGCAGTGCAATCTTGGGCACCGGTTCTGAAAAAGGATATACTAGAACTAGAGAGGGTACAGCGGAGAGCAACAAAATGAATTAAGGGATTGGAGGACTTGACATATGAGGAACGACTAAACAAACTTGGTTTATTTACTCTAGAGAAAAGACGACTAAGAGGAGACCTTATCACAATGTACAAGTATATGAGAGGTCAATACAAGGATCTCTGTGGTGAGCTATTTATTCCAAGGCCTGATCAGGTGACCAGGGGACTCCCCTTGAGATTAGAGGAAAGGAGGTTTAAACTGCAGCAGAGGAAGGGTTTTTTTACAGTAAGGTCTGTTAAATTGTGGAATTCATTGCCCAAGGAGGTAGTTATGGCAGATACAATGGATCTTATTTGTACAAGATCATTTCAACTCCACTTTACAAAAAAAAGACAACTGACTAAAGTAAGGACTTCGATAAAACATTGCTAAACGTTCATATATCTGTCACTTTTTGATAATATTACTCTAGTTATATATACTAGTTGAACAGCCCGTGTACATGGGCCACAGTGCCAGGCAGCAACGGCCGCTGTGCAGTCATGCACAGTACAGACTGCCCGCGCTGCAGCTGTTAACGGAGCAGGGCGCTCTGAATTCAGACCGTAGTCCTCTCTGCGCACTACTACGGTCTGAATTTGGAGCACCCTGCTCCATTAACAGCCGTGGGCTGGGCAATCTGTACTGTGCATGACAGCTTCTGACAAACATACATTAGTGAATTATTATATAGGATATATATATCTCCCCTAAATATCATTGGGTGTATGCCATCAGGTCCAGGTGCTTTATTCAACAAAACTTTTCCAATCTCTTTTGGACTCCTCACTCAGTAAGCCATCTACATGATGGAGCAAATTCTGTAACTCTCTGTTTGCTCATAGCCTACTATTGTTGCTTCATTAGTGTATACAGAAGAAAAAAATGTGTTTAACCTCTTAACGTCCAATGGCATGCCAGGACCATCATGGCTGTCTGGCACTCAAGGACCAGTGACGGTTCTGGCACGGCATGGAATTCAGGGCTCCCCCATGCGGCTGCACGCTTCTCAGGGAGCCTGGAATCAGATCCCCCGCCCCCCCCCCAAAAAAAAAAAAAAAAGTGCCACGTGGTCCTTAAGTGCTCGCCGGTCCTTATGGGGTTAAGGTGTCAAACATAGCCGTATCCTCACTAATCAACTCACCTGTTTCAGCTTTAAAAAGGTCAATGGCAATCAAAATATTTTTGAAATGTAGGTATGCAATATCCTACACTGCGACACACTACTGAATGGGAAAAAATGCATTTCGGGAGTTAAATTTGTGCCCATGGGAAGCAATGTAAAAGAAGTTGAATTTGCAATGCAATTACATGTGGTGGCTAGTACCATGTATTAAAGGGATAGTAATACTTACATTTTACTATCCCCCATCTTGTAGCCCTTAAAAAACTGAATTAAATTAGCCCAGCGGAATCTCTCAAACCTTTATGGTTTGAAAGATATCCGCTCTCATAGTTTTGCTGTTTTCCCTCTCCCCTGACATCAGAGTTCTAGCTAACAGCAGAGGAATCCGATCCCAGGACTGGCGGAGGCTCTTCAGCAGAGCCGGGATCACGTTAAAGCACACATAGAAGACCATTTCAGTGAAGGCTTTCTTCTTCCATAACACGATCTCAGCTCTGCTGAAGAGCCTCCGCTTGCTCAGGGACCGGATTCTCCTGCTGTCAGCTAGAATGCTTACGTCAGGGGAGAGGGAAAAAAGCAAAACTTTGAAAGCAGATATCTCTCAAACCATAAAGGTTTGAGAGATGCTGCTGGGTTCATTTAATTCAGTTTTTTAAGTTTTTACAATATGGGGGATAGTACAATTTAAGTATTACTATCCCTTTAAGGGACTCTAGTTTATTGCCAAGAATTTCCAGCAAAAAAAGTTGGAACGGAGTGCCCTAACGCACATGCCTAGCCACCAACATAAGTAGTGATCCCTACACGAGTGACCCGTGGATATATTGATATGGGGCACCAAGCCTAATATCAGTACATCCAAAGTAGTAAAAAAAGTGTGTTAAACAAAAAAAAAAAAAGCAACCCTTTCAGTGCCAGAGGAATACACAATGCATTGCTAAACAATGTGTTGCATACCCCTCTGGCACTGAAAGTGTTCTAAACAATGTGTGTGATTTTTTAAAAATAATGAATCCTTTGAGTGACAATATGTGGCACACACCCTCTGGAACTTAATAAGCCCAAAAATAACACCATAAAATTAAAATTAACACTTAACTTGTAATCTGGATGTCCTTGGGGTTTCTATCTTCTTCTTCATCTGTCTTCATCTGTCATCTCCATCATCTGTGCTCTAATAAATTCTTCTTCTTTCAAGTTAGTTAAAATAAATCATTAAATGTACATTGCCGTCACTGTTGCCTCAGGCGGTGGCAGGAAACAATAACAAAAATTAATCCTCCTAGTACCTTTCACCACGTTGCCCTATGCGTACTGAGGGTAATTTGAATAGGGACTGGCTTTTATTTGGCCAGTCCCTGTTCACACGAATTCCCTGTTCACATAGAAAGTGCCCTGCAGTAACCACACCTAACAGGCAATCAGCTTCTAGCATTTTGAGTCATCCCTCCAGCTAGAAGCTGATTGGCTGGGAGGTGTGGTTATTAAGTTCCATGCCCTGCATAACTCCACATCCCAGCCAACGGAAGCACTGGAAGTGATTTGAAAAGGGACTGGCCATATAAAAAGCAGTCTCTGTTCAAATTTCCCTCAGCTGCAATCGGGAAACGTTCCAAAAGGTACGGGGAGGGGGTTTTCTTGCTGGTTTTATCTGCCGCAGCCGGCGGAAGCGTAACATTAATGATAGATATATTTGCATAAATATATATTTTTTTTACAGCTTCTACACTTAATTCAAGAAGAAGAATAATGAGGTGCACAGATGAAGAAGAAAGATGACAGATGGAGATGACAGATAAAAGATGAAGAAGACGAAAGAACAGAATGACAGATGAAGAAATAGAGAAAAGAAGATGATGGAAGCTTACAGAAGAAGAAGGCCAGGGTGCAGAAAACCCTGCTGGACATTACAGGATTACAGGTAAGTGTTCCAACTATGGGTGATAGGATAGTGCTAGGGCTAGTATGGGTACACTTTATTGTTAATGTTAGTAACGGTCACTACTTGTATTTAACGCTTGGTGTTTGACACTGTGTCAGACACCGAGCACTAGCCAGATTCCTTTGATCTTCCCATTCCTCACACTATTTAGCGTGAGTTATGGGATTTAAAAAAAAACACAACAAACACTGGACCACGAGTTAGGTTCTGTGTCCCAGCGCTTGTTATGGTTCCTGTTGAGTGGGCAATTGAATTCTAACAGTATCACTGTGTGTACTGTTCTGTGTTCTTTTTTGCCTGAACGACAGTTTGACCTGTGGGAATTGGATTAGGCCCTAGATGAGTGGAGCCTCCTACTTGGAATGGTTATCTGTATAACAAATTGATAGGCACTTATGCTAGTTAAAGGTGAAAGTTCCCCTAGGATTGAGCCTAATTACACGCATATCAGAGGCCCACTGACTCACTGCAAAATAGGGACCAAAACAGCAACATATAGTAATGTGTATCTGGGGCCACTTTGGTGAGGAAAAATGTGCTAAAGCCTGCCACACCCACAACTTGCACAAATTAAACCACTGGACCATAAGCACAGTGACAAAGTGATGCATTTCTGGGTTAAACCAATTGTACCAAAGGGAAAAAAAGAACATTCCCATTGAATTAAATGGAGCTTTTCAGCCCTTGAATGCTACAAGATCTCTAGTGCATTGCCTCTCCAGCATTCAAAGGGTTAGACTCCTCATTTAACCCCTGAGGACAAGTAGGGTCTGCAAATAATTGTTTTGCAATGCGTTGCGCACCACTCTGGTCCTCTAGGGATTAAATCAGTGGACATTTTTACCATTTTCATTTATCACCTATGTGGCAGAAGGTCTAGCATTCAAATGGTTAAAAGTTTAATTTAACTAAATGAACATATTTATTTGTCCCCTATCACCCAACTGGTTTTCCACCAGAATTGTACCATTTTATTTGTGGATATGACTATACTTCCTGTTTATTAAATTCCCTTCTCCAGCCAAGAAAATGCATACCTGCTATAATAATATAGAATGTCTTTCATGAGGATCTCTCAGGGAAAGCAGCACAAAGCCTTTATATTTCCATTATTATGTTCATTTCCGTCCCTGGAAATATCTCTGCATTAGAACCGAAAAAAGTCTCCAAGGATTATCTGATCTGCTGTTCTTGTTTATTCGGCTGGAAGAAAAATCTTGAATGAAAACCAGAAATGCCTTCAGCCCAGACACTGGATTGAATGTAGCTGCTTCTCTACTGCCAGCAATGCAGACTGGATGATCACAGTTGCCCCCAGGTTCTGTGCTGTGAAATGCAGGAGAGGTGACCTGTTTTCTCTCAAAATCTCGTGAACAACAGCACAACTCTGACTATAGATGGTGCCATCATTACAGGTGAGTTCTGATGAGTATTATTTCAGAATATATTTAGGGATATCCATCCAACTGGTGGAGACAGATCGAGCAGGAAAACAATAAAAACAAAACCAGTGGTTATACATGTGCAGTCATGTGACCACTTCACACTCCTTTTAATAAGCAAATGAAAGCACATGAATACCAAGTGGACAGGCGCTACAAAATTAACCCTTATGCTGTTTTTTCTGTTTGCTGACATATACACTGAATTCATAAATATGTAATTTTGTATATTGTACCACTGGCTAAGTCATTGACGTGGAATTTTTTTTTTACCTAATATTAATGTAGATGATAGTAGAAGGGCAATATACTATAACATGCTACCACAAGGGCATTACAACATTATATACTGTATTATTAGCAGGCCAATGATATATGATATAATAAATGCCCTGATTGTCATATGTAATAGTACTAATGCTCTAAGGACTCAAGGAACAATATGCTGCCCTGCTGGGTTCATGCAATAATGAATTGCACTGCTGATATTACATAATGTACTAGGCTCATGTAACTATATTGCCCTGCTTGTTTCACATGTTGTTTTTTCCTTGTTATTTTATGTAATAATCTATTAGTCTCATATAATGTTGTATTGCCCTGCTGGTTTCATGTAATATCACATTGTACTGTTGACTTTCTATAATAATTTTCTAGTCTTATGTAATGATATACTGCATTGCTGGTTTCATGTAATAATACATTAAACTGCTGATTTTATATAATCCTCTACCAATCTCACGTAATGTTGTATTGCCTTGACGGTCACGTCATACTCTGCTGGTTTAATTTAATGGTGTATTGCATCATATTCTGCTGGTTGTTTCATTTAGTGGTGTATTGCCCTGCTGGTCTCATAAAACATGCATATTGCTGGTATATAACTTGCTCATTCAACTTTCTGCACCTTTACCATTCCTCTGTGTCTATATAACTAAATGTCTAGACTGTTGAAGTGGGAAAGCACTTCCATCATCTGTCCACTGACATGGCAGTTCAAATGTCTGGAGGCACTTACATCATGTAGCGCTTATACCTTCTGTGTTCCAACCTACCTTCCTCTAGACCAGGGAGGCTCATTTAAGTCCTCAAGGGCTACAAACAGGCCAGGATTTAAAAACTTCCCTGCTTGAGTACAGATGGGTCAGTCAAATTGAATGACCCACTGAAGGAAGGTGGCAAATGTTGTTTTTGGCAGCAAGTGTGTCAACAGCATCAAGCTGTGAACCCTGGATTTCTTTCTGGCACTCAAAGCACAAAACTCTTGAGGACCAGAGTGGTGTACGTTCTCATGGGGTTAACTAGGAATACACGTAATGGATATACAGTGTCTCTCTCTAACTTCCTCATTAATCATTTAGATCCCCAGTGGGTGGTGCAGTGCTCTCCGATGCTTTGTACACCCCTCTGGTAGTCAAATGGATTAACCCTTTGAGTGCCAAAGGGTATCCAACACATTGCTCTGCAATGCATTGGATACTCCTGTAACAGTTGAAGAGTATATCCTTTTTGCAACCATGCTCTGACTTATTTATCCATGTAGGTGCTGAGCCTGTCTCTCTGTTAAGTGTGCAGACTGTGATCCCTCTTGTATCTGAACCATAAGCCGTGTGTAGGAAGTGACTGTACCAAGTACACAGAACACGGGGAGCAATGAGACCAGCTCTGAATGCAATGATAAATAAGAATGCTCACCGGTGCGAAAAGCCTGTTTAATATTTTGACTGCCTCAGAGGTAAGCAATACATTTCACAGCAATGAAATTTACAATTCACAGGTACTCAAATGATTAATAGGAGGGCTAGTAAAGTGAGTTCAACATAATCAACTATTAGTATTCTAACCCTTTCATTGTCTGAAAGGTGTCTAGCCACAGAATCATACTCTGGTTCTCAAAGGTTTTTATAAGGTATGATGTCTCCCCCCCATTCTTTTTCTCCCACTCTCCCTCCCTCCAACTCTCCCATTTCACCCTCAACCACCATATTATCTTTCCCTCATGTTTCTATACCCCATTGCTCATTTCTATTCCTTCCTCCACCCATTATCATTCTCTCTCCCATCTCTTCCCCATTGTCTTCATTCTCATGGTTCTCACCTTGCCTTTCTTCCCCCATTTTGCCCATTCCCTTTCCTTTCTTTCTCCCTTTGCCCTCTCTCTCCCCTTTTGCCTCCCTCCCCATTCCACTTCTTCACCACCTTTATCTGTGTCTTTACTCAAGCCGTTGGTTTGTAATTGCTACACTTCTGCACCAGTCCAGCCTGGTCCTGTACAAGTTGAAGCCCATGAGGAGTATAAGGTGCAAAATATTTTAGACACACAGAGTCAGAGGACACCTACAATATCTCGCACACTGGAAAGGTTATGGGCCAGAGGAACGTTCCTGGGTATCCAGTGGCAATGTTCCTGCTCCAGCTTTGCTCCGTAGGTTACATTCACTGTTTCCCGCTAAACCTGGTCCTCTCCTGCAGGGGAGAGGTCATTGAGGGGTGGGTACTATCACGGTGCCCATGATTATTACCTGCCTGGTATGGGTGCCTATCTGCTGGCCTCACTGTCGCAGGCGTGCATCATTGAAGTTGCTCTCGCTGTTTTGTAGCCTTTGGCACTAATTGTATCCCACCTTCTCCTTTGGCCTTATATATGGCCTGAATACTGGGCTTAGTTGCACTTTCGTGGTGTACCTGTGTGTTACTACTGTGTGTGCTCTCGTCTGACCTTTGCTTGGCTTCAGCTGATTCTCTGATTCAATCCTTGGCTTTGTCTGACTACCCGCTTAGGTATTGACCAGTGGCTCTGTCCGACTACCCGCTTTGTGTATGACCTAGGCCTTGTCTGACTACCCGTTCTGGACTGACCCTGATTCTGGCTGACTACCCGCTCTGTGAGTTCTGTGGCTCTGGCTGACTACAAGCTCCGTGCTTGACCCCGGTACTGTCTGACTCTCCACTCTGTCTCAACCGGCTTTTGCTGGCCCTCGCTCAGTACAGCCTACAAGCAAACTTTACCTCCCTGGCATTGTTGCGACTGCCTTCCTCTCGGTAGCTCAGGGTTAATCTCACCCCAGGTATTGCTCTAGCAGTCTCGTTGCATGCATCCTTGACTAGCTATACCTCTGAGGCTATTACCTGTCTGTGACCCTGGTAGCAATCCTGTTGCCTGATCCCTCCAGGTATTGCTATAGCATTCTCTCTCTCCGTGCCTCCTTGACTAGCTATACCTCCGAGGTTATTACCTGTCCATACCCTGGTCTCCCTCCTGTTGCCCGATCCCTAGCTCTCTAGGTTTCTGAACGCTTGCTCTTTAGAATCATAGGCTAGATTCTACCTCCTTGGCGATTCACGGTCACAGGTAGTAGCTCAGTGTCCGCTCCCGGGTAGTGGACTGCGCACTGTCATCATGCCTGTTCCTGGGAAGGTTGAGGAAGTGTTTTTCTCCTGTATATTGATGTTAGTAAACTGGTTAAATTCAAATTTACTTGTGTTATGTGATTCTTTATCTTAAGTATACCGTGACATCTGCTCAGACTTCCACAACGCAAACATTATCATTTCCTTAACTCTCTCACTGCCATAAAGATGTGGATTGCACACCTTTGTGACAGTGAATGTGATCCAAAATTAGCACTATATAATAGACTCTGCTCGTGTTGTACTCACTAGCTGGAAGACACTATCCCAGTAAAGTGATTGGTCATTTGAGATGCTGCTCTGTCCACCATACGGCCATGCTGCAATGATCTTTACAGAGGATCATACTGTTCACAGATGAAAGAGTAATATATACAGCACGTTATGAGAAATATTTCTATCCTAAGTTATCCTGTATCATTTGAGATTGGTCATCTGAGACACTGCTCTGCCTGCAACACAGTAGTGCTCTACACATCGGCTTTGTACAGGGAAGTACACTGTTTATAGATGGGAGGGCAACATATACATATACAATATAACACGACTGGACCTTTGCCCGCTATTGACTCACTGCATCATCTTGGATGGGAGAGAATACTAAAAGTAAATTGTTTATTGACCATTTCTGCACTCTGAATCCTTCATTATTAACAGGATTACTATACTGTTCAGTGATAGTCATTTATGTCCTTTATACTTACGATGGGAGAGGATCTCACACACTGCTTGGACAACTAGTAAGAATTTACATTCATTTTACCATTGTATTAATTGTTGTATTTTATTTATTTTTATTATTGGGTTATTACTCTTTATATTTTTTGTTTCTATTGTCCCATATTAAATATTATATAATAATATTATTTATTTGGTGCAGGGACCTCTCTCCTAATGTTTCTATGAATGTGGCACCTACAGTATCTCACATAAGTGAGTACACCCTTCATATTTTTGTAAATATTTTTATTTTATCTTTCATGTGACAACTCTGAAGAAATGACACTCTGCTACAATGTAAAGTAGTGAGTGTACAGCCTGTATAACAGTGTAAATTCGCTGTCCCCCTCAAAATAACTCAAAACACATCCATTAATGTCTAAATCTTGGCAACAAAAATGAGTACACCCCTAAGTGGAAATGTCCAAATGGGGCCCAATTAGCCATTTTCCCTCCCCGGTGTCATGCGATTCGTTAGTGTTACAAGGTCTCAGGTGTGACTGGGGAGCAGGTGTGTTAAATTTGGTGTTATTGCTCTCACACTCTCTCATACTGGTCACTGGAAGTTCAACATGGCACCTCATAGCAAAGAACTCTGAGGATCTGAAAAAAAGAAGTTGCTCTACATAAAGATGGCCTAGGCTATAAGAAGATTGCCAAGACCCTGAAACTGAGCTGCAGCACGGTAGGCAAGACCATACAGCGGTTTCACAAGACAGGTTCCACTCAGAACAGACCTCGCCATGGTCGACCAAAGAAGTTGAGTGCACGTGCTCAGCGTCCTATCCAGAGGTTGTCTTTAGGAAATAGACGTATGAGTGCTGCCAGCATTGCTGCAGAGGTTGAAGGGGTGGGGGGTCAGCCTCTCAGTGCTCAGACCATACTCCGCACACTGCATTAAACTGGTCTACATGGCTGTCGTCCCAGAAAGAAGCCTCTTCTAAAGATGATGCACAAGAAAGCCCGCAAACAGTTTGCTGAAGACAAGCAGACTAAGGACATGGACTACTGGAACCATGTCCTGTGGTCCTATGAGACCAAGATAAACTTATTTGGTTCAGATGGTGTCAACCATGTGTGTCTGCAACCAGGTGAAGAGTACAAAGACAAGTGTGTTTTGCCTTCAGTCAAGCATGGTGGTGGGAGTGTCATGGTCTGGACCTGCATGAGTGCTGCCGGCACTGGGGAGCTACAGTTCATTGCGGGAACCTTCGGAGGAGTATTCCAACATGATAACGCCCAAACACACCTCCAAGATGACCACTGCCTTGCTAAAGAAGCTGAGGGTAAAGGTGATAGACTGGCCAAGCATGTCTCCAGACCTAAACCCTATTGAACATCTGTGGGGCATCCTCAAACGGAAGGTGGGGGAGTGCAAGGTCTCTAACATCCACCAGCTCCATGTTGTCATTATGGAGGAGTAGAAGAGGACTCCACTGGCAACCTGTGAAGCTCTAGTGAACACCATGCCCAAGAGGGTTAAGGCAGTGCTGGAAAATAATGGTGGCCACACAAAATATTGACACTTTGGGCCCCATTTGGACATTTCCACTTAGAGGTGTACTCACTTTTGTTGCCAAGGTTTAGACATTAATGGCTGTGTGTTGAGTTATTTTGAGGGGGACAGCGAATTTACACTGTTATACAGGCTGTATACTCACTACTTTACATAGTAAAGAGTGTCATTTCTTCAGTGTTGTCACATGAAAGATAAAATAAAAATATTTACAAAAATGTGTACTCACTTGTGAGATACTGTATTTTATCCCCTCTCATGTAACTTACGTCTATTGTAAGGTGCTGCGTACACTGTGTGGTGCCATATAAATAAAGATATACATACATAATATAGAGGAGTGCTCTTCTTTTTATATTTAGTGAGATGTTGTTCTCCATACCATGACAACATGTCTGGAGATTGGGCTTCAAACCCATTGGGGTAAGCATTTTCTCCATAGGAATAGTGGCACTGTGGTGAGCATACTAGGGTAAACCTTGTTGGGCATTGTGGATGTCAAAATAACCAATATGAAGAGCAGAGATCTAGTTACATTCTTATGACGTATGATTGAACTGGCCTCATTAAAGCCTGACTTGGATCTATGGAGGGGGGTGGTAGTTGACTCTGTACAGTATAGAAGCCATACCCATGGATCTGGGTTGAACGGACGCCGAACCACTGCTGTACCTGCTGCCATTCTTCAGATCAGCCGTGGACTCATAGCTCATCCTGTTCAGATTGCCAATATTGTGCCTGGTCAGATGAGCGTTCATTATTATATGTGCAGACTTGTCAAGCACACCTCTATCTGGTATGCTAGCAAAATGCCCCAGAATTTCTGAACTTTTGGGAGAACTTGAGTGCTGTGTTTATTTGAATCAGCTGATCAGCGTATAGGTAACTCAGCTGGTTCAGTGAATACAGAAGTGCAGAAAAGGTGTGAAGCCTTTCTGTGTTACAGGGGTGTGCAATCCACATCTCAATGGCACTGAAAAGTTTAAGGGAGGGCAGCTGCTGTCTGCTCTTAAAGCGGAACTGTTATGATTATGTAAGTAAAGACCTATTAATATATAATCTTAATGTGCACAACAAAATATGGTTTCAATTTTCAAGTGTGTCTGGATCTATGCAAATTCTACCTGTTTTGGAGCGACACGAGCAGGGAGAGTGTGGCCATCTTTGCGAAGTTGACAGCACATGCACCACCTCACCCTGTCTCTGTCAATCACTGACCGGGAGACGGCCCCTGATCCTCCTACTGTACCAACAGGACCTGGGTGCACAGAAGGGTTGAAGAGCACTGGGTCACAAGGATATCACAGGCAAGCCACAGCGGGGATTAGACTTCAAGAGGGGAGTGGCTTGTACTGTAAGGCGCACCGCGATTATGTCGCTAGGTACATTTTCTAAAGCACATTTTACAGAAAACCAATTATTTAAAAAAATTAATAAAATAAACACATCTCTGGAGACAACATTTGTTCAACTACAAATTAAATCTAATCCATAGTTTGATGAAACCCCTTTTAAGCAAAGACAGCAAACTGATCTCCGCCTCCATAGACAACTATATAGGGACATCACAACATCACCAACCTCAGGCTGGCAATATTAGGCCTGTGAATTCTGCCAGTCGAGGCTGGTAATAGAATTTAGTGCATGTAAACACCCCCACATGAATACAACAATGGCAAACCATATGCACTATAGGGGAGAACTACAAATTCCCATTGATTTACATGGGAATTAACCCTTTGAATGCTAGATAGGTCTCCAATGCATTGCAAAGCAGTGTATTAGAGACCTCTCTATTACTCAAGGGGTTAAATCCCAATTTAAATCAATGGGAACTTTGGGAATTTTTAGCTTACCCCTATAGTGCCCAATGGCTTGTCCCAGAACTTTTCTTTTGAATATACAGCCCATTACTGTGTTGCAGGAAGTTCTTTCCACCACACAAGCGGTTGAGGGGGTATTTTTGTTTTTATTGTGCTTATTTCATACCTGCCAGGTCAACCTTCCCTTCATTTTGGCTCCCTGTCCTGTGTTATTCTGTCCTAGATTTCATGCCAGGGTTTTGTAATTAAGGGCCAGTGGCATCCCTTGGAACTCTCACCAGAGGGGAGTCCTGTGGTGTTGCTGGGGGGAGAAAACAAACTTGATTTGCATCAAAAGGGGGTGTGGCTTAACTGTGAGGGGGTGGAAGTGGAGGAGAATTGGGCAGGGTGTAGGATGAACAGAATGGGAAAGAGCAGAAGTGGGCAGAGTTTCAGTAGAAACTCCCCACATCTGGAGACTCAGCCATGAAGTGTCAAAACCGGAGTCTCAGGAGCAAATCTGGAGAGTTCCCAGCTATGGCCAGTGGTTTGTGCAAGCCATTGCTCTGCAATGTGTTTAAAGTCTCTGGCCCTAAAAGGGACACTAACATATACCTCCCAAGTGTTCCTCTTTAGGAGGAATAGTCCCTCTTTGAGACCCAAATCCCTCTTCCACACCCTGGTGTCCCTCTTTTCAGGAGATCAGACTGTGTGTTGTGTATACAAGTATCACATTGCACCACAGCAATTCAGCTCACATTACTGTTTGTATAAACGTCAGTATATGTGTTTTTAAATTAGTCTGTGTAAATAAAATACTTTGGTCTTGTTCTAAATCAAAGAGGTGTCAGTAGGAAATGAAATAAGCTGAAAATGCTAAGTAATGGCCTGCCCATGAGTCACGCCCCCAGCAACACCACCTAAAACAAAAGTGTCCCTCTTTGGCCATTTCACATGTTGGGAGGTATGCTGAAGGGCGGCTTGGTTGGCTGCACATCACGTTATCGGTATTCTGCCTCCCAACTGGCTGTGCTTTCTAGACTAGTGGGCAGTGGCCCCATGGTGACAATGCCGCTGCAACCAAAGCCCACAAATTCAATTACCTGCCATCTTCTAGATCCCTCCTGGTAAAATGAAAATCCCCCTTATCATCAGGGGGTTAATAATGTTGTTCAGTGATCTGATGGACTTGGAGCTGGTCAGTCTTTCTTCAGGGCATGTTGTTGCTGAACAGCAGTTTCACTACTTAACCCTTTGAGTCCCAGAGTGGTATCCAACACATTGTTTCACTCCTGTTGTTACCCACCTGGCAATCAAATTGTTAATTTGCATGTTCTGGCACACTTTTTCCCTTTTAAGGGGCAGTAGCTTATGCATTGTCATGGTTGAATTACTATTCAGTTGAGTTGCACTTTTAGTTTTTTATTACTTTGTTGAACACTTAACCCTCTGAGTGCCAGAGAGGTGCACAGCACACTGCGAAGCACTCACAGGGTTAAATGTTAGGGAGGGCAGTAATTGCAAATTATTACTTTGGTTATCTCTAGTGCCAAAGGGGTTAAAGGATAGATGTATACTAATTTCGTGAGTCCACACATTGAGAGCGTTTTGACTTCTACTATGATAACTTTTAAAGTGTAATCACATAGCCCAAGTGTCCCTTGTTTGAGACCCAAATCCCTCTGTCCCTCTTTCCACCCTGGTGTCCCTGTGTTTAGGAGATCAGACTGTGTGGCGTGTATACAAGTGTATCACATTGCTACACAGCAATAAAACTCACATTAATGTTGTGTAAACGTCAGCATCTGTTTATAAATTAGTCTGTGCACATACAATTCTTTGGTTTTGCTCTAAACCCCTTATTCAGTTACACAAAGATATCTTACTAAGCTATGAAGTAACCTAAAATGATTGGTAATGCCCCCCATTCTGGTATGAATATGAAAGAAAAAAAATTGATTAGAGAAGCTGCCAGTGCATTACCTCAAATGAGTCGAAGACCTCGCTAGCATTCCAGGGCTTAAAAATCCTACTTAAGTATATGTGAGAGTAATTGACTACTATTGAGCAGTTGTTTTCCCCTTTTCTTCTCAATATATCGTGTACACGTGATTTTTTTTGTGCCACTAGGAAAGTAAAGGGACTGATAGTACGCGAAGAGTTTGCGCGACACCTGCTGGTAATTTGTTGAAAGTGCGCCAGCTGCAGTGAAATTCCCAAACACTATGGAGGGTTTGCGGCTGACTGCAGAACGCGTTTAGTAGGTGTAATTGAATATAGGCGGTAGCGGTATAACTAAAATATGGATTGCACATTATGTTCATGCATATGGCCGTGTCAGATTTATGATCTATTGCTACAATGATATGTGATAACGTGTAGCAATTTAAAAGCCGAAGTCCTAGAAGAGCACCATGTTTCCAACCCACATCAGATTTTTTCTGTTACTCTAATAAATCTTGGAAAAAGAAACGTCTGCATAATATATTCTTAATTTTATGAAAACCGTTTAAAGATTAAATATATATAAAGCATACGCGTATGTTTCCTTGTATTTTTTATTTAAACATCACTTTTCAACTGGTTCCATAGTGTAGTGGTTATCACGTCTGCTTTACACGCAGAAGGTCCTGGGTTCGAGCCCCAGTGGAACCAATTTTTTTTTTTTAATAGCTTTCTAAGGAATACGTATTCCTAAAAATGGTTTAACAAATGCCTCTGTAAAACGAATCCGTTTGTTTCCTGGTAGTAAATTCTAGTCATACAATCTTATGTTCTGAGGGAACATCCTGTCCTGCTTTTTCCTGGCAAAGAATACACTTTTACAACGCGCTGGATACGTCTTCTGTATTCAGGGGGTTAAAAGCCCAATGAAATCACTGGGAAATTGGGGAGTGTTTATTTATTCCCAATACTGCAGTTGGTTTGGTGCAAGCCTGCCTCAGTTTATTGTTATTATACTCAGGGCCCATTGTCTCATATATTAATATGATAAATGCAATCCTTTGTTTCTTGCAATGATTTACTAGTCTCCTCTTTCAGAGTAATTTATGAATATGTTATGGTTCATGTACTGACTTTTTTTTAATTAACCTCTTAGATGCTAGAGAGGCCTGCGGTCCATTTGATGTTTTTCTAACCTAAGAAAGTTAACTGTTTAATTCTCTTAGCCAATAGATATTCTGCCTCCTATTCTGATAGAACACATTTGTAAAGCCGTTCAATGCATTTAGATGGTGGAACATCCACCTGAAACCAGGTCTAGTGGAGGGCCCTCTTGCCTTCTCCCCCTGGCTATGGAGTGCAGGACCATCTGAGACCAGTGGACCAGGGGCTTGCAATCCAGTGCTGGCAGGAGGCTAGGGGTCATGCCCTTCTCAGCGGTGAGCAGAGTTTGTGCTTTTAAATAAGACCCAATGTTACCCAAGTTATTAATCCATTTCACTTTTTTCTGTTGCAAGTTGCCATGGAGAATGGATTCCAAGTGGAAGATACAGCACTAGGGGGTATAGAGGGTACAGTTGCGCCAGTGCTCTAGGCTCCAATAAGCTTTTTTTATGCCTCTATTAACCTTTTGAGTGCCAAAGGGGTTCGCAAAGCAATGTGTTGCGTACCCCTCTGGCAATCAAAGGTTAATATATTTTTATGTTTGGGGGCCCATAAAGGTTTACACCGGGGTCCTCAAATGACTGCTTTTGCAACTGTACAGCACCCTAACATATTTATTGACAATGTGGCAACCTCAGCTGGTTCTGTGGGGAAGACGCCAAGGAACAAGACAACAGCAGCCTCCAGAAAAGAGAACTTTAGTTCCACGGCCATTACCAGGCTAGAACTTAAGAGGTAATATATCCCTGCTTCCTGTAACCTAGATATTCTTTAGTTAATTTAGAGCATGCTGTAATTTAGAAGTCTCATTGCTTGAACACACACAAGAGAAGCAGGAAGTGACCTTATCCTTTCTATCACATTCTCTGTGGAGCTGTATGTCACTGACTTTGCTCTCCATTAGAATGTAACATTATTCTAATTAGAATTTGACCACTAGAGGGCACTGCTAATAAAAAAAACCAAAAAAAAACACAAGGTTAAAAGGTAATAACTCTGGAAATATGCATCTCTCAGCAGTGGGAGTGCCCTTACTTTACTCAACAGAAAACACCCTGCAATATATGTTTCATTTAAAAAAAAGTTTACTGTTTCGTTAAGCCAAGCTTCCACTCCATTACTAATACAATTGTTTAATAATCATTTTATTATGAAACCATTTAAAGTGCTAGCATGATATACAGTATATAACAAAGCAATGAGATAAACACCCTTCTGGCATTTAAATGTTTAACCCCCCCCCCCCATCATTAACCATTTGGTTGCTAGAAATGTCTACAATGCATTGCTAATAGTTGAGGGGGTTAAAAGCACCATTGAAATCAATGGGACTTTAGTTTGCGCCAAAAATACTCCAGTTTCTCTTAGTACATCAGCTTCATTGTTTCAGCTGTCATTAACAATTAAACTAATGATAAATTAATTTTTCAGGTCTTTCTGTAAATCCCAGAGATTCATGACAAATTAAATAAATAAAGCAAGAAAAATCAGTAATATAATATTCTAGATTTTATTTTGTATTAAAGTACAGCAGATCAAGAGTTCTGAAGTACAGATCTCACTTTTTCATTTCTTGGAATTTCTTCTCATTAAAAGGAATGGTAAATATGGAATGTAATTATTTAGAATACTGTGTGGGCTTTGAATATTCACTAGGTTAGCTAGATATTTTTATAAACTGATCTCAGTGCTTTTTCCTCCAGTGTTATTGTTCTGAAGTGATTTGTGTGAAATCAAATCTCTATAAAACTTGAAATTTAAATCAATCGCTGACCTTGAGCTTAACCCCTTGAGGCCCAGAAAGGTGTGCAAAGAAATGCATTGCACATTGCTCTGGTTATCAAGGGGTTAAAGGGATAGTAATACTTAAAATGTAAAAAAAAATATATATTGTTGAGTTTACCCTCCTGTTGAGAGATGTTTCATTCCAAAGTTATCGCAGTTCAAATGCAAATTTATTAGGTGTAATATCATAATGTCCTGAAATGTTACAGTGGCACTTTTTCTACACGATCCTATAAAGGGTTTATGGTCAATTGACCAGAGCTGTCCATAGGATGCTGTAGCAGCAGTGCCTCTGTGAAATGTCAGGCCATTGAGATTTTGCACCTACAAAAAAAATTAAACTTTGAGCTGCAGTAACTTTTTGAATAAATCATCACTCAGCAGTGGGAGTACCCTGCTAATGCTTTTACATTATTTTTTTTGTGAATAAAATTTTATTTAATAATATAAAGAGCATACAAAGAATGTTCCTGTACAGCATATATCAAAACAGAGAAATGATTAATTAGTATTGAGCCAAAAGCATAAAAAAGGGAGTATATATGTTGTTTTCAGAAACATATCAGAAGTTTAAACCAAGATTACTACCATATTGCAAAAACAATATCAAAGAAACAAGGCTGGTAATCATAGCCTGTGGAGAACCTGGGTCTAATTAAATCATGACTCCAGAAAGAGGCTCTGACTGAACCTGACACTAGAAAGTACTGGTCCAGAAGGAAAGATAAGAGAATGGGTCCTTGAACAATTCGTTAATGTGAAACCCAGGGCCTAAGAAATGGGTTTTCAGAGAAGAAAGAAAACAGATGAAGGATAGTAGAGAGAAGAGGAGAAAAAATGGAGAAGAGGAAGGAATGAAGGGAGGTAAAGGGTGGGATGGGGAGAGGGGCTGAAACTGCACCTCTAAACAGTGTTTAATAACAAGAAGTTGCTCGTCCCTCCACTGGGAGGAGGTGGGGTCTCATAGGGCGAAGACGGAAGAGGTGCAATCACAAGGCATATGTTGAGCACTCCCAATGAGTCCAGATGTCCTTAAAACTGTGGTGGGAGAGATAATTGTCACATATGCAATTTTTCAAGATCTCTATAGTTATTAACTCTGGCTTTCCACACCTCTTTGGAGGGTGCACCTTCTTGCTTCCAATGGGAGATGTTCACTCTGGCTACTGTGAGCATAAAGTGAAGAAGGAAAAATATCTTAAGCAAAAACATGTGAAGATAGGAGAACAAATAAAGCACAAAGAAGTTGTAGAGGGTTCATGGCAGGGTGGTCCTGCAAAGCCACACTCAGTCAATATGCAATCTGGTCGATCTCTCAAGGACTGCTCCATCTAGTAGTAATAGAGGTGTTGTAGTACTTTCCAAAGTCAGGCAGCCCCAAGTCCCTGGCCGCCACATATTTGGAACTGAGTGTCTGCATCTGTTTCAGATATGTCCAAGGAATCTGGATCAGCAAAGTCTGGAACAGATACAAGAACTTGGACAGAAACATAATTTTAATAATGTTCAGTCTACCAAACCAGGATAAAAGTAGATTTTGCTTCCTCTTTAGATCAGCAGAAAGCAACTACCAGGTATGTGATCAAGTCAGATGCACACTGAAAGGGATAGAGGGCTTGCAGATCCCTGCAATGTGTTAGAGGCACTTAGACATTAAGTATTTCAGATTTGACCTCAATGACTTGAGAATGCTTTTACATATTGTGTTACTATGTCTTTAAGGAATCATAATATTCTTTATATTAATTTCTTCTTGGTAATCTATTTTTAAAAGAAAATTAGTTGCAAAAGCAGGGAGCTGTTTTTTGAAGTCAGAAAGGAATTATTTTATCCACTTGGTGCTCAATCGAAAATGATGGAAAAGGCTTCAATAGGGTTTTTTTTTTTAAATAAAAATGGAGATGACTTCTCCAGTGATATTACTTCTCCAGTACCTATATTATTTTATGGACTTGGATCTCTACAACTTCAAAAATCTTAGTGCATAGACTTCATAGAATAACATAGGTATTGGAGAAGTGGTATCACTAGAGAAATTGCCTCCACTTTATCACTTCTTTATCACACCTTAGTGCATAACCCCCATTGTTTTATTAGAAATGGCCATGGGTGTCTGGGGGGGGGGCAAGAGGACATTTGTCCCACCCTACACTTGCCTTCCTCCCCAGATAAAAATAGAGATTGGGTGAACTGACCTGGGAGGCATATTATGGCTTTGCCTCTCCCCTCAGAAAAAATGTCTGTGAATGTCCATGTAAATTGTCCTGTTATGTGCGTACTGTGTTGAATTAATTCATAGCACAGTGTGTGGTAACATTGGTCCAGCACAAAAAATGCAAGATCCATTTCTCAAAAAAGTTTTTTTATAAACAAATGGACAACACAACATATACATAGTTTTTAATAATTTTTCAAACTAATTAAACTTATTATAGAATGATAGAGCACCTCAAATGGATCTGCTTTTAAGTATAACAATGGACAAGGCTGGATTCCCCTTTACGTAAAGTAGGCAACTAGTAACAAAGGGTGCCTCACTATACTGGCCACTTCCACAACACTGAGCTGTGGGTATGACCAGCACAAATCGACTGTCTCTAGTTCATGTATCAATTTCTAAATTGCTACAATGTCCAATTTATATACCCAATGCCATGAACCATTTATTTCAGTGGTTGTTTACTGTGTATGTAATGTTTTAGGATAAGGGTACTTTCTTCTGTGTCCCCTACATCAATTATGATGCAGCTGGTAGAACCTCTCAATTTTTCTACTTAAGGTCTACTCCAGGAGCCATTTCGGCATGTGTTCCAACAGTGCAAAGCACGCAATGCTGCGGACATCTGTCGGATGTTTCCAAGAAGAAACCTGCCACTTGGGGGGAATTCTTAAACCTTCTCTGGAGCTATTTATGGGTAGTGTGCTTTCCATACTTGGAACACCAGCCGAATATAAGGATTCAGGATGCAGGTAAGTGACTTTAAGTTTGTTATATGAAGTTTTCTTATGTGTTGCTAATATAGTATTTAGGATGACCACATCTTATAAATCTGCTCCTTCCAAGGGGAAAGCTGTTAAGGCTCCAGTACTTAAGGAAGACAGAGGGTTGATGACCCAGAGGAAGGTACATCATCTAGAGTACTTGATTCTAAAGAGATTATGAGCCTGCAGGAAGTAGTATCTGAGAACTGCTCAGAAGAGGAAGAAGCAGAGGAAGAAGAAATTCAGAAGGAACCTTTAATTTAGATAAGATGGATGGCTTCCTCAGAAAGTCTTAGGAAAACTCTAGGAATCATGGAAGAACAGAAAGAGTTGTGAATCATAGATGAAGCCATCTTAGGAAATAAAAATGCAAAACCTGTTTTTTCCTGCGCCTCTGGTTACCAAGAGATTTACAAACATGTATGGTATTCCTAAGGAAAATGTTAAGTCATGGGCTAATTGTCCCAATATACTGTAGATGCAGCCATATCTCTGCTAGCTAAACATACCATACCATGGTATGGAGGATGGGTCATCATTAAAAGATCCAATGAAAAAAATAATGGAATCGCCATTAAATAAGCAATTTTCCTTCATAGGACAAAATATTAAAGTGTCTATGACCTTGGCATGTATACTAGAATAATGGGTATTTGGCTCTCAAACATTGAAGAAAAACTTGAGGCCTCAGTTTCAAGGTTGAAGTTATTAGAAGAGGAAGCTAACAGTTTGCTTGACATCCCTGGGTTACATCAGGCTATCTGCAAAATCCTCAGCCCTTTTGAGGGGAATACAGAAGTAGATTTGATGGCAGCTGCTCTCAATTCCAAATGTCCAAAGTTCTTTTCCCAATGGAAAGATCAGTTAGCCCTGGGACAGGATGCTCTGAAACATTCCTGGAGATTCTCGCTGGCATATGTCTTCCCTCCCATACCCCTGATAAGGGAAGTCATGAGGTACAGGTGATAATTATAGAACCTTAGTGGCCCAGGAGAAGTTGGTTCTCGGAATTGGTCAAGAAGACAATATCCAAAGCTTGGTCTCTTCCGAACATACCAGACTTAATAACGTAGGGGCCAGCAGCACATCCCAATCCACGTTTTTCTTTTCCAACTAGCAGCCAGGAGGCTGAATGGGAATCTTTGAAAGACAGATGTCTTTCCAGTTCAGTTATTAAGACTATCATGGCAGGAAGAAAATCTTCCATAGCTAAGGTTTATGAAAGGGTATGGAAAGCCTTCAGGAAGTGGTGTCTATAGAATAACATTAGAAAGGATGATATTTCTTTGGTCTCTATTGTAGAATTTCTGGGATTTGATTCTGGTCTTAATCCAGTATATATTAAAGTTCAGGTTTTCTGCCCTGTCTGCTGTTCTAGTAAGACAGTTTTCTTAAGAAGATATAGTTAGAGGCTTCATAAGGGCAATAAAGAAGGCTAGACATAGAATTAGAAAATTAGTTCCATCATAGGATTTGAATTTGGTCCTAAACCAGATAGCTGATACCAACCTGTTTGAGCCACTGGATCAGGTACCTATTCGCAACCTGACCTGGAAAACTGTATTTTTGACTGCTATAACCTCCGATATGAGAGTTAACAAACTACATTCTTTGTCTTGTCAAGCACCCTACTTATCTTTCCATCATGACAAGGCTGTTCTTCGTATAAAGCCAATTTTCAGAGGAAAGGTTATATCTGACTTTCATTTGAATCAGGAAACTAAAATGCCTTCATTCTGCCCAAATCTTGCACCAGAGGTCTCTTATGAGTCAACTATCTGGCTTCCCCATCAGGACCACCAGGGCTCCCACTGTAGTCCAGTCTTCATCGGCAGGTTTGCTCACAGGACAACAGATCTGCAAATAGTTGCTCTTTAACTTAAAAGGATAGTAATGTTTCAAAATAAAAGCAGCTCCAATTAAGCTTCATAGTATTTAGACCATGGAGAGTGCTGTTTCAATACTGTCAGAGTTGTAGTTCAAGAGTAATTGAAATATAAAGTATCCCCCTCCCACCCCTTTTACCTAGTGTAAGCCACCTCCCCTCAGATGTGTAATCTGATTTGAAGACCAGACAGCTCACAGCAAGGGATAATCTTCTTACTGTAAGAACAATTAAAACCCTGCCCCCCTTGACAGCTTTTTCCCTTATACTAATTGAAGATTGTCCTTCTCTGTAAGCCATCTGGACAACACCCCTCTGTTCTGAGGTGAGCAGTGTTACATCAGTAAAAGGGGAGAGATGGGGATACTTTATCATTCAATTACCCTTGAACTACAACTCTGACAGTATTAAAATAACACTCTCCATGGCCCAAATACTACGAAGATTAATTTGAGGTGCTTACATTTTGAAACATTACTTTCCTTTTAAGTGCTAGAGAGATATCCAACACATTTTGAAGCAATGTGTTAAACCTTTGACTACTAGAAGTATTTAACAGCCCACATTTTAAATCAGCTGATAATTTTATGAATTTTTATTTGTTTGTCTGTGGTGCGGTTTGTCTGCCTCAGAATTGCTCCAGTTTTTAATTTTATATATGTTCCTACAAATCAGATGTGGAGGAAATCAAGAATTACTTAATTGCAAAATCATTTAACTGATCTTCTGTAGAACTTTGATCTGAATGTAACAACTGTGTCCTTGTGTTCCTTGTATTATTCATGTAAGGTTAGTTGTTACAGTAATGTTTCCAATGATTTGATGACCCTTCACAATGAGCTAACCGTAAGATTAAGGTGCTTAATGAAGTAAGGCTTAAGTTAATCTCACTCCCAAGAAGTGCTGTGCAGTATAGCAGAGGATATTTGTTAAAGAAAGACCAAGAAATGCAGCTCCACAGAAGATATATCCTATTGCTTATTCCATTTTGGTTTGAAGGTAAGGGAATGTATTTACCGAAAGTGTATACTGGGGATAGGTTTATTATGAGTCATATTTTGAAATGAAAAGTGGAAGAAATTCTTGGACTACAGCATATGGGGGACTGCAATAAGTAGGGAAGGAGATGGAAATGACACTTAAGAGCTATAAGGCCTGTGCAAGTAGTACCAGATCATACAGTACCTGTCACCACAGTTGATTCTGACACAGTACACAAAGGGTGCCCATAGTCAATCCACTGTCAGGCCTATCCCCCACCCCCATGGCTGATAGCTGTTTTGGGGCTTTAAGGTGCATTCAGTATTACAATAAGTAATGAGCTCAGTATGTATTGGCCTACTCAATTTGCATCTCTCCAGTGGTGGTTGGACTACAACTTCCATCATGCTCAGCCAGTTGCTGCTGTTGATGAGAGCTGTAGTCCAACAACAGATGGCTGGATAGCCACACTCTACCCATCCCTGGTATGGAAGTTTTCATGAATTATCAGTGCCAATGTAAGGAGACTGTATGTGCTGGTTAGCAAATAAAGTTTATGATTCATTTAAAGTAAGTGTAGTAACCTACCAAAGATTTTAATGACCTTATGTTGGATTTGGCTTCTTTAGTGTATTTATCTTTAAGTGAATGAGGGAAGAGTAATCAATACATGATTCTGCAATAGGTTCCTGGTCCCTCTGGAACTTAAACATGTAACAGATACATTAACCCTTTGAGTGCCAATAATGGATACCTTTGGCACTCAAAGGGTTACATCGTATACTTGGTGGTACAGTGTAAAATAAGAAGAAAATAAAGCTAGGATCAGATTGTCTCATGTTTGCTTACTAACTTGACTGTTGATAAAGTTGAAACACAGTGTGGCATCATTTTTGGTTTAATTCATTGAAGATTAAGTGAACTTTTCATGCCTAATACAAGTTTAGTATGTTTTACAGAGAATTCAAATCTGCCAGTAAAATAGTTTTGGAGAAATTAACCTTTGTATTGCAGTGGCACAGAGTGGCACTTCATGCTAATTCTTTGAACAGTATGTCAGTTAGTTCAGGTACAGGCCAATCTTATCACTCTCTATGTTGTTAGAAATGACCCCAGTGTGTGGGCACTAACTGGATTCATTCAGTACACAGTGTGTGGTAATATTAACTTGGCAATGCCTTGGCAATCTCTCTAGCATCCACAGGGGGTTATGTACAATTATGTAACAAGTAAAGAAAATGTATTTGGATTATGTAAAGTTTACAGAAACTCTATATCAGCAGAAGTCATCCAATGGACCTCTAGATGTTGGGTCTATCACTCCCATCATTCCCAACCTGTCAGAAGCTGATTGGTATTGATGGGAACTGCAGTCCCCCCAGCTGGAGGTCTATGTATCGACTACCTCTTTTTTATATTGTACCTGCTGAGAGAGTATGGGTGTCTCTTGTCTTGACTGGTTGCTATGTAATACTTCACCTAACATTTAACGCTCTCTGTTCAACAGTTGTGCAATGTACTAGACCCTTGGAAGAGGCATCACCAGCTTACATTGATAATGAGACATCTACAAAAGGTCTGGAATTACCACAGACAGGCAACGCTTAGCATGCCAAGTGTATATGTATCATAAATTGGCACATTTTCTTTGCAGCCCTGAAATTCTTGTTTTCTAATTTCTGGAGACACAATAGTCCTGTTTCAAACACAAAATGCTCCTACATGAAGGAGTATATTTTAACGATCAAACAACACTTCCATGCTGTGCTTCATCAGCACAGAGTTGCTGTAATCAAGGTGGAGGCTCCAGCCCAGTCATATTATATGGGAGAGTAAGACTATGTACTGATCTCAGCTTCAGGATAAAAATATTAGAAAAATATGAAATATAGCTCCTACAGACACATTTGTAACTTTATTGGTTACTTATCTGACAAAATTACCAGTAAGATTATAAAACATGTCAGATGGGAGGATCTGTATGTTCCAACAGAAGTCTTTCAGAGTTTAATCATATTTTTTAAGATATATTCAACTGAGTAATTATTATGTGAGGAGCTATGCCTTAACAGCTGCACATCTGTTTGCCACATAGTAACTTGAGTTCCACAACTTCAGTGGGTAGTTTCAGGACACCCAATTAAAAAAAATGCCATTAGAGCAGTGAAATTGTCTTCCCCATATTCAGACGTCTTTGGTACAAATCTTGAACCTAATCCTGTATGACATCACTGGGACTGGCATGGGGTGGCAAGCACTAAGCTTTCACCAGTCACTCACACACCAGGTGCAAATATACTCTGTTGGTATCAAAGATATGAGTGGAGACTTTGTCCTTCCCAGAATCATGAAACCCAGCAAATCTACTGCATATGATAATGGATCCTCACTACATGCTCTTTCATATAAGAGGCATATTATATTAGCAATACTATTAAAAGAACAAGGTATGCACATTATATATGGCTCTTGTCTGCCATCTTGATGACAGCATATATTAACCCTTTAACAATCAGATGTGTGTGTGCAATGCATTGGGAAGCAATGTTTTGCACAGACCCTTAGTGCTTAAAGGAGAAGTGTCACTTACATTGTGTTTTTTTCAGTGGTATAGCTCATTAAAAAATAACTTGCATAACTGCATTTTAGGAGTAGGCTGGTTGCATACATTATGGTATAGTTGAAGTTTTGGACAAACATTTTAACGAATGATGTCTGACAAGAATTTAGACCCTTCTACATAGAATGTCATATTTGACATTGATGGTGCAATGATTCTTCCTTTTCATATGATCATAAGTTTAATTACCTGCAAAAAAAACAAAAAAAAACAGCTAGACAGCTTTCCACAAACTCAGAGATGTGTACTGAATCTAAGAGATATGAAGATAAAGACAGTGTGCAGCCTCCAGCCATTACCCAGAATCCTCTGTTACCTTACTTTCCTACATTGGGAATTAAGCATATATCCAAATGTGAAGCTAAAGCCAGGCAAACCAACTGCACCCTAGGGGACAAATAAACAATTTCCATAATTCCCATTCCTTTAAATGGTACCTTTAACATCTTGATTTGTTGAGAGGACTTCAGTGATTTTCCCTGTAATGAAATGGAGATCTTTTTAGAACTCAAGGGGGGTTAAAATCCTCAGTTAAACCAAGGGGAAAATTGTTTGTCCTCTATTGTGCCATTGAATTGCCCAAGCATTTGCTTTTATATGGAAGTCCCATTGGGGCAAAAATAAATAAACAAACAGCAATTGCAGAAGATGTCTCTGAGTGTAGTAGTTATATGTTACTTGACCTTTACCTTTGTGATCTCAAAGTATTATACGCACTTGCACAAGGCTTTTATTCTGCCTCTAAGAATTGACTGACCATATTTTCTTGAGACAAAAACGGGACAGGGTGTGGGATAGACGGACAGTGGGACTCCATCACTCCGAGTCCGATCATAGTAAGCTGCAAGCAGCAATAACGCATTTGCTCCGTCTCTAACTAGCGGTGTTTTCTCTCTCTCTCTGGCCAAAATGCCTGCCCCTTAAGTAAATCTGAGCTTCCTCTCTTCGTCGCTCACATTAGTGGTTTTACTGTATTTACTCTACGCATTGATTACCATAGAGTCTTATGAATCGTCATCATATCACTAAGAGACTCTATGGTAATTTACCATAGACTCAAGAGTCTTAGACAGTTATGAGTCACTCGAGTCATAAGACTCTATGGTAATCAATGTGCACAGTAAAACCACTAGTGTGATGAAAGGAAGTTCCGATTTACTGTACTGAAATAAACAAACCACGTTCAGCTTTTTACAAAAAATTAAAAACTATATATGTTATAGTAAAAACGTGACAAAACTGGCATTTATATTAAAAAGATGGGATGGTCTGGAAATACAAAAAAAACGGTACATATGGTCAGCCATCTAAGAAATAAGTGCCTCTGCAGTATATACCTGTATATACCCTGGTGGTGGTATTCTTGTCCTCCTGTCAGCTCTTTGTGGAAAGCCTCCAGTATCTTGATGTTAATATTGGGTTATACAGACAAAACAAAGTCTCCGAAGGTAAATGTAAAAAAAATACTATTTAATTAAGATCATTAAAAACAAGATACTACATATACCACTATCAAATAAGGGTAAAAGATTGTACGTATACCAGATACAGTGATTAAAATAGTAGAAAACAATACAAAATAATGTGTCAGCATGTCACTGATGGGTATTGTAGTCTGTCAGCAGCTGTAGAGCCACACTTTGCTCATCACTTCTTTAAACAAAATAGTAACAGAACTGTAAAATGAGACGTGAAGTCCCAGGAAATACAATAGCGACCCCTAGACACATATGTAACAAACATATCGCTAGAAGAAGTGGTGTAATAGAAAACATACAAAATATTTAGCATCTAATAATTAAAGCCATCCAAGGCAGTCTTGTTCCTAATAAACTACTGAATTGGGACTTTTTAGTGAAACATCGTTACATTCCTGTTGTCGTTTTTTTTTTATTCCAGTTTAAATGTGGGGTTTATATGCAAATTACAGCTGGTTACTATATTGAAAGAATAATACATATTAAAAAGCAACAGGCTGATAGAGAGGGCTCAATGTTTCATGGGAACACACTGTTTTATAGGGATAGCAACTTTTATTTTGACTTAATATACACTGCAAGTGCCTAATAGGTAAAATCAAATTGTCTGTACTTTTTATTATTTTTTTTTTTATCTTCGCCTATTTATTTTTACAAGTTTATGTTCCAGACATTGCGTTCCCTTGATCTATTTACAGAGACGTTTTTGTCAGGGCCTTTGAAAGCAATGTAGAAAAGATACAGTAAAAAAAAAACACTGCATACACAGAACTCAGTGCTAAAGGGATAGCATTACATTGTATCACTGTCCTGCTTCAATGGTAGACTGATTACAAACATCTCTGGAAACAGAAATGCAAGAAACTTACTGTCATTGATATAACATTGTAAGATACAGGTGAATATGAAATGATAAAAGTAGGCAATATGACTGTACGTGTTCAACACTGGCAAAAAAATGTCCTCAAAATAAAAAGTTATTATCCCTTTAAAGAAAGAAAAAAAATGCTCCAGGCTTCTCATCACTGGGGAAATAAAGGGACTTAATGTCCAAAAGAACATATATATGTTACAGTTTTGATAGAGATGGAAAAAACAGTTCTCTTTCTTTTCCATTCTGCTTCCTATTACCAGCGCTGACTCCAACTGAGGTAAGTGTGCGGTAACATGGGGGCTGATGTACAAAAGAGGTGCGACGCTGGAGCAAACCAATTGTACAACAGGAAACAAATGCAAATTCTCGATTGTTTAATCCTTTGAGTGCGGGGGGGGGGGGTGCTATGTGTTCTGGCATTCAAAGTGTTTAATTGAGCTTTTAACCCCTTGAAATTAAGAGAGGTCTCCAATACATCACTTCACATGAAGGAGACAGCTAAAAATGACCCATTTATTAAAGTTGGGCTTTTAACCCATCAAATTCTACAAAGTTCTCCAACTCATTGTGGAGCACAGCAACTCATTGGAGACCCATAAAAAAGTGGGAATTTTCTGTGTTTTTTTTGTCCTTTATAGTGCAGTTGGTATGTTCCACTACTGGTCATCATTTGCGTTCTGTATACAGCTCAATATATTTAGACAGCCCCACAGTCTTCTCCCTGTCTTTGCTACCTTTTTCACAGTGGCACAGTAAATCCTGCAAATGTGACTGCCAGGGAGGCTCTGGTTCCTCATTGTCCTCTCGAGCTAGAGTACTGGACTGTATGCCAGGTAAGAGCAATTACTGCTTCATTTCCTCAATTGTACGCTATTTTATGCTTCAGTACTTTTTATTAAAAGGAGGATTAAAAATCGAATGGGATTATATAAATGTAAATATCATGTATTACATAACATAGTAACATAGCTGATAAGACACGTATCCATCAAGTTCAGCCTTTGCCTCATCACCTTTGCTGATCCAGAGGGAGGCAAAATAGCCCCTATTATTTAAGCCAATTTCAATTACGTCCCAAGTGGATAGTGTGAAAATATGCCCCTGCTTTTCCCTAGTTCCACAAGCCGGTGGTTTGACATTTTGGGAGCGCACCTAACATTTATGATATCTGATAAGTAAATTAATGAAAGGTGCAAATAAATAAATATATAGTTAGTTTTAGGTCTCACCATCAGAATAACAGAAACAAATACACTGAGCATAACAATTTCCATAAATTTACTTTTCAAACACAAAATTCACATTAGAGTGCCTCTTCTATTCTTTTAAGTGGATGATCATGGGGCACCAATGTGTCACCTCACGTGGTTGAGAACCACTGCCCCAGGCCTTCTACCAAGTGCCCACATCTCTGCTCTTCAGCACCTTTCCCATGGACAGCTTCTCTCCATTCAACACCACATCATGGACAACAACTCATCTGTGTTAATGTACTCCTGCTCAAACTTAATTCCCCATGTCCTCTGCTTCCCAGATGATCCAAGTGAGGGCCTGATTAAAGGTAAAGCCCACTCTCCACTGCCCATCCAGTCCCTGCTAAGGAATTAGTATTACTGTGAAGTCAGGTTTTGTTAGATGCAGATTATACCTAACAAACTCTAGTGGGCATTGTGATGGTACTTATTTAGTTTATGTATGTTTTGCATTTTGTTTTGTCTGAATCAGCCAGTTGGCTGGCTCAACCAAGCTCATCAGTCAAGGCTCCAGTCAAGGTCTACACACCTTTTGGTGAAACAAAACCCTAAGGGTTTGCAGATTGCCTCTAGAACAGTGTGCGATCTTGTGACAGACAGCAGGCACTGGGCTAGGGGGAGAATGAAGCCAGGGCAGGGAAGAGATTGTCAGCACTTCTTTAATTTATGGAAGAAAGGTGCTAGCATAAGTGTGAGTCTGGGTCTTGGGAAAATCAGATCACTTTTATATTGAGTTGGGGGAAAGGCCTAGACTACGGTCAGGCTACAATGTCCCATGCCTGTATTCTTCTGTAATAAAGTGTTGGGAACTTCAGTTCAGTTTGGATGACTTCTTTCCAGTTCTTTGCACAAACCCATGGAGTGGCTGCTAGGATGAGCCACTCTACAGATAGAAAGCAGATGTCTTCCTCCTGAGTCCCTGGATCAAAATAACATCAGCAATTAAACCAATTGTTAGAATTCTCTATAGTATTCGGAGCCAGAAAGACATCCAATACTTTTTTGAAAGCAACATGAGTATCTACAGTCAGAGACTCCCGAGGGGAAGAATTCCACAACTCGTACTTAAAGGGATAGTAATACTTCATTTTAACTTTATTTTATTTTGTAGGCATTAAAAAAACATGAAGAACGATATAAGTCTTATCTCTCAAACCTTTATGGTTTAACCCCGTCTAACTTTTTTTTTTTTTTTTTCTCCATTAGAATCCGGAGTCCCTGAACGGCGTGCAGCCGCGCGGGGATCCGGATTTCCTGGCCGTACATGTACGTCCTCTGTCACTAAGTGACAGCCACAGAGGACGTACATGTACGTCCTTTGTCGCGAAGGGGTTAAGAGATATTCACAAGCAAAGTTTCCCCTCCTGCCCCTTTTTCCTAGTGTAAGCCATCTCTTCTCAGATGGGGAATCTGGTTGTAAGACCAGACAGATAACAGAAGGGGACAATCTTCTTACAATGAAAACAATGAAAGCCCTGCCCCCCTTGACAAGCTTTTCAGGTTTTTTACCTTATCTTAATTGAAGATTGTCCGTCTCTGCAGTCTACCTGGGCACCTCCCTTCTGATCTGGCTGACTTACATCAGTAAAAGGGGTGGGAGGGGGATACTTTGTCATTGAATTACTCTAGAACTACAACTCTGACAGAATTGAAATAACACTCTCCAAAGTCCAAATACTATGCTGATTAATTAGAGCTGCTTTTATTATGAAACATTACTATCCCTTTATTAAAAAAAAACAAAAAAAACCTGCTTTTGTTTTACTTGAGCTCTCCATTCATCTAGTTAGTGCCCTATGAATGCCCATGATAATTTCTAGGTTTAATCTTTCAGCCAGATGATGATGGGAGTTGTAGTCCAACAACAGCTGGTTGTATAGCAGCAACCATTTCTCATTACTGAGGTGATAAAGCGGTTTGTTTCTCTAATCTGATTGAGAGATGGTTCTGGGCAACTGGGAACCCCCTCACAGTTTCCTCTAGGATAAGCAGTATTTGTTTTACATAACTTTGTGTCTGTGTTTCTGTGGCAAATTGGCATTTCTTCAGAAGAGTAAGATTATCCATCAGAATACTGAATGCATGTTTATTTAGCCCTTGGATGTTAGGGATACCTCCAGACATTATGAAACAATCATTGTGGACATCTCTAGGCCCAGTGGGTCACGTATATGTTCTGCTTAAACAATTCTAATGAATTTTCCTTTCCAACTACAAAACATTGATCTAATAAAGTTTCCTCTGTATTGCACTGGATAGCAGCACAAGCTCAATATTGTACAGGCTTGACTGCCCGTACATCGACCCTGACCATATGTCTGTGGAGGAAACAGACCTTCACAGGGATAAGAACCACTTATTTAGCCTGACATCTACAATCTACTTAAAAAGCTCAGACTTCTGAAATCCTCAGGTTAGCCTCCTATCACTGGAAAGAGGAGTACGTGTACTAGATATACACTGATTCCTGCACAGTCCTGCAGAATTAAACTGTTATATGTGTCCTACATTTAAAGGGATATCTGGGGGGTTATGCACTAAGGAGTGATAAAGAGGTGATAAAGTGCAGGTAACTTCTCCAGTGATATCACTTCTCCAGTTCCTAGGTTATTCTATGGAGCCTATGCACTAAGATCTCTAAATCTGGAGAAATTTTAGTGCATTGGCTCCATCAAATAACCTAGTGTGGTTTATGCATTAAGTTGTTATAAAGTGGTGATAAAGTGGAGATGACTTATCCTGTGATATCAGTTTTCCAGTTCCTATATTATTCTGTGGGGCCTATGCACTACTCTCTCTCACAACTGAGAAATCTTAGTGCATTGTCTCCATAGAATAACAAAGGAATCGGAGAAGTGATATCACAAGTGGTCTCTACTTTATCACCTTTGTCACACCTTAGTGCATCTCCCCATGGTCATCACACCCTACAACAGGGGTACTAAATAGCTGGACTTCTAGCTGTTGGGGACTTAACCCCTTCAGTGCCAGAGGGGAATTCATCGCATTGCTCTGCAATGCGTTGCGTACCCCTCTGGCACTGAAGGGGTTAAACTCCAATCATCCCCAACCATCTATAGGTTTCCACTGATGCGTGTACAGTCCTGCAGCATGAAACATAATCATCCCTGATTTTAAAAGAACAGGTGGTGCAGTCACTTTACACTGAGCCACTGTCAGATTATCGGAAAACTCCCAATTTCAGTGCTATTATATGCATCAGTCCTGATTTTCTAGCTACGGGAATGGTTTTCACAAAGTCAGTTCATTACAATCAGGAACCAATCTGCAAGATGCTGATAAAAGCCCTTTAATTAGTGAGCTGGATTTCCTCTGATTAATGCCTGTCTTAGGCTGATGCATGCTGATTACCCATTAAGCGACCGATAAAATCTAAAACTGAAATGTGGATATAAATTCCAGACTAGAATCCATTAAAAATCATTTGTTAGATTTCTGAAGACTAAATGTACTTTTTGAATGCATATGTAGAGAAGAGTACTTCTGTGATGTTCTTTTGTACTTGCTCATTCGTAAAGGGGAATTAACAACTCCTAATACTAACTCCCTGTTAACTTGTGTTACAATGTCTGCAAAAGCCTAATGGCCCCCTACATTTCTTCTTTGCTCTTTTGTTCAAAAGATAACATTTTCAATAAGTCCTGAATGTCATGACCATGGAGCAGGTCAATGGGATACATCCTCTGTACATGGTAATCTTATCCCTTTAAGGACTAGAGTGGCATGAAGGCCATTGGTTTACAACACATTGCATGTGGTCCTTGATTGCTTTGATTTCAGTGAAGTACTGAAAAATGTCTCATTTCCTATGTATTCCTGGTCAAAGGTGAGATCTTTTCACCCTACATTAGGATTTTCTGGACCTAGTAAGGTAAGTGATGGTTAGTATTACTAGGTGTTACTTCCCCTTAAATTAATGTGGCCAAATCACTATTTATTGCAGGATGCATAGAAACACAATTGTGTGTGTATGTGCTACACACCCTATGGAGCTTTGTGGCCAACTGACCAGAGCTGTCCATAGGATGGTGTAGCAACAGCGCCACTGTACAATTTCAGGACACCGAGGTACTGCACCTAAAAAATGTCAAGTTTGAGTGAAACCCCTCTCAGCAGTGGGAGTACCCTTATCCTACTTAGGGGGATAAACCTTACAATATATATTTTATACATATTAAGTGTTACTACCTCTTTAAAATCCCCATTTAAACCATTGGGAATTTTGGGAATCCCCCATACCATTCAAGTTGGTATGTTCCAGAAAGCATTTTTTTACATTTTAAGTGTTACTATCCCTTTAACCCATTGAATCCTAGGGAGGGCTCCAGTGAGTTGGAAAAAGCAACATTAAAAATGAAAGTAATTTGTATTTCTCCCTGATGGAACAATTGGTTTGTTCCAGAACTGCTCATCTTTCCTGGAGATGGGACTAGTAAGCAAATAATGGCTTTTAGCACATGATCATGGCTGTCTAGACATGCATCAGAAAAGCAAGTTTAAAGGAGAACTAACACCTCTAATAATAACCCCCACTTATCTTATTATGGTCAGAAAATACTAATGTCCCCTATGACTTTTGCCATTTTGTCTTTTGTTCAAGAGACATCTTCTATTGGTTCTGGATTGGGCTCCTAATACTAGTCCAATTCCACTGTGACATTAGTTGTCGTTAATGTGATCAAGAGGGTTTGATATGTGCAGTGGAATCCATTTCAGAGAGAATCTCAGCTCCACCCTACACAAACTTGGTATCATTGGAAAGGGGCGACTTTCCACTTTCCATTGGTAGTTGGTGCAATTCATGAGCAGATTCTCTTAGGGCAAGCTGAGATATCTGCTCAGAAATTGGTTTATCAAATACTACTCTTTCAGGGAATGGCTCCCCCTGTTGCCTGGTGGCCAGGGATGCTGCACTCTCTGTGCTGCCCTTGAAATGGCCCCGTGGCCATATAATTCCCCAGTGCCCCTGAAGTAGAGTAAGACAGACTACTTTGTACAACTTGTCTTTTCAGAATGTCCATACCATAAGCCTCTAGGCTTCGAATCTGGCGCAGTGTCGGCAGAACAGATAACTTGCTCCAACCAGGAGCAGTACACAGGCTGGTACTCATCTTGGACTGCCAATAAAGCACGGCTTAATGGACAAGGATTTGGGTAAGGCAGTAAATTTAATGTTATATTACAAATAGATAAGCTTATAGACAAAGAGAAAAGCCAGAAGCATTCACATTTTTTCAGTAGTGGGCCACATGATCAGAAAGACATAAGTGTGAGGGCCGGATTAGTATTTTTTTATTTTTATTGATAGCAATTGTGAACTATAGCCTGTCAGCTACTGAAAAATATGGATCAATACTCTAAGCAGTGATTTATGCCTCTCTGTGTGCTAGTTAAAATATAAATAATAAAATGTAAAAATATATATTTTCAAATATCTCAGGTGGGCTGCTCCCTGGGGTCAGGTGTGCCACATTTGGTCTACAGTTTGCACTTTAGATGCCAGTGATCTAGGTTGAAAGTACAATGGTTCAGTCAACTGTATAACCCAGCTGCTTATCAACTGTATGAGCCAATGTTCTCATTGGGGATGGGCAACCTGTTGTGTCCAACTATTGTTGGACTACAGTTCCCATCATCCTCAAGCAGTCAATAAATTGTTAACTTCAAGGAACACCAACACCTTTTAATATTAAACCTCCATTACCTTAATCTGGGCAGAAAATTCTAATGGCAACTATAAGAAGACTGTGTGGGTTGGTTCCATAGAATTCATCTTTAATTAGTGCTGGACATCAAGACCATGGAGGCAGACATTATTCTTTGATGGTTTTAGGGTCCTGGAGAATCAAGCAAATCTCCTTGGACATGATATTCATTACTAATTAAAGATTAATATTGGGGAACCAGTCCACTCATAACTGATTCATAGTGGCCATCATGATTTTCTACCCAGATTAAAGGAATAGAAACCTTTTATTTTGATTTTACATATTCTGTAAGTAAATAACATGTACAGTCAAAATGCATACCACCCAACATTTCAAATGACCAAAGAGGGGCACTTTTGTTTCAGGTGGTGTTGCTGCGGACGTGGCTGGTGGGCAGGGCGTTGCTGAGACTTTTTAGGTTATTTCATGACCAATTGACACCTCTTTGTGTAACTGAATAAATGATTTGGAGCAAGACCAAAGTATTTTATTTACACACACTAATGTATAAACATATATACTGAAGTTTAAACAAACATGTTTATTGTTGTAGTGCAATATTATACACTTATACACACACCACACAGTCTGATTTCCTAAAAAGAGGAACAACAGGGTGGGAAAGAGGGACAGAGGGATTTGGGGATCAAAGAGGTACACTTGGGATGTATGAAATTGCCTATACTATTTATTACTTTTTGTACACTTTTTGTCCTTGACAATGAGCCTCCGTTTGTCAGGGAACATGAAAGCAGATTAAGAGAAACAATGTAAAAAGAAGAGAGCGCACAGAGCATTCAGTGCTGCAGATACACTGTAACATTGTATTCTACTGTAATATTCATAAACAGACTGCAATAACCCACCTGTAAATACCTGACACTGGCTTATGAATATGAGGAAACTAAACATTCTATTGTGGTTCAAAGAACAAAGGGTCATCCTATATAATAATTTGCTAATGTATGTCATGCGCAGTACAGAATTCAGACCGTAGTCCTCTCTGCGCACCCCGCTCCATTTCAGCTGCGGAGCGGGCAGTCTCTACTGTGCATGACTGCACCGCAGCCATTGCTGCCTGGCACTGTGGCCCGTGTAAACGGGCTGTTCAACTAGTATACAATAAGTGAAAGAGGGGCAATTCTGGGGCAAACTAGCTGCACCACAGGGGACAAATACAAAATCTTGTAACCTCTTGAATGCTAACGAGGTCTCCATTGGTTCAAAGAAATGCACTGGAGACCTCTCTAGCATTCAACAGTTTACAAGCCCCATTTAAAGCATTACAAATGTTAACCATGTTTATTTTACCCCTATGGCGCAGATGGCTTGCCCCAGATGCCTACAAATTTTGCTTTCAGAATGCACCCGTAAGTGACCAATCACAAATATGTTATGGTTGTGATGTGAAGCAGACCTAAATCAATTCAAACTTTAGGAATAGAAAAATATCCTATATAATAATTTGCTAATATATGTTTGTCAGAAGCTGTCGTGCGCAGAACCGACGCTGATAACGTAGTGGGGCGCTCCGAAATCAGACCGTTGCTGCCTGGCACTGTGTCCCATGTACACAGGCTGTTCAACTAGTGCATATATATTTAGATACCTGAACAATTAGGTGTGCAAAGCACCTTCATTAGGAATCCCAGTGAACACAAACTGCCCAATGACATAAATGACAAATTCTTTATTTGAAAGTGCAAATAATATATCAGAATTGGCAGATTCACTAAAGGTCGATGCTGTGTCGATATGATTTTGTAGATGAGTTCGAAAGACTTCGACATTTGTATGTACATACACACATCAACAAATTCACTAAGATTTATGCATGCAAGGGGAGGGGTGGAGAAGCTCCCTATTAGCACACAGTATTGTTGAAGTGCTGTCGATGTGGAAGGGCTTTCCTCCCTTCACACATCACCAACACAAAGACAATTCTGAAGTTCAAAAGCATTCTCTCTGCTTCCCTACTTGGCCACTAGGGGAGTGTAGAGGATACTTTCAGCACCATGGACAGCACCACTCCCTTGTCCCATTGAGTGCCATAGGGATGTGCATTGCTCACCCCTGTGGCACTCACAGTGTTAAAAAAGTACACCAAGCACTACACAATTAGCTCTGTATCATATATGATACATGTTGTGCACTCCCAAGGGAACAAGGCGGGGGCCAGGCGGCATCTATGGGGATTTGTGGTTACCACTTCCCCCTAGCCTTGTTCCCTTGCCCAGTGGCAGCCATAGGACCATATATACACTGCTTGGCCCCCAGACATGTTCCCTTGTCTACTGTTAGCCATGTTCACTGTCTGACCCTCTCCAGCCTTTTCCCTTGCTCACTGCTAGCCACAAATCCCCATGGGCACTGCCTGGCCAAGGAATGAAGGCTGGGGGCTATCAGGCAGTGTATTTGGGGTTAACACACAATGGTGTTGTTCCCCATGCTGCCCAACATTCTATACATCCAACATGCTGCCTCACCCAGCTAAATCCGACATATAGTGCCCTGTACGTCCAACATGCTGCCCCACCCGGCCTCATCCGACATATAGTGCCCTGTACGTCCAACATGCTGCCCCACCCGGCCACATCCGACATAGTGCCCTGTACGTCCAACATGCTGCCCCACCCGGCCACATCCGACATATAGTGCCCTGTACGTCCAACATGCTGCCCCACCCGGCCACATCCGACATATAGTGCCCTGTACGTCCAACATGCTGCCCCACCCGGCCACATCCGACATAGTGCCCTGTACGTCCAACATGCTGCCCCACCCGGCCACATCCGACATAGTGCCCTGTACGTCCAACATACTGCCCCACCCGGCCACATCCGACATAGTACCCTGTACGTCCAACATGCTGCCCCACCCGACTAAATCCAACATATAGTGCCCTGTACGTCCAACATGCTGCTCCACCCGGCCACATCCGACATATAGTGCACTGTACGTCCAACATGCTGCCCCACCCGGCCACATCCGACATATAGTGCACTGTACGTCCAACATGCTGCCCCACCCGACTAAATCCAACATATAGTGCCCTGTACGTCCACAACATGCTGCCCCACCCGGCCACATCTGACATATAGTGCCCTGTACGTCCAACATGCTGCCCCACCCGGCCACATCCGACATATAGTGCCCTGTACGTCAAACATGCTGCCCCACCCGGCCTCATCCGACATATAGTGCCCTGTACGTCAAACATGCTGCCCCACCCGGCCACATCCGACATATAGTGCCCTGTACGTCCAACATGCTGCCCCACCCGGCCACATCCGACATATAGTGCACTGTACGTCCAACATGCTGCCCCACCTGACTAAATCCAACATATAGTGCCCTGTACGTCCAACATGCTGCCCCACCCGGCCACATCTGACATATAGTGCCCTGTACGTCCAACATGCTGCCCCACCCGGCCACATCCGACATATAGTGCCCTGTACGTCAAACATGCTGCCCCACCCGGCCTCATCCGACATATAGTGCCCTGTACGTCCAACATGCTGCTCCACCCGGCCACATCCGACATATAGTGCACTGTACGTCCAACATGCTGCCCCACCCGGCCACATCCGACATATAGTGCACTGTACGTCCAACATGCTGCCCCACCCGACTAAATCCAACATATAGTGCCCTGTACGTCCAACATGCTGCCCCACCCGGCCACATCTGACATATAGTGCCCTGTACGTCCAACATGCTGCCCCACCCGGCCACATCCGACATATAGTGCCCTGTACGTCCAACATGCTGCCCCACCCGGCCACATCCGACATATAGTGCCCTGTACGTCAAACATGCTGCCCCACCCGGCCTCATCCGACATATAGTGCCCTGTACGTCCAACATGCTGCCCCACCCGGCCACATCCGACATATAGTGCCCTGTACGTCCAACATGCTGCCCCACCCGGCCACATCCGACATATAGTGCCCTGTACGTCCAACATGCTGCCCCACCCGGCCACATCCGACATATAGTGCCCTGTACGTCCAACATGCTGCCCCACCCGGCCACATCCGACATATAGTGCCCTGTACGTCCAACATGCTGCCCCACCCGGCCACATCCGACATATAGTGCCCTGTACGTCCAACATGCTGCCCCACCCGGCCACATCCGACATATAGTGCCCTGTACGTCCAACATGCTGCCCCACCCGGCCACATCCGACATATAGTGCCCTGTACGTCCAACATGCTGCCCCACCCGGCCACATCCGACATATAGTGCCCTGTACGTCCAACATGCTGCCCCACCCGGCCACATCCGACATATAGTGCCCTGTACGTCCAACATGCTGCCCCACCCGGCCACATCCGACATATAGTGCCCTGTACGTCCAACATGCTGCCCCACCCGGACACATCCGACATATAGTGCCCTGTACGTCCAACATGCTGCCCCACCCGGCCACATCCGACATATAGTGCCCTGTACGTCCAACATGCTGCCCCACCCGGCCACATCCGACATATAGTGCCCTGTACGTCCAACATGCTGCCCCACCCGGCCACATCCGACATATAGTGCCCTGTACGTCCAACATGCTGCCCCACCCGGCCACATCCGACATATAGTGCCCTGTACGTCCAACATGCTGCCCCACCCGGCCACATCCGACATATAGTGCCCTGTACGTCCAACATGCTGCTCCACCCGGCCACATCCGACATATAGTGCCCTGTACGTCCAACATGCTGCTCCACCCGGCCACATCCGACATATAGTGCACTGTACGTCCAACATGCTGCCCCACCCGGCCACATCCGACATATAGTGCCCTGTATGTCCAACATGCTGCCCCACCCGGCCACATCCGACATATAGTGCACTGTACGTCCAACATGCTGCCCCACCCGGCCACATCCGACATATAGTGCCCTGTATGTCCAACATGCTGCCCCACCCGGCCACATCCGACATATAGTGCCCTGTATGTCCAACATTATGCTACCCAACTAAATCTGACATTTACGTGCCCTGTACATGACATTATGCCTCCCCCAGCTAAATCCGAAATTTATTCCCCTGCACATACAACATTATCCCCCACCAGCTAAATCCGACATTTAACTCTTTGAATGCCAAAGGATTATACAGAGCATTGCTTTGCAATGCATTGCATACCCCTCTGGCACTCGAACGGTTACGTGTCCTATACATCCAGCATTATGCCCCCAGCTAAATCCGACATTTAGTGACCCCACACAGTTAACCATTTGAGTGCCAGAGAGGTAAGCAACGCAGTGCTTTGCATTATGTTTGCGTACCCCTCTGGCACTCAAGAGGTTAATAGGCAACGTATGCATCTGCATAACATTTGGCTATTGTTTAAAGTTATGTGAACTGTATTAAATATAATTCAGACCTCGTGGGGGGACATCGGACCCCTCCTGATGCCCCCTGGCATTGATCACCTATCCAATAGGATAGTTATTGAATGTGGTGACCAGGAAGGGTATTGCTTCCGCCTTCTTCTTCTTGAGCTGCCTGCTTGTTTAGCAATCGCCAGCTGGAGTAGGACTCCCCCTAGTGAACAAGGTCCTTCACAACTTGCTAGGTGATTGATTCATTCATAAAAAAGTGGAGCTCTGTGCACATTTTTGTCAGACTGATGCTGATGTGATGTCAAAGACACGTTAGTGAATACTGTAATTGTGCCTTCGACGCTGCTCCGAAAGGACATTAACATTTTCAGCCCTTTTCAAACGTTAGTGAATCTAGGCCCAGGAGTGATTATGTGAGAGAAGTAAACAACATTGATAAGTCAATGAAAATGAATAACCTAGATCAGTTCTGTCCAAGTTCAGTCCTCAAGGGCCACCAACAGACCAAGATTTAAGGATTTCCCTGATTAAGCACAGGTGAGTCAGTCAAATTAATACGCCACTAATTAATTCACCTGTGCTTAATCAAGGAAATGCTTAAATCCTGGCCTGTTTGTGGCCCTTGAGGACTGAACCTGGACAGCCCTGATCTAGATGGAGAGTAATGTAGCAAACTGGCTGATTTAGCACTTGTGTCCTGTGACATTGACACATACATTTATTGTGTTATGTACCCTGGCTGATCAGACAGTGAGAGTTGAGGGTTAGAAAAGTCACATCTGCTGTTCTCTGGCTGATCAAGCAGTGAAACTGCACTACAGGACTGCAGAGTGTCAGAATTCAGCCTCCAGATGCTGAAATCACAGCCCTCAGAGAACAGTGGTGCTCAGCTAGGGTGCCTTGGCACTTTGGTGTTGCGTATGCATCAGCATAACCCTTTGAGTGCCAAAGGGTTTAGGTGCCACTTTTTTCTTTGAGGACTATATAGTTATGCAGTTGTACAGTCATAAATGACAAAATTCCAGACTGTATTAGGGTGCCTTGAGAAAAAAAAAAGATTAAGAACCACTTCTATAGACCGTGTTGGGTTTTACAAATGCTATCTATGGTGGACTACAGTACAGCAAGTCAAGTCTATGGCTTAAAGGAGAACCATTCCTAAAGATTAAGTGACTCTCATATATTACAATGTATCTGCATTTTTTTAGCTACAGAAACATATTAGAATTATATAGCACAACACACAAAAGTAACATAGTCTGAATGAGATAAGCTTTAGTGATAACCGCCTCCCATATCCCTTTAGAACCAGGGAAATGATTTCTGATCACAAAATGTCATGTCCTGCTATAGACTAATACAGAATTCCAATGCACACATTAGGATCTATTTATTTATATGATATCATTTATCTGTAAACTGCCCAGCTTCCCTGATGTTGTACAGCCCCCTTGTCAGGTGTGGGCAGCAGTTTCTGACTCTAAAATGGTTGGCAGACATAATTTTCAGGCCACAAAGAGGAGTCTTGTGTTTTTACTAGCTCTCTTTGCTTCTTGCCCTTTAACCCTCTGGTACTCAAATGGTTAGTGCATTGAATATAAAATGTGACATGCTTCCCCCTTCTTTCTTCCTAGATGTGCATGGCTCTCCAAATTCCAAGACAACGGCCAGTATCTTCAGATTGATTTAAAGGAAACAAAAGTGATTTCTGGCATATTGACCCAGGGAAGATGTGACACAGATGAGTGGATGACCAAATACAGTGTGCAGTACAGAACTGATGATACCCTGAACTGGGTTTACTACAAGGATCAAACAGGAAACAACAGAGTCAGTAATTGTAGAGCTAGTCATCCTATATAATAATTTGCTAAATGTGTGTTTGTCAGAAGCCATCATGCTCAGTAGAGTATGTGCAGTACAGTCTGCCCGTGCCGCTGCTGATAACGGAGCAGGGTGCTCTGAATTCAGACCATAGTCCTCTCTGTGCACCTTCGGGGCTACACTGGGGCTCCGAATTCAGACCGAAGTCCTTCAGTGCTCAGAGAGGACTAAGTCTGAATTCGGAGTACCCCCACTCCATTGTCAGCCACGGCGCAGCCAGTCCCTACCGTGCATGACTGCACCGTGGCTATTGCTGAGTGGCACTGTGGCCCGTGTACACGGGCTCTTCAACTAGTTTAACATAATTCCACATTGATGCACCTTATTATTATGTGGTTTGTTATACTTTTTTTCTAAATTATTTTATTGTCATGTTTAAATATGTATATAAAGTGACCGTATGACTCAATGATAAATGTTAGGCTGCAGACACAGAAGGAGGTATGTACTGGCTGGGGGGGGGGGGGGGGTAAAGGCCCTGGTCTTATGTTTAGGCAGAACTAAGACCTCATAAAATTACCTCCCCATCTTACTATGACCAAAAATCCTAACGGCCCTTATTAATTTAGCATTTTTTTTTTTTGCCTTTCTTCAAGCTATAACATCTCCATTCAGTCTTGAATGCTCCTTGTCTGTTTCTCAAGATTTTTCAAACTGAAGCAGACAGGGTGCACCTTGCATACCCCTCTTGTCATTAAATGGTTAAGATTACAATGTACAGTGAGCAGAATTTGAGGTCCTGTGGTGAGCTAGCAACGGTCATGTCTACCTCCATGACAAGATATCCAGGACTGACTGAAGGTGTTATCTCTTGAACAAAAGGAACAAGGGCAAAATTCAAAGAGGCTATTAGGATTTTCCAGCCATAGTAAGGCAAGTTGGGAGTTATTAGTAGGTGTTCTTATTTAATCCCTTAAAGACTAGTGATCCAGGGACTGGATTCCCCTGAATGACCACAATGAAGACATTTGGAGTGCAGTCACACGTGACTGATAACGTGTACCCATATGCCAAACGAGGGTCTGATAGTGGTATTGGATAGTCAATTTCAGACCCCCCCCCTAGAGCGCTGTGAGCACAAAATACGTGACATGCCGGTACTGTCACTGGTCCTTTAACCATTTGAGTGCTTTGCAATGCGTTGCATACCCCTCTGGCACTCAAAGGTTTAAGCTAGGACACTGGTGACACATCACCGGTCTGTTATGACCAATTCCATGTTTCTAGTATATGTTGGTTAAACATGGTTTCACCATTTTATTACAAAGCGCGCACAGAAATATGCCGAAAACACTAAAAAAGTTTTACATGATTCTGTTCCAGATTGTTTACATGTAATTGGTGCAGTCATCATAAAAGCACTAATTAAATTCCACTATCTCTGCCATTTATACAAATACCCTGTTTTCATTGCTATTCAGCATAATTTTTAGAATATGGCGTTAAGGGAACAGGGTACCATTACCATAGTATTTTTAAAGAGTACAGGTACCCTTAATCTGGGACATGCACTTAAGCACTCTGACAAAAGTGGAGATGAATTCTTCAGTTCCTCTGTTATTCTATGGAGCTTATGCACTAAGATCGCCAAAGTTGGATAAATCTTAAAGCATTGGCTTCATAGAATAACATAGGAATTAAAGAGGTGGAATTACTGGAGAAGTCATTTCCATTTTATCACCTCTTTATTGCATCTTAGTTCATCTCCCCTCATTTTGTGCAGTGCACATAGGTCTTCCTGTGTTATCTCCCTTCTGGGAACTGAATGAATCTGTTCCCAGTAAATAGAAGGTGTCCATGCTATCACTTTCATCATAGTTATCTTCCAGGTCATGGTCACAGACATGGTAGCATGCAGTCCCAGCTCACCATGTTCCTGTGCTGTTGCCCATGTGATCCTCTGGACCCCAATGGGTTAACTTTAAGAGTAAACTGCAGAGGTTCAATTGGTGGCTTTCTGCAGTTGCAGGAGACTTGGGCTATGAAGAGAAGCCTGCATCTAATGCCTTATATACAGTCATGTGAAAAAGAAAGTACACCTTCTTTGAACTCTATGGTTTTACATATCAGGACATAATAACAATCATCTGTTCCTTAGCAGGTCTAAAATTTAGGTAAATACAACCTCAGATGAACAACAACATATGACATATTACACATTGTCATGATTTATTTATCAAAAATAAAGCCAAAACAGAGAAGCCATGTGTGGAAAAAAAAAAAAGTTCACCTTATGATTCAATAGGTTGTAGAACCACCTTTAGTAGCAATAACTTGAAGTAATTGTTTTCTGTATGACTTTATCAGTCTCTCACATTGTTTTGTCCCACTCTTATTTACAACGTTGCTTCAGTTCATTGAGGTTTGCGGACAATTGTTTAAGCACAACTCTCTTAAAGGGATAGTAATGTCAGTTAACTATATGGTAGATACAATTAAAAGAGAGTACTTGCACTTATTCGTATCTCAAATCGTTATGGTTTGAGAGATATAGGAAAATAAAGTTCTTTGGTCCCTCCCCTTTCTGCTTGACGAGCTGTAAAGCTGTCAGAAGCAGATTCTGGTCGCTTGACCAGATGTGGCTCTTCAGCAGCGCAGATATAACAATATCTAAAGACAAATACTTTATTTAGAACGGCCTACAAAGTGGTTTGCAAGCACACTTTGTAGACTGTTCCAATGAAGTATTTATTTCTAAATAGCGTTATTTCAGCACTGCTGAAGAGCCTCTGTCTGGTCAAATGACTGGAATCTGCAGCTGTCAGCTAGATGGCAGACTTGAGTGAAACAGCCAGGAAAAGTTAATTTAAGCAAGTTATTTCTCTCAAACCATAAAGATTTGAGAGATAAGACTTACATAGATGTTAACCTTTTTCAGTGTCTACAATATTAAATCAACTTAAAATGAACCATTACTATCCCTTTAAGGTCCCACAACAGCATTTCATTCGGGTTGAAGTCTGGACTTTGACTGGGCCATTACAACACCTTGATTCTTTTCTTTTTCAGCCATTCTGTTGTAGATTTGCTGGTGTGCCTGGGGTCATTGTCCTGTTGCGTGACCCAATTTCAGCCAAGCTTTAGCTGTCGGACAGATGGCCTCACATTTTTTTTTTGTTTGTTTGAAAAAGCTTTATTGAAAAGGTATAAGTAATAACAAATATCGACAGATACATAACATGTCATTAGACACAAATCTGGACATCGTAATAGCAGTTACATTAATCAAAACAAACAATGTACATTTATCCTAGAATCCAAAAAGTGATCAGAAGGCACAAATAGATGCATGTCATCATCTTGGATGGCCTCACATTTGACTCTAGAATACTTTGATATACAGAGGAGTTCATAGTTGATTCAATGACTGCAAGGTTCCTCAGTCCTGTGGCTGCAAAATAAGCTTGACAGTTGGTATGAGGTGTTTATGCTGATATGCCGTGTTTGGTTTTCACCAAACGTGGTGCTATGCATTATGGCCAGACATCTCCACATTAGTCTCATCTGTCCAAAGGACATTGTTCCAGAACTCTTGTGGTTTGTTCGGATGCAACTTTGCAAACCTAAGCTGTGCTGCCATGTTCTTTTTAGAGAGAAGAGGCTTTCTCCTGGCAACCCTTCCAAACAAACCATACTTGTTCAGTCTTTTTCTAATTGTACTGTCATAAACTTTAACATTTAACATGCTAACTGAGGCCTGTAGAGTCTGAGATGTAACAGTTTTTTTTGCAATTTCTCTGAGCATTGCACGGTCTGACCTTGGGTTGAATTTGCCGAGACGTCCACTCGCGGGAAGATTGGCAACTCTCTTGAATGTTTTCCACTTTTGAATAATCTTTCTCACTGTAGAATGATGGACTTTATATTGTTTGGACATGACCTTATAACCCTTCCCAGATTGATAGGCAGCAACAATTGCTTCTCTAAGATCATTGCTGTTGTCTTTCCTCCTTGGCTTTGTGTTAACACACACCTGAATGCTCCAGACCAGCAAACTGCTAAAACTTTGGCTTTTATAGAAGTGGTCACACTTGCTGATGATCAATTAATCAAGGGCATTTGATTAGCAGCACCTGTCTGCTACTTAGCATCTTAATTCCTTTGGAAGCAGTAAGGAGTACTTAGTTTTTCACACATGACTTCTCCATTTTGGCTTTATTTTTGTTGAATAAATCATGACACTGTGTAATGTCATGTGTTGTTGTTCATCTGAGGTTGTATTTACCTAATTTTAGACCTGACATGGAATTCAAAGAGGGTGTACTTTCTTTTTCACACGAGTATGTGTGTATGTATGTATATATATATATTTGGTTAAAGCTCAGAATCCTGTTGTCAACTTTGGGCATGTAATGATACTAATCTCACTACTAATTTTACAGCTACTACTTAGCTAGGTCATTTGGGAGCCTGGCATCTTCCCTTACTGTAGCCCAGTATAGGCAATAATCTTTTGAGTGTCAGAGGGATGTGTAGGTATTACAATAGGACTTCTGCTAACTTGTAACAAATGTTTTTATATTCTTATAGGTATTCTATGGAAATTCAGATCGATCATCCACTGTGCAGAATTTCCTTCGTCCACCCATCATGGCACGTTACTTTCGCCTAATACCCCTAGGCTGGCATGTCCGTATAGCTGTAAGAATGGAGCTGCTTGAGTGTATGAGCAAATGTGCTTAATGGTCAGTCATCGGACAGCGACCATAAACGAAAATGTGTACTAATGCTGCACAGCAAAGAAAGAAGAACCAGCACACAGTGAGGTTGGTGTGCTCAGAACTGGAGTCACTCTGGAGCAAACCAACTGTACCACAAGGCACAAATAGAAATTCCCACCCAACAGAGATATTAACCCCTTTAATGCTAGAGAGGTCTCCAATGCATGTATCACCTGCAATGGAATCTAGGCCTTTATTGAATTTGAAAATGTGATTCGTTGGGAGACCAGTCTAGTATTAAAGGGTGAGTGCCAGAGGGGTATCCAATGAATTGCTTTGCCCAATTTAAAGCAATGGGATTACTGGAAAGTTTTATATGTCCCCTGTTGGGCAGTCAATTTCTCATCAGAATTACACTAGTTTTCCAACATAGATCAGCCTCAGTGTGTGCGTGTGTGTGTAAATAATGTCTTAGGTTAGGTCATAAATACATTACAGATGTGAGCCCTCCGACATTTTTAATTATATATATATATATATATATATATCTTAAAGGGATAGTAATGTCTTTTTAAAATAATAAGTAATATTGTAGATATTACAAAATTAAACTGATCCAGGTCCCATCTCTCAAACCTTTATAATTTGAGAGATATACAATACTAAACTTCCACCCTCCCTCACATTTCAAAGACATCAGCTGTAAAGCTGACAGGAGATTTGAGTCGTGCGACTTGATGCGGCTCTTCAGCAGAGCCAAAATTCCACTATCTAAAAAACAATACTTAATTGGAATCAGGGACGTGCACATACATTTTGGGGTCAAGGGCTCAAATGAAAAAAAAGGGCACTTCTCATAATTATTTTTTATTTATTTATTTTTTGTTAAAAGGGCACGAGGGCACTTTGGACAAAAAGGGCAGGTGCTCAAGCCCCCCTTGGTGTCTATGTGTGCACGTGCCTGATTGGAATGGTCTACAAAGTGTGCCTGGCTTGCAAGGACACTTTGTAGACCATTCCATTGAAGTATTTATTTTTAGATCGTGCTATTTCGGCTCTGCCAAAGAGCCGCCGTCGTTCCCGGGACCAAGATCTCATGATGTCAGCTAGAAGCTATCATCTGTGAAAGGGGTGGGAGGGGGGAAGTTTAGCATTGCGCATATTTCAAACTATGAAGGTCTGAGAGATGGAACTTGGATCAGTTAGTTTGTTTTTGTAATATCTACAATATTAAATTTTATTTAAAAGAGACATTACTATCCATTTAAGCCCTTGGATGATAGATTGGTCTCCCATTCAGTATGCACAGTCTTCATTATGCATCACTCCCTACTCTGGTTCCCAAAGGGTTTAGAGTGTATTAGTCTCTTGTGAATTACCATTTAACTGTGAGAAATGCATTGCTTTGCAATGTGTAGCACACCCCTCTGTTCCTAAAGGGGTTAACAAAATATTTGTATATTGTACTTTACAAGTTAGTCTAGTGGCATTTTCTACGTTTTGTGAGTCATTTTGAAATAAACTATAATAATCTGTGTAGAGTGGGGCATGCATGTGTTTTTATTGCTTTTGCTTTGATACATCTGCGCACAAATAGCTAGCAACACAATGGGTTAACACAACGATCATTTGGATAAAGGTAATATGTTCTCAAACTATGGCTGAAATTCTGTTTAAAACATTAAATCGTATCAACATTTTAAATATTGACTTTTTATGATTTTATATCCCATTTGCACTTGGATGAAAAGTCTTATGAACATTTTGTGTCCCTTAAATGAAGAAGCACAGTGACATACGTTCAAATATATATGTAAAATTACAGCTTTTGTGCCTTTTTTTTTTCTCCAAGAAGCAACATAGAGGAGGTAGGAGATATTTGATGCCACTGTAAATGATTTTAGTTCATTGCTGTGTTCAGATTGGCTCAAGACTAGCAGCCAATTAAAATACTGCAAATTTAACCATGCTTCCGTGTGAAAAAGAGCACTAAGTAGTATCACATTCTTCCTCAAATATATAGACCTTTTGAAATAATGAAACAATATTATATGGGCCAGTTTGTTATCTGACATCAGTTTCTGTTTCCATGTTTCATACATACAATTTTCACATCCATGCTTAACTTTCTATAAGTTTACACATTCATATACGTATTTGAGGCCTTACAAATCCCCATGTAACATTACTTACATCAAACAGAAAGGTGTAATATAAAAACCAATGAGGATTTTAAACTGATATCTGTTGACTGGTGATACTACATTAAATGATAACCAATTACCATATAGTATCTATAATAAGTAATCAATTACTACAATCAGGTCATAATTTGCTATAATTTGTCGTTTTTTTTTTCCAATTCAGGAACTAGTCAGTATCTAATATCAATACCAATTATTCTTCAGAAACCATTCCCTGTTTTCATGCACTTTTCATATGAAAATAGGATTTTAGTCTTACCTGTTAAATCCTTTTCTCTTAGTCCATACAGGTTACTGGTAACTTTGGGTAGGCGATCAAGATCAGCCCCTTTAAATAGGCAGGAACAATTCTGAGAAGTAACTGCTGGGTGGAGCCTACCTCCTCTCCTTAGCTTGCAGCTAGCCAATCCCCTTCCAGTAAGATTTGAAAACTAACTATTGACTAGGTAGTAAGAAGGTAAAGGAAGACTCCTGTGAGCATGAACCCGAAAGGACCCCCATGTTCTGCCACAGGAGAGCCAAGCATGGTCCCTTGACAGGGTGGGAGACCAGTAACCTGTATGGACTAAGAGAAAGGGATTTAACAGCTAAGAATAAAATCCTCTTTCCTCTGTCATCCAATACAGGTTACTGGTAACCACTGAGTTTCCCAGAGGCGGGAATGAGGCAAGGACTTGGCGCAAGCCCACAAAGTCACCAGAGCAGATATGAAATATCTGATCAGAGATAGCCCTACAAAACAAATGAAGTGTCAACGGACACTGAACAGGGGTAACACCCCCCAAACTGTTACACAGTACACTGAACTAGAGCCAACAGGGCTCAAAAGTGAAGGAAGCAGCAAGAACCGAAGAAAATCCTAGATAGGCAAGACTGCCTCCAGATTTTCCTCCTAAAGCTGGCGTCAGCCAGTGCCAGCACATCAACACGGTAGTGCTTCGAAAAGGTGTGCACAGACAACCAAGTAGCAGCCATGCACAACTTATCAGCGGAGGCCTGATTCTTGTAAGCCCAAGAAGCCCCAATAGATCTAGTAGAATGAGCTATGATCCGAAAGGGAACAGGCTTCTTCCTCAGGTTGTAAGCCTTCCAACTTGACCCAGGACGCAATAGTCACTTTGGAAGCAGGTCTTCCTGCCCTGGGACCCTCAGGAATGACGAACAGCGCTTCAGATTGCCTGACAGACTGAGTGTGATGGACATAAAACTTGATACAACGCACCACATCTAACAAGTGGAGATCCCTCTCCTTGTCAGAGGTAGGGTAAGGGCAGAAATAACTCACCACAAGCTCCTGATTGATGTGGAATGCCAAAACCACCTTTGGGAGAAACTCCTGAGAAGTGCAAAGCACCGCTTTTTCCTCGTGAAACACCAAAAGGTGGTTTACAGGACAGAGCATGTAACTCCGCGACACGGAGAACGGACACAATCTCAATGAGAAAGGCCATTTTCCATGTAAAGAGGTGTAGAGGAATATTAGGACTCAAAGCGAAGGCGCTGAAGAACGCCCAAAATCAAGTTAAGATTCCATGGAGGAGTGGGATTCTTAAAGACAGGACGAGTATGAGCAACGCCCTGAAAGAAAACCTTTACATCAGGAAGAATGGCAATGCACCTCTGAAAGAAGACAGAGAGAGCAGAAGTCTGAACCTTAAAGGAACTCAAACTAAGGCCCCTTGTCCACACCATCCTGCAAAAACTCCAGGACCATAGGTAGATGAAATAGGTCCCTATCAGCACACCAAGATAGAAAGGTCGACCAGACACGATGGTAGGCCTAAGAAGAAACAAGTTTGCGGGCACTGAGCATAGTAGCCACCACACCAAAAAAAAAAAAAACAAACTTTCTTCAATATTGAGGATTCAATTTACAAGCTGTCAAAGCTAGACAATGAACATCCTCCTTCCACAGGTAGCCCTGTAGAAGAAGATCCAGACTGCAAGGGAGCTGGAATGGCTACACCACTGACAGATCTAGAAGCTCCGGGAACCAAGCCTGTTGAGGCCAGTACAGAGCAATCAGAATGAATGGGCAGCGCTCCAGTCTCAGTTTCCTTAGCACCCTGTTCAACAGGGGAACGGGAGGAAAGATGTATGCCAGAGGAAATGTCCACGGGATCGACAAGGCATCCACTGCCAGAGCCAGGGGATCCACCCAGCGGGAGCAGAACGTTGGAACCTTCCTGTTGTGCCTGGTTGCCATCAGGTCGATGCATGGAAGACCCCACTGCTGAATGATGAGGTTGAACACTTCTGAATGTAGTTCCCACTCTCTGCTGTCCACCGTGTGCCGACTGAGGAAGTCTGCCAGAACGTTGTCTACACCAGGAATATGAACTGCGGAAATGGCAGGGACATGCTCCACTACACATGATAAAATAGCCTTGACCTCTAGCCAAGCTGCAAGACTTCTTGTGCCGCCTTGCTTGTTGATGTAAGCTACTGCTGTGGCGTTGTCAGACTGTACCCTGACCGGGCAATCCTCCAGTTGCCATGTCCAGTGATGTAGGGCATGAAATATCGACCAAAGCTCCAAGATATTGATGGGAAGGAGAGATTCCTCCTGAGACCACCGGCCCTTAACACTCAAGTGCCCCAGCACCGCTCCCCATCCAGAGAGGCTAGCATCCATTGCCACTGTGGTCCAGAAGGGCACCAGGAATGTTCTGCCTTTCAAGAGATCCTTCAGGTTGAGCCACCACGAGAGGCTCTGTTGCACTTGAAGAGGGAGAGACAGCGATCTTTCCAGGAGATCTGGTCGACCTCTGCATGCCAGGATTAGAAACCTCTGAAGTTCCCTGGTGTAAGCCATGGCAAACTGAACTGCTTCTATGGTGGAAATGAACTTCCCCACTAAGGATGACAACTTCTTGGCTGGAACTGGATCCTGAGACAGGATAGCCTGGACCTTCAGTGCTACCTGATGAGCCACTTCGTCCGTGAAAAATACCATCCCTCTCTGAGTGTCAAAGAGCAGTCCTGCACCTGCTGATGAAGGAGGTCCGGAGAAGAGGCCTTCAGAAGGAGGCCGTCCATATATGTGGAGTCACCCTGATGCCGTTCCGATGTAGGACAGAAATCAATGCTCCCAGGACTGTGTTGAAGACTTGGGGCGCCATGGTCAGGCCAAAGTGGAGGGCAGAAAACTGCAAATGCCCTCGGTCGCAGGCAAAGTGAAGATATTGCTGACTCTCTGGATGAATGGTGATGTGCAGATAGGCATCCTGCAGATCCAGAGAGGCCAGAAATTCCCCAGGGGACATGGCCGCTATCACTGTGTGCAGAGACTCCTGGCGGTATTGGGACCGGACCACAAAGGAGTTGAGATCTTTCAGATCCAAAATGGGATGACAACCTCCGTCCTTCTTGTAAACTACAAAGAGAAAAATAAGAAAGCTAAAACTATAGCAGAACTGTTCTTTTACCTTGTGTCTTGATCAAGGAACAAATCTTACTGGTCGGAGATTGGCTAGCTGCAAGCTAAGGAGAGGAGGTAGCCCCCACCTAGCAGTCACTTCTCAGAATTGTTCCTGCTTATTTAAAGGGGCTGATCCTGATCGCCTACCCAAAGTTACCATTAACCTGTATTGGACAGCAAGAAAATGGTGTTTGTATCATATGGTCCATGCATCTTGTATTTTCATATATTTAAGGTCTACAAAGAAATTTTATATATTTGTCAGGCAATATGATACTAGATTTGCTATGCTTCATAGAATTTCTATATAGCAAGCTTAACCCTTTGAGTGCTAGAGCAGTATGTAACGCATTATAATGCGTTAGATACCTCTCTGGCACTCAGAGGGTTACATTTAAAGACTAAGGATAATTTCTAAATTGAAAATGAGGATCATTAAAGCTCTCAAAAGGTCACATATTCTCACAACTTTTTTTAACTTCATTGACTGATTTTTATATTTTTAAGTTATCAAAAAGTTCATAGTAAAATAGTTATATTTAGTGCTCATGTTGAAGGCTCTTTGAAAGCTCTTTGATTTCAAGTGGATCTGCCAACTACTAGCTTTTAGTTTCATTAAATGTTTCTATTTAAACCGCCCATACCCTGCACTTTTTGTTTTCAGTCAATCCATTTAATAGCTTTATAGATTTTTGATTTGTAGTTATGGAACCTTTAACCTCAGCAGAGTGGAGTTCTTTGACCTGTGTGGCACAACCTGCATAATTACTCACCTCTGTCCTCCTGAAATAGCTAGAATCTAAATGATTTCACCAGTGGGTTGGAAAAAAATGAGGGGGGGGGGGGGTAATCCTCTCAAGATGATGGCTACCAATGAGAGGAGGATTTGGAGGAGTGACAATTCCTCTTTAACCTCTTGAATACTCTTGAATACTAGAGGTAAAGCATGTTTTATATTAACATTAAAGAGATAGCCTCCTTTCTGACTACAAATTCTACAAGTGCATAATATTTAGTCAAATTGTCTATACTTGTTATTTTTATAGAATGTTATGCTTTAAGGACCAAAGGGGATGTGTTTATGCAAAGCGCAGCCCTCTAGCTCTCAAAGGGTTAATGTTCCTGGCAGTGCCCTCCGTAAATTTGTGTTTCCAGAGAGCTTTCATTTGGGGACTGTAAAAGCAGGGGTATTTATACAATGTTGCAGTCATTTTGTAGCTACGAGTAATCTGTAATCTATAATGACTGGGTTTTCTACATTGTTTCACTGTTTTCTTATATAGTATATTATTTAGTGTTGCATTCTTTCGCTCGCTCACTCTCCCCTTTCTCAGTACTATATTGAAATCTTTCTGAAAACAAGTACCTGTCAGTGACATTAATTGAAATAATCTATTTCAGTTTTTTTATTTTCTTCCATGTTCAGTGATGTTAACACCCTCTACCTGCAGGCTATATCTATCATTTATGACTATCTAGAAAGGAAAATAAGTGTGGGTGTCTTGCTCTCCATGGAAATGTGCTGGCTATTTAGCTGAGCAGAGAACAGAAAGAGGAGAAAAATAAGCACAGATAGAAATCTTTTCATTTGCTGATACAGTTGAGTCACAAATACTTTTCACCAACTGCACATAGACGCTCATATTGTTGTAAAAGGATTAAAACCTGAAATAGATGCCATACTATTAAAGGGATAGTAATGTCCCATAAAATATTTACGGTTTGAGAGATATTGGCTGCTAAAGTTCTCTCTCTCTTCTGATGTCAGCTGTAAAACTGACATCAGGAGATCCATGTCAGCTGATACGACGAGGCTCTACAGAAGAGCCACAATAGTTTGATTTAAAAAGAAATACTTCTCTGGAACGGTCTAAAAAGTGTGCTTGTAAACCAAGCACACTTTGTAGACCATTCCAATGAAGTATTTCTTTTAAAATTGTGCTATTGCGGCTCTGCTGAAGAGATGCCTGTTGGCCCTCAGACCGGAAACTCCTGCTGTCAGCTTACAGCTGACATCAGGAGAAGGGGAAGGAGAGGGGAACTTTAGGACCGAATATCTCTCAAACCGTAAAGGTTTGAGAGATGGGATTTGTAGCACATAATTTATTTTTTTAATCTACAAAACAAAAAAAACATTTTTATGGGACATTAGTGTCCTTTTAAATAAAAAGAAAGCCAGCAGATAAGATAAAGAAAATAAGTAAAATTAAAGCATTGCTATTTCTTGGATTTAATTGGCTCATTTATGCTCTCAATCTGGAGCTATTCTTCATCATTTGTTCTTTAAAGTGAACCTCTATTACCCCAAGCTAAGTGTAGTTAATTTTAATGATGATTAAAAACTGCCTATATGGAGTGCTTGCACTCGTGTAATATAAATACTTTTTGGAAAATTATCCTTTATTTGTTCATACCTCCCAAGTGTCCCTCTTTAGGAGGGACAGTCCCTCTTTGAGGCCCAAATCCCTCTGTCCCTCTTTTCTACCCTTTTGTCCCTCTTTTTAGGACATCAGAATGAGCGCTGTGAATTACATTGCTCCACAGCAATAAAACAGACATAAATGTGTTGTTAATTGTCAGTATATGTGTTTATACATTAATATGGGTAATTAAAGTACTTTGGTCTTGCTGTAAATCATTTATCAGTTACACAAAGAGGTGCAGATGAGTCAAGAAATAACCTAAAAATTCTTGGAAATGCCCCGCCTACCTGCCACGCCCCTAGAAACGCCACCTAAAACAGAAGTGTCCCTCTTTGGCCATTTGAAATGTTGGGAGGTATGTTTGTTGGCCATGCAGCACTAAATGCTAATTTGGTTATATGATGAGCACATATTACACACACACACACACACACACACACACACACACACACACACACACACACACACACACACACACACACACACACACACACTGTTTTGAATGAATCTAGGCAGGGTTTGCTGCACACTAAGCAGAAGGAAGCTATTGTAGAAAGTTCTGGGAGTGGAGACTGCACAAAGAAAGAGCAGGCAGCTAGGTGGGTTACAGAGGAATAGGGAGGGTACTCCTGCGTTTACTTACCTTAACAGATTTACTATATTGAGTGATGATGTTGGGAATGTTGGCAAAGGAACTGTCATGGTTTGCAAACAAGACAAGAATCAGACAGTAAAATAAAATTCACCTTTATTAACGTAAGTGTAGTAATAACGATACTCAGGATGGAGCAGAGGGTAACCAAGAGACAGGGACTCTTATCAGCAATAGTAGTATGTCTCCAGATCCCAGAACTGCAGAGACTAAGCGAAGCCAATGATAGTCCCTAAGTCAGAGAGGAAGAGAAAGCTAGACGGTTCTCCCAGTGATGGTAATCGGAAGATGACTGACTCACGCCTGCAGTCAGCCAGGAGAAGACTGTTGCTAGAAGAAGTGGCAACCAAAGAACCCACTGACTCACGCCTGCAGCCAGTAAGGTCCGAGTCTGCCAGAGCCACAGGTCTTCACCAGATAGGATATCCGCCCAATAGGAGGTAACGCAGAAGTCAACTGGACAGAGCCCCAGGTCAGCATCAGGATGGGTGGTCAGACAAGCTTAGGTCATACACGGGACGGGTAGTCAAGGAAGAGCCACAGGTCTGCACCAGATTGGGTGTCCACTACAAAGGGCAACACTAGAGAGTAGTCAGACAGAGCCACAGGTCAGCACCAGGATGGATGGTTAGACAAGCCAGGTCATACACAAAGATCAGGAGCAAGTAGAGAACTGTACTGCACACAAATGTAAGGGTAACTGGTTGAGAATCCAGTTCCCTTTAAATACAAGGAGCCAGGAAGTAGACAGGAGGAGCCAGACCAGACCCCAAAGATAAGAAGGTAGCCTGGGACACATAAGCCTCTTCGCGCCTGCAACCGACGCATCTCGCTGCGAGATGCGTCATACACCTGAACCCCCGCTGTGTCAGTTGGAGCACCCTCGTCACCTAGTACAAGGACACGGGAGTCCATTACTGCTGCCAAGTGAGCCCAAGCCCAGTCCAACCAGCGATGTGTGGGATGACGCAGAAGCGTCATACAGAGCGATACAACTTCAGCGCCAGCCAAAACAGAGAAGATGGATATAGGTGAGCTGGGACAGGAACGCCGTTGATGGAGAGGATTATTCTCTCTAACATGTGGGAGAATGGCACCTCCAGCACTGATGGTATGTGGGAGTCAGGCAGGCCTAGAAAGATGGCGGTGGTAGGGGATTCTGTTATTAGGAAGACAGGTTAATCTGTCATCAGGATCGCTACAATAGAACAGTTTGTTGTCTCCCGGGTGCTTGGGATCAACATGTGGCAGATCGGGTTGATAGACTGTTGGGAGGGGCTGGGCATGACCCGGATGTCATGGTACATGTTGATACCAAGGACAAAGTCAGTGGGAAATGGAGGTCCGTTAAAAAGGATTTCAGGGATTTTGGTTATAAGCAAAGGACCTCAAAGCTTGTATTTTCTGAAATACTACCTGTGCCACGTGCTACATCAGAAAGGCAGTGGGAGAGTAGGTAGGTAAATGTTTGGCTAACACCTTAGTTTAAGCAGGAAGGGGTTGGGGTCCTAGAACACTGGGCTGTCTTTTCCCTTGGGGCAATCTTTATAGTTGAGATGGCTTGCACTTTGGTGGAAAGGAAGCAGAGGTATACAAGAAAACTGATAAAGGGATTGCAAGATTTTACAGTAAGGGCAATAAATGTATGGAATTATTTGCCTAGGGATGCTGTGCTTTCAGATCCTGTGACTGCTTTCAAAAATGGATACCTGTCTAGCCCAGAGCAATATTTAGAATTATTCTGGAGAAGCAGGGGTGATTTGCAATGGGCTGAACTTGATGGACGCATGTCTTTTTTTTAACGTCATCAACTATGTTACCAGTGGGATGCTCAATGAATTGCGAAGCAATGAGTTGTGCAACCCTCTTATCCTTAAGGGGTTAAGGTGACAGGTCCATTATAAACTTCTCTGTTAGAAGGCACAGTAATGTATCTAAGTGATTCAGCCAGCATACAGAGTGAAATAGGACAATTATTTCTATTTCCCAGTGCGAAACCTATATTTTTATTAGATAATTTTTTTGTAAGATCCATTCAAAAATACACTGTCCTTAGTAAAAATGAACAATTTCCATGCCAATTCCACATAATATGTTAAAGAATTTTTTAAAATGTATACAGCAACAATATAAATGTACTTAAGCAGAAAATGAAATACATGGCATATAAAATTTGGTATGACTGACCTACAACATGACAGCTTACATTCATGTGTAGCACAAACATCTGCTCATCTATGGACATATCCCAGAACTTACAGATGAAAACAAATACTCGGATTTCTGCAAAGCTACAATGATCATTGTGATGTCATTACTTACAATATCAAAAATTAATTTCCTGCATATTATAAACTTACTGATTAATTTCATGCCTTTTAAAATACTTCAAAATGTTTCTCCACAGAGAAAATACAACTAAGTATCTCCATAGGTCTAGAATGGATTTGTATTCTATGATTCCAAACTGGATGATGACTGGATGAAGAGAGCCGGTCTTGGCACAGCTTTATATTGCAGTAAATTCACCTTCCTAAACAACAAGTATGGTGTTAAATTAAGAGGCTCAATCTGCTAAGACTTAAAGCATCAATTCAAACCATTGGATGCTATACGAGTTGCTAATGCATTAAACCAAGGGGTTAATATAGCACAGATCCTGGTTTTAGCTGCTCCACGGCATACTGAAAACAGGCCACTGACTTTGGTTTAAAGCCTTTTCTTAAAGCACATGATTATAAAAAAAATAATAGCTGTACACCAACGCAGTTTCTTTATTTGTTATAGAAAATTGGTTGTTTTGTGAACAGTAGGAAAATGTGATGTTTACTTGTAACTGTGTTTTGCCACAACAGGTTTTCACTTCTCAGATCTCAAAACCTTGAACTTTAGAGTATGGTAAAAATGAAAGAACTTTGGGGACAAAGATAACCTTGCTGCAGTATGGTAGCACTTTTATTATTAAATTTAATTTTAATGAAATTTGTGAATCAATATAGCCACCAATTGTTTACTATTGTTTGTGCAAGCTTGCAATGAGTGACAAGATCTAAAGAAGGGGAATTAAACTCCACTTCTTATGGGTGTAGACAGTGCACATTTTTGGGATATCGCTGATTGTGCACGTGTTGTAATAAAAAGACAGCTAATGACAGTAGCACCTGCACACAGTCAAGGATATCCAAAAAACCTGCACTGTCTCCACCCTATCCACATGAAAGACACGTACAGGATCACAGACCCCCCGTACAACATACCAGCTTGGACTTTAGAATATTTAAATGGATAAAATCCCATTCAATGTTTAATGCATGTGTTTAACCATTTGATTGCCAGAGGGGGATCCAACGCATTGACTTGCAATGTGGTAGATACCCCTCTGGCATTCCAGGTGTTAACTCCTTGGAAATCAGAGCTCTTTTGCTATTGAATTCAAAGGGATAAAACATTTGGGATTAGATTGCCTTTGCTCATAATGAAACAATAATCAATCAATAAATGAAACAAATGCAATGACTAAAGGCAAGTAATACAGAAATAATGCCTAAAACAGAGCTAGACTTCAATCTTGTTAGCTATATGCATTGAATAGATTGTGACAAAAACTACAGTGCACATGGATATAACTTAGCTAATCGGATATTAATCACAGCCAAATCCACAAGCTGATCACCCGCCACAAACTCGAATGGTGAACAGAACAAACTCAATACAGGATGAAATTCTGCAAAAAATGTTTTTTCATACTCTCCCCCCCTCCTCCATTTTAAAAATACAATTAGTTATCACACATTTAACAAGTACTTCATATAACCAATGACAATATCAGAAGGTAAACCCTTTGAGTGCCAGAGGGGTATCCAAAGCATTCAAAGGGTTATGGTGCTTAACCTTTTGCATGCCAGAGGGTTGAACAACTGTCATTCAAAAAGTTAATGGAGAATTAACAGGTAAAACCCATACATTTTGGAAAATTACATAACTGATTTCATCTGAAAGAAAATAAGGTTCTGGCTTATGAATACAACTGTTTTGACATTATTTGAAGCAAGGCAGTATTGGAGTGCAATCTGAAGCTACTGTACTAAATTAAGCGAAGCAAACCAACTACAACATAGGGAGCAAATAAAAATCACTGCTATTTGAATGGGGCTCTTTAACCTCTTGAATGCTAGAGAGATCACAAGAAAATTACTTCCCTAAGTATTGTAACCAATCTGGCATTCAAGGGGGTGAAAAGTCAATCAGTTGAGCTGGCTATGGTGCAGTTGGTTTAGCCTGTTCCTAGTTACATCAGCCTGTCTGTATGATATGCTTCAATCAAGTTCGTATCAGACCTATTTCACATCGGTGACTTTGTTGACATCAGCCTGTCTGTATGGTATGCTTCAATTCAGTTCGTATTTCACATTGGTGGTTTTATTGCAAGATGTTGCTGCAACTTGAGGTAGCCTCTGAAAATGCTTGTAGGTATATAAGTACTAATGTGAGCTACTCTGAAGAAAATAATATCTGTTCTGTTTAAAAGGACAGTAATACTTAATATGTAAAACATATACATATTGTAGTGTTTATCCCCCTGAGTAAAAAAAGGTACTCTCACTGCTGAAAGGTGTTTTATTCAAAAGTTATTACAGCTCAAAGTTGAATTTTTTTAGGTGCAATATCACAGTGGCCTGAAATTGTACAGTGGCGCTGTTGTTACACCATCCTATGGACAGCTCTGGTCTGTAGACCATAAATCTCCATAGGATGGTGTAGCAACAGCACCACTGTACAATTTCAGGTCACTGTGATATTGTACCTAAAAAATTCAACTTTGAGCAGTAATAACTTATGAATAAAATATCTTTCAGCAGCGGGAGTACCCTTGTTTTACTCAGGGGGTTAAACCTTACAACATATCTTTTTACATTTTAAGTATTACTATACCTTTAACTTGTTGCTGCAACAAAGTCACAAGTGCAAACTAGGCCTAAGGGTGTCAAAGTAGATTGTCAGTTTCTCCATTTTACTATTTAACCCTTTGAGTCCCAGAAGAGTGTCTAACATTTTTCAAAGCACTGGACATCCCTCTATCACTAAAAGGGTTAATAACTGTATACAGTGATCCTTGCTGTATAGAAAATGCACTCAGCAGACACTCTATACTTAATGAAACACTGACCCCCACCTCTTAATTATAAACCCTATTTAACTTAATCTGGCCGATAATGAGCTGATTCTGTGTAGACTGGTTCTCCAAAATTATATTATTAGTACTGGATATCATATCCATGGAGGCAGCCATTATTCCTTTTACAGGACACCTAGACTCCCAGCTACTCCCACTGATCCTTTCTTAGGAAGCCTTCAGTAGAAGTTTAGGGTTATGGAGTCCTGCAACAAAGAATGTCCTCCTGTGTCAACATGATATACGGTACCAATTAAAGACTGATTTTGAAGAAATAATTAACACGGAATTTGTTTATAGTGGCCATTATGATTTTCTGTGCAGACTAAAATTAATCAGGGTTTGCTGTTAAGGGATCTGAATGTTCCCTTAACATATATCATATGTATATTTACATTTTCAAACGTGTGCTGAATTAAATTGCAAGTGATGCATTTATCACAGTAGATGGAAAAGATTGGTGATAAAAACCAGTGACACATCACCTGCAACTGAATCCAGGCTGTAGTGTATGGGAGTTCAAGAACTTCAGTAGGCATATAAAATAGCAGTGTTCAGCTCAGTTTACTGTGATACTGTACTACATCATTATGATTTAATGACAGGTTGGACCTTCAAAATGTAAAATCAACAAGAAAGAAAATAAAACCATTTTGGGGAGAATATAAACGAGCATATTTAGAATAACAAGCACAGGCAGATTAACAATACTTATGTAAAGTTTTTAGGAACATGGCACATTTCAAAAACATTAGAAAATATTTAAACATTTAAAGACGGAAATTACCTGCTTTAGTGAATTGCACAAAAATCAGTTGAATTCAGATGTGAATTACTGTTTATAACTCACAGCGGAGCACACACAGGCACGTTTCTCTGCAACCAATGAGCTTCTCAGATTCTTCCTAAAATGCTTTGCTTCTTATGTGAAATTATGTTTCAGGTTAAGTAGATGCACTGTTACAGAATGTCTCAAGATAACAGATTTCACGGGATGTGTGATGATTTTTTGTATAGACAAAAACATTTAGTTAGGCCTAAAAATGTTTAATGGCATTTACTGGTTCCTTAACCTTTTATAGACGAATATGCATACTGAACCATCATTTTCCTGAATGTGGGTCGCTTGCTACTAAAGTCATACTTTGTTAGAGGCCAGTTTCCTTCAATGTATGTAGTGAAAGCAAACTATTATATGGTCAGAATGCAATTTAAATTGTTAGCTTAAGTGGCTGAACAAATCTTTTTCACATTGAAAACTTGGCAAGAGTGTTAAAGCCACACAAACACCTAAAATGAGCTGGGGTTATATACATCTCTGAGAAGATGGCTGTCTCTCTACTGATTTGCATAAATGGTGCTCAATTTTCTGCCTGTTGACTACAAACCACTAAACACTTGCTTGGTTCTTTATACTGTAATGTTGACTCCTTGCTGACATTAAAATACCAACTAACATGGCTGTTCAAGATGTAGTCATCAATTTAAGGCCAGCAACTTTTTTAAAGTGATCTCAAAGTCACAAACCAAGATTCAGCTTCAGACCTCAATGTGAACTAACAAGTCAATTTTTAACAATGATATACTTTTGGTCACTCAAAAATGCAACAAACTGAGTCACCTGTAACACAGAACATTATTGTTCAGTGTTTATTGTGAACATGAAATGGCCACCCGCTTCTCATCCATTCTGCCCACTTCCTGCCCCACCAACTTCCTGCCCATTCTAAAGGAAAATTCCATCTTTCCTCCCAATCCTGCCCACCAGATCATGCCCCAGCTGCTTTATGACATAATTCACATCATTTACACACACCCATTCCCAGCCCATACTCCCTCTCTGGAGGGCTCCAAAGAAGAAAGTTCACAGGTCTGTAGACAGGCCTCAAACACACTGCAAAGTAACTTAAATTTGTGCACAGTTAAATCAATCACAGCAATTTTCAATTGTCCCCTGTGGCACAGTTGGGTTGCCCCAAATCACACCACCTTTACTTTTTGATTATCTCCCCAGGGGCTCAATACTATTACTCGCACCAAAACCGGTGTTACCTTAAAAACAAGCAACTTGTATTTTGCAAACGTGTTATACCAGTATTCTATTGCAGAACCGTGGTAAAACAAAACTGGCGTAGACAGCACATGTCATCATACTAACAAAAAATGGAACTGTCTCCTTCCATTCAACTGCATGTTTTAATAATTAGCCATCTATACTAGTCCTATTGTTTTCTATGGGATATTTATGTATATGCATGCATGTCTTTAATAATCATTTTTTACATATATTAGATTTGATAAAGGTTAAAGTGTATTTTTACACAGTATCCTATTTTATTGATTTATTAATCTGGTAATATATAACCGAGCGCTCTCCGTGTATTCTGTTTTTTACTTTGTATTTTTTATGACCTACAAACTTGGGTCAGTTGGATTGTGCAGGCACCTTCTGGGTATATTGGTAATTATAATACATTAGTATACTTCTGGAAATAGGTCAGAGGATAGCACTGTAAATACATTGCTGTCTTTTCCTTTTATTGTTACAACTCTAGATACAACCATAAATCAACATTTTAAACAACCCCACTGATGGAGCTTTTAATTCCCTTAATACTAGAAATCTCCAACACATTGCAAAGCAATACAATAGAGATCTCTCTAGCACTCAAGAGGTTAACGTCCCATTTGTATCAGTGGGAATCTTGATGCAGATGATTTTGCCCCAGAACTGCTCCACTTTCCAAGTCTTGAAAAAATCAATGACCATGGACAATATGGAAAAGACAAAAGAAACCCCAGTAGTGTAGTCCAATTAAGAAGAAATGTACTCACCATTTGGTATTGTCAGACAGGTGTGATCAGCAAGTCTGACTATTAAGCCTACAGAGAATATCACCCTGTCTCCATGCAGGTATCTTCCTCTCCTTTATGCTCCCCATTCAAAATATTCTTTCTCCGATTCCCGAGTTTTCCTCATAGAGGTAAATGGAAAAGTCATAGCAGCATAGCGATTAACTTATAAAAAATCTTTAATAAATCTAATGTACATTACATATAAAAAAACTTGATAAAAAGGCTTTCTTATGCATTTTGCAGCTCTAAGACACTTTATCAAAGAGTATAAAGCCTAACAAACATAAAAGGCACAGCTGCTGTGAATTTGAATATAAACCCTCCCCTCTTCACTGGTTGGTTTGTATATGGCGAACCTCTGCTTTTCTCCCCAGTCTGTTCCCCTGATTGTTGTATGTGTCTTTCTAACCCTTCAGTTTGATCCATAAGTATTTTGAGACAGGGTCGATTCTAGTTGTCTGTATAACCCTTCAGTTAAATCCATAAGTGTTTTGAAACAGTGTTGATTCTAATTAGGTGTATGTAGACCACAAAGAACGACATATTGTCGAAAATTACATCAAAGACAACATTACGATATATTTGACACCACATTATATCCTCACTCTGGTCAATTACTCGATCACTTTTGTTCTTAGACTTCCCAGTATATTAAGACTAAAATCTTAACTGTAATTGAACATCCCCCATATTTGTAAACATTATCAATAAACTCACTTATTCTGAAGGATATTTGTGTGAAATCCATATCACAGCTGTTCCTGGGTGATCAATCTCTCCATAAGCATTTATAATCTCAGATCGAAATAAATATAATGTTATGATCTTAGTGCATAAGCACATCACAGGCCTACTAATTCTCTATTAATATAATATTCATCTAGTAAATATATAAAACCTAACCCTAATAGTTAATCTATAAATAGTTCAAAAGTACTTAACCTATCACCTAATTCACTTGCAGAGTTGGAACTATTATATTGTTCAGCAGAACAACATATGAGTATAATATTCTCAATCGTCACTCTTATTAGAATTCAAATTTCAAAAATCTTCTAAATATAAGGAGATTCATATGTTATAACCACATACTTTCTCCATACACAGAGTTATACTTTTAAACACTCCCTTATATTAAATCAATGACCATACCTGGGAACTTCCTCCCCTTATGCGCCAGGAGAGGGCTCATGTACTGCTGACCAGGGGGATATAAATGATGCGATTTGTGTCATAAATGGTGGGGTTTAATTGGGTGGGAGGGGCTTACTATCTTTCTGTCCTAAAGTGGGCAAGAAATGAGCAGAATAGGGTGAGAAGGAGGAGAAATGGGCAGGAAGTGGGAGAAACAGGGTTTCCGAGGAAACTCACCACCACATGAGAATCCGCCTCTGTCCCTGGAGATCTGGTAATAAATTGTAAAAAAAATGGTGTCTCCAGGGCAGATCCGGAGAGATCCCAGGTATGTTAATGACACTGTAAGAGACAAACATTTTCAAACTTCTAAATCTAGAAAGATATCCAAGGCACTGCAACACAATATGTTGGATAACTCAAAAAGTGAATGGGACTTGCAACCCCTTAAACACTACAGAGGTCTCCATTGCCTCTCTAGCACAATTTAAAGGGATAGTAATACTTCGTTTTATCTTTATTTTAACTTTATTTTATTTTGTAGGCATTAAAAAAACATGACGAACGATATAAGTCTTATCTCTCAAACCTTTACGGTTTAAGAGATATTCACAAGCAAAGTATCCCCCCCTTCAGCCAAATCAGAAGGGAGGTGCCCAGGTAGACTGCAGAGAGGGACAATCTTCAATTAAGTTAAGGGAAAAAGCTGAAAAACTTGTCAAGGGGGGAAGGGCTTTCATTGTTTTCATACAAAGAAGATTGTCCCCTGCTGTTATCTGTCTGGTCTTACAACCAGATTCACATCTGAGAAGAGATCTCTTACACTAGGAAAAAGGGGCGGGGAGGGGAAACTTTGTGAATATCTCTTAAACCATAAAGGTTTGAGAGATAAGACTTATATCATTCTTCATGTTTTTTTAATGCCTACAAAATAAAATAAAGTTAAAATGAAGTATTACTATCCCTTTAAATGAATGGAAATTTGTATTTTCCACCTTTTCTTTGCAAATCAACTTTTCTTGTGCGGATTTGGATGTCATATAAATAAAACAGTTAAAAGCACAAACCAAAATTCTAATTGTTTTAGATTTTTATTTGCAAACAACATAAGCCATTAGGAATGACCTTTTTTGAGTGCCATGTTTCAGGTTCCTGGGATAGTATACAATGACACAAGAGCAAAATGCTGCCATTTCCTCAGTACCTCGTCCACAATACAATGTAAAATCATCCAAGAACAGCAGAGTTAGCACTTGTGGAATATTTGGGTTACTAGTGAGCAAATGAGTCAAGGTCAGCTCTACCAACGGGCAATGTACAAGAATAGGGAGACTTAGGAATTTGGGGTGCCAGTTGCTGTCCATATGTGAACCATTTCAGTAAATCCCTATAGTGCTGCAGATAGTTATATGTATCAGAAAAAGGACCATATATAAATATTTTTCTGTGACACTTGATTATTCAGCAAAATTAGCACATTGGCCAAGGATGGGAAATGTGTAGCTTTTCAGCTTTTTGGACTACAACACTTCATCTCAAACTATGTTTGGTGGAACCTCTGGGTTTCCTAAAGCAATTTAAGGGGGTCCACAGTACAAACATCAAGTCTGAACTGTCACCTTGATTCAAGCTTGCATATTTGAAAACATTATTAACCCCCTTAAAGGGGATGTAGCACCTTCTAAAAAGAAGTTCACATATGCTTTGTTAATACAAGTTACACTATGAACACTGCTTTAAAAGATATTTTATCTTCAAGTGCAGAAGAGTTCTTCTGAACGTCCTATTTCTTCTCCCACCTCCCTCGTAGCGTTACAGCAAGCTGCAATTAGCATTATACTGAGGTTGCAAGTGATTAGCATTTTACTGAGGTTGCAACCCCAGAATAATGCTAATCACAGTTTGCTGTAACGCTACGAGCCGTTCACAGCACACCGAAGGGAAGCATGAACGCTCTCCCTGAGGCAGCTGGGAGGGAGGTGGGAGGAGAAATAGGATGGACTGAAGATCTGTGCTGTGAACATAATGTGGAAGTGCACAGCACAGAAGATCAAATATCTTTTAAAGTAGTTAAAAAAAAAAAAACAACAACAACAAAAAACAGCTTTTATAGTATAACTTGTATTAACAAAGCATATGGGAACTTCTTCTTAGAAGGTGATACATCACCTTTAAAGACCCATGACGTGCCAGGACCATCATGGGTAAACTTGCGTTAAGGACCCATGACGGTCCTGGCATGTCACGGAATTCAGGGGTCCCCACGTGGCTGCAGTCTTCTCTGGGACCCCTGAATTTATTTTGGAAGAAACAAAACCTCTCTGGTCCTTTACTGCTCGCCGCTTATTAAGGGGTTAAAAACTGCACGTGTGTTATGTTAGCCAAAAACCCAGCAAATATACAGTTAGGGAGATATTAACACTTAGTACTGTATGCCAATTGCAGTACCACCGTGGTGTATGTGAAATATAATATGCTAATTAAGCATTTCAGCAACATTTCATATGCTAATGAAAGTTTCCAGTGATGTTTCATATGCTAATTAAGATTTAAGTGATGTCATATACTAAGAAAGCACTGTGCTGCACCAAGATACTTTCACTTTTCCCAGAAATAAAAGTATGAATATTTCCTAAACTACATCTGCATAACATGACACATAAGTAGTTATAAATGAAAAAAAGATAATATGCCAGGTCCACTTTCAGTAATGGCAGATGGTATACATACAATTACACAGATAAGCTCATCTGCTAAATTTTAGCCTAATCATTTACCCTTGAGTTACCAGTACCAAGCAGCATTCATATACATTTGTTATTCATAGTTTAATCCCTTAAATGCTAGAGAGGTCTCCAATGCAGGCACGTGCACACATAGACACCAAGGGGGGCTTGAGCACCTGCCCTTTTTGTCCAAAGTGCCCTGGTGCCCTTTAAAAAAAAAAAAAAAAAAAAAAAAAAAAGTTGCCTCGCTGCCCGCACTAACCTCCCCCCACCGCCCTCATCGGTGCACTCCCTCGTCGGCTCTTTAGTATTACAGAGCGCTGGGAGATGACATCATCTCCCAGCGCTCTGCATGAAGAGAAGACCGCGCGGGAGCTCCAGCAGCTACAGATCTGTGCCAAAGGAGGCACATTACAGACCTCTCCTGCCACTGGACCACCAAGGAAGAGGTAGGAAACGGACACTGGGGGGTAATGTGGAAATGATGGGGCAATATGGATCTGATGGGGGGCAAGATGGAGATGATGGCAATGTAGAGATGATGGGGCAATGTATGTGAGGATAAGTTGGAGCTGATGGCAATATGGAGCTGATGGGGGCAATATGGAGATGAAGGGGGCAATGTGAGGGTAAGTTGGAGCTGATGGGGCAATATGGAGATGATGGGGGCAATGTGAGGGTAAGTTGGAGCTGAAGGGGCAATATGGAGCTGATGGGGGCAATGTGAGGGTAATTTGGAGATGATGGGGGCAATGTGGAGCTGATGGGGGCAATGTGGAGCTGACAGGGAACAATGTAAGGGCAATATGGAGATGATGGGGGGGGCAATGTGGAAATTAGGAGCATTGTGGAGGTGTCCAGTGGAGATGGCCAATGGGGGGGGGGGTGGCTCTTCAGATTTCTGTGCCTACAGGCTCCTCAGATGAAAATTATTTTCTTTTTTTTTAAATATATATTTTGAATAAATAATTATGCAAAGTGCCCTTTTTTTCCCATTTGAGCCCCTGCCCCCCAAAATGTTTGTGCACGTCCCTGCTCCAATGTCTTGTGAAAAAGTGTGTTGATGATCTCTCTGGCTTCCAAGGGGTGTGTTAAAGTGTTTCATTGATGGGGTTACAGAAAAATTTTGCATGAAACAAAGGGTTCCACCACAGCAAACATGTTGAGAATCCATAGTCTGCAATTACCAGCCAATCAGAATGGAACTTACAGTCAAATAACCTTTGCTTAAAGGCAACATCATTGCATTTGGTTAATATATCCTTAAAGGGCTAAAACACGGTTTCCCCAATATTACACATATTATCTCACTTCATTGCAGTGGTTTTCAATAGTTTTTGCTCAAATCAGCCTAAAATGTAGTATGGAATTTTCAGGGCACCCTTAACATTTCATAGGCAATTAAACTAAGATGTTTGGACAGATACATAATCAGTTATTCTTAGGTCTCTCAATCAGAATGACAAAAAGCATATTAAGCATAATACATTCCATAGATTTGTACATTTCTTAAAAATGGCATAGTGAACTACTACATCACCCCTGTTAAGAACCATCGACTTAAAGGTAAACCATTTCTTAAATGATACGGAGGTACCATTAAATATAATTTACTAAAAAGGCAGCATCTGTAAAAACTCTTTCGATTGTAGGGATCTGAAATTAAGTAATCTTAAACGTGATTCTCTAATGCATGTCTAAACTGCCTTGTACAGTCACTGTTTGGTTAAGTGTTTTAGTAGTAAGAGATAAACTAACACAGGTAATTTAGATGTTAATAGTCAATAAGGCTTTTGCCTTATTGCAGTCAATCGGTATGAATGAAAGCCTACACCAGTCATAATTAAAACTGATTTTAGCCCACAGGTAACACAGTTTTAAGTATTAAATATGTGGTCTGCAAAATCAGTTCCACTCATTTCCAATTTCGTTCGATTCACTAAAAAGCTTGCAGGCCTAGCATGGACTTGCACACATGCAGAAAGACAAAGAGGAGCAATTCTGGGACAAAGACTGTATGAAAAAGGACAGAGGTCTGTAATGCATTGCAAAGTCGAGGCAATACATCATAAAAGTTTGTTTTTCACCCATATTACCTCATTCATGACAGGTCTCTTGTTTTTTTCCTAAATTGCTTTACTCACATCTTAGTAAATAAGATAATTCCACCTAGCTTATTTTGGTAAACTGATCTACAAAAATACAACCCGGATTGATTTTGGGGACTACTAATATAATATTGCAATTTTCACTAAGCACAAACTAGATGTCATTTGACTTATTGTCTTCTGGTGATAGGAAGATGTAGCGTACATTACCGTACTTCCTGGTGCACCAATCTGCTGGAGATGTCTTGATACTCTACTGTGCCAGCTCTGTAATGTGATTTCCCTACTTATGTACATGATCCCAAAACAGTTGTAAAAACTCACCAAGAATGATCAACATATACAGTAAATATGTATCTTAGAAATAAATAGCTCTTAATTTAACAGATTAACTTAAATAGGTAGGTGCCATTCATACTACAGGCACATATATCAATTCATTTTTTTTCATTATACCTGCAGTATTCTCTACATAATGATCTCTTTAAGTCTGCCTATAGGATATACCACCTCAAACAAACAATGAGCCTCAACAGATCTGAAAAAATACCACTGAACACAAGTCGGTATAAGGCTGTGAAATGAAACAATTAACAGTGGACCATACTGTTTGAAGGACATCTGCCTAGGTAAGTTCTTCTTTTAAATTAAAAAACACTTATTTCCAGGGTGTAGCACCCCTTTTAATAGCTTAGTCTTTCTGATGGTGCCCACTCAGAAGCATCTAAATCACTCTTACGCCATTACAGAGGAACAATATCCATATGCATATCATTCTAATTCCGCCTATAAAGACAGCTGTAAATGCCAGGAAAATCTTCTCTACATGATGGTACCTGCAAACTTGAAGCACACACTTGGGCATCATCAGAGAGATGCAGCTGGAGCATGCATACAAGTATCAGTCATGTGTGCTCATAATAAAAGTTAATTGTAGGCATATTATGATGAAGTTGATAATGAGTCAACACTGCATTTGTCATTGATTTCCAGTAATACTGAGCCACTGCATCACAGCAATTGTTTCAGTAATGGAGGCTACATCTCCAGAAACTTTCAACTGGTTTGAAAAAATCAAGTTCAGGAGGCAGATATAAATGTCCCAAACACAATCAGTGCCACATATGATGATTCATTTCACAGGCAAAAAACATGAGAATCGTTGAATTGGGTATTTAAAGTAAACTTTGAAGCATAGAAATGTGTCGCTTACAGCTTTGATTTTAATTCACATAAAACAGGCTTTCTGAATTGCAATACTTTGAAATTCAGCTTAAAATTGGGACTTTACTGTTAAAATTATTTTTTATATCTTTGGTCTGCACAACATGGAGATGATAGGAAGAACATATGTTGAGGATTATAACTGATGAGGTAATCTATTAGCTGAAAATAAGCAACATGGTATGTCTGATGTCACTATACTAGGGGTGGCTAATGTGCAGCTCTCCTGATTTGTTTTGGACTGCAACTCGTCATCATAGCTGGGAACTCTACGGTTTTGCCCCGGAGACTCTGGTTTTAACTCTGAATTACCGGATCTCTGGATGTGGGGAGTTTCTGATGAAACTCTGTCCACATCCGCTCCTTCCATTGAGTTCCTCCAACTCCCTGGCCTCTTCTCCTCCTTCCCCAGTCTATTGTACCTTATTTTATTTTTTTAAGTCCGACCCCCCCCACTCGAGATTAAGCCCCACCCCTTTTATGACACAAATCACATCATTTCTCTCACCTCATCAGCATCACAAGGCTCACCTCCGGGGAGCCCAGACCAAGAAGTTCCCAGGTATGCTCATCATCCTCACTGGCCGGCTGAGGACAGTGGAAACTGTAGTCCAAAAATGGCAGGAGAGATGCAGATTACACACCTCTGCACTATATAGTTTAATGGCTCCTTTAACTTTCCCAGAAGTCACTTTACAAAGTCTTCACTGTTAAAGGAACATGAACACATCCAAATAAGAACCTCCCTCTCACCTTACTATGGCAAAAACATACCAACGGTCACTATGAATTCTGTGTTTGTGTCTTTAGTCAAGAGATAAATATTCAAAGCAATCCTGGATATCATGACCATGGAGGCCGACATGACAAATGCAAGCAGGACTAAGCAACTCAAACTCTACCAACTGCATATTCCCAACTTCTGTGGCTCGCGCACTCTGCCTGCTTCAGTCTAGTAGTCATCCACAAAGGTCATATCCACCAAAGTGACCATGATATATCGGATACATGTTGAACCAAGGAGCAAGGGCAAAGGTCAGATGACATTAGGCCTTTTAGCCCATAATAAGGTATGTGGAGAGTTATTATTTGGACGTTTTAGTGTTTGTTTAACTCAAAAAAATAATGCCTTAGCAGCATTTGCTCTCAGAGCAGAACAAGAGTCACACTGTTAACAATCACAACACCCGTACTTTTACTCCCTTTATTATAATACTGCATCAGTGTATAAAAATATGGCAGATTGTGTCATAACAATACTTTCCCCTAGATGTTTATAATTATAAAAATGACAGTAATTTAACATAATAAACAAAGTACACACGTGTGAGTGTGTGTATTTTATATATGTATGTATGTATGTATGTATGTATATACATACATACACATTGAATATAATACTCTCAATGCAATATATAAATGTTATACTGTAAGTTTTTATATAAACTACTTTAGCTGTTGTACGGCGTCACAATATTTTAAACAGCTCAAAATAACAACATTGTAACAATGATATGATTTTTATGGTGATAATTCTTCATAAATAAATATTACAAAAACTATCAAATATGGAAGGTTTTTTTTATATATTTATATATAGTTATATTTGTTTTCTTAAAAAAGTTCCTCCATTGGGATACATTTGTATCATACAAACCCCCACATTTTTATTTTATAGCAAGTATTTAGGCAATGTGAATGCACATATAGAGGCCTACAGAATTAATCTATTACCTGGCTGAACTATTAGATGTTCTCAGAGATATATAAACAGGGTGGAATTTTTCCACCCTCCAGCTGTTTTCGGACTACAATCTCTGTCATACTCAGTCAGTCATTAGCTAGCTAAGGATAAATGGAGTTGTCAGACAACAACAGCCAGATGGTAGCAGGTTTCCCATCCTGACTTAGGGTGTAAAACTGTAGTTAAAAGGAAGTGACTTCACTGAGTAATTAACTTCAGATTCCACAGCTGTATGGCATGCAGAACCTTAGAATTCTGTGCTATGGATTTAGGAGATCCACAGGCCTGTAAAAACCTGCAGAAAATCTATTAAAGGGGAACTATACCCTTATATATATAACTGCCATCATATTGACTCTGAATAATTAGAATATATACTTAAAATAATTCAAATGATGAGTATAGGGCTGCTTTATCCAATGGGCAAAGCGGGCATTTGGTCAGGGCACACTGATGAAGGCCCTTGTTATATTAAATTTAAGCTTGATTCTTTGCACTGGATAAAGTGGCCCTGCCAGCATGCGTCTCTGGGGAGATACAAGGGACCTGGTTTCTGCCTTGAATATCCGCCTGCACTGCTAGATCCTCCATGGGTTGGCAGGTAGGGTGGGATGAGTGCATGCCACTACAGTACAGCTCCGGCCATAGCTGCTCTTCTTCCCGCTCTCTTTACTTCCTCTTACAACTGGGCATCCTGAGCGGTACCTGCCGCTCGCTGCCAGGCTACTTGCATGTCACACTGTTAATCACGGGGAGCATGTGGCGCTCTCTGCATTCTTTCTGTGGAGTCAGGAACAATGTGCATCAAATTCTGTGGACACAGGTGACAGCCAGGGAGAGGAGGATGCTGGGAAGAATCACATGACTAGTGCCATGACAACTCAACCATATTGGTTTGATGATCTCACTTTTACATGATAAAACAATTTGTAGCTGAACTTAAGACAGACTGGGTTGTTGTTGTTTTCCTCTTTTTAAATCCAGTTGGCTGTATGGGTGGCCACTAGCATGAGTTTTTCCCAGGTCCCACCAGTGTCTTAAAACAGTCCTGGATGAGTGAAATATGTAAATTACACAAAATGCGATATGACAAGAGGGAAAAAGAACCCCACCTTGTCAGTTAAAACTTGTAGTTGGTCCCTTTCAGGTCTTTCCTGTGCATGCTGGTTCATGATTTAATACAAAACTGTAAATTTTAACCGACAAAATGGAGTTCAATATACATCTAGCCGTGGAGTTTTTGGAATAGTTTTTATATTTTACCAATTAGCATTTGAATTCTATATATTTAAATAATTTATTGGATTCTATATACTGTATATGACCTAAATTACATATATAAAGGTATAGTTCCTACTTAACTTTTTAGCGCCTAGTTTTGGCTGCTGGCATGCTATTGTCTGCTGTTGCCCCAAAGCATGTGACTAGAAACTGAGCCCTGTACATCAGAGTTGGACAACTTGAGGCCTTCTAGCTGTTGTGGACTACAACTCCAATCAATGGGAATTTTAAGCCACAACATCTGGAGGGTTTCAGGTTGTCCAACCTTGCTGTTCGTGGTCCTTAATCATAAATGAGTCAAAGATTAACATTAAACCTATGAGATGACTCTATTCTTCTCTTATTGCACATTCTAATGTCACAAGGTAGCAGATAACCTAATAATCAACAGATATATAAGTGGGTGGGTTGCTGCACAGTGTAGCTTCACACAAGCATATTGCACATTTTAATATAGCTATTAGAACTTTATTAAATATCTCTCTGAAGCCACCTCACCAAATCACCATTCACCCAGTACTCACTTCCATGTATACATTGCCTTTGAATACAACTATAGGGCTGTCTCTTTTAAGTCATTCAAGTTTGGCAGTCGTGTTCTTTTTGTCCGGTTAAAAGGGAGGCCATTTTGTCCAGTTTTTGAAGTTAGCTGATCTGGATAGGGAGGTCCTTCATTGGTCCCTCTATTTATAGGAGAAACATGCCAAACGGGTTCTGCCTGCCCTGGTATCTGGAGCCCCTGTCGGGGTTTTGGTTGAGGCTCCTGGCGATGAATACCACTTGCGCCACTGGAAGTCTGACCCATGGGGTGAATTCTGGCTTCAGGGAAGGAAGGCGTTTTAGGTGGCTGGTTTGGTAGAGGCTGAAAACGAGGATCCGGTGGTACAGGCTGGTTTGAGGATGAAGATGGATGCAGTAGTTTCCATAAAGATTTTAAAGGTTGACTCTGTAAAGTAAACAGAACCAATGAATGTTCATGTTTCGGAGGTTTGCCTCGTTTCTCTCAAATAGCATATATTGAAACTGATGCACTAAGAACTGCAGTACTTCTCAGATAAACCAAATGCATCATACTGTAGTAAAAACAATCCCATAGATTTAAATGGAGCTACTGTATCACACTAACAGCCCCATGCAAAAAGCAAAAGATGGGCATGTGTGGAGTAAACCAATCAAATCATAAGGGATGAATGAAAACTTCCACTGGTTTAAATGGGTTTTTACCCCTTAATTGCTAAAGAGGCCTCAAAAACCCACATTCAGTGGGTTAAAAGCCTATTTACATCAACAGCAATTTGGGGAGTTGTTATTCATTCCCCTGTGGTGCAGTTGGTTTGCTCCATATATACACATTTTTACAATACATCAGCCTCATTACTGCTTTATATATAGTACAGGCAATGGTCTATGTCAGTGGCATGCAGATTACAAACATGATGTGTGTTTACTTTGGCTATGTTCTAATTTCCCCAGGTCTGCTGAACTGACACATTAAAATCAAGCCTGGATGGAAAAAAATAAATAAGTGAACTTAAACACTGCTCTCAAAATGTCATTATGGATTCCTTTGGTAGCATTAATCAGAGCTGATTTCCAGTCAGGTCATGCCAGGTTTATGACCCTGTACCCATCGTCAGTGACCCTTTGTCAGCGGCTGTACAATTTTTTTGTTAAACAAGAATAAGGTCATGTGTTACCTTTCTTTTTAGAAAATCAACGTGGCAGTGATACACAAGGCAAAATTAAAAAGAACCCATGTTTTTAATATACATTAAACATTACTTCTAGAGTACATTAGCAAAAAATGCTATAAAGTGTTGTTTTTTTAAGAGGAAGTAACACAACAAAACAATATAAACTACCTTACATTGACTTACTTACTTATTACTGTAGCATTTACAAAATTTTCCAGTGACTCAGGCAACATGAAAAAAAATCCAAATTGCTACACCTGAGCTATATTAGCTAACAGAGCAGGTAGCCATTTTTTTTACTAGCAATACTGACATGGCATTGCCCATACTGTTGATGTATAAAAAAAAAAAAAAAATCTAAAAAATGTAACACCCCTATTTTGCTCCTACACAAAGCATGTCAATGAAGTGGTCATGATAGTTAAAAAGGGGCTACCATGTTAGCCACAGAAAAAGCAGGAGACTGGTAGCGTAAAAGTGATACATTTATGGCTAAGTAAGTGGCTCTAGGATGCAAGCTTTCAAGACACTTTAAGCCGCTTCTTCAGGCAAATTTAGAATGAAGGATGAATACAAAATACATGCCTGGTTATACTTTCATGTAAATTGGTTTTACATTTAAATACCATTGGAAGTGAATTCCTTATCATCACTGTTATGCCCACATGCTTATACTAACGGGAGAGGCAATATGGAGGAGTTTTGTACAACTCCTCCATACTGCTGCCCCGGCTGTGTGTGAATTTTGTGACCCTCTTCCTATAGCACCTGTTAACAAGTTTCCTGTACGTGCTGATTCCCCACTGAACTATGAAATACTGTATATGGCACCCAGGCATTTTATCTTTTGTCAAGTTACTGTGAGTAATTATATGCCTTTGTAATGACTACATTTCTTAAATAAACTTATTACTTAAAATAAATAAATTAATAATAAAAAAAAATAATAATAATATTTAATAATATTCTTTAATTTATAAAGTGCCAACATACTGTGTCTTATCAGACACAGAGACAGAAAGATCTGGGAGTATAAACCAAGTTTACCACTCTGAACTGAGGCTTGAACTGTGACTAGGAATATTTGTTATAATATTTCACACAAACATATTTTGGGACATTTGACTGCCAGAGAGACTGATCACCACTCTGGCGCTCAAAGGGTTAACCCATGCATTCCATATACTTAGCCATCTTTGGCTGCAGTCACAAACTCCCTGCAAACTAAATTTACTGAAGCTATTTACACATCAAAAAGCAAATAAATCTTGTACCACTTGGCCAGCCACAATGAGATGTCTAAGGAATTAACCCTTTGAGGGCCAGAGGGGTACGCAACGCATTGGTACCATTCTGGAACTCAAAGGGTTATTTTATACAGACAATGACATGAAGAGATTCACCACCAGCAGAATTTAAATGTAAAAACAATTTGCATGAAGGTATAACTTGTCATGTATTTTGTATCCAGCCTTCATGTATGCCTGATGAAGAGACCTAAGTTGTCTTGAAATGTTGCATCCTAGATCTACACAGTTAGCCAGTCAAGGAATCACTAACTATACCAGTCTCCTGTTTCCCTTGCTGCTAACACATTGCCACCTTTTACCTAACATATTCCTTAGCACTATACAAAAATACAAATAAAACAATATGAACATGTGATGGTGTCTGGGACTATTATACAATCATGTATATTTATGGAAGGCTGGCCACAGATATGGGTGCATAGAACAGAAATTGTTGGGACAGAGAAGCTTTAGCACGGATTGGTTATCCTGCATGGGGTGTGGCTTAAAGCGGGCAACCTCCTCCATTCACCAGCATCTTCTGATTTTTTATAAACTATGGGGTAAAATAAGCATTTTTCAGGGGCTAGTGGCATTTATTTTAATTTCTAAATGTAATGGACATGTATTTTAAATATGACTGACTTCTACTTTATAAGGTATTTGTATTTAGACTTTTATGCAGAAAGCAAAATATGTGCTGTTCTAGAGATTACCAATTTCCCTTGTGGGGTGAAAATTCCCCAAACCAACTGATTTAACTAGGAATGTCCAATCCCTTGAATGCTAAAGAGGTCTCCAATGCAATTCAAACCTCTCTAGCATTCAAAGAGTTAAAGTAGACCTACTACCTTGAATTTTCTTTACATATTTGAAAACTTAATTAAAAACTGCCTATGTGTCATGTTAACCAAAATTTCAGCAGATATATAATTTAGGAGACACTGACACTTTTATTTCAATCAAAAGTGAAAATTTCATGGTACAGCATATAGCTTCATTAGTATATGAAACTTCCCTGGTACTGAACAGGAACCGCAATTAGCATACAGTAGTATATGAAAACAAGTAGGAATATCTCCTTAACTGTACATTTGCTGGTCTTTTGGCGAATATGACACATAAGAGGATTTTAGTCTTACCTGTTAAATCCTTTTCTCTTAGTCCATACAGGTTACTCGTAACTCTGGGTAGGCGACCCACCCCTTTAATTGTAGGCAGGAACAATTCTACAATTTTATTGCAGGCGGTGGAGCCTACCTTCCCTCCTTGGCTGCAGCTAGCCAACCAGCTCCAGAAAGATTTGAGCCACTAACTACTGACTAGATATTGAAGGGAAAGAAGACTCCTGTGAGCATGACCCCAAAGGACACCCATGGTCTGCCACAGGAGAACCAAGCATGGTCCCTTACCAGGATGGGAGACCTGTAACCTGTATGGACTAAGAGAAAAGTATTTAACAGGTAAGACTAAAATCCTCTTTTCTCTGTCGTCCAATACAGGTTACTGGTAACTCTGGGATGTCCAACCATTGAGTTTCCCAGAGGTGGGAAGTAAGGCAATGACCAGGCGCAAGGCCCCCAAAGTCACCAGAGCATATATGAACCATCAGATCAGAGACAGCCTAACAAACAATGAAGTGTCAATGGAAACTGAACAGGGGTAACAACACCCCAGCTGTTACACAGCACACTGAACAAGAGCCTGCGGGGCTCAAAAGTGAAGGAAGCACCAAGAACCGAAGAAAATCCTCCCAAAGCTGGCATCAGCTGTTGCCAGCACATCAACACAGTAATGCTTTGAAAAGGTGTGCACAGACGACCAGGTGGCAGACTTGCACAACTGATCAGCAGAGGCCGGATTCTTGTAAGCCCAAGAGGCCCCAGTAGATCGAGTAGAATGAGCCGTGACCCTGAAAGGGACAGGCTTCGTCCTCAGCTCATAAGCCTTACGAATATTGGACTTGACCCAAGAAGCAATAGTCACCTTGGATGCAGGTCTTCCTGCCCTAGAACCATCAGGAATGACGAACAACGCGTCAGATTGCCTGATAGACTCAGTGCAATGTACATAAAACTTGAGACAACGCACCAGAGAGATCCCTCTCCTTGACAGAGGTGGGGCCAGGGCAGAAAGAGGACACCACAATCTCCTGATTGATGTGGAACTCCGAAACCACCTTCAGGTGAAACTCCTGAGAGGTGCGAAGCACCGCTTTGTACTTGTGAAACACCAAATAGTGTGGTTTACCAGACAAAGCATGTAACTATGCAACATAGCAGACAGACACAATCGCCAGGAGAAAGACCATTTTCCACGTCAACGGGCGTAGAGGAATAGTAGCCAAAGACTCAAATAGAGGGCGCTGAAGAACACCCAAAACCAAGTTAAGATCTCCCACGGAGGAGCAGGAATCTTGAAGGCAGGACGAGTATGAGCAACACCCTGGAAGAAAACCTTGACATCAGGAAGGATGGCAATGCGCCTCTGAAAGAAAACAGAGAGAGCAGACGTCTGAACTTTAAGGGAACTCAAACTGAGGCCCTTATCCACTCTGCAAAAAGGCCAGAACTGTGGGCAGATAATATTCCTGAGAAATGTCCTTATCGGCACACCAAGATAGGAAGGTCAACCAGACATGATGGTACATCTTGGAAGAAACTAATGAGTATAGCAGCCACCCTTTATTCTTCAATATTGAGGATTCAATTTCCAAGCCGTCAAGGCTAGACGATGAACATCCTCCTTCCAAAGGTAACCCTGTAGAAGAAGATCCAGATGGCAAGGGAGCCGGAATGTCTCTGCCACTGACAGATCCAGAAGCTCCGGAAACCAAGCCTGTCAAGGCCAGTACGGAGCAATCAGAATGACTGGACAGCGCTCCAGTCTCAATTTCTGTAACTCCCTCTGCAACATGGGGAGGGGAGTAAAGATGTAGGCCAAAGGAAATATCCAAGGAATGGACATGGCATCCACTGCTACAGCTAGATGATCCTTCCAGAGAGAGCTGAACCTCGGAACCTTCAGGTTGTGTCTTGTTGCCATTAGGTTGATGCAAGGAAGACCCCACTTCTGAACAATGAGGGTGAACACCTCTGGGTGCAGTTCCCACTTGCCACTGTGTGTAGACTGAGGAAGTCAGCCATGACGTTGTCTATACCAGGAATGTGCACTGCGGATATGGCAGGAACGTGTTCTTCTGCCCAGGACAAAATAGCCTTGACCTCTAACCAAGCGGTGAGACTTCTTGTTTGGCCCTGCTTGTTTATGTAAGCCACGGCTGTAGCGATGACAGACTCTACCCGGACTGGACAGTCTTCCAGCTGAGATGTCCAATAACGAAGGGCATGAAATATCGCACAAAGCTCCAATATGTTGATGGGAAGGAGAGATTCCTCCGGAGACCACTGGCCCTGAGCACTCAGGCGACCCAGGACTGCTCTCCAGCCGGAGAGGCTGGTATCCGTTGTCACAGTGGTCCAGAAGGGTACCAGGAAGGACCTGCTCTTCAGCAGATGGGAGAGGTCACACCACCATGACAAACTCTGTTCCAAATGAAGAGGGAGGGACACTGGTGTGTGCCAGGGCAAACGGTACTAATTCTATGGCGGAAATGAATTTTCCCACTAGAGATGACAGCTTCTTGGCTGGAACTGGATCATGAGCCAGGATCGCAGAAATCCTGTGGGTGATCTGGTGAGCTACCTCGTCTGTGAGAAACACCATGTTCTTCTGGGTATCGAAAAGGAGGCCCTTGATGATCCACCCGTGATGGGTGAGGGCATGAATGCATTGCTGAACCTGCTGATGAAAAAGTTCCGCAGAAGGGGCTTTCAAAAGCAGGTCGTCCATGTATAGAGTAACTCTGATGCCGTCTCGGTGGAGGACGGACACTAAGGCTCCCAGGACACAGTTGAAGACTTGAGGAGCTGTCGTCAGACCAAATGGAAGAGCTTAAAACGGAAAATGTTCTCGGTCGTAGGCAAATCGGAGGTACTGCCCACTCTCCGGATGAATGGTAATGTGTAAGTACGTGTCCTGAAGATCCAGAGATGCAAGGAATTCCCCTGGGGACATGGCAGCAATCACTGTTCGTAGAGACTCCTGGTGATAATGAATCCGGATCACAAAGGAATTGAGATCCTTTAAATCCAAAATGGGACGACAACCACCGTCCTTCTTGGAGACTACAAAGAGGTTTGAGTAAAAACCCATACCTCTGTCCTGAACCGGTTCTAGAACGTCCTTGTCCAGAAGAGCCTGAACAGTGCCGAACAGACTGTGTTTCTCTGCACCCTGAGCCATATGAGAAGGAAAGAAGGGAATGGGAGGAAGAAAGACGAAAAGGGATCCTGTACCCTTCTGTCACCACCTGTAAAACCCATGGGTCTGTCACTGAATCCTCCCAAATGCTGTGATAGTGACGCAGATGACCACCCACAACAAAGCATGGACCCGGGTTTGGTGAGTCATGCCGAAAAAGGCTTGGAAGCCTTGGGCTTGGAGGAGACTTTGGGCTTCCATTGCTGTTTGGGCTTGGGAGAGGTACGCGGAGGTGAGGGAACCGTCTGGTTCGTCGGATGTGTCTCATTCTGAAAGGAACAAAAATACCACTTAAGCTGTGTTTTCTTCCTAGGAACCAAAGGTAAAAGTGTACTCTTACCCCCTGTGGCCTCACTGATCAGATCCATAAGATCTGGCCCAAACAAAGAAGTGCCTTGAAAAGGCAAGGAGAGCAATGCTTTCTTAGAAGCAGTGTCAGCAGACCAGATCTTAAGCCAAAAAGCCCGTCTGGCAACCGCAGACATGGTGGAAACCCTAGCCACCAAACGGATGGCATCAAATAAGGCAGCAGAAACATAGTGCTGTGCCTCAGAAATATTGGCAAGAAGGCGCAACATATCTGAAGTAGGAGCACCCTGGCGAACACCAAGAGTGAGTTCAGTCCAGACCGCAATGGCCCAGTTCATCCATGCTGCTGCGAATGCTGGACGCATGGCAAAACCAGCAGTGGCAAAGATGGACTTGAGGGAGACCTCAAGTTCCTTGTCAGTCCAGTCCTTTAGAGCAGACGCATCAGACATTGGCAAGGCAGTAGACTTAGAAAGCCTGGAGATAGTAGCATCCACTCTGGGAGGATGAACCCACTGAGCAAGAGCAGGCTCAGAAAAGGGATAAAGATTGGCAAATTTCTTTGAGACAGAAGGTTTCCTGTCTGGAGACTTCCACATTTCGGACACAAGGCGGTCAAGGGGTTAGGTGGAAAGCAAGTAAAGGGCTTTTTAGGCTCCTGAAATACATCAGAAGGGTCAGAAGGAACCTCCTGCACTAAGGGAATGTTTAGGGTATTTAAAATAGCCCTGATCGGGCCCTCAGCCAAGGGCTCAGGATCAGCCTCAAAAGGGTCCCCAAAAAACTGAGAAGAGGCCACCACAGAACATTCCTAAACATCTGAATCAACCAGCAGTTCCTCCTCAGAGGAATCTGACATGACAGGTACACCCAGAGGCTTTGGCATAGAAGACTTGACGGAGGAGGGGATCACCAAGAATGAAAGACCCCCTGTAACTGGGATGGAAAGAGTTGCAATGCGGACCTAAGGTCCCTAGTAGCAGCCTTGAACTGGCTCTAATGAATGGCTGGAGGTCCCTGGAAGACTCTCAGGGACATCAGGACTTGCTGGGCATAAATGACCTGAGAATTCTCTAGGTAACCCTGAATGACAGGAAGAGCAATGCGCAATAGGGAATACAGAGACCCCAGCATCCTTAGTGTTAGGTCTGGCCCCAAGCTCCAATGGTATAGACATTCTCAGTGTCAAATAACCTTACTGTATAAGAAATCACCCAATTACAGTGTGTAGGATTAAAGTTTCACCTCAGAAATTGCTAAAATAAACTTATCTGACAGGTGAAGGGTTAATCAGCAGAGGAGAGAAGGAGAGTCCAAGCCCTGCGTAGGATACTCGTTCTGGAAATATCACAAAATGGCTGCCACGGCGGGAGCCAATCAGAAACAAGCACACGAAGCAATCGCTCATGGGAAATTTTTCCCAGAAAAGTACCCCAAACAGTGCCCGAAGCCCCCTGAGCCCCCCAACACACTAGAAACATGAACGGGTGATAGAGCAAGGGCAGACAAGTAAAATGAGCTATCTCTGAAGTCGCTAGGTTAAACGGTTGCAGAGATATGTCCCAAACTGTACAGTCCCATAGGAGTGAATGGAGCAATGGTGCCTATGCGGTAAAGTGCGCCTTAAAGGTGTGGAAATCAAATTTTACAAAATTGAAAGTGTAAAACTAAAATACATGAAACACCACTAGAACATGTTAGGATACCCAAAAAAACACACTGAACCAGTAGGAAAAGTGTTACAAAGCCCCCCAAATGAATGCAAGACCAGCAGCTAAAGGGTTAAGTACCACATAAACCTGCTCCAAACACCCAACAGATAGACCCAATGAGTGCAGGAGTGTGCAATAGGCACTCCAAATGAAAACCCCTGTGTGGAGGGGCACTGTGGGACATGTGGACCTGCAGCACTCAAACGGTTGCCCACCTTTCCTGCAGATCTTCAGATTACCATGTTTAAAGAAGAAGCATCGCTGGGTGACTCCTGATGAAAGAACTTGTAGCCAAGATTTTCCCCTCAGGGCTTAAGGTCCACAAAAAGCACCTGGTCACTGAGCTATCCACATCTAAGGGCATTGTCAGTTATGGTAATCCGCCTAATAGTGGTATTCCATTTCTAACAGAAAAATAAAAAACTTCTAAAGCTATAGCAGAAATGTTCTCTTGCCTGTGTTATCTTCACCAAGGAACAAGTCTTTCTGGAGCTGTTTGGCTAGCTGCAGCCAAGGAGGGAAGGCAGGCTCCACCCCCTGCCTACAATTAAAGGGGCGGATCGCCTACCCAGAGTTACCAGTAACCTGTATTAGACGACAGAGAAAGATAGTTTTTAATGCAGTTTTCAAATATGCAAACTTGAATTAATGTGAAAGTTCCACTTTTAGTGTTACTATCCCTTTAAGTAAAAGGGAACTTTTTGACCCCCTTGTTACTGAGGCCAATGTATTAAGAACTGGAGCAATTCTGGAGCAAACAAACTGCATTATGTGGCTGATAATAATAGATCCCATTGATTTAAATGGGGCTTTTAACCCCTTGAATGCTAGAGAGAGGTCTCCAAAGCATTGTGAAACAATACATTAGAGAATTATCTAGCAGTCAAGGGGTTAAAACCTAATTTAAATACATTTGGGCCTGTGGAATTTTTATCCTAGATCTTTTTTTATTCTATTGAATCCTACAGTGTGGCTGATTCTTTTTTTCCTTCAGAACTGCTTCTCTTTCAGTTGTACATATGGTCCTTGGTATAGCTGTTCAACCCTTTTGCTGTTCCAGGCCATTGTTCAGGTGAAATACTTACATGCGAGTGAATTTCTGTCATCTTGTCTGGACGCCACTCTTTTTGTCGGCTGCTTTTGTGGCTTGAAGAGTGGATACCTTTCTGTATGGCCAAATGATCTTGACCCTCTGTACTAGGCATCTGTAGCACGATAATAAAGGGAGAGTTGGATAACTGAGCTGGAGGCATGTGTAGTTTTCTTGTTTTTTTTGTTAAAGGGATAGTATTGCTTAAATTTAACTAATTTTAATATTGTAGAGATTAAAAATATCAATAGAATGAAGTATGTCCGATCTCTCAAACTTGCATTTAAAGTTCCCGTTTCATAAGAAGTCTGCCTTCTAGCTGAGAGAAGCAGATTCTGGTCCTGGGACCGTCCTGTTGCACTTCAGCAGAGCTGAAGTAGCGAGTTATAGAAATAAATACTTAATTGGAACAGTCTACAAAGTGTACTTGCAAACCAGGCATACTTTGTAGACCGTTCCAATGAAGTATTTATTTCAACAATGCACTATTTTAGCTCTGCTGAAGAGCTGCAGGGCGATCCCGGGACCAGAATCTGCTTCTCTCAGCTAGAAGGCAGACTTCTTGTGAAATGGGAACCCTAGATGCTTCGATCTCTCAAACTATACAAATTTGAGAGATGGAACATACCTCATTCTATTCATATTATTAATCTCTACAATATTCAAATTAATTAAATTTAAGCAATACTATCCCTTTAAAGATATAGGCAAAGTGTACAGTTTTCTGAAGCAGTGAAGTCAGTAGGGTATCTTAATGTGTTGGATACCTCTTTAGCACGCAAAGGGTTTAAAGAAAGAAAAATATATATAAAAAAAAAAAAAAAAAAAAAAAAAAAAAAGAGGTTTGTGATTACCAATATATTAACCCATTCCATACCCTTGCCTCAAACACCCCTTGTACAGGAATCCATACAGGTTCAGTTCTGGAGTAAATGAACTGCACCATATGGAGGTGGGAGTTAAATTTAATGCATTGGAGACCTCTCTGGTATTCAATGGGTTAAAGATTCTCCACTTAACCCTTTGAGTACCAATGCATTGTTCTGTAATGAATGGATCTCTCTCTGACACTCAAAGGGTTAAATCACAATGAATTTTTATTGGCCCTCTGTGGCATAGTCTGCTCCAAAATTGTTCCACTTTGGGTCCCTGCATAATGCCCCTAGTGACTGTGTCTGTAGTTGATTAAATTTGTCCAAATTTAAAGGCCATGTAAAGAAAATTAACCCACTGAATGCCAGAGAGATTTGCAATGGTGATTTCACTGCCCCAGAAACCACTGGTTTAATGCAGGGATTGACAACCTGTGGATCGCCAACCATTGTAGGAAAACAAGTCCCATCAGTCAGTAGGATTATGAGACCTGTAGTCCAAAATCAAATGAAGAACCACGTTATCCATCCCTGCTCTGTGCATCTTATTCACTGATGAAACATCTAGAAAAGAACAGCATAATATTTGTTGTTTATCATGCAGGAGTGTCCCCTTTACCGAACGATTTGCATGCTGTTAGTCCTAATGCTGAAAAGAAAGTCATTAGAAAGAGAGCAGAGCCAGCACCTGTGATTTCAAGGAGCAGTAAACATTTTTAATGAAAACGTTTATATTATAAATATTATCTTACTTAGTAAATAGGATACTCCCACTGTTGTCAGCGGTTTTATTCAAAAGTTATAACAGTTCAAATAATCTGGAAGTGAATTTAATGCGAGTTTACTTCCTGGAATTCCCGACAGCATGACTGCAGTTTCTATCACATTCTACTGTTTGTCAGTGACTTTCCCCTGAAACAGAATCTAAGAGAATAACGAATTGGATTATGACCAGTAGATGGCAGTGTTAATGTAAAAAGAAACCAAAAACATGGGTTTAAAGCAAAACTAACACCACTAAGAAACTTTGTTTGTAATAATTCCCTATCTGGCGACTAGCTGCTTAGTAGCGCTAGTCACCAGAATTATTACCTGGTTATGGAGAAATATGTATTCATCCTCGGCTGACAGGCAGGACGGACATCTTGCCTTAGTGACGTCCACGCGCCTGCGCTGTCAGTCCCTTCCGGAGCCGAATGGCTCCTAGCAACGCATCCTATAGCCGCCTGGGACTGACAGCGCAGGCGCGCGAGATGTCACTAGGGCAAGATGTCCGCGCTCCATCCTGACTGTCAGCCGAGGATGACTGCATATCCTATATAATAATTCGCTAAAACGTGTGTAACGCAGCGACATGCGCAGTAGACACTGCTGCGCGTGCTGCAGTCATGCGCAGTAGAGAGTGCCCGCCGCCGCGGCTGATTCAGAGCTCTCTATCAGCCATGGCTTGGGCAGTCTACACTGCATGTGACTGCCCCGCGACAAAGTTTCTGAGCGGTGTTAGTTCTGCTTTAAACTGGAATAATGTGCATCTCTCAGCAGTGGGAGTAACCTTACTTTACTCAACAGGAAAAGCCCTACAATATATATTTTTTCATAAAAAACTTTAATGCTCCTTTAAGCCCTGGTACGATGGAAACCAGTTTTATAAAGCCCAAACTCATAATCAGCTAGGAACTTTATGGCTTCATTTGCAAGCAGGTGGACTGTGAATGAATGCATATATAAAATATAAACTATGTATGTGGGTTTATACATGTGCATGCCTTTGTATATACACATGCATATGTATATGGAAAACTGAATTGTGTGTTATGCAAACACAAAATTGGGTGACTTTTGAGCAAACCAACAGCAACATAGGGCGACAAATAAAAATTCCCATTGATGTAACTTGGGATTTTAACCCGTTGAATACTAGAGAGTTTTCTAATTCAAGAGGTTAAAAGCCCCTCTGAAATTTATGGAAATCTGAGGAGTGTTTATTTTCTTCAGAAGAGAGTGAGAGAGAGAGTGACCCTGCACCCTGATAGGACAGGAATTTTTTCAGAAGACCTCATTCCTAGCAATCACTCACTTGTGCTTCTGTCCTCTCCGAAATTATGGCCCTGGAACGATTAGTAAAAGGGCCATCCTGACTGGAAGTTGATCCAGCAGGCAACTTGAAAGTTGTTAGATAAAGGGTGGGGCTTGGGAGGGGGCAGATATGGCTTAAAGGTCGGATACCCTCCTCTTGGGATTTGGCAGGGGAAGAAGTGCATCCCCCCCATCTCCCTTTTGCATTATCTGATGGTCTTATCTAACCTCTTCTTTTTTCGGGTCATCAATCATAGTGTTTGCTTAGAACGGTTAGCTTAGGGCTATGTAGTGATAGGTTTAGAGTAGGTGGGTTTTAGTCTTAGTTACAATTTGTAAAGGTGCTGAGGTTATATATATATATCTTTGTTATCTCTACTGTACACTCAAGCACTTTATTTAATAAAGTTGTCATGGTGGGTCTGTTGGGGCCTATGGCCAGGCTTCCAGGTAACTGTGGCCCACATGGACATGGGTGGGCAGCTTAGGGCTGGGTTTACCTGCTCACCTACGGGGGGCTGGCATGGGTTTACAAACTCATCTGTCACGTACTAAATTCTAGGTGCTTTGGTTCCTAGCTAAATGTGCCATGGCCATTTACCCCCCCCCCCCATTCTGGTTTTGGTTGTTTTTTATGTGTTTGAGAACAGTACATGTTGGGGTGGGTAGCTGGGGATATGCAGGCTGATACCAATCTTACAGTCAAGGCATTGATAGGGTCAGTGGCATTTGTTTTTTTTTAGTGTACACCTGGGATAGTATCTCTTTGGCTTCATCACACATTGTGTGTGTGTGTGTGTGTTCCATGAACTAACTCACTCTAATGCTGGAGAGCGTAGGCTCCCTGCCACACTGCAATGTGTTGAAGACCTCTGTAGCATTGAATTTTAAAATTTGAATTTAAATCAATGAGGATATTTGTCACCTTTGGTGCAGTTGGTTTGCCCCAGCCCTGCACCAGTTTTCTATAGTACATCATCCTCTGTGTGGGAAGTAGTTGAGCAGATCTGGGCAGCAAAATATGTCTGGAAGGACAAAGCGGTGGTGACTGCCTATTAACCACATTTCGTGCTCTGTGACTCTGCACACGCACAAAAGGTTTTTATCAAACTGGTCCAAAAACAAGTTAGGAGAAAGAGAAAGGAAAGCCCTTGTCACAGCTGAAATCCATGCTGCTTCATGTGATGGGGAAAATGTTTCAGTGCCAGCTTATTTAGAAATAATACCATTGGCAGATTGACTACAGGTAGCTTTTTCAAAGAAGAGCTATGCTTTAAATTGTTCTTTGAACTAAAGAGTGGAAAGAGGCTTTTCTTGACGCTTGGTTTCTCAGGGTCAGTGGAGTCTGTCTGCAATATAAGATACAAATATACTAATTGTACAGATATAGTGTCATCACCAGTATGCCAGACTTGGGAGTCTTAAGTTTGACCCTTTAAAAACCAAAAGGGTAAGCAAAGCAATGCAATGCACACCCTTCTGGTCTTTAAAGGGTTAAAGGGTAAGTGGAGTAATTCTAGGGCAAACCAAAAGCTCCATAGTGTGCAAACACAAATTCCAAACCACCCTTTAAAGGGATAGTAATGTATCACAATAAAAGCAGCTCCAATTAACCTTTTTACTATTTGGAGAGTGTTATTTCAGTACTGCCAGAGTTGTAGTTCAAGAGTAATTGAATGATAAAGTATCCCACTCCGGCCCCTTTTACTGATGTAACACTGCTCACCTCAGAACAGCAGGGTAGTGTCCAGATGGATTACAGAGAGGGACAATCTTCAGTGAGCATTAGGGTTGCCACCCAGCCGGTATTTTACCGGCAGGCCGGTAAAAATTGGCTTCTGTCCAATGTTAAGTCTATGGAGGGAATGCCGTGGCCGGTATTTTTTTTTTTTAAGAAAAGGTGGCAACCCTAGTGATCATAAGGAAAAAAACCTGAAAAACTTGTCAAGGGGGGCAGGGTTTTCCTTATGCTCACAGTAAGAAGATTGTCCCTTACTGTGAGCTGTCTGGTCCCAGGACCAGATTCCACATCTGAGGGGAGGTGGCTTACACTAGGTAAAAGGGGCGGGGGGGATACTTTATCATTCAATTACTCTTGAACTACAACTCTGACAGTACTGAAATAACACTCTCTATGGTTCATATACTATGAAGTTTCATTGGAGCTGATGTTTTTGTGAAACATTACTATCCCTTTAATTTAAATAGGACTGTAAACTCCTTGAATGCTATAGGCTCACAAAGCAATGTTTTACAATGCGTTGGGCTCTCTCTGGCACTCTGGGTGATAAAAGTTCCATTTAAATCAATGGGAATTTATATCTGTGCACTTGGTTTGCTTCAGACCTACTCCAATTTGCTTTTGCACATAGGAAACGTGATCCATTTGTGTAATACGACATTGCTGCTTGATTAAACAGTTAGACCCTTAGGTATGCACAACACATTATAAAGAAATACACCCATTTGGCCCTTAAAGGGATAGTAATACTTGAAAATAAGTTTATTTTAAATTGTAGCCCTTAAAAAACTTGAAAAATGATACAAGTCTTATGTCCCAAACCTTTATGGTTTGGGAGATATTCAGAAGTAAAGTTTCCCCTGGAGTGACGTCATTGCTCCACCCTTCAGATTTGGAATCCGGTCCCGGTGCCTCTCCAGAAGTGCTGAGATCACCATCTTTAAAAATAATGTCTTAATTGGAATGGTCTACAAAGTGTGCTTTCAAGCCAGGCACACTTTGTAGATAGTTCCAATTAAGTAGTTCTTTTCAAAGATCGTGATCTCGGCACTGCTAAAGAGCTGCCGGTTGCTCTGTGGACCGAATTCCAAATCTGCCCACAAGATGGCAGACTTGGCTGAAACAGCCAGGAAAAGAGCATTTTACTATATTTTACATGTGGATATCTCCAAAACCATAAAGGTTTGGGAGATAAAAAAACATGAAAAATGATATGTCTTAAGGGCTACAATATAAAATAAAATTATTTTCAAGTATTACTATCCCTTTAAGAATGTAATACAAGTTTTTTCTTCCCTACTTTAGTTTATATGTCATTTTTTTGTTGTTGTTTTTTTCTAATAATCAAGAAAATGATATGTAACTGGTTATAACTTTGGCTTGGATACCATTGCAGTTCATAATTTTAGCATGGGTTTTAGCTACAAATTCCTCCACGGACTTCAATGGGAATCTGTTACATAAAACCCATATATATAACAATTATCAACTGCAGTGGAAGTATACCCTAGAAAAATCAGTTCAAATTCCCTGAAACTGTAGTGCCCTGTTCCATGGTATGTTCCTTTTCCACACAGTCAGACTATCAGCTGGGCAGATTACACAGTTGCTGTTGCTCTGTCTCTTTGCATCACAGATGTCACTTTGAACTGGACACCATCCTATATTTGTGCTAACACATCTTTTTTAAAATATTTTATTTAGGGTTTTTAAAACTAAAAGGTTTTTAAATCTGGTAAGTAAATTACTACTCACACTAAGTTTGCCAGGAATGGTCAAAATGAAGAAACTGCTGTGTATTCCAAGACTTTGGCCTAGTGGACTGGTTTTTGCATTAATTGTTGCCATTGTAAGTCTTGATAATGACAGTGGCAAGCACTGAAATCTTTTTGGTTATACCAAACTCTTAGGATGCACATCAAGTAAACATTCTGCTTTCAGCATAGACAGTCTTCATTCCAGTGTTGTTAACCTTTAATCGTTTCATACCAGAATGGTATCCAAAGTATTGCGTTGCAAAACATTGGATACCTCTCTGGCACTCAAAGGGATAAGTGAATAGCAATTGACTTACCAGGTCCAAATTCAACAGGAAGTCTGGACATCACAAATGACAAGGAAATTTGGAAAGGTAAGCCCTCTTTTCTTTTTGTTTCTTGATTACAAAAAGAGGAAGCGGACTGATTTTTAACCCCTTGAGGAATGAAGAGGGGCACAAGGTATAGCAAATTTATGCTTTACACATCTCTCTGAACTTCATGGAATTAGGAAAAATACACAAACACCAAAGGGACAGGGCTACAATGTGACAAAGAGGTGATAAAATAGAGATCACTTCTACAGTGTGATAAACTCTCCAGTTCCTGCTATTCTATAGAGCCAATGCACTAATATTTCTCCAGCTTTGAGATCTTTGTGCTTAAGATCCATAGAATAAAAAGGACATGATTAGTTTATACCACTGGGTATGTTATCACCACTTTATCACAACTTAGTACATAAGATCTGTATAATAATGACATGAGAAGTTTATACCACTGGGTATATTATCTCCTCTTTATCACACCCTAGTGCACAAGATCCATATAATAAAAGAGCATGAGAAGTCAACAACACTGGGTACATTATCTCCTCTTTATCACACCTTAGTGAATAAGATCCATATAATAAAAGGACATGAGAAGTTTAAAACACTGGGTCTGTTACCTCCTCTTTATCCACCATGGTGCATATGATCCATATAATAAAAGTTTAAGAAGTTACAACACTGGGGACTGAATTCTATTGCAGGTGATAAATGTTAACACCCGTTTTAGTAAACATTTTCCTATTGAAGTCTATGGGGAAACCTGGATATAAAAGCAGTGATAAAAGTAGCACCTGCAATACAATCCAGCCCTCTTTATCACTCCTTTGTGTATATAACCCCTGGAGAAGGATGGGTCTCAGTGCATGTCTACAACTGCTTTCTTTACACAAAGGTTCATATGAACAAAGCAAGCGTGGAGAAAATCAGCTGCACCATAGAGAACAAATAAAATGTCCATGTTAACCCCATGAATGCTAGAGAGGTCCCCAGGGGTGTCCTCAGAAATTCTTCTGGGGGGCATAATATGACCCCCAGGTCAGCCCGTCCAGTCCCTATATTTACATGGACGATTGCCTATCGAGGTCCTTATGCATTACTTTAAATTGATGGGAATATGTATTTGTTCCATATTGTGCAGATAGTTTGCCTGACAATTCAATACTTTTGCTTTGTGGATATGTTGGTGCCCTTGTTACGTGTGAGAAACAATACACTACTAATGTTTCAGAGCTCCTCATAAAATAGACTAATGTAAAGGGATACTTTCCTTTTAAATGTATACAATTACATACAACCAATCCAAACAAATACAGAACCATTAGAAACACAATCATGCCACAGAAGCAGATTTATTTCTATATATGAGTGAGTTGATCAGAGTTATATAAAAGAAATAAAACACAGATCATTTATTCAAACCATAAGTAGAACAGTAAAAACCCACTAGATTCTGCTAAAATAAAAATGAACATTTTATTTATTGTGTTATTCTGTGGAGTTTACTGACTGCACGTAAGACCATTTGAAAGCGAATAACATGCCCTAAGAGGAACAGTAAAAGGAAATCCTCTCATCTTTGTGCATGTCTCCCTTGCATCAGGTGTTCGTTGGTAAGCAAGAATTGAAGGAGAAACATACATATAGAAATTAAGGGTTCTTACTGTGTTTTAACCCTTTAAGGACCGGGAAAATCTGAGGTGGATTTTACTTAAGGACCGGAGCAATTCTGACCTTTTTGACTATGTCTTTGCTCAACAGTGTTTTCCCTCTAAGTACTTTATTTTACCCAAGCAAATTATATACTGCTTTTTCCGGCGAAAATAGGGCTTTATTATGATACCATACTTATATGGATAACCCACAGTTTATTTTTGTAAAATTAAAGAAAAAATGTAAAAAAAACCCCAAAAACAATTTTTTTTCTCTTGGGATCATTTGGGCACAATGGATAAAATTTTTATGGAGACTGGTATGACCGCAAATATAACGGCACTTATATCGATATATATGATGTAATGTTACTTCGTAACAATGTATACGACAATATTGCATCTCACCAATCTTGGACTGGTATGACCGGTCAGTTTTAAGTGGGCACTGTCCCCCCAGGTGAAAATCCCCATGTCCCTCTTTACCACAGTATTTTGGCACTTTTTTATTGATGAGGATTGGCAGTGTGTATTAGTGTACTACATGGCTTCACAACAATCAAACTTTCAATTTTGTTTATCGAGATCTTTATTTTTTAAAATAAAATCTGTAAAAAAAAAAAAAAAAAAAAAGTGCTTTGATCGTAAGGGACAGAGAGGCAAAGGGAAGACACAGAGGCCTCATTCCTTCAAAATGCCGGTACATGTGATCGCACCTGCAGCGATCACATGACCCTGCAAAAGTGACAAGTGTTGAGACTGAACACTCAGGTACCGGAGCACTTAGTCTTGGCCTGCAATGAATGATAGCAGCGTGCACGGAGGCTCGCTACTATCATTTAACCAATGATGTGCCAGGACCATCATGGGTCCTTAAGGGAAGTTCACCCATGATGGTCCTGGCGCGTTATGGGTCGTTAAGCGACATTATCACCTAAAAAATATTGGTGACTTTGGAATAGCTTTCAAAATCACATAAATGTTGTATTAGCCATTTTTATATAGAAAAATAGTTTTTGAGTTACTCAGAGTTAAAGATTATGCTAATTTAGGCATGCCATGTTGGTAGTTCCTGTCCTATCCCTACACTACTTTCCCTACTCACTGACACTGCTCATGAATACATTGCTCTCCTTCATTAGCACTGAAAGGGTTCAGTATCAGTGAGTGGGTGAGATGGGCATGCCTTAATTGGCATTATCCATATCTTACTAAAATATACATTTATATATATATATATATATATATATATATATATATATATATATATATATGAGTGCAAAATGAAAGTTATTTTGAATGCTCTTTAAAAATCACCAGCATTGCTTTTAGGTGATAGTGTGCCTTATCTGGTTAGTTGTCATTCTAACAGCAGATAGATGTATCTATTTATATCCATTTCTGCATTGTTTCTGCAGTTGCCTTTATTTGGTGTGCACCATGTTAAGCCTGCATTTCATTTTCAACTACATACAAAAACAATAGATCTTATCAGTCTGAACGAGAATAGCCACTGAGAGAGAGAACCTTCCATGTTTCTAATGGGACATAAGAATGTTCTCAAAGTAATAATATGTCCCTGTTCAGTTACAGACTACAGCAGAGTTTAAGTGTGAAAAACAGTAAATACTATAGCTTTAATGGATTGCTGTACAATGGACTTATTATTAAGTAAGTACTACGTAAAAATGATCCACCTATTTCACGTGTATAGCTGGCCCATAAGTGGTGCAAATACACAATAAATGGTGCATTTCCAGCAGGGATGTTCAAACTAAGCCTGGGGATATTTGAGGACCCTAGGCATAGACAATTCACCTCTTCATGCAAATTCCATTCCATGAACTGTGACCTGCTTCAAAATTTACTAATCCTTTTCTGATCTTTACAAGCAATACAAACATTAATGATAGTTTATATAAAACAATGTGAGGTAGCTTTTTACCCGTGCTATGGGTTGCATATAGATATAACTGTAGGCATAAGATCTCAATTTGCACATAACTGTCATGAGTAGCATTACTTTTTTCAGTAGTATGTGGCCCTCTACTCCCTATACTTTTATCAGTCGAATCTTGAAGAAAAAGTTTTGACACCCATGTGCTAAAGAGTGAAATGCAGAAGAGAGACTGATGCAGTCTTAGGCATTAATTCAAGGTTCATAAATTATCTTTACAAGGGAATTATCCCCTTTGGTGTAATACCAGGATCCAACTACATCCTTTATCAGAAGTTAATTAGCATCCAAATGTGTTCTATCAGCAGACAATTGATGTACTGTGGTCATTAGTAATCATGATGCATTGGAGCCTACCTGTTAGAGCCATGTAATGTTAGTGCTTCAGTCTTAAGATGCACCACAAATACGGATGTACTAATATGAACAGGGGTGATATTGAGGCAAATCAGCTGCACCACAGGAGACAAATACTATTGTCCAGAATTTCCATTGATTAAACTGTAGTCTTTAAGCCTTTGTGTGCCAGAGGGGTACGCAAGGCACTGTTTTACATCAAAGGGTTAATCTTTGAATGATGCAGTGGTCTCCAATGCATTGCAAAGCATTGTGTTTGATATATTGTTGGCATTCAAAGGGTTAAGTGACCCATTTAAATCCAGAGGGATTTTAGGATACATTATTTTTATGCCATATGGTGAAATTGGTTTGCTGCAGAATTGTCCCTGTTCATCTTAGTGCATCAGCCATGTTGCGTGTTTGCTCTGTTTAAAATGGAATCTTGTACTTAACCCTTTGTCTGCCAGAGAGGTATCTAGTGCATTACAGTGCAATGCCTTGGATGGCTTTCTGGCACTCAAAGGATTAAAGGAAAATGACACCCTAACAGAACCTAGCTCCAGGCAGGTGTTCAAACAGAATCAGTTAGTTCAAAATTGTATTATTTGGATTTGATCTCTGTTTTAGTCCACTGCTAGTTGTTCCAATAAAAAAAAAAAAAAAAAATATGACAACAATATTTGTCCCTTAGGAGTCATTAACGTCTTCTGAAGTCCACTTGAAGGGATAGTAATGGCTTATAAAGAATAAAAAGTAATATTGTAGATAATGCAAAAATAAATTGATCAGTGCAAGTCCTATCTCTCAAACCTTTACAGTTTGAGACAGATAATTTTTTAACGTTCCCCCCTCACTGATGTCAGCTGTAAAGCTGACAGTAGGAGACGAGTGTACTGACTCAAATCAGCTCTTCAGCAGCACCAAGATATCGAAATCTAAAAAGAAATACTTCATTGGAATGGTCTACAAAGTGTGCCTGGTTTGCAAGCACACTTTGTAGACCGTTCCAATGAAGTATTTCTTTTTAGATTTCAGTATCAAGGCTCTGCTGAGGAGCTGCCTGACGGTCCCGGGATCAGGATCTCCTGCTGTCAGCTAGACATGGACGTCAGGGAAAGGGGAGGGAGAGGAGAACTTTAAAACCTTCTCTCTCTCAAACCATAAAGGTTTGAGAGAGAGGACTTGCACTGATCGATTTCTTTTTGCATTATCTATTTTTTTTTACTTTTTATTCTTTTAAGCCATTACTAACCCTTTAACTGTGAGGAGGTGTGATCAAGAGGTAGACTACAAAATAAATCACTATATACAGGAACCTGCAAATATAATGCAAAATGATATAGATTGATATGCCTGCTTGCTGTATGAAGTGCATCTGCCTAGGTAAATCAATCAGTGAAATAGATATATTCTAGCTTATATTTCCCAGTGATAACCTGTCTATACATATAGGGAAAAGTCTTGCTGATATACCAGGTGCACATAATCACATTCTCTGTGCAAGTGATAGGAGATGTATATTAAATCCTTTGGATCCTTGGGAAACCTCAAACTCATTCATAAATAATCTAAGAGGTTAAAGGTACATTAACACAAACCAATGAACAAGGTTGATATGATGTTATATAACTTGATATATCTTAATATATATCACACACTATGATCAAATTAATTATTCAGATTTTACATTCCTAAAATATTATCCTTAACTTGTTTTTCAACCCTCTGAGTGCCAGGGGGCTGGCTACCTACCTGGAGCTCAAAGAATGAACACAAGTAAATTGTCCAGATGAGAAAGCATTGATATCATATTGCTTGTGCTGTTTGTATTAGGAGATAAGAGATACAAGCAGTAAACCAATTGTGATTAGAGAACAATTCTCATGCTTCTAGAAAAGGTGCTATATTTTCTCAGCCCAGCTACAGATAATCCTGAACAATGAATAGAAACTCTGAAGCCCTAGAAAAGCAGAAATGTCTGCTCCCTCAGAGCATATGTAAATCTAGTTTTTAGGCCTCAGAAAATAAATAGATAATTTCCACTGATACTAGAATTAAGAACAGGGTATGTCAGTATATATAACTTTAGTTCCTTTTTAGATATTAGTGTTGCATGAATTTTTGCCACTCCCCATCAACTGCACTGTAAACCGTGCACCCATGCCTGATCAGCTACAGCAGTGACACCATGTACAGTCTGGAAACTAGGTTTCACCATTCCAGTTTTATATTAAACACTTTCAGTTTGAACCGTAACCGTAATAACATTTGAATGAAACAGCTCCCAGAGGTGGGAGTACCATTGCTTTACTCAAAATGATACTTCTACAATAAGTTTTTCAGAATTAACATTTACTGCTCCTTTAAAGGGATAGTAATACTTTGTTTTATCTTTATTTTGTAGGCATTAAAAAAACCATGAAGAACGATATAAGTCTTATCTTTCAAACCTTTATGGTTTGAGAGATATTCACAAGCAAAGTTTCCCCTCTCTCCCCTTTTACCTAGTGTAAGCCATCTCTTCTCAAATGTGGAATCCAGTCCATAGACCAGACAGATAACAGAAGGGGACAATCTTCTTCCTATGAGAACAATGAAAGCCCTGCCCCCCTTGAAAAGTTTTTCAGCTTTTTCCCTTATCTTAACTGAAGATTGTCCCTCTCTGCAGTCTACTTGGGCACCTCCCTTCTGCTCTGGCTGAACAGTGTTACATCAGTAAAAGGGGTGGGAGGGGGATACTTTGTCATTGAATTACTCTGAAACTACAACTCTGACAGAATTGAAATAACACTCTCCAAAGTCCAAATACTATGATGATTAATTAGAGCTGCTTTTATTATGAAACATTACTATTCCTTTAAGAAGATGTTTCGAAATAGAAGTGTGTAGTCATAATAAAGTAGAAGTTTGTGCTACTGCATAGAACTTATAAAATGTAATAAGATAAAAAAAGATCTATATGGACTCCAGTGATTCATGCTGATCGATGATGATATGTCAGGCATCACCCATGAGCAGGTTTTATTTGTTCTAGTTTAATTCAATTACAGGTGTATCTAAATTTCTATGAAAACATTTTCTCTGCTACAATACATTATACATTCTGCCATTTGAGTCTGGCCTTTACGCAATTACAGAACACCGAGCAGCAAATTGTAAACCACTATGTATGTTTCATATTGTATAATGCAAACAACCAGCTGTTCCTTATATCTATGTGTACATTATTTTGAAAGCAGGTTTACAGTGTTAAGCAGACTGAATACAATTGCTGCCATAGCATTGTTTAACCCTTTGAGCGCCAGAGGGGTACGCAATGCATTGCTCTGTTAACTCTACAGTGTTCCTAATTCTCTATTGCTACGTAGGCCTTTCAGTCTATCTTATGTAGAAAATCAAAGATAAGCAAGTATGGAACATACCAAGTGCCTCACATGGGGCAAATAATTCTTGAAACCCGCAAGGGGGGCTTTAACTTTTTTTTTCGATTTTAACTCTTTAAATGCTAGAGAGGTCTTCAATGGAATGCAAAGTCATGTGTTGGAGACATCTCTTGCATTCAAGAGGTTAAAAGTCCCCATTTAAATGAAAGGGAGATTTTATGTTTCCCTGTGACACAATTGTTTTGCTCCAGAAATGCATCTCTTCCTGGATAAAGCCCAAAACGTTTGTTAGACAAGTTGTAGTAAGGTATTTAACCAGACAGGGTGCAACACATTAAAAAGCACCAGCGGTCAAGGGAAGTTACCCTACATGACCTGTTAAGTGTACTAAGGCGCCAAGTTGGGGTCTGACAGAGGCCATTCCAGTCTTGGAGAGGTCAATTTCAGACCCTGTTTGTACCTACAGTGCTCCCGCAGGAGCGGTGTTAGTAAAATATACATGACGTGCCAGAAAGGTCACCGGTCCTTAAGGGTATAAACTGCGTGACACTCATACCATATAACGTGGGTCCTTAAAGGGTTAATACCTAAGCGATCTAGGATTATGTTTTTTTTGCTCCTCACTGTATTACTTTCTAGTTTGCAAAATATTGGCCCATATTTACGAAAGGCTAACTGGTGTTATTCTGGACTAAACTGCACCACGGTGCAAGCGGCCGGCACTTAGAACCCGCCAACCTTTTTTCCCCATTACTTACAATGGCTTCCGGGATGTACATGTACGTCCTCTGTCACTAAGTGACAGTTTCTGCGGTACGTACATGTACGTCCATTGTCAGAAAGGGGTTAAGGACAATATGACTTTGTATATCGCTAGGTTAGTAAAATATTGGGGGGGGGGGGGGCAATGTTATTCTCATGATAGTTCTGCTTTAACGGGAATTTTTACTTGGCCCCTATGGTGCAGCTGGTTTGAGCCACAATAACTCCAATTTGCTTTTATAAATATGGGCTCTTTTTGTTAGCCCCTTAATACCCAAAGATGTGCCAGGACCGACACAGCTGTCCAGGCATCAAGAACCGGTGACTGTCCTGGCACATCATGGATTTCTGGGATTGCAGCGTGGCTACACAAAGCTCTGCCAACCCAGAACACAGTGGTGATAAAAAAAAAGTGTGTTGTCCTCTAGAGCGGAGGTTCTCAACCTGTGCCCTCAGTGGCCACTATCATGCCAGGACTTAGGAATTTCCCTGCCAGAACACAAGTGTGTTGATCAGAGGCTCAGTTGTATTGATTAACTCACCTGTGCTCTTAAAAGGAAATTCTCAAATCCTGGCCTGTTAGTAGCCTCTGAGGGCACGGGTTGAGAACCACTGCTCTAGAGTACTCCACCTCCAGAATGTGTGGTCCTTAACCCCTTAAGGACCGGGAAAATCTGGGGTGGATTGCACTTAAGGACCTGAGCAATTCTGACCTTTTTGACTATGTATTTGTTCAACAGAGTTTTCCCTCTAAGTCTTTTATTCCATCCACATAAATTATATACCGTTTTTTATGCACAAATAGGGCTTTCTTTTGATAACACACATATATGGATACCCACCATTTACTTTCTTAAAATTAAAGAAAATGGTTAAAAAAAATGTAAAAAAACACCATTTTTATTTTTTCTCTTGGGATCATTTGGGCACAATGGGTTAAATTTTTATGGAGACTGCATGAAAGGTATGACTGGTCATTCATACCTACAAAATGGGCAGTTTTAAATGGGCACTGTCCCCCCCGGGTGACACTTTTTTATGGGTTAGACTTGGTGGTGTGTATAAGTGTATTGAATTGCTCCACAACAATCAAACTCACATTATTTTCTATTTACACTTGTAGCATTTAGAAAACAAATCTGCTGTTTTAATAAAATATCTGCTCTGTTTGAAATGTATTTAAAAAAAAAAAAAGTTTCTCTAAGCAGGTCAGAAATGGATCTGTATCCAGATTGTCCCCAGCACCAGCACTGAAGGGGTTAATACCCCCCCCAACTATTACATTATTTCATTTGTATATGTGTCTGCTCTCTGCTTCTCTCTCAATTACTTTAATAGTCAAACACACTGCCTTTTTCATTCAAAATGACGGTACATGTGATCACTCCTGGCAGGGATTTCCTTATGCCCACAGCCAGAAGATTGTCCCTTGCTGCGATCTGTCCGTTCAAGAGACCAGATTCCACATCTGAGGGGAGGCGGCTTACATAGGTAAAAGTGGCAATGTACTGAAGCTAAGGGGAGTGGTTTCAGTGCTGGAACAAAATTACAATAAGATGGCATGTCTGCAATAAGACAAGGGCTATTTCTAGAGTTACTCTGGGAACTAATTAGCATAGAAATGCCTAGACATAATCAGTGGCATAGCTAGACATTGGAGGGACCCGGTGCAAACATTTTTTGGGGCGCCCAACACAAAAATATTCTCCTAGCAGTATAACTAGAACCTATTCGACCCAAACTGTACCCTCTATTAACATTCCTAAATGAATGTTATCGTTGGGTAGTAAATCATTGAGTGTTAACGGAGAGGAGATTTCCAGTTGTCCAGAACCCACCCTGCACTCCATTGCCCCCTATCAAAGAAAATTATTTGATGCCTTAGCCCCCAATTAATGAGACTCATTTTCTGCTTTGTGCATATGTCTATGCCAAGAATGGGAAACTTGCAGTCTTCTATCTATCTGTTACAGGATGATGGCAACTGTAGTTTTAACAGCTGAAGGTTTCTCATCTCTACTCCACATACTAAACAGGAGGTTTAAAAATATATATCATATTAACCTCTTGGATGCTAAAGAGATCTCCAGAATATTGAAAGACCTCTCTAGTACCGAAGGGGTAAAGACAGATGAGTGTATGCATAAAGGGAGGTATACACGGAGAGGAAAGATGAAGATTTTTTTGGTGAATATTGCATGTGTGAGAGAACGGACTGTGAGATTCAGGAGAAGCCTCTAAGGACCACACGTGGCCCCTGGATTGCCTGCTGCACAACAATGTTATATACAGAAAGATGCAATGGATGTTGCATGTGAATTCACCCAAAAAAAAAAAAAAGATTAATCCTTTGAGTGGCAGAGGTATCCAATGCATTGCAACATGTCTCTGGCACTCAAAAGGGTTAAATATCATTATTGTATACTTATTTACACTAATGGAAATCCTGTGTTTGCCCCGTTTCCCAATTTAAAGTAAAGTTGCAGTATAAGCAACCAAACATATAATGGGAAAATACTACATTAGCATAATAATAACAATCAAATCAAACTCACTGTTTGAGATTTCTTCTTTTTCTTTTTTATAACTCTGAAAAATCCTTGCTTTTCCTTGTCTTTCATTTGTTCAGAATGGCTTTTTTCAACACCTTTCCTGAAACATGAACAATAATACATTAAAGGGAAATATTAGCTTTCCGGCTGTTTTAGAAGTATAGTCCCAGGGCCGGAGCCACCTATAGGCGAGGTAGGCGCCGGCCTAGGGCGCACATTCTCTGAGGGCACATCGACCCCCCCCCGCCGCTCACCACTTACTGCAGAAGTAAAAAAAACAAAAAAAAACAAAAAATGCGTTTCGGTGCTTTGCAATGCGTTGTATACCCCTCTCTCACTGAAAAGGTTAAAAAAAATAGCAAGCCAAGGGAGAGCACCGAAACATACTCATTGGGAGAGAGAGAGATGTGCACCGGGAAGAGTAAGTGGAAGAGGGGTCAAGAGGGGATAAATAGTCAGATGGGGAGAGAAAGAGAGTCAAAGGGCTGATCAGCAGTCAAGAGGGGGATCAAGAGTCAGAAGGGGGAGAGAGAGAGAGTCAAAGAGGGGATGAGCAGTCAAGAGGGGGGATCGAGTCAAAGGGGGGGATCAACAATCAAAAGGGGGTTCAAGAGTCAGACGGGGGAGAGAGAGAGTGTCAAAGGGGGGATCAACAGTTAAGAGGGGGAGAGAGTCAAAGGGGGGGAGAGTCACAAATAGAGTACATACACTGTCACACTGATACACATATAGAGAAGCACACACACATACTTACACACTGATATCCTTACAGAGACTCACACACACTGACACACTTATATACATATAGGGAACACACACTGACACACACATACACATATAGAGAACACACACACACACAAACTGACACATATAGGGAACACACTGACACTGAAACACATACAGAGGCAGGGCATAAATGGGTCAGGGTGGAGCCAAGTGGCAGCAAAATTAGGTTTTGCCTAGGGTGGCAAAAATCCTTGCACCAGCCCTGTATAGTCCTTAACTCTTTAAAGACCAGAGGGTGTGCAATCCATTCTTTTGCAATGTGTTGTACACCCTTCTGGTTCTTAAAGGGGTTAAACAGAAGCATTAACTAGGATTTAATACAATTTGATCTGACATGATGAGCAGAAGGATATTAACAGTTCCGATAAAATGAACATTTATTTTACCAGTTACTAGAACAATCTGTTGTATTTTGTAGCAATGTTCAAAAGTTAAGGAAAGGGGGTGTCTGTGACACAGCCATGACAACATGATGAAGCACTTTGCAGCTTTAAAGGGATAGAAATGTTTCATAATAAAAGCAGCTCCAATTAATCTTCATAGTATTTGGGCCATGGAGAGTGTTATTTCAATCCTGTCAGAGTTGTAGTTCAAGAGTAATTGAATGATAAAGTATCCCCGCCCCTCCCCTTTTACTGATTTAACACTGCTCACCTCAGAGCAGCAAGGTGTTGTCTAGATGGATTACAGAGAGGGACTATCTTCAATTAACATAAGGGAAAAACTTGTCCATGGGGGCAGGGTTTTCACTGTTCTCACAGTAAGAAGATTGTGACAGCTGTGAGCTGTCGGGTCTGTGGACCAGACTCCACATCTGAGGGGAGGTGGCTTACGCTAGGTAAAAGGGGCAGGAGGGGGATATTTTATCATTCAATTACTCTTGAACTACAACACTGACAGTATTGAAATAATTCAAATACTATGAAGATTAATTGGAGCTGCTTTTTGTGAAACATTACTATCCCTTTAAGTCTTGCTCGGCTGACGCTGGAGACTTGTAGTGCATCATTGCAGATAATGGGAATGACATCATGATGCCATTCTTATCCTAACCAATGGTGGGTAGGATGCAAAATGCATGAGGACTTTTTTCTTGAAGAACCTAGATCTGATCATCCAACTCATTAAGCATTAAAAACCACTGTATACTACATTTTGCTCTTAAATGTGACATATAAAAGAAATACATTATTTATTTTAATATGCGGACCTCAAAATGTAACACACTTAATAAAGTATTGACAAGTTTATAAATCAAGTAGATCCAAGCTTTAGAGAGCCTATTTGCCTGTTTTGGTTTCTCTACAAATTACATGATTCCCAGTGGAGAAGACTGTCTCAGTTTAGCTGCATTGTCCTAAATTTCTAAATATAGAGCAAGTTATATCCATCACAGCTACACAAACGAATAATAAACAGAAAGACTGATCATTAGACATAAAAAGAGGGGAGGAAGGATGTCGGATGACCAGTTAAAATTTCAGAAAAACAAAGTAACAATATTTTGAGAACCTGGTTTCCTTCAGCTGAGTTAGTGAGAAAAGAGGGATCTGAGTACAATTTACAATGTATGCAATATACCCATGGAAAACTTGAATCCAAGAGAGTTTTCACAAGGACCATATGCACAAAGTCAAAACTGGAGAAAGTGTGAGGATAACAAAATGTAATGTATGCAACTAAGAAAAATTCTCACTGGTCTAAATGGGTCTATAAAGTCCCATATTAGCAGACTCCCCCCTTCTCATGATGAACCACAGTGCCGTCAGAATTAAGACAGATTTTCTTTTCAGATCTTCCTTCCCGTTTCCCAGGATACCACATTTGTAGGCAAGGAAAGGGGTGTCTGTTAATAAATGTTAAGTCTGACACTCCACCCCTGACATCATCCCATTTTCCCTATAAGTGTTCTTTCACACCCAGGCCTTAGAGATGCTTTGTTCCATGGGCAGCCAACCAGGGAGGCTCTTGTTTCAGCACCATGGACTGTGTGCAAATCAGCTTTGCCCCAAGCTGGGGACAAGCCCAGATTGATAGATCATGGGCACCAGGCAATCTGCATGTACACAAAGATGATGTGCAATAGATGTCAGTACAATGATTCACTCTGGGGTACATAAAGCCTTAAGTGATTGCGTAGAAAAATTGAATGGTGAAGGGGGATAGAGCCAGTCTCCACTTCAAACAAGAGTTTGCCAGCTGTACCCGGATTGTGTGATTTCAAACCCTGGGACACCTTGACAGACTCTCTGTTGGGTGGGTGGCATCTCTTATGATGGAGCTCAACGTTAGATAGCTTGTTCAGACCACTGGAGTGGGAGCAAGCTAGTGGCCAGAGGGCTCAGGGGAAGTGGTGATATAAGCCAGGGTCTAATATTGTGAAATGTGATGTTTTTTGCAGGATGGCACAGACTTTGCTTGTGCTTACAACACAAGGGATGTGCCTACATTTGAATAAAGGTTTTTGGGAGTGATATCAGCCAACTTGGATTGTTGCACTGGCCCCTCCCAAAAATGAGTGTGTGTGGCCATTACTGTTGAGGTGTCGCTCAAAATTTGGCATTAGAAGCAGTTTCCTACTGGGTTTACTAAGAAATCCATTCCTACCAGCAAACTTGACTCTGCCTGGTACAAGAAACTGAGAGAGATCTTTCCTTTTGTTTCACACAAAAAAACAAATGCTAAACGCTTCACATACACACAAAATATCGTTTTCATAAGAAGATGCTGAAATATGTACACATAACACCAGTCTACTTGATTTGTTTTTAAAATATGTATGAATAAAACAGAATGAATATGCGTCTGAGGCTGTGCCAGTGTTGGGTTTTATATCATGGGATTGCACATTTAAAGTGCTTTAACCATCTGAGTGCCAGAGGGGTGTGCAACAATCTGGCACTCAAAGGATTAAGAACACTGTTTTCCCTTTAAAATGTATTAAGAGTTACAGGAATGACAGCATGGTAAATTATTCACAGCATTAAGTTGGCAGCTGTGGGAGGAATCCCAAGAGTAATGACTGATAAGAGTCACAGTCAATGACCTCATTTTGAAGCTTCCCTTCCTCACATGAGGAACACACACTGATTATGTTAGCTCCACTTGTTTAAATTCATCAGGCACGTGCTGTGTGCATATGAAGGCTGCAATAAATAATAAACCAGAGAAAATGTAGGAAATCCACCTGTCCATGTCCCTGCTGAAGGACTGCTTAAAATGGCAGAATGCGGGATCTTATTTGACAAGAGGGAACTATACAACTTGTTAGGTAAGCAGCACTCAAAAACAGTGGTTATAAGGATAAAATCCAAATTTTATTCAGAAGTCAGAAAAATCACATGAGCAGCACATTTAAAAGGTTAGCAATGTAAAAAAAAGTTTTTGCACTTAGAAGAGCTTAAATAGTTGAGCTAAATGCAAAAAAAAATGTATCTCGCAAACCACTATGGTTTGAGAGATATAGGCATTTAAAGTTCGATGTCTCCTGCTCACATCTGTAAAGCTGTCAGCAGGAGATATGTGTTGGTCGACACGGAGGCTCTGCAGCAGAGCTGCCATCGTGTTATTGACAACGAATCCATTCATTGGAATGGTCTAAAACGTGTGCCTGGTTTGCAAGCACACGTTTTAGACCACTTCAATGAAGGGATTCATTGTCAATAACGCGATTACGGCTCCGCTGCAGAGCCTCTGTGTCGACCGACACGGATCTCCTGCTGACAGCTTTACAGATGTGAGCAGGAGACATCGAACTTTAAATGCCTGTATCTCTCAAACCATAGCGGTTTGGGAGATACTTTTTAAATGTGCTGCTCCTGTGAATTTTCTGATTTCTGAATAAAATTTGGATTTTATCCTTATAACCACTATTTTTGAGTGCTGCTTACCTAACAAGTTGTATAGTTCCCTCTTGTCAAATAAGATCCCACATTCTGTATTTAGCTCAACTTTTTAAGCTTTTTTAAATGTAAAAAACATTTTTTTGACATTACTAACCCTTTATTAAAACATATATGTTGTAAGACTTTTCTTAATGAGTAAAACAAGGGTACTCATTGCTGGGAGATTTTTAATTAAAAAAATGATTACAGCTCAAACATTTTTCTTCCTTTATATTAAACTTAAACTCAAGCACCTCCTCATAAAATGTAATTTGGACACCAGTTAACACTGCTACCAACAGACTGATCTTTAATAACTTTGAATGAAAAATTTCAGCAGTTGTCAATCACTGCGTCATATGGAGCATTTCACAGAAGCAACATGTGCTGCAACTGACACAGAGATGCAGCATTCGATAACTTTACATAGACAGAGATAATGCAGCCTAACATTTGTAGTACTGATTTCAATGGAATCACATCGAAATCAAACAAATGTTGCAGGCAGCTGTATTTTCCATGCTATTTTATCAGTTCTATCTCTAGAGAATGGGATGCTCCTGTAGCCGTACACATGCACTAACCTTTCAGTTGTTACGAAAATGGCTAAATTCAAAAAAGCTGCACTACAATGTTGTCTGTGTGAATGAGCCCTATTTGTGATTGAGCACTAATTACCAGAAGGAGCCCTTCTTTACATCTAGCCTACTTCCTGGTTTGGTTGCCCGGCAAAGCCACAAAAAGTGTTTACCAGGCCTGTCCTCTGTCTTGTTCCTAGATGCAAGGGGAGGAGAAACGGACACCACTTCTTACCATGTTCTATACAGGAAACCTTAAATACATAACGTTTCTAAAACAATTGTTTCCAAGGGCCCTGTGTTTATAAGAAACAGAATAATTTAGGAGCAACCCAACTGTAACAGTAAGGAGCAAATGGAAAACCCCAATCATTAAACAGGCCTTCATCACATGGAATGCTAGGGAGGCCTCTAACTCATTGTGTTGTGGAGCACAGACCTTTTTAGTCCAATTTAAATGAATAGGAACTTGTATTTGTCCACCCTGGTGTAGTTTATATTCCCTATATTTAGTGCCCTTTTCTTTTGAACATGGAGCCCCAAGTGTTAACCCTCTGAGTTCCAGAAGGGTGTGCAACTCATTGCAGAGCAGTGTGTTGCGTACCACTCTGGCACTCAAAGGGTTAATATTATTTTAACTATTATCTACGGATGCCTTTCAGTTATCATAACAGTTCATTTTAAAAATACCTAACTTAATTAATGTGTCAATTACCTCAAAACTTTGTTTAGAGCTGACATGCATTGAATATCTTTTTAGGATTTCTAAACGATAAAAAGTCTCTAAAAATGATTATGCCAAATGACTTCGGGGCAAACATGTCCTGTGTTCTGCTACTGTTAGTCAACAAAGCCTTGATTCAACCACAGGCATACATCTCATTAAAAGCATGTGTTCTTGTTATGTAACCTAATTTCCACTTGAGAAGCTTTGCAGAAATATAAACACAAGAAAGTCTGACTAGCCATTACAAACATTTCACAGCAAAAAAAGATCCAACACGCCCCTCTAGTATGGTAAATTCCCTATCTACTTAGATCAGACCTATTTTATTCTTACAGTAGTCATATGCCTGTCCTAAGAGTTCTTAAATTCATTTACTGTTTTAGCTTCAACCACTTCTGTTGGGAGGCTATTCCATGTCTCACCCTTTACCGTAAAGTAATTTTTTACATATCCTCTATTATTCCATCCTCCAAATTTAGGACATGGCCTCTTGTTCTAGAACTTCTTTTAGCTGAAAAAGTGACCCCTTTTGACATGCATTCAATTCTTTAAAAGTTCTGAAGTTTTCAGTCACGTCACCCCTCTCCCTACTATCCTCCAGTGTATACATATTGAAGCCTTGAAGTCTTTTTTGATACGTCTTGTTATTTAACACATTTCATTTTAGCAGCCCTTCTTTGAATAATCTTGGAGTTTGATCTACACATTATACCAAGTGGTGTGGCTCAATTAAAAGTCGGCATCAGCTCCGGACTGAATATCCGCTGCAGGACTAATAGCGCGCTGCATTGCACAGCGGGAATTTACATGCCATCACTACAAGGGATCTACAACTTGGGACTGCAGACAACAGTTCATCGGCCTCTAAAGACATTTTGACACACAACTGCTAAAAAAAAAATCCAGTGAGCAGATTGTATTGCCTGTGTGCACCTGTTTAAATATTTGACACTTACCAACGTCAGATGTGTTACATATATGCCGGTGCTCCAGGTGCATGCTCCCTAACCAACAGTGGGGCATAACGCTCTGGTGTTTCATTAAAGCAGTCCTGTCTATTGCAATTCCCTGGGCCACTCGCTTGAAATATTGTACACATATTGTATGTGATATACTTCCTTTTTCTTCATTTTGGTACCAATCTTATATTATTTACTATTATTACATATATTTTTACTGAATACCTTTTTTTGTTTCCATTTCTCTCATTTTTTTATTTAGTTTTAAAAAATTTAGTTTTTAAAACTATTTATTTATGAGCCTTTTTTTGTCTTCGCATAAGAGATTTATCAAATATTCAAGATCTCTTGTGCGCTGTCTCCCCCATCTTTTCTTTTTTCTACATATATACTTGCTCAAGATGACTCCAGGCTCTTGACTGCAGCACAGAGATTACTTTGACCAATGTTGCTGACCCTACAACAGATCTATCACTATTTGTTACCATCATCATCTCCATCAGTGTGTTTCAATTATCTCCATTTACCATTTCATCAATAAGTGAACAAGACTATCTCTAAACAGAACTTTTGTTACAGACCTTCCCTATTATGAGACTGTCTTTACCTCTCTTTACTATTATACTGTGATGGTCCTATTCTAACAATACACAGGACTATATCTGGTACTATTATTGATCAATTACCCACTATATTGTATTCTATATTTCTCATATTACTTTTTTGATTTCCTGTTTGATTTATTACCCTTGAATCATACACAAAAGGTATTACTGTTTTTTCCATTTTTTTCTTTTCCTTTTTCCATTTTGTATTGGATGATTGTTGTATCACACATTTTTTCCATTTGTAGGGAACAACTGACCCCAATAATCAAGGGTACGTATCCAGATTGGGACTACTGTATTTAGGCATTTCTTGTGTCATCTGATATCCACCATTTATCTCCCCTCATTACTACTTGGTGGGCGCTCCTGTTATTTATTCTCACATCAACAAAAGGAAGACTTGTTCAATATCTACATGGACAACTGTTATGTCAGACACCAGCCTGAAGCCCTGGGGTGCAGTCAGCAACCATATCTCTATTATGGACCTAAGGTTAATAATAGAATCTTTGGTTCCCATCATCATCTTGGAACGGACAGCAGTCTTCAGACTTATGACTTGGATGACCTTCTTCAAAGGTACATCCCATTTTTTTTTTACAATCCAACAATCTCACCACACCAAAACCAAGAGCAAGGCAGCTTGGTTACTGGCACAAAGTTAATACATGGGGCAGAAACCCATGTCCGGGATGTATCCGATATTTTTCATTCCATAAATAGAAAACTGGAGAGCAGACTATTTCAGTAGAACAAATCTCTTTCATCTTAAAGCAATGATCTACATGGTAATACATTATGATGGATCTATTGACAGCAGAACCATTGAGTCTCCCAGTAATTACAGACGTCCTTCCCCTCAGGGTCCGACCCTGCATCCCAACCCAGCAAGTCTGGCCATAATGGCATGTAACCTGAAGCCACAATATTAAAACATAAAGGTTTATCTGACAAGGTCATTTAAACTATGACGAAAGCCATAAATCAAGTTTCCTGTAAGATTTTTCAGGCATAAGAGGATTTTAGTGATCTTAACGTTAAATCCTTTTCTTTTAGTCCATGTGGACCACAGGAAAGATGGGATAAAGTTCCCTCCTCCAGAGGGCAGGGCACTTCAAAAAAAGCAGAGCCTTTGAAGCATAGACTTCCCTCTTCCTTCCAGATGTATTACCCATCTCTCAGTTTCAATATATAGAAACATAACATAAAGAAACAAAAGTGAGAGGAAAGAAGGAAATCCCCTGAACAAAGACCCCCAAAAAACCCCTCTGAACAGACACTTAAACCACATGTTTTTAATCGTAAGTTCATTAAAATCCCGTTGTCTCTTATGCCCAAAGTGTAACACATGAACCATGGAGATATACCAAGCATCCATCAAGTTTCCTGGGAGGGGGAAAAAAAAGAAAGAAAAAAAAAAAAAACATCCAGGGTAGACCAGTATTCTATAGGACTAACTAGTGCCATACAAACCTCAGGTATCAACAGACACCAAACTTGCACACCAAGTAACTGAACAAGAATCAACAGGACTCAGAAAAAGAGGGAAAAAGGTAATTATACTGAGCTTGCAAGCTCCGTATAATGACAAACAAAGCTTGCTGTTACAATACATGTGATTCATCAATATGAAGAGAAGCTCCCTGGGAGAGCTAGGAGGGAGGTTGGAGGAGAATTTGAGGACTGGGAAGTCCTGCACCGATGTGCTGATGTTACCCTGTACTGCACAATGCAGAAGTGCCTGCATGAAGTCTACATTTTAAGAAATAATATCTATTAAAGTATGTACCTAGAAAAAAAAGTCAATCCACATACCATTTTACCACCTTAATCATATGAGACATAGTGTATTGGAGGTGAAAGTTCCCCTTTAACAGATGTATCATTAGCTAGAAGAGTATCAGAACTCAGTGTCGTATCATGCAGACCACCTTATCTGATCTTTTATCAGAATAAAGTGGTTTATGAACTGTACCAGAATTGCAGCCTAACGAATTTTCTGTCTTTCATATGATCCAGGAGTTAATCTTGTCTCCTACAGCAGATATGAACTCGTTCTTATTGCATAATAAAAGAAGTGGCTAAAATTATACAATAAGTCAAGACTCTATCAAGAGCAAACACTAGGACAAGGATATCCATTTAGCAGACAACTATGTATTTGTGATCTTGGTAATGTTGCCAGAATCTGGACAAAATGGGACTGTGATACATATTTCAACAGAAGTAATATAATGCACATTAATAGGGTAATAAACTTTGTTTTGGCATGGACCTGAGGAAACTGAGAAGTGCAGGAGTGTCTAAATGATCACCATGGATAGACACAGTGGCCAGCTTGGCACATATTCAGTCATGGGTATCCATCCTGATGAGACATTTCAGGTAGAAATTTGTTCCTGTAACCACTGGAATGTGTAGGATACCACACGATATTCTGCCATGCAATATCAGAATGCTGCTATTTTAATACATGAGGCATTCGGATATCGCTGTTTTGAACACCATGACATTTTTAATACACTGTCGTGTTTGCGCCCAATAGAGGGTGACATTTTCAAAGCGAGCCCTAGGAAAGGGAAACTTGCCTCAAAATCTACTATATGATCATGGATTAAATGGATTATAAAACAACCCTACACTCAAATCCAAACCCGTTCCTTTTTGAATTACAACCCACTCTACAAGAGCAATGAGTATCTATCTCATGGGCTCGCAGGCATCAGGCTTCAACAGACTAAATCTGCTATGCAGCCACATGGTTTTCAGTTCACACATTCACCAACTTCTACAAGGTCAGCATCTTTGCCTCAGAAGATGGCAGCTTCGGGCACAACATTCTGCAGACTGCAGCTTTATAAGATATTTTCTCTCCTTCCCTGTGTTTTTGGATGCTTTGGGCCATCCCTATGGTCTGTGTCCCCATGTGGCACACAGGACATCCCACATGAGAAAATCTGTTTTGGGACAGGATGCCCAGCCATTTCTCAGCTATTTCATTTAATGGTAAGTACACAAATGGTAAGTACACAGATCCCATTTTTATTCACTGGAAAAAAACAATCATTTTTTTTTTTATTATAAAAAAGTTAATTTGTCCTTTTAACCCTCGAGTGCCAGAAGAATTTCCAACACATTACTTTGCTATGAATTGCCCACCCTCTGGCATGCAAAGGGTAAAGCCCCAACATCACTGGCACTTCCAGCACCTAAATCACATTTTTATTTCAGCTCTATTACTAAAGGAGAAAGTGAAGTGTCCTTCAGAATGGTTCCATTAGATTTCAACATGACTTGTTTCATCAGAAATCCATTAGCTGAAAAGCCTGTTTGATAACGGCTGTGGGGAATTAAAAGGCCAATTGAAGGCCATCTAGCACCTTGATTATCCAAATCTACACCTGACAAATGGATTCCCACCCCCACCCACACACTTGCATTGCTTTGAATGTATAACATTGTAGAGAAAGTCCATTATGATCTCTTAAAAGGGAAACAAAGCTGTCGTCTTTCTTAACAATGCTACTTATATTTTACAATGCATTGGACACCTCTCTGGCACTCAAAGGGTTAAATAGTATAGTGTTGCTCAATTGCACAGCTCCTGCATAACCACTCATGTCCACAGTTTTTTCACATTCAACATATAGCACTGAATACATTTTGTTTACTGTGGTACTGTGCGTGTCAGTGACTGCGTATGGCTGTCTATTTCAGTGTGCTTGTGTGTATACAGGGAGTCTCTGTGGTATAGCTTCTCTCTGAATTTCAGGGTGGCTGTCAGTGGCTCTGTGTTACTGCAGCACTGTGCATGTGCGAATGTAGAAATGTCTGTTGGGATACTGTGAAACTACCAAGCAGGAAAGGTGTGTAACTGAAAGATATGTTAGGGCAGTTAAAAAGGACAGAGGGTATTAAATGTGATGGGGCTCTGCAAATTCTAGTTACACCACTACTTTTATCACTCCTTTTAAAATAACTGAAAGTGGAATTCCATTGTATTATGTCTGAAACACTCATCACAGGTTTGTATGAAGAATTCATAGCCATCCTCTTTGACTTTTAAAAAAAAATAAGTTTAAGTTTAAAGGTGAAGAAACACCTCTTCATAATAATCCCCAACCTTAATATGGCCAGAAAATCCCATTAGGCCCTATGAATTTTTTCTTTGTTTCTTGGTTCAAAAGATCAGTAATATGATAATTACTAGTAGCCCCACAGGACACAAACTCCACACAGTGCACATGGTGATGTACTTAGGCCTAAGTCTAGGGTGGCAGATTGGCAGGGGTAGCAGATTGGGTGTTGCCACTTAGTGCTTATATCAATTTTCAAAAGCAATTTGCAGCTCAGGGCTCATAGCCTCCTCACAGACACCCCTTCCCCATAGTGAACATACCACTCATAGCCTCCTCACATGCATCCCTTCCCCGTACTGAACATACCACACATATCCTCCTCACAGGCATCCCATCCCCATAGTGAACATACCCTCATAGCCTCCTCACAGGCATCCCTTCCCCATAGTGAACATATCACTTAAAGCCTCCTCACAGGCATCCCTTCCCCATAGTGAACATATCACTCATAACCTCCTCACAGGCATCCCTTCCCCGTAGAGAACATACCACTCATACCCTCCTCACAGGCACCCCTTCCCTATAGTGAACATACCACTCATAGCCTCCTAACAGTCACTACACCCCCTCCCCCATAGTGAACATACCACTCATAGCCTACTCACAGTCACTACTTCCCCATAGTAAACATACCACTCAGTTTTCTTACAGGCACTCCTTTCCCATAATGAGCATAGCCAAAAGGTCTTCCTTCATAAATATATTTTCTACTTTCTTATAGCTTGTTAGAGGCTAGTTATTTGCTTTGCTCCAGAGTCTTTAAGGAAAGAGACGTGGCATGTGGAAGGGGTTGGATTAAATGAGTATGTGGCAAAGTGTGTATGGGGTAAATGTATGTACTTGGTTGGGTCTAGGGTAGCAGAAAGCCTAAATACATCACAAAGTAGGCTACCAGCAACTCTCATGTCTGCCTCCATGGACATGACATTCAGAACTTCCTGAAGATTTTACCTTCTTGAATAAAGACACAAAGGCAAAATTCATAAGGGTCATTAGTATTTTCTGACCATAATAAGGTATGTGTGTGTGTGTTGGTGGTTATTATTAGGAACGGTTATATCCACTATATCCATGAGGTTTTCTGAGTGGAAGTACAGTATACAAGCTATTTGAACCCACTGGATACTAAAGGCTTCCTCATGACATAGCAAAAGCAATACATTGGGGGAGTCTTTAGCACCCAGGAGTTCTACTAAATTTAGTACGTTAAAGGGATAGTAATACTTAATATGTAAAAAAATATGTATTGTAGTGTTTATACCCCTACGTAAAACAAGGGTACTCCCACTGCTGAAAGGTGTTTTACTCAAAGGGTATTACAGCTCAAACATGAATTTTTAGGTGCAGGATCACAGTGGCCTGAAATTGTACAGTGGAGCTGTTGCTGCACCATGCTATGGAAATGTATGGTCAACTGACCAGAGCTGTCCATAGGATGGTGTAGCAACAGAGCCACTGTACAATTTCAGGCCATTCAAGTTTAAGCTGTTATAACTTTTGAATAAAATACATTTAAGCAGTGGGAGTACCCTTGTTTTACTCAGGGGGATGAACCCTACAACATGTTTTTTTTTACATTTTAAGTATTACTATTCCTTTAAAATTGGTATTAAATGTGTTTTTCTAATCATTATTTTCAGTGGATAACCAGACAAAAGTAGGCAGTAGAATTATAAATTTAATCTATTTACTGCAAACTGGAAAGGTCACATGTATCTCTATAAAAAGAAGTACTCACCAGTGGTCAAAAGTAGTCTGCCTCTTTGAGTGGTTCGTTACCCCACCACTCTCTACTGGATGTGAGGAGCCACGGTTTGTTACAGTACTTTCATGAAACGTGTTGTCTGGACGTGGTGATGGAACTGAGTAAATGAAAATGTTGTTAATAACCTGAGTAAAAACAACTAAAAAGCAGCAATCATACTTGTTCTCTACCTCACTCTTCTCCACACACTATATTCTTCTCTCAAGTTAAGAGAGTTATGAGAGATGCCGCTAGACGAAGTGACATAATTCTCATGTGTTTCCTCTCTCGGAGGACTTTAGAAGACCGTTATCACCAAAGAAGGAAATACTTTAGCTCTGTAAGATTTGCTTGTCTATGTCTGATGAAAACCATGTTATGTTAATGGAAGCAGGGCTCCCAACAGAACTGGATAATGCCAGGATGCTACCTTGTTAGATTACTTTTCTGTGCCTAGCACCCATGGAATTAGGAGGAGAACAGATACATTGTTATTGACATCTCCCAATGCCATTTAGGAGAGGAGAACCACAAAAAGCTGAAAATGTGGTCCTATTAGTGAATTACAGCCTATGTGTACAAGTTTGTAGCTAGAAACTTTCCAGTCATGATCAATGGACGAGCATGACTGGTATGGACTTCAGCAGTTGACATCCCCAGAGTAAGAGAAATGACAGCAGTGAGTCTGTCCATTGCCATAGCTTGTTAAATGCATGCTTGTTAAACGTTTTCATATTTTTATGTTCATGAGTGGTATCAACCTAAAATATAAAAACACACAAGAGATTTATTTTCTACCTTTCATATGCTATTGCACTTCTTTCAATTTTGCCGTAGAATGCACTGCATCTATAAACTCATCCTGCATTCATCAGCAGTGCAGGGGGTTAACAATGCAGTTGATATTTATGTGTAATATACACATCTCCAAGTTTATTTTTAATGTATGTATATATATCTATATATATTCACTCCAGGGAAACAGAGGCCTTGGCATTTTCAGTTATGTGAAATGCTCACTCAGTACAATCAAGGTTTTGGTCGTATCAAACAGTTGATTGCATTGGCCCAATCTGTACATGTCAAGACCTGTGAGTGCTTCTATTTCAACTATCTGGCCATGCTGCTACACCTGGATGTGCTGACACTTGTTATAAGGTTGAGTGCTGAAACTTTCTTTACATGCAGATATTGGGGCAGTTTTGATTTCATGATACTTCAGGTACAGTTTGTTCCAGTAAGTAACTTGTTATTGGGAACATGGTCCTGCAAGCTTCAGTCTCCTTTCTCCATACACTATAGATTTACCAAGACCAGCTTTGTAGCTATATCTCTGTATTATGTTGCTGAGGGATTATCTTTTGACTTTTAAAGATCACACAGTAGTTGTCTTATGGGATTTGATAGAGAACAGACACTATTATTGTAAATAGCTAAGAAAATTCAGAACAGAAGCATTTTCATCCATTTGCTTATATATGGATTAACAAAAAACAAAGCCCCAAACATTGCAGTATTGTGCAAAATAGCATCCTAGATGTTATGGCAAGTTTCCAATAAGAAAACATATCTAGAATACATAACTTTTTGTTCCCATAACAGCTCTGGGCAACCTACTGATTCATTTTAAGATAGCAAGACTTGCAGAGGAGTCAGAAATGTACTAAATCTCAGGCTTAAGAAAACAATGAAATGCCACAATATGTATCTTGAGATTTTAAGAAGTGAGGTTTATTAAAGTGAAGCTTATGGTAAAATGTCAGTATTTCAAACTGCAATGCAAGGATTCATAATGTGACTGATGCCAGCCACTCACTTTAAAACTCTGCCATTTTTCAGATATTCATTTTAATGTATCTCCCTCTCACCCTGTTCCCTTAAAGGGATAGTAATGTTTCATAATAAAAGAAGCTCTAATTAATCATTTAGACTTTGGAGAGTGTTATTTCAATTCTGTCAGAGTTGTAGTTCAAGAGTAATTCAATGACAAAGTGTCCCCCTCCCGCCCCTTTTACTGATGTCACACTGCTCAGCCAAAGCAGAAGGGAGGTGCCCAGGTAGACTGCAGAGAGGGACAATCTTCAATTAAGGTAAGGGAAAAAGCTGAAAAGCTTGTCAAGGGGGGGCAGGGATTTCATTGTTTTCACTGTAAGAAGATTGTCCCCTTCTGTTACCTGTCTTTTCTATGGACTGCATTCCACATCTGAGAACAGATGGCTTACACTAGGTAAAAGGAGCGGGAGGGGAAACTTTGCTTGTGAATATCTCTTAAACCATAAAGGTTTGAGAGATAAGACATATCATTCTTCATGTTTTTGTAATGCCTGCAAAATAAAATAAAGTTAAAACGAAGTATTACTATCCCTTTAATTAAGCGCCTTTTCTTGAAAAAAGCTGGTATAATCTATTGACTGTACTACTCAGATGGAGGGGGATATTATCCAGGGCCTGAGCCATTTCTCAGCACGTTAGACAAGTCCTATGTTATGACAGTAACAGTCAGTACATGGCTCAGGATGAAAATATCTCCATTTGTCTGAGTAGCAGAGTTGGTCGACCATGTCAGCTCCTTCACAAGAGAAGAAGCTGGCAACAGAGAGTACATAACAAAAATGGCAAAGTTTTACAGTATGTCAGGCAGTAGTCCCTGTCTAATTTGCACTGTAATTTAAAATACATTTATGTTACCATCAGTGGACCTTACTTTTGAAAGCACAAAAATATATTTTGCAGAAATCTGTTATTTGAGATTGTCTAAAAAGGAATAGGGATAAGAAGACCATATCACAAGATGTCAATCATATTCATTGGATGCTCCAGTGAATGCACTCTAATGGTACCTCTATAGAAGCTGCCGACCCTTCTAGGAACTGTATCACTGTATATATGTCGGTTTTCTTTTGAAGAAACTCCGTCATCAAGGTGAGTATCGTGATAAGGTCCTCCCTAATCAAGATATTGGAAAACAAAACCAATAAGGTCTTTTGTTTAAAAAAAATAAAAATTTATTTTTTTTATGCAAAGGATATACTTTACGTCGTTTTCATTAACCTTCCTGTGCATAGAAATAGAGGACAATTACAGTGTAGGGCTTTTACCAGAGAGACTTTGCCCCATATTTATAAAAGTAAACTGGAGTTATTCTGGATGCACCACATGGCACAAATACACATTTCTAAATTCCCATGCCCTTGACTAGAGATTGTTAACCCCTTGAATGCTAGAGAGGTCTCCAATGCATTTACCTCTCTAGCATAATTTAACAGACAGACACTTTTATTTGCTTCTTATGGTGCAGTTGGTTAACTCCAGAATAACTCCAGTTTGCTTTGATAAATATGGGTCTCTGTATCCAAAACATATCTTTGAGGACACTGGTGCCTTTCAAAAGCGAAACCAGCTATTCATTTCTGAAGACAAAGAACTGTATGTTCAAAAGATATCTGGAGTATGTTGGAGCAAACCAACAAGACCATAGGGAATACATAAATTAAAAACAAAATGACTGAAATGAGGCTTTTAATGCCTTGAATGCTAGAAGAAGTTCCCAGCACACTGCTTTATATTCAAGGACTTAAAAGTCCTATCCACGTCACTGGGAATTGTGGGAATTTTTACTTCTCTGCTCTGTTTTTACTCTGGAATTATTTCTTGTTTGACAACAATGTACTAAATAGTATTTAATTATCAAGGGTATCTAGCATTCAAAGAGTTAAAATCCCACTTTATAACTATTGACACCCCCTCCATGGTGCAGTTGGTTTGCCCCAGGACTGCTCTCATTCAGCTTCCCACATAAGGCACTAAGGGGCAGTAATCATCAAGCTAAAGAGGAAACCAAACTGCGCAAATGTAAATTCCCATTGATATAAAAGGAGTTGTTCATTTTAACCCCTTGAATGCAAGAGAGGCCTTCAGTGCACTACAAAACAATAAGTAGGAGACCTCACTAGCTTTCTAAGGGTTAAAATTCCTATTTAAATCAATGACAATTTGTTGGTCTGCTGTTGAATTGCCTCCTTAGCATGATAAAGACCCCCAGGGGCCCAATTCAGCAAGATAAACTGCACCAAGGACGCAAGGAAATTCCCCAAATCCCCACTGATTTCAATGGAGGTTTTTTTTAATCCCTTGGCTACTTTAGAAGTCGCCTATGCTTTGCAATGCACTGGAGACCTCTCTAGCGCTCAAGGTGTTAAAAGTCCAATTTAAACCAAGGGACCTGTTTATTTGTCCTCCAGATTGTGACTTGGTAATTCATGTTCTTAAATCATCACAAACTGAAATACCAACAGAACACAAGCCATACTGTATGATGCTATATCAAAGTAAACATACATACACAGAAAAAGCAAAGACATGTTACCCAGTCAGAACTTGGCAGTGTTTATGTTGAATTGATTATATTGCCCTTTGAAAATGTTTGCACATGAATATCATCAATATCCATAAGTTTGTGATCATTGACGTCTGACCTTGATGCTAATGTCAACCATTGCAAGGTCACAGTATCTGCAAATGCCGATAGTCATTGTCTGTTAGGAGTATATGTCCTCTGTTACAGTATCCTTATATATTCTAACAATGCTTTAAAACATTTACCATTTAGTACTAGAGCAGAGTAGTTCCCAACATCTGGATGGTTTCAAAGATTTTCCAGGATTGCAACTTACATCATACTCAACCTGCTTATATTTTTAACAATATAAAAAAAAAAAAAAAAAAGGGTTAACCGTTTGAGTGCCAGAGGGATATGCAATGCATTGCTCTGCACTCAAAGGGTTAATGTTGTCATTTGAAGCAAAGGGAATGTTTGATACATATGGTACCCTTATTCTGCCAAAATCACCCCACTTTTGTTTTCATACATGTGCCACATAGCCCAACAACGGGAGGAAATTCACAGGTTGCAAAGCCTGGGTTATATGTACTATTTTCTCACTGTGTGCAGTACAAGCATATAATAAAAGTCTGGTGTAATTAATTCTACTACCACAGAAACATCAGCTCTATCTGACCTGCCAAACAGCTTTTAATAGATGAACAGTCTCTTGATGTAAAGGTGGAAGAGACCTTGAGTTATTAATGTGCTTTTCCCTCTGTTCCATCAGCTATTAATTCTCATACAATCTAAAAGGCTCACATCCAGAGGCGAGATACTGCAGAAGGTGTGAAACCATTTTCACTTCTGAAGAGTAGGAGCCAGGGGCTATGTAATGACCTGGGAGTATTAGATCCTACCTTCCATTTGGATCCAGAATATTAAACCTATGAGTGCCAGAGAGGTATCTAACACATTGTTTCCCAATGCACTGGTCACCCCCTGGCACTAAAAGGGTTTAAGAAATGCAACAGAATACTTTCAGTTATTATACTGTACTGCCAAAACTAGGCGATAATACATCTAACATCCTTTGCTCTTAAAGTGACAGTCTCCACTGCACAAATGTATCACATTCCCTGCAGTAGAAAGGTCTGCCTCCACTGCAGCATAGAGCATACAGAGAAATCACTGCTGTGTGCATAGTGCAACATCATATCACTGTCACTGTCTTCCCAGTCCCTGACAGAAAGTCCTCTACAAAAAAAAAAATTTGTGAGGCGAAGATGAAAAATAAAAATTATAAAAATTACAGGAGGAAATTTGAGTTTATATAATGTGCTGTTGCAGAATACGCAAAGTCAAAAAAGGAGTCTGATTGTCACCTTAACCCCCTGGTTGCCAGAGATTTACTGGATGTTGAGGGGATGCATTAGTGTCTGTCTATAAGGTGTAGGGACACTCGAGACAGGAAACATTGCCTGTTCATATTCAATGAAGAACCTACATGCACAGTGCTTATTATATATTTATATATATGGGGTACTCACAAATACTTTATTTCACAGTGAGGAACTACTCAGACTTTAGGTCAGTATTTTGGCCACAACTAAATGTGTTGATAAAGATCTATGTCCTTTCTGAAGCATTCAACTTATAAAGGCCCAGACTGCATTCCAGTTGATAAACTGATTTTACTTAAAATATTAACATTAAATCTATGAAGACATTTGTAGACAGAAATCCTTGATACTGTTATCAGGTGCAATGTAATCCAAGCCAAAGTGTGAACAGTTCTTCCCCTTGCAAAGAAATCTTTGTGAGTGCATCTACACACCATGTAAGAAATAAACTTAGAATATGAACATCAGGCTCAATAAAAACAAATGAAAAGTATGTGATGGAAGTCGCTGCTTTCCATCCAGGTCTATTGGTTATTTAAAGTGGATCTGCCACCTTGAATTTAAGTTTGCCTATTTCAAAACTTCAGTGAAAACTGCGTGTTGTATTAGTCAATCAGATGCACACATTAGGCGACACAGGGGGAGATTCACTAAGCGGTGATAAAGAGGTCATAAAGCAGAGACAACTTCTACAGTTCCTATGTTATTCTGTATAGCCTATTCACTAAGATCTCCAGAGCTGAAATCTTACTGCATAGGCTCCATAGAATAATATAGGAACTGCTTACCGCCACTTTATCACCTCTTTATCACCGCTTAGTGAATCTCCCCAACAGTATTTACACTTTTATTTCTGAAAAAGTGAAAATCTCCCAGTGTAGCCAATAGCATAATAAGCATACGAAACTGCACTGGAATGTATCATTAACATAAATTAGCATACAGAAGCTCACTATGAATAGTGCCTACACAATGCATCTGATTACCTTTTCGCTAACATGATACTAGCACAGATTTTAATGACGTTTTCAGATATACAAACTTGAATTCAAGCTGCCAGGTCCCCTTTAACATTTTTGCATTTTAGGTGTTTAGCTTAACCCTTTGAGGATCACATTAAACTCAGAACACAATATGAATGTGATATAGCTGTATAATTTAGCAATTTAACTCATTATACTCGAGACCTAATAATTTGAGCTTTCTAGTAAATCTTATAAAATGTTCCCTGTCCCTCCCTGATCATGGGATAGAAGATAGTGAAAAAACACAGACTAAAGGGACTTTGGTGTCAGGAATAGGATTGTTGGTCTCTCTTGGTCTCAAACTCATACCCTGGTAGTTACACCTTTACAAACGATTAAATGTTTACATTTAAAAAGGGATAAGACTGTAGCAAACAAGTCTTGGCAGCTGTAAGGTTGCATTCATATATGTAACTGGATGTATTACTTTTGCTAGGATGGTCAAAAGACAGAAATAAGTTACCAAGAACACATACATCTTCCACAGCATGAAAGCACTTATTGGACAGCATGGAAAGACCACAGGAGCAGGGACAATGTACATTCATTGAAACACTTGCATACTGTAGCCTATAAATTTTACTCCTTTAGATATAACCGTATAATCATCAACACCATACATAAAACTATTATTTTGGGGTCCACCATCTGAATAAGATTTAGTGAGACCCAGGTCCAACAAATGTAACCCTTTAAGATCAAGAGGGGTTAAAGGAACTTTAATTCTATACGACTCTGCTCTTCTTTCAAATAGTATGTAGTAACATTCACTGATATATATGTAAAAGATTTATCCCTTGATGGAACTTAAGACACAGAAAATACTGAGGAACTGCACATGTAGGACAGAGGCATCTCTAGCCTATCAGTGGGTTTCATATTACCCGAGGAATTAAGGAGCTTTATCTACATGTAAAAGGTTCCTCACTGATTCTTACTGCAATTCAGTTATCAGAAACAGGATTGTCAATGTCAAGACGTGAAGTTCGTCTATGCTGTGTTTTTAGCATTTCTTGGTAGAGGACTACAGTTCTACTCCAGCTGTGCAAACCCCCAGTCCTCAATGTCTCACAGAAATTAACAGCCCAGGACATTTTCAAACGGACAGACTGTTATAAAATTAGTAGATAATCATATATGAAAACACTGATGGTTTGAGTCCACCTTCACTCTTTCTGGTGGACATGGCTAAATGACTATTTACCTCATGCAGTGTTCTGGGGCTTCCTAATTGAATGTAAGAAAGGGTGGGACAGAATCAGACAGGGAGCATGGTTGGCTGGGAAGTGTTCAGAATGGAGTGTGATGTGAGAAGAACAAAAAGAATTTCCCAGTGCCCTTACAGACAAGTGATTAAAAGTGAATACCATTTTCAGGGCTGGTGCAAGGATTTTTGCCACCCTAAGAAAAACATAATTTTGCCTCCCCTTGGCTCCACCCCTTGTGTCCCGCCCCTTTATAAACCCACCCACTCATACCCCATCTCTTTTAATGATTCTTACCTTAATGATTTGTCTCACTATATTAACCCCTTGAGGGCCAGAGGTGCATGCAACAAATTGCTTTGCAATGCACATACCTCTGGTTCTTAAGTGGTAAATAAAAGTTAAGGGCTGACTCTGCACCTCCCCCATTATAACTGAAACCATAACACAGCCCATAAGCACTCAACTAAGGCCCACAGACACTAGCCGAATCCACAACCTCCAGTCCACTGTCCATCCATGATCCCCTGTCTGTCACGGATAGGAGCTGAGAGACAGGATACTGGTCTGCCTTTAACCCCTTGAGTGCCAGAAGGGTACTTAACGCATTGCAGCAATGCATTGTGTACCTCTCTGGCACTCAAAGGGTTAATTGATCCTTCTGTTGGTGCAACTGCTACTAATGTATTGAGCCCATGCAGCACAGCCCGTGTCTTGATGTAACAGCATGTTCATTAGCACACACAGCACTGATGTCTCTCTTCAGCTTAACGTGGAGTCCATGGGAGATTTCCATGTGGACTGGTCCAACTGCCCAGTGGTGGTGGTGGTGGGGCATTTAAACATGGGGGCCCCGCCTCTGCTACACTACTGCCTCAGTCCCTTCCTGCACATCCACTTCACAGTGACTCCTGTACAGCTCTCCAGTATCCACCACATCACTGCCATGTCGCACCACGTAACAGCAGGGATGTTACAGGCCCACGCACTCCTCCTCAATACATACAACTGGCTTGTTAACAAAGCCAGTAATAGCGCACAAGTCAGCTTGCCACAAAAAATAAATATTAAATGTCCACAAGCCCCCTGGAGGCAGGCCCTCGGTCCGACCTCTCAGTCCATCCCTGGCCTTGTGTCTCTGGGTGGCTGGAGCTGTGCCGGTGGATTGTTGGTGAGTGTGCCTCTCTCACTCTCTCATTACAACAGCCTGCGCATCAGCATGCGCACTATGCCCCAGTAGATCTGCGTCCTAGGCCAGTGCCTACCGCTTCCATAGGTAGCGCCGGCCCTGACCATTTTTTATGGTGGAAATCCATACTATTACCAGTATGGGAATATGACCTGTTAGGAGTTGGACATCCCTTATGCAGAGATTGGTTACAGTAGTGTGAAAAAGAAAGGACACCCTCTTAAGTAATAATTTTTCTGTATGACTATCAGTCTTTCACATCGTTGTGGAGGAATTTTGGCCTACTCTTCTTTACAACGTTGCTTCAGTTCATTAAGGTTTCTGGGCAATTGTTCATGCGCAGCTCTCTTAAAGCCCCCACAGCATTTCAACCAGGTTGAGGTCTGGACTTTGACTGGGACATTGCAACATTTTGATTCTTTTCTTTTTCAGCCATTCTGTCGTAGATTTGCTGGTGTGCTTGGGATCAATGTCCTGTTTCATGACCCAATTTCGGCCAAGCTTTAGCTGTCTGAGAGATGGCCTCACATTTGACTCTAGAATACTTTGGTATACAGAGGAGTTCATTGCCAGCTTAATGGCTGCAAGGTTCCCAGGTCCTGTGGCTGCAAAACAAGTCCAAATCATCACCTCTCCAGCACCGTGCTTGACAGTTGGTATGAGGTGTTTTTGCTGATATGCTGTGTTTGGTTTTCGTCAAACGTGACGCTGTGCATTATGGCCAAGCATCTCCACTTTGGTCTCGTCTGTTCAAGGACATTGTTCCAGAAGTCTTGTGGTTTTTTCAGATGCATGGCTTAGTGCTGCCATGTTCTTTTTAGAGAGAAGAGGCTTTCTCCTGGAAACCCTTCCAAACAAACCATACTTGTTCAGTCTTTTTCTAATTGTACTGTCATGAATTTTAACATTTAACATGCTGAGGCCTGGAGCATTGCACGGTCTGACCTTGGGGTGAATTTGCTTGGACGTCCACTCCTGGAAAGATTGGCAACTCTCTTGAATGTTTTCCCCTTTTGAATAATCTTTCTCACTGTAGAATGATGGACTTTAACATGTTTGGAAATGACCTTATAATCCTTCCTAGATTGATGGGCAGCAACAATTGCTGATGTCTTTCTTCCTTGGCATTGTATTAAGACACCTGAATGCTCCAGACCAGCAAACTGCTAGAACTTCGGCTTTTATAGAGGTGGTCACACTTGCTGATGATCAGTTAATCAAGGGCATTTGATTAGCAGCACCTGTCTGCTACTTAGCATCTTAATTCCTAAGGAAGCAGTAAGGGTGTACTTAGTTTTCACACATGACTTCTCCATTTTAGTTTTATTTTTGTTAAATAAATCATGACACGGTGTAATATGTCATGTGTTGTTGTTCATCTGAGGTTGTATTTACCTAATTTTTAGACCTGTTAAGGATTGTTATTATGTCCTGATATGTAAAACCATAGAGTTCAAAGAGGGTGTACTTTATTTTTCACATGGCTGTACATGTAAGATGAAGGGGAGGGGATAAACAGCACTAACTCTATAATCGAAGACATCAAGTAACATTCATTAAGCTAAAGAAGTGCAATTCTGGGTCAAACAAAAGGATTGGACTTTTAACTCTTTTGAATGTAAAGAGGTTTCCAACACATTGGGGTCTATGCACTAAGGCTTGATAAGGTGGTGATGACCTCTCCAATTCCTACTTGAGAAATCCTAGTGCATTGGATCCATCGAATAACATAGAAAGTGGAGAAGTGATATCACTGAACAAGTTGTGTCTACATTATCACCTCCTTATCACAACTTAGTGCATAACCCTATTCAGTTAAATACAAGAGGTTAAAATCCATATTTATATAACTGGGAATTATCATTTCCTTCCTTATGGCACAGTTGATTTACTTTGGAATCGCTCTTCTTTATAGACTTATGAATTTGGCCCCAACTTTGTATTAACTGTTTAAAGACCACACAGGTATGTGACACACAAAGCAATGCATTGCACACCCTTCTGGTCCTTAAACCTTTGAGTGCAATGCACTGTGTACTCCTCTGGCACTCAGAGGGTCAAAGGGTTAAGGTATGGATTTTCTTTAACATCTGACAGCTAATGTATTGTTAACTTGCAATTAAAGTTACATTGTAGTGGAGACTGGCATCTCTACAATGATATATGGAAAGGTTAGTAAATAAGTGCATCTTCACAGTACAGTAATCACCAGCTTGCCACCAGTCTACAGAACTGGAGCATCCTTTACTTACATGTTTGTTTTCTGATTATATGTTAATTGGAATATTAATATAATGCTTTTAAGTGATTCAGACCTCAGCCTTTTGTCGGGTGTGAAAGGAAGCAGGACCATCTCTGCTGGGGTCTTTAGCTAAAGGTCGCGAATGGGTCACCTCAGAAGGAACCTGGTCGGCCTGCTAACAGCAAATAAGACAAAAAACAAACGTTTCACAGTTTGTGGAGCAAGACAAGGCAAACTTTGATTATTATAGAGTAATGTTACCCTAAGAATAAGTGGCTACTTTTAAGGGCGAGAGATGTGTGCATTGATAGAAATGCGTTACATACCCCTCTGGTCCTTAAATTGTTAGCAATGTCTATTTAAACGTCGTTCCCAGAGTCTTCTTTATATTAAAATTAACAGATTCTACTATATGCAAGTCCTTTTGTGTAGTTCAAAAGTTATTAAGAGATAAAGATCGCCCTCCTGCCCCTTCTGTCCATGTCACTCTGAATCTGCAGTGTGGGACAAACTTCAGTAAGCAAAAGGAAATCCTCCTTCGTCAAGGGGGCAGGATTTCCCTTATACTTACTCACTGAAGTTTGTCCCTCGCTGCAGCCGTCAAGTCGCACTACCCGATTTGAAATTCAGAGGGAGGCGGCCAAAGGAGGGATAGATCCACTATAACAGAGGGGATTACCCAGGAAGGTACTAAATAGGTAGGTGTGCTACATACGTCATATATATATTATATAGATAAAATAATCTGTTGAAGTCTGCCTACAGTTCAAGCTTGTTTACAAAAATAAAAACTTTAACCTCTTAAGAACCACATAGCTTTTGCATTGCACACTCCTCTGGTCCTTGAAGGGTTAACAGTTCTGAATGGTTCATGGGTGTTAATTAACATTCACAAATTGCAATTTGAAACTAACTACTAGTAGACTAAGACAAAGATTGAATCCAAAAATGTATATAGATATATCAGTCTGTGTGCGAAGGACACCTACCTAAGTCCTCCTGTTAAATAAGAGCCACATATTCCTTGGGTATCATTCACATTTAAGCAGACATAGCACTATTTACTGAAGCATATGAAAAGCTAAACATTTCACATAGGCACACAATACAATGCGACACAAACCATTTGACTGTTTAGTAATGAAATACAAAATCAACAAGAAACTTAAAGACAAAAAAAAAAAAAAAGTGGTATGTTTTTCAAACTTCAGAGGAAAAGGAACATTCAACTGTAATTATACATTAAATCTCTTGAAAGATACAGAAGTCTTGAAACCTGTTTAACATTCAAGGTGTTAAATAATGTTTAATGGACATTTAGCTCAACCAATACAATTATTGAGGTCTTTATAAGCAATTAACAAGTACAAAGGAGGAGAGGAAAATAACCCAGAAGTGCACACCACTGACAAAATTTGTAGTTTAAATATATGTTTTAAATAACATAGGGCTCAGATTTCCATAACAGTTTAACCTTTAAGGACCAGAGGGGTGTGAGAAAATCAATTCAAAAGCAACGCATTGCATCCCTTAAGTGGTTAAATGAGCAAAAAACTTTTTATGGAAACAGATACTGCATTTGCTTTTCTCTGTCATCCAATGCAGGTTACTGGTAACTTTGGGGTAGGCGATCAGCCCCTTTAAGTAGGCAGTAACAATTCTGAGAAGTGACTGCTGGGTGGCGCCTACCTAAGATTTGTTCCTTAGTCAAGACACAAGGCAAGAGAAATGTTCTGCTATAGTTTTAGTTTTTTATTGTTTTCTGTTAGATATGGGATACCACCATTAGGCGGATTACCATCACTGACAATTCCCATCACCTAAATGTGGATAGCTCAGTTTACCAGGTGATTTTGTGGACCTAAGCTCTGGGGGGAAAATCTTGGCTGCAAGTTCTTTCCTTCAGGAGTTGCCCACTGAGGCTTCTTCTTGATATATGGCAATCTGAAGACAGAAGATCTGCTGAAAAAGGTGAGCACCCTTTCAGTGCTGAGGTCCACATGTCTCATGTTTCCCCTCCGCACAGAGGTCTCATTTGGAGTTCCTATTACATACTCATGCACTCACTGGGTTTATCTGTATGTCTGTGGGGTGTCTGGAGCAAGTTTCTGTGGTAACTTAACCCTTTTGCTGCTGGTTAGCATCTTTTGGGGCGTTGTGGACACTTTCACTACTGGGACTACTGTTTACTTGGTCTGCTGACTTGTTCTAGTGGGCTTTTGAGTGGTTTTACGTTTTGGTATTCATCTTGTTAACTATGTGTTCTGCGCCTTTAAGGCGCGTGTTTACCGCATAGACGCCATTGCTCCATTCACTTCTATGGGACTTTATAGTTTGGGACATATCTCTGTAACCGCTCCACGTAGCGAGGTCAGAGATGGCTCATTTGGTTGATCTGCCCTTGCTCTGTTATCTGGTCAATGTTCTGGGCATGTTGGTGGGGCTCAGGGGGGCTTTGGGCATTGTTGGGGTACTTTTTTCAGTGAAACTACAATTCCCATGAGCGCTTGCTTCGTGCGCTTGTTTCTGATTGGCTCTCGCCGTGGCATCCATTTTGTGCCTTCACTGATCAAGTATCCTATGCAGGGCTTGGACTCTCCTTCTCTCCTCAACAGTTTAACCCTTCGCCTACCAGATAAGTCTAATTTAGCATTTCTGGGGTGATTTTATTTATCATACACACTATTTTGTGGGTGTTTCTGATACTTTGACCTTTTGACTCTGTGAGAATGTCTATTCCATTAGACCTTAGGGCAAGGCCTAAGACTAAGGACACTGGGGTGTCTGTGTCCCCGATTGCTCAATGCTCCTCATGTCACTCAGGGTTACCTAGAGACTAATCAGGTCATGTTTGCCCAGCATGCGCTGCTGCCCCTGAATCCCCTGCAGTGACCTCCAGCCATGCACTAGAGCCAGTTTGGATGCAAGAGTTTAAGGCTACTACCAGGGACCTCCGGTCTACCTTACAACTACTTCCTTCCATCCACCTTGTAGGGGGTCTTCCACTCGTGGCAAGCCCCCACCCCTATCAGATCTTCCCTGCCTAAACCGCTGTGGGTACCTGATGTGTCTGATTCCTCTGAAGAATTATTGGTGGATTCTGATGATGAAGACTGCTCTGCTATCCCTTCCTCTCAGTTTTTTGGGGATCCCTTTGAGGCTGATCATGTTCCCTCGGCTGAGGGCCTGATCAGGGCTGTGTTGAACACCCTGAACATTCCCTTGGTGCAGGAGGTTTCTTCTGATCCCTCTGATGTGTTCCAGGAGCCTGTGGCCCCATACTTGTTTTCCACCTAACCCCACCCTTGACCGCTTGGTGTCTGAGAAGTGGAAGTTTCCAGACAGGAAACTGTCTGTCTCTAGGAAATTTGCTAAGCTTTATCCATTCTCTAAAGCAGCCCTAGCTCAGTGGGTTCATCCTCCCAAAGTGGATGCCCCTGTCTCCAGGCTTTCTAAGTCCACTGCCTTGTCTGTGGATGATGCATCTGCTCTGAAAGACTGATTTGACAAGAAGCTTGAGACTGCTCTCAAGGCTATTTTTGCAACGGCTGGTTCTGCCCTGCACCCCGCTTTTGCTGTGGCGTGGGTGAATAGAGCTGTGGTCGTTTGGACTGAACAGCTCACTTCAGCTGTCCGTCAGAGGGCTCCTACTGCTGACATGTTGTGGCTTCTTGCTAACATCTCTGAGGCTCAGCATTATGTTTCTGCTGCCCTGTTTGATGCTGTGCGCATGGTAGCCATGGCATCAGCTATGTCTGTGGTAGCCAGACGTGCTCTTTGGCTCAAGATCTGGTCTGCTGACACGGCCTCCAAGAGGGCTCTCCTGTCCTTGCCCTTTCAGGGCACCTCACTGTTTGGGCCTGATCTCAAGGATCTGATCAGTGAAGCTACTGGGGGGAAGAGTACTCACCTGCCAGTGGTCCAGAGGAAGAAGGCGCCTGTCAAAAGGAAATCAGCTTTTTCGTCCCTTTCAGGCTGACTCATGCCAGGAGACCCAGACTGTGCCTCAGGCTCCGTGCTCCTCATCCAAGCCTAAGCAGCAATGGAGGCCCAAGTCCACCGCTAAGCCCAAGACTTCCAAACCTTCTTCTGCATGACTCGCCAAATATGGGTCCCCACCCGCAGGTAGATGGCCGCTTATGCCACTACCTTTCAGTTGGGAGGACTCTGTGGCAGACCCGTGGGTTTTGCATGTGGTGGCTATGGGGTACTGGATCCCCTTCTGCTCCCTTCCTCCTTCTTGGACCTTCTCTTCTCGCTCTCCTCTGGGAGCAGAAAAGCGCCGCCTTTTCCAGGGAACCATTCAGGCCCTTCTGGACAAGCGGTCTTGGAACCTGTTCCTCCTCAGGAACGGGGGTTAGGGTTCTACTTCAACTTCTTTGTGGCTTCCAAGAAGGATGGCAGCTGCCGTCCCATTTTGGATTTGAAGGATCTCAACTCCTTTGTGGTCAGGTCCCAGTATCGCCAAGAGTCACTACGCACGGTAATCACTTTCATGTCCCCGGAGGAATGTCTGGCCTCGCTGGATCTTCAGGATGCTTATTTGCATATCACCATTCATCCAGACAGACAGCAATATCTTCGCTTTGCCTGTGACCGAGGACATTTCCAGTTTTCAGCCCTCCCCTTTGGCCTGACCACGGCTCCTCAAGTCTTCAAAAGAGTCCTGGGAGCATTGATTTCCATCCTCCATCGGGACGGCATCAGAGCTACCCCGTACATAGATGACCTCCTTCTGAAGGCCTCTTCTCCGGAACTTCTTTATCAGCAGGTGCAGGATTGCATCATGCTCTGTCCCGTCACAGGTGGATCATCAATCTGGAAAAGTCGGACCTTGTTCCTTCACAGAGGATGGTGTTTCTGGGCCTCCTTTTTGACACCCAAAGAGGGATGGTGTTTCTCATGGACAAAGTGGCTCATCAGATAGCACTGAAGGTCCAAGCGGTCCTGTCTCAGGATCTGGTTCCAGCCAAGAAGTTGTCATCCCTGGTGGGGAAGTTCATTTCCACCATAGAAGCGGTTCCGTTTTCCATGGCTCATACCATGGAACTTCGGAGATTTCTAATCCTGGCATGCAGGGGTCGACCAGATCTCCTGAAGAGGTCCCTATCTCTACCTCTTCACGTGGAGCTGAGCCTCTCGTGGTGGCTCAACCTGAACAATCTCCTGAAAGGCAGGCCCTTCCTGGTACCATTCTGGACAACAGATGCCAACCTCTCTGGATGGGGAGAGGTCCTGGGGCACTTGAATGCTCAGGGCCAGTGGTCCCAGGAGGAATCTCTCCTTCCCATCAATGTCCTGGCGCTTCGGGCGATATTTCATGCCCTGCGATACTGGACGTGTCAGCTGGAGGATTGCCCGGTCAGGGTACAGTCGGACAATGCCACAGCGGTAGCCTACTTCAACAAGCAAGGCGACACAAGAAGTCTCGCGGCTTGGCTAGATGTCAAGGCTATTCTGTCCTGGGCAGAGAAGCTTGTCACAGGCATTTCCACAGTTCATATTCCTGGCATAGACAACATTCTGGCAAACTTCCTCAGTCGTCACACAGTGGACAGCGGAGAGTGGAAACTGCATCAAGAGGTGTTTGGCCTCATTGTGAGGTCTTCCATGCATCAACCTGATGGCAACAAGACACAACAGGAAGGTTCCAACGTTCTGCTCTCGCTGGGTGGATCCCCTGGCTCTAGCAGTGGATGCCTTGTCGATCCCTGTTGCACAGGGTGATACGGAAACTGAGACTGGAGCGCTGCCCAGTCATTCTGATTGCTCTGTACTGGCCTCGGCATGCTTGGTTTCCGGAGCTTCTGGATCTCTCAGTGGTGGAACCTCTTCGGCTTTGCTTCCCTTCCGTCCGGATCTTCTTCCACAGGGTTACCTGTGGAAGGTGGATGTTCATCGTCTGGCTTTGACGGCACGGAGATTGAATCTTCAATTTTGAAGAAGAAGGGATTTTCTTCTGGTGTGGTGGCTACTATGCTTAGTGCCCGTAAGCCGGTTTCTTCTAAGGCCTACCATCGAATTTGGTCTACCTTTCTATCTTGGTGTGTTGATAGGGACCTGTCTTGGGATTTTGTTCTTCCTACGGTCCTTTCCTTCCTACAGGATGGTGCGGATAAGAATCTCTGAGTTCTCTTAAGGTTCAGACTTCTGCTCTGTTTTCTTTAAGAGGCGCCTTGCTATTCTTCCTGTTGTCAAGGTTTTCTTCCAAGACGTTGCTCATACCCATTCTGTATTTAAGACTCCCGCTCCTCAGTGGGAGCTTAACTTGGTTTTGGGCATCCTTCAGTGGCCTCCCTTTGCGTCATTGGCCACTATTCCTCTCCGTCTGCTGACGTGGAAGATGGCTTTTCTCCTGGCGATTGTATCTGTTCTACGTGTTGCGGAGCTGCATGCCTTGTCTTATAGGTGTTTTTGGTGTTTCACAAGGACATGCTTTGCACAAGTTTCTCCCGAAGGTGGTGTCTGAATTCCACATTAATCAGGAGATGGTGGTTCCTTCTTTCTGCCCTAAACTTCCTTCTGACAAGGAGAAGGATCGTCACTTGTTGGATGTTGTGCGTTGTCTCAAGTTCTATGTGCATCGCACTGAGCCACTGAGGCAGTCTGACACTCTTTTTGTCATTCATGAGTGTTCCAGGGCAGGGAAGCCTGCTTCTAAGGTAACCATTGCTTCTTGGATCGGGTCTATTATTCGTAAGGCTTACGAACTTAGGAAGAAGCCTGTTCCCTTTTGGGTCATGGCTCATTCTACGAGGTCTGTTGGGGCATCTTGGGCCTACAAAAATGAGGCTTCTGCTGATCAGTTGTGCAAGGCGGTCACTTGGTCATCTGTGCATACCTTTTCCAAACACTTTCCTATGGATGTGCTGGCATTGGCTGATGAAAGTTTTGGGAGGAAAATCCTGGAGACAGCCTTGCCTGTCTAGGATCTCCATCTCTTCAGTACTCTTTCACCTTTGAGCCCTGTTGGCTCTAGTTCAGTGTGCTGTGTGACAGTTCCTGGGGTCTGTTTTTATCCCTGTTCAGTGCCCGTTGACACTTTGTGGTTATTGTTGAGCTGTTCATGATCCGTTGGTTCATTGGTGCTCTGGTGAATTTGGGGGCCTGCGCCTTGTCCTTGCCTTTCTTCCAGTCCTGGAGAACTTAATGGATGGCTATGGACAGAGAAAAGATGATTTTAGTCTAACCTGTTAAATCCTTTTCTCTTAGTCCATACAGGTTACTGGTCTCCCACCCTGTCAAGGGACCATGCTTGGCTCTCCTGTGGCAGAAAGTGGGGGTCCTTTCGGGTTCATGCTCACAGGAGTCTTCCTTTACCTTCATACTATCTAGTCAATAGTTCGTTTTCAAATCTTACTGGAAGGGGATTGGCTAGCTGCAAGCTAAGGAGAGGCGGTACGCTCCACCCAGCAGTCACTTCTCAGACTTGTTCCTGCCTACTTAAAGGGGCTGATCGCCTACCCCAAAGTTAACAGTAACCTGTATGGACTAAGAGAAAAGGATTTAACAGGTAAGACTAAAATCCTCTTTTCTTTAGAGTATAAGCAAAGGGCATTCCCAGTGTTGGGAGATTTTATGTTCAAAAGTTAAAATGCACTCTAAACGAAATTGCAATTTTTATTGCCATCACTAGGTGTGCTGTTACTATCAGTTACTACAGAGAGCTATATTCAGTCACTTACTCAAGTGCCCCCAAACAGTGCATCATAACAATTGGATTTTAGACACTAGTTAGCACTTTTGCTCAAAAAAGGAAAGTTTGAACACTAATACTTTTTGAACAAAAAACCTCCCAGCAGTGGGAGAAGCCTTATTTTATTAATCAGAAAAAAACCCACTAACATGTCAATGAAAATGACTGTTTAGTTTTTCTTACAATTATATGACAGCAAAAATACTTTTCGGACACTACTCAAAATTCCACCCACCTGCATCAGACAGTAAGGAGGAGACTGGCACTTCTCCTTATGGCTACCCTGGGACGTGGCTGGCTTGGATGAAAAATGATCTGTCATGTGACAGCTTCTTTTTTTATTACTATATATTGTTGGTTTATATTTTGTTTATTTTGATATATATTTAAGAAGTCAATTGATTTTACATATTTTTCTTCGTCACAGATGTTTCTACAAACCAATACATATAAACTCTCTGCTAAATGTACAAGTATCACAAGTACAATCATGGCAGACTGTGCTGTTAACAGCTGTTCCTTAAATTAGCATTTCCCAAACTTCAGACTAAAATCACTTTTTTGACAAAGGGGAAACTGAAGCTGATGTACTAAGTAAGTGCAGCAGTTCCAAAGAAACCAACCGCATCAGAGGAAATAAATAAACCTTCTAACTTAATGGGTGTTAAATAAGGCTTTTAATATCTTTAATGCTAGAGGTTTTTAACACATTTCTATGAAATGCATCTGAGACTTCTCTAGCATACAAGAGGTTAAAAAGCCCATTTCATTCATTTATTTGTTCCTATGACACAACTGGTTTGCCCCAGAAATGCTCCATATTTAGTACATCAGCATCACTTATTTTCTGTATCCTATTGAAATCTCGCCCTCTATTTGGTGACCAACACAATATTGCTTTAAAAATGATGCCACCATGAAAAGGACGACAGAAGAATGTCATCCTAATCAAAAGAGCAACATTCTAATGTCACAGGATTAAAGGTCGCATAGAGGGAGACATTTCAATAATAAACTATAGCCATTGGTTTGCTCCACAATGTCGTCTCTCATTTAGCCCCATGAAACATTATGCTTCAGCTTCATGGAGAACCACCGAAATACATTATATACCTTTGTAGCACCGAAAAGGTTACGCTGTCATATTCCTTGCATTCCTGCCTTTACTTGCCTCCTCCTCCACATTTTCTCTTTCTCACTTCACCCTCTTCTCTACTTCTGTTGTGGCGTGGTTTTCAGTGGTGATGTGATTTCCTGCAAGTGTTGTCACATGATTGGGTGTGATTGGAAAGGTCCTTTAGCCCACTAAAGGCTAACCACCACAGAGAAACAGACATAGAGAAGTGGGTGAAGCGAGAAAGAGAAGATGTGGAGGAGGAGGCAATTAACAGCAGGAAAGCAAGGAATATGAGAGTTTAACCCTTTTGGTGTCACAAACGTATTGAATGTATTGTGATGGTTCTCGCTGAAGCTGGCTTCTTTGGATTTGCATAAAAGAGGATTTTAGTCTTACCTGTTAAACCTTTTTCTCTTAGTCCATACAGGTTACTGGTAAACTCTGGGTAGGCGATCCTTTCCTTTAATTGTAGGCAGGAACAATTCTAGAAAGTTTTGAGACACCAACTATTGACTAGATAGTGGAAGGGAAAGAAGACTCCTGTGAGCATGACCCCGAAGGACCCCCACCGTCTGCCACAGGAGAGCCAAGCATGGTCCCTTGACATGGTGGGAGACCAGTAACCTGTATGGACTAAGACAAACGTATTTAACAGGTAAGACTAAAATCCTCTTTTCTCTGTCGTCCAATACAGGTTACTGGTAACTCTGGGATGTCCAACCACTGAGTCTCCCAGAGGCGGGAAGTAAGGCAAGGACCAGGCGCAAGGCCCCCAAAGTCACCAGAGCAGATATGAACCATCAGATCAGAGATAGCCCAACAAAACAATGACGTGTCAACGGATGCTGAACAGGGGTAACAACACCCCAACTGTTACACAGCACACTGAACTAGAGCCAACAGGGCTCAAAAGTGAAGGAAGCACCAAGAACCAAAGAAAATCCTAGACAGGCAAGACTGCCTCCAGGATTTTCCTCCCAAAGCTGGCATCAGCCGATGCCAGCACATCAACACATTAGTGCTTCGAAAAGGTGTGCACAGACAACCAAATGGCCGCCTTGCACAACTGATCAACGGAGGCCTGATTCTTGTAATCCCAAGAGGCCCCAATAGTCCTTGTAGAATGAGCCATGAACCGAAAGGGGACAGGCTTCTACCTCAGATCGTAAGCCTTACGAATGGTGGAATTGATCCAGGACGCTTTGGAAGCAGGTCTTCCCGACCCTTGGACCCTCAGGAATGACGAACAGCGTGTCAGAATGCCTGACTGACTCAGTGCAATGCACATAAAACTTGAGACAACCCACCACGTCTAACAAGTGGAGATCTCTCTCCTTGTCAGAGGTGGGCTCAGGGCAGAAAGAGGGCACCACAATCTCCTGATTGATGTGGAACTCTGAAAGGACCTTTGGGAGAAACTCCGGAGAAGTGCGAAGCATCACCTTGTCCTTGTGAAACACCAAATAGGGTGGTTTACAGGACAGAGCATGTAACTCCGTGACACAGCGAACAGACACGATCGCCAGGAGAAAGGTCATTTTCCACATCAGCAGGTGTACAGGAATAGTAGCCAAGGACTCAAAAGGAGGGAGCTGAAGGACACCCAAGACCAAATTAAGATCCCACTGAGAAGCGGGAGTCTTAAAGACAGGACGAGTATGAGCAATGCTCAGGAAAAATAGCAATGCTTCTCTGAAAGAAAACAGAGAGAGCAGAAGTCTGAACCTTAAGGGAACTCAAGCTGTGGCCCTTATCCACACCGTCCTGCAAGAAGGCCAGGACCGTAGGCAGATCAAAATCCTGAGAGAGGTCCCTATCAGTACACCAAGAGAGAAAGGTCGACCAAACACGATGGTAGGCCTTAGAAGAATACGGTTTGTGGGCACTAAGCATAGTAGCCACAACACTAGAAGAAAAACCCTTCTTCTTCAGTACTGAGGATTCAATATCAAAGCGAGAAGATGAACATCCTCCTTCCACAGGTAACCCTGTAGAAGAAGATCCGGATAGCAAGGGAGCCGGAATGGCACTGCCACTGACAGAACCAGAAGCTCCAGAAACTAAGCATACCGAGGGGCCAGGATGGAGCAATCAGAATGACTGGACAACGCTCCAGTCGTAACTTCCGTAACACCCTGTGCAACATTGGGATAGGAGGAAAAATGCAGGCCAGAGGGAATAACCAAGCAATGGACATTGCATCCACCGCCAGAGCAAGAGGGTCCCTCCATCGAGAGCTGAACCACAGAAAGTTCCGGTTGTGTCTTGTCGTCATCCGTTCAATGTAAGGAAGACCCCATTTCTGAACAATGAGGGAGAACACCTCTGGGTGCAGCTCCCACTCTCCGCTGTCCACTGTGTGTCGACTGAGGAAGTCCGCCATGACGTTGTCTATGCCAGGAATGTGCACTGCAGATATGGCAGGAACATATTCTTCTGCCCAAGACAAAATAGCCTTGACCTCTAACCAAGCCGTGAGACTTCTTGTTCCACCCTGCTTGTTGATGTAAGCCACGGCCATGGAGTTGTCGGACTGTACCCGGACTGGACAGTCTTCCAGCTGAGATGTCCAATGACGACGGGCATGACATATCGCCAAAGCTCCAATATGTTGATGGGAAGGAGAGATTCCTCCGGAGACCAACGACCCTGAGCACTCAGGCGACCCAGGACCGCTCCCCAGCCAGAGAGGCTGCCATCTGTCGTCACCGTGGTCCAGAAGGATACCAGGAAGGACCTGCCCTTCAGCAGATTGGACAGGTCGAGCCACCACAACAAACTCAATTCCACATGAAGAGGGAGGGACACTGACATCTTCAGAAGGTCAGGGTGACCCCTGCACACCTGGATCACAAACCGCTGGAGTTCCCTGGTGTGAGCCATATCAAAGAGCACCGCTTCTACAGTGGAAATGAATTTCACCACTAGAGATTACAGCTTCTTGGCTGGAACTGGATCTTGACCCAGGATCTCAGAAACCCTGTGGGCGATCTGGTGAGCTACCTCGTCCGTGAGAAACCATGCTCTTTTGAGTGTCGAAGAGAAGGCCCAGGAAGACCAGACGCTGGGATGGGACAAGATCTGACTTGTCCATGTTGATGATCCAACCATGAGGGGTGAGAGTGTGAATGCATTGCTGAACCTGCTGATGAAGAAGTTCCGCAGAAGGGGCTTTCAGAAGCAGGTCGTCCATGTATGGAGTAACTCTGATGCCGTCTCGGTGGAGGACGGACACTAAGGCTCCCAGAACACGGTTGAAGTCTTGAGGAGCTGTCGTCAGACCAAATGGAAGAGCTGAAAACTGAAAATGGCCCCAGTCATAGGCAAATCAGAGGTACTGCTGGCTCTCTGAATGAATGGCAATGTGTAAGTACGCATCCTGAATATCCGGAGATGCAAGGAATTCCCCCGTGAACATAGCAGCAATCACCGTTCATAGAGACTCCTGGTGATATTGAGTCCAGATCACAAAGGAATTGATGTCCTTCAAATCCAAATGGGACAACAACCACCGTCCTTCTTGGAAACCACAAAAAAGGTCTGAGTAAAAACCCATACCTCTGTCCTGAACTGGCTCTAGAACATTCTTGCCCAGAAGAGCCTGAATAGTGCCCTCGAACAGACTGTGTTTCTCTGCGCCCTGAGGTATTGTTACGGTTCAGTACACTCAGACAGGGTAGATGTTGGTAAAACACAATTTTACTGAAACACACAAGGAATGAGGTAACCCTCACGGGTCCAGCAACAGCAATAACTGACACAGGACAGATTACAAGCAAGTTAACCCACACGGGTCCAGTATGGATAACACACACAATACTGACACAGGTCAGGTAAACTAGATTGATACAGTGTATGAAAGTCCAATGTGGCCAGTGGAGCCACTGTAAAGTGACAGTATAGCGAAGGCCCAATGTCGCCTATAGGCAGTGGGAGGCGACAGTGACAGGACTGCAACAGCAAAACAGGTAAGGATCACCTGTAGGGAGGACTCTACGGTGGACGCCCACCGTCGACTACACAAGGCAGGTCAGAGCTCGTGCCAGAACGGAGGCCCTACCGAGACTATCCACCAGCGTGTGCACTTGCTACCCTCAAGGGTTAAAGTACGATAGTATAAAATGGATGGCAACCGGAAGTGCCCAACGGAACCTAATGGAGACTCAATCGCACAAAGTAACAGACCCCAACAGCACCAGGGTAGTCAGCAATGGAACGAGGCACCTCCCCCGAAGGGGTTAATAGCGCTATGGTCTGGATAACGGCAACCACCGGATGCGCCCAACTGAACCATATATAGACCAAGCGATCTCAGCACGGTGTGGTGGCACACAGAGACTCTGACCCACAGACAGAATAGAACCGGCCACTGGAGCACCGGAATACAGGGAGGCCCAGTAACGTGGAAACGGTGCCAGGCACTCAGCAGCAGGAACAGTCCGCTATAAGCCCAGCCGGGCACAGAGAAAGCAGGAACCACCGCCAAGTCGATTCAGTACACAGCACAGGAACATCAGCCAAGCCGGGTCGGTACACAGGAACCTCAAACTCGCCGGGTCTGTACACGGTGCAGGATCGTCGGGTCGGTACACGGAGCAGGAACGTCAGCCAGGCCGGGTCAGAACAGGAAGCAGGAACGTCAGCCAATCCAAACTGGTAGACAGAGTCAGGAACGAGACAATGGCGTGGTCAGGCAGTTCAGGGTCATACACTGGTATCAAGACAGCAAAACTAGCGCTAGGCATCAGGTACACCACGAAAGGGTAACAGCAGAGTGACAGCCAAGGGTATAAAAAAGGCTGTCACTGGGAGGAGCTGTACAGCGCAACCAATGGGACGCAAGCAACAAAATAATCAGAATGTTGCCTGATCACGGGCGCCGTGATAGTATCCTCCTCTCAAAGACCCCCCTCCGCGAAGAGGGACCTGGCTTACGTGGGTACTTGGCATGGAAACTGCGCTGTAATCTGGGAGCATGAAGGTCCTTAGAATCTACCCATGAACGCTCCTCCGGACCATAGCCTTTCCAGTGGACCAAATACTGCAATTTCCCTTTGAATCTGCGTGAGTCAATAATATTTTGCAGCTCATATTCTTCTTGGCCTTGTACTTGAACTGGCCCTGGAGCCACAGGAGTAGTAGTATAACGATTACAGATCAGAGGTTTTAACAATGATACGTGGAACACATTATGAATACACATGGATGCAGGAAGGTCCAAAGCATAAGACACCGGGTTAATTTTACGGATCACCTTGAACGGACCAATGAAGCGCTGGTGGCTGCCTTTGCACAAGGTCTCTGTGAACGATTGAAGGACGAGACATCAGCACGAGAACTGCCAGCGGATCTTGATGAATTTAATGATTTTTCAATTTTGATGGATTCCTGTATTAGGGAGCGTATGGCAACCAAAGATCGGAAGCAGAGGGCTAGAGAAATGGGTTCTGCAAGATCAAGTTTCCCACCCATACCTCCCTCACCTCCCATACCTCCGGCACAAGCTGGTGAGAGTAGTGAACCTATGCAACTGGGATTCACTAGATTGTCTAAGGAGGAGAGGGCGCATCGCCACAGACAAGGTCTCTGCTTGTATTGTGGCCAGGCTGGTCATTTGCTGAGCTCTTGCCCGACCCGGCTGGGAAACGAGCGCACCTAGGGTACCTTGGGGGACAGACCCTAGGTGGTGTTCAGCAGTCCCTGGACCCAATTACTCAAAAGACCACCATACAGGTGGTAGTTGCCTGGGCCGACCTAGCCGTGGAAACCCTGGCACTTGTCGATTCCGGTGCGGCCGGATATTTTATGGACGATTCGTTTGCTGCCTCTCATAACATTCCCCTGGTGGTGAAAGATTCTCCTCTAACTATTGAGGCCATTGATGGGAGGCCTTTGGTACCTGCCCAGATTACTATGGAGACAATTCCATTTTGCGTATTGGAGCATTGCATTCTGAGGTTCAACGTTTTCAGATTATCTGTTCCCCGCATCATGCTGTCATATTGGGGTTCCCTTGGTTGCATATGCACAACCCCAGGTTTAACTGGCAAACTTGTGAAATTATGGCCTGGTCTGAGTTTTGCAATAAACACTATTTCCCACCCTATGAGGATCATGTGTGCCTCTCCCTCAGTGCCAGCTGAATATAGCCAATTCAGTGACGTGTTCAGTAAGGGAGAGGCCAGTGCTTTGCCGCCTTATAGGGCCTGCGACTGTGTTATTGATCAGCCTCCTGGTGCCGTTCCTCCTCGGGGTCGTGCTTACCCGTTGTCTTTCGAGGAGAATCAGGCTATGGAGGAGTACATTGCTGATGCCCTGAAGAGGGGCATTATCAGAAAGTCATCCTCGCCCGCGGGGGCAGGATTTTTTTTCGTAAAGAAGAAAAGTGGGGAGCTAAGCCCCTGTATTGATTATAGGGGTTTGAATAAACTTATGCCTAAGAATGTTTACCCCATACCACTCATTACCAAGCTATTTGATCGTTTGAAGGGTTCCTCCATCTTTACTAAACTTGACTTACGTGCTGCCTATAATTTGGTAAGGATAAGGGCCGGTGATGAGTGGAAAACGGCGTTCAATACCAGGTGAATATCTGGTAATGCCGTTTGGGCTATGTAACACACCTGCAGTATTTCAAGAGTTTATTAATGACATCCTACGTTACATGTTACAGTCCTGTGTGGTTGTTTACCTTGACGACATTCTCATTCATTCGTCCAGCCTGTCACAACACATTAAGGATGTCACAGCTGTTTTGCTTAAGCTCCGTGAGAATAAACTCTTTGAGAAATGCAAATTCCACAAGCCCATGGTACCATTCCTGGGTTTTGTTATCTCTAAGGATGGCATTGCTATGGACAGGGACAAGTTGGCAGCAGTCCTTCAGTGGCCACGTCCCAAAGGGCTAAAGGCTATCCAGCACTTTCTCGGTTTTGCTAATTATTATAGGAAGTTTATAAAAAACTTTTCTTCTATAGTGAAACCTCTGTCTGACTTGACTCACAAGGGTGCTGATCCCTCTCAGTGGTCCCAGGAAGCTGAACAAGCCTTCACGACACTAAAGTCTGCATTTGCCTCTGCTCCTGTGCTGTCCCACCCTAATCCCTCCCTGCCGTTTACATTGGAGGTCGATGCCTCAGAGTCTGGGGTAAGGGCCATGACCTCAGACTGTGACGGTACTGCACAGAGTATCCACAGCGGTTAGATCAGCTGGCTTTGGCTGTCCAAACGATTCTTGAGCGCACGGCACACTTGGATAAACCAGTACCGTTCTGACACCGGGAGCGCAGTCTGATACGCTAACTAACGCTAACAGTTATATAAGAAGGAAAGAAGCAAAAGGGAGGAAGAGAGACAAAAGGGATCCTGTACCCTTCCGTCACCACCTGTAAAACCCATGAGTCTGCCACTGAATCCTCCCAAATGCTGTGATAGTGACGCAGACGACTACCCACAGCAAAGTGTGGACCCGGGTTCGGTGAGTCATGCTGAAGAAGGCTTGGAAGCCTTGGGCTTGGAGGAGACCTTGGGCTTCTATTGCTCTTTGGGCTTGGAGGAGGTATGCAGAGCTGAGGGAACCGCCTGGTTCGCCGGACGTGTCTCATTCTGAATGGAATGAAAATACCGGTTACGCTTAAGCAGTGTTTTCTTCCTAGGAACCAAGGGTAAAAGTGTACTCTTACCCCCTGTGGCCTCACTGATCAGATCCTTAAGAACTGGCCCAAACAAAGAAGTGCCTTGAAAAGATAAGGAGAGCAATGCATTCTTGGAAGCAGTGTCAGCAGACCAGATCTTGAGCCAAAGAGCCTGTCTGGCAACCACAGACATGGTGGAAACCCTAGTCACCAAAGAGATGGCATCAAATAAGGCAGCAGAAACATAGTGCTGAGCCTCAGAAATGTTGTCAAGGAGGTGCAACATATTCGGAGCACCCTGACGGACAGCACGGATGAGTTGTCCAGTTCCAGACCGCAATGGTCCAGGTCACCCATGCTGCAGCTAATGCTGGACGCATGGCAGTACCAGCACTGGCAAAGATGAACTTGAGGGAGACCTCAAGTTTTTTGTCAGTCCAGTCCTTTAGAGCATACGCATCAGAAACTGGCAAGGCAGTAGACTTGGATAGCCTGGAGATAGAAGCATCCACTTTGGGAGGATGAACCCACTGAGCAAGCACAGCCTCAGAGAAGGGATAAAGCTTGGCAAATTTCTTGGAGACAGGTTTCCTGTCTGGAGACTTCCACTCTTCAGACACAAGACGGTCAAGAGTGGGGTTAGGTGGAAAGAAAGTAAGGGGCTTTTTAGGCTCCTGAAATACATCAAAAGGATCAGAAGGAACCTTCTGCACTAAATGAATGTTTAGAGTATTTAAACCAGCCCTGAACAGGCCCTCAGCCTAGGGCTCAGGATCAGCCTCAAAAGGGTGCCAAAAAACTGAGAGGAGCCCACCGCAGAACATTCCTCAATGTCTGAATCTACCAGCAGTTACTCCTCAGAGGAATCTGACACATCAGGTACACCCTGAGGCTTTGGCAGGGCAGACTTGATGGAGGAGGGGGTCTGCCAAGAATGAAAGACCCCCTGTAACTGGGATGGAAAGGGATGCAAAGTGGACCTAAGGTCCCTAGTAGTAGCACTTAACTCTTGCACCCAAACTGGCTCTAATGCATGGCTGGAGGTCCCGGGAAGACTCTCAGGGACATCAGAACATGCTGGGTAAAAATGACCTGAGAATTCCCTAGGTAACTATCACGGTGCCCGTGATTGCTGACTTCTGCTGTCAGTCAGGTGTGTGTACTCTCCATTGGCCGCCTGTCTTTTGCCCATCCAGTATTGCCTATATAGACTGGGCTGAGGCACCCTTATCCTTGGGCCTGTTTCGCTCTGCTACCAGTGTCAGCGTTTCTCCAGTAGTCAGTGCCTCTCCTGCGTGGTTCCTGTCTTCATTCCAGATCCGGTTGGGCTGTCGTTCCTGCTTCCGTTCCTGATCCCGTGCTGCCGTTGTTCCTGCTCCGTTCCTGACCTGGTTGGCGGTCCTGTCGTTCCAGTGGTTGTCCTGGCTTGTCTGCTGTTCCTGCTGCTGTATCCTGACTGTTATCGTCTGGCTGCCGGGTCGCCTGGGCGACATTCTGATCACTGGTTTACTCCCATTCACCGGTTTCTGATTCCGCTAGTATAGAACCGGTTGGGCGCTATTGTTGTCCAGTACTCAGTACTGGTTTACTCCACATTCACCGGTTGCTAATCTCGCTAGTATAGAACTGGTTGGGCGTCACTGGCTTACTCCACATTCACCGGTTGCTGATTCCGCTGTATAGAACCGGTTGGGCGTTACTGTTGTCCAGTCTGAGGTACTGGTTTACGCCACATTCACCGGTTGCTGATCCTGCTGCATAAAACCGGTTGGGCGTTACGATTGTCCAGTACGCGGTACTGGTTTACTCCACATTCACCGGTTGCTAATCTCGCTGTATAGAAACGGTTGGGCGTCACTGTTGTCCAGTACGCGGTACTGGTTTACTCCACATTCACCGGTTGCCGATTCCGCTGTATAGAGCCGGTTGGGCATTCCTGTTGTCCAGTACACTATACTGGTTTACTCCACATTACCGGTTGCTGATCCATCTATTATAGAACTGGTTTGCTATACTGTTGTCCAGTGCACGGTACTGGTTAACCCTTCATTCACCGGTTGCTGATGCCTCCATTATTGCACCGGTTTGGCCTCCCTGGTTGTGATACTGGTTTGCTCCACTGCTCCATCTTATGCTGCTATCCCATCTATTCAGCATTAGTGGAGCTGTCCTTCTGTCCTCCTGGCTGCCTTGTCCGGTATATTGGCAAGGCCGGTAGAGCCTGTCTCCATTCCACAGTGCCATCTTTCAGGCTGCCTTGCCTGGTATATTGGCAAGGCCGGTAGAGCCACATTCAGATTGTCGTGTTACCCTACAGGCTGCCTTGCCCGGTATATTGGCAAGGCCGGTAAAGCCACATTCAGATTGTCGTGTTTTCCTCTAGGCTGACTTGCCCGGTATATTGGCAAGGCCGGTAGAGCCTACCATGCTGTATCTTGCAAATACTACTGTTTGAACCCATTATGTACATGTGATGTAAGTGTACGTTCAGGACCCGTGAGGGTTCCCATTAAACTTTTCAATAAAGTTCGATTTTTATCTTACTCTGTGTCTGAGAGTCAGAACAAACCGTGACAGTAACCCTGAATGACAGGAAGAGCAATGAGCAATAGGGAATACAGAGAACCCAGTATCCTCAGTCTTAGGTCTGGCCCCAAGCTCCAACGGTACAGACATTCTCACAGTGTCAAATAACCTTACTGTATAAGAAATCACCCAATTACAGTGTGTAGGGTTAAAGTTTCACCCCAGAAATCGCTAAAATAGACTTATCTGGCAGGCGAAGGGTTAATCAGCAGAGGAGAGAAGGAGAGTCCAAGCCCTGCGTAGGATACTCGTTCTGGAAAGAGCACAAAATGGCTGCCGCGGTGGGAGCCAATCAGAAACGAGTGCGCAAAGCAAGCACTCATGGGAAATGTAGTTTCCCCAGAAAAGTACCCAAAACAGTGCCCAAAGCCCCCTGAGCCCCCAACACACTAGAAACATGAACCGGATGATAGCTCAAGGGCAGACAAGTAAAATGAGCCATTTCTGAAGTCGTTAGGTTAAACGGTTGCAGAGATATGTCCCAAACTGTACAGTCCCATAGGAGTGAATAGAGCAATGTCGCCTATGCTGTAAAGCATGCCTTAAAGGCGCATAACTCAAAATTTACAAAACTGAAAGTGTAAAACTAAAAGACATGAAACATCACTAGAACATGTTAGGATACCCAAAAAAAACACAGAACCAGTAGGAAAAGTGTCAGAAAACCCCCCAATGAATGCAAAACCAGCAGTTAAAGGGTTAAGTACTACATAAACCTGCTCCAAACACCCAACAGACATACAGATAGACCCAGTGAATGCAGGAGTGTGTGCGGAGGGACACTGTGGGACATGTGGACCTGCAGCACTCAAAGGGTTGCTCACCTTTCCTGTAGATCTTCTGTCTTCAGATTATCATGTTTTAAGAAGAAGCCTCGGTGGTCAACTCCTGAGGAAAGAACTTGTAGCCAGAGCTTAAGGTCCACAAAAAGCACCTGGTCACTGAGCTAGCGACATCTAAGGGCATTGTCAGTTATGGTAATCCACCTAATAGTGGTATTCCATTTCTAACAGAAAAATAAAAAACTTCTAAAGCTATAGCAGGACTGTTCTCTTGCCCGTGTTATCTTCACCAAGGAACAAATCTTTCTGGAGCGGTGTTGGCTAGCTGCAGCCAAGGAGGGAAGGTAGGCTCCATCCCCTGCATACAAATCTAGAATTGTTCCTGCCTACAATTAAAGGGGCGGATCACCTACCCAGAGTTACCAGTAACCTATTGGACAACAGAGAAATACCATTTCATGGGGCTAAATGAGCAATGAAATTGTGGAGCAAATCAACACTATAGTTTATTATTGAAATGTCTCCCTCTATGTGACATTTAATCCTGCTACAAAAGAGTGTTGATCTTTTGCTTAGGGTGACATTCTGCTGTTAACCTTTTAATGGTGACAACATTTTTAACTCTATGTTGTTGTTTGCCAAATAGAGGGAGACATTTCAATATTGAAACCTTATTTTCCATAATAAAAATGACATTTGGTTAGGGTGACCACGGGTCCCGGAACGTCCGGGACTGTCCCTTATTTCAGGGCTATGTCCCGCGTCCCGGGTCATCTTCATTGTCCCGGAATGAAGCCAAGCCGCCCTGGATGTCAGCCTGCAAGCGGTGTGTCACATCATTGACGCCGCTTGCAGGCTGACATCCAGGGCGGCAATGCAGCTTACCTGATCTCCTGGAGGCAAGCGCTCTAGTAATACAGAGCGCTGGGAGATGACATCATCTCCCAGCGCTCTGCATTACTGAGCACAGCACGCGGGAGCTTCAGCTCTGTTCCGGAGGAGGCACAGAGCACTTTCCACGCCGCTAGACCACCAGGGACTCAAGGTAAGGCATGAAGGGGCAAGTTCTAGGGTGACCACGTCCCGGAATGGCAGAAGGGAAATGTGGTCACCCTACATTTGGTGCTGGAACAGAGACTTGCTCCTTCCCTGAAGGGTCCTAAGACTAACCCCATGCTCCCACTTTGGGAATCACTGGCCTAGATGTATAAAGTGAGGGATAAAACAATATACCTGTCAAAAAAAGCTCTCCAAATCTAACCTGAATTATATAAGTCTGTAAATAATATGGGAGGTAATGGTGTTTCTGTGACTGGAATTTTTTTCTCACCACTTGATAAAAGGGTAAAATATACCTCCAGATTATGAAAGTGCTATTTACCTGCCTTTACTGTGCAACCTCTGAGAACAGGCATTTTATTTAATGGATTCTATTGCAGGTGCTAATTTTATCTCTGCTTTTATCTCCAGGTTTCCCCAGAGACTTCAATGGGAAACTTTTTGATAAAACAGGTGTTAACATTTATCTCCTGTAATAGAATCCAGCCCCTGGACTACTCTACTATTCTGCTGCATTCTGTGGGAGGAGTCATTGATTGCAGTTCTTCATGGAAAGTGATAGTAACAGCTCTATAACTCTGTGACCATTTGAACTGTAATGACTTCTGAATAAAGCAACTGCCAGCAGTGGAAATGCTTTGCTCTACTCAGCAGGAAAATCCCAATCACATTTTTCATTCTATTCATCGTTTACCCATTGTTCTGCGGTGTGTTGCGCACCTTGGCAATTAATGTTTTAAAAACAGCATGCAGACTAATAATACAGCTACCACAAGCCCTGCATACTAAAAAAATATTCTGACTGGCAAAAACCTAGAAGACACTAAGTCACTGACTAGAATAAACTCTAAGGTAGATTTTGGCAGAAGAATACCTAGTAAATATTTATCACAATATAAAGAATATGGAATTATATAAATTTCAACCAACCCTAGTAGTGTCCTCCGTGCAGTCCTCACGCGATGATCCAACAGATCTGGTTAATGTTCGATGCTGTACCTGAGGTGATAACAACTGTAGGCTATTGGCCCGTGAAGCCATGCCCTGCCCAACACTTAGTCCTGGATCAGTGCCCTTAACCCGCACTCTGTCCCGGCTCACATACATAGAGTGCCTGTGAGGCCGCTGCTGGGAGGAGAAAGGGCTAGTGTAACCAAGGCCATAGGAAAAGGATTCATGAGGAGCTGACAAGGAGTGGGAATGACTACCATCCATCTGATCAGGAAGTTTCAGCTCCTCCATGGTTCTGGAATGTCTTGTGGTAGGTCTCCGAGATTCCAAAGTCCCTTCTTTTCTATTAGTCCTCCCAGATGGGCTCAACATAGCTCTATTGTCCCCATGTCTCGGGGCAGCAGGACTAGTTGGAGAATTTAAATCATGGCAACTAGAAGGAAAATATCTACTGTTAGGCTCCAGTCCTTGGCCTCGAGCTTCACTAAGGTTCCCTACAGATTTAGAGTCTGTTAGGACACCATGACTTTTGGAATAGTTCATATAGGAACTGCTCTTCTTTGAGGACTGAGGGATGGTATCAATGTAGCTGTGACGAGCATGTTTTTCACTGGGTTGCAAGCTTCCTGTCTTGCCTTCCATGAAAGAATGCCGATTCTGCTGAGAGCGTGAATTTGATTTTAGATATTTGGTGCCTGGTCCTTCTGTGATTTTTTGTTCAGGACTGAAATCAAACTCATTCTTTGATTTTCCTTCCTTTGGACTAAGTAGATGTGGTAAATTGTTGTTGGCTAGATCCTTGTTACCAGATCCACTTTGGTTACTCTTTTTTTGGTGGACTGTTGGGCTGTGAGATCCAGCAGGATGTGATCCATTTATAAAGGTTTCATTGGGTGGATGTGTTTCTTCACTTCTTTTTGGTCCAACCGAAAGAGTCTGCACATCTTTGCTGTTTGATCTGTGGTGTGGTTGTACAGAAGAGCTTTTGCTGGATGGCTTCCTACTTGAAGACAACAATAATATATTAGTTTATCATATATAAATAAGATAGTGAGAATTTGGAAGAAAGACTAATAATATTCATATATGTATCCCAAAAGTTTATAAACAAGGTGATAAGGTACATTACAGTAGATATGTTAATCTTTTAGGAAGAATTCTTCACAAATATCTATTGGCATTAAAAGGAGAATGGATCAATTAGCGGATGGCTACATATTTTGAAATACCATGCATTTCCATGTGCTAGCCATTCTCATATTAATCAGTCAGATAGTTATTGTTCAATAACCAGTGTGCGAGTACCACAATATTCACAGAAATATGTAATTCCTACATATCAAGCACACGCTGGTGCATAGGCAGCAGAAAGGGTGGTCTTCTATGTCATGACCTTGCCAACATCATAACTACCTCACAGCCAATGTTTCCTCTAAGCTAGGGAAGGGCAGTCTGTAGCAGTATCCAAATGAAATGTCACCATCTATTGGCAGTCTGTAGCTGACAAACTATTGTTAGACTACTGTTTCCATCATCTTCATGATGAGAGTTGCAGACCAACAGCTTGGATGCTGCAGACTGACAACCCTTACTCTAAGCTCTGTTGTTCTCTTTAAACAACATCTCATTCCTTTCCTCTGGGCTGATGGATCTTATGTAAGTCAGTGGTGAGAGAATGCCCATATACACACATATGCTGTCAGGAATGGGCAATGTGATAGCCTCTAATTGCTGCCAGACCACAAAACCCATCATTCCCAGCCAGCCAACAGATTTATGTACACACTTAGGTTTATTTAAAATCTTCATGTTCTTTTAAAGTAATAATATAGGGAATATTTAGCTTTATTAATTTGTCAAGTTTCTGCAAGTTAGGTACTACAGGCTGGCACCACAAAGTGCCAAATACTAACCTTCCCCACTACTCTGCCTCCCAGCTGCCTCTCCCTCATACTCTTCCTTGCTTTCTACTGTGTGTGTGTGTGTCTGTGTCCCTTTGAGTGCCAGAGGATGAGATGATGGTTGTTGGGAGGGAGAGCAGAGTTTCTCTGATTTCTGGCTGAGATCCTTCTCAGTTACTAAGGCAATAACGAGCTCAGATAGCCCAGAAACGTGGGGTTTCTGATGGTCTTAGACAACTATATCTGGATGTTATTTAATCTTTGTGCCCCTACTGATATGACTATGTTTGCATGCTAATGTATCTCTTAGCCTGTACTTCATACTCTTGAAATGTTTGACTGCTGTTACAAAAGCGCAAAAATTTTAATAAAAAGTTACTCAGCTAACATAACATATAAGTGAATTTGAAAGCTCTAGCAGAGGAGCCTAGGTTGTCACAAGCTGTTGCTTGCACTTCAAATATTCTTTACTCCAAGCTAACATGTTTGGAATTTTTATGCTGTATTTGTGGTCTAAAAATCCTAGTCTAATATGCCCTGTGGATATATCCATTCATATAGATAATCTTGATAGGTGATTCAGTAATAATAATGTAGTAATGTCTTTAATCTGTCAGAGAAAATGGAAAAGACGTTATCAAAAGGTATGGGTTGGGAAACAATTTCAGTAGATTAACTACTTTGAGATTATCAATCATGATACAAGCTTGTACAAACAAACGTAAACAATGACTGCAAAGAACAGTATTCCTTCTGTGTAACAATGAATTAGAAAAGTACATTTAAGATGAAATTTTAGGAATTTAGGCGTAAATTGATCAAGCTAAACAGATGCAGTTCTGGGGCAAACCAGCCATAACCCAGAAAACAAGTGACAACTCCGCAAAGTCCCATTGATTTAAACGTGGCTTTTAAAGGGATAGTAATGTTTCACAATAAAAGCAGCTTCAATTAATCTTCATAGTACTTGGGCCATGGAGAGTGTTACTTTGATACTGTCAGAGTTGTACTTCAAAAGTAATTGAATGATAAAGTATCACCCTCCCACCCCTTTTACTGATCCTGAGAGCAGAAAGGCGGTCCGGATGGATCACAGAGAGGGACAATCTTCAGTGAGCATAAGGGAAAAACCTGAAAAACTTGTCAAGGGGGGCAGGGTTTCTTATGCTCACAGTAAGAAGACTGTCCCTTGCTGTGAGCTGTCCAGTCAAGTGAGCGGATTCCACATCTAAGGGGAGGTGGCTTACACTAGGTAAAAGGGGCGGGCAGCGATACTTTATCATTCAATTACTCTTGAACTACAACTCTGACAGTACTGAAATAACACTCTCTATGGCATGAATACTATGAAGATTAATTGGAGCTGCAGTTTTTGTGAAACAATACTATCCCTTAAAACCTTTGACCGCTAGACGTGTGTTCCAGTGAATTCCAAAGCAACGTGCTGGAGACCACTTCTAGTATTCAAGAGGTTAAAGGGATAGTAATGTTTCATAATAAAAGCAGCTCTAATTAATCATTATAGTATTTGGACTTTGGAGAGTGTTATTTCAATTCTGTCAGAGTTGTAGTTCTAGAGTAATTCAATGACAAAGTTTCCCCCTCCCGCCCCTTTTACTGATGTAACACTGCTCAGCCAGAGCAGAAGAGAGGTGCCCAGGTAGACTGCAGAGAGGGACAATCTTCAATTAAGATAAGGGAAAAACCTGAAAAACTTGTCAAGGGGGGCAGGGCTTTCATTGTTCTCACTGTAAGAATATTGCCCCCTTCTGTTATCTGTCTGATCTATGGACTGCATTCCACATCTGAGAAGAGATGGCTTACACTAGGTAAAAGGGGCGGGAGGGGGAAACTTTGCTTGTGAATATCTCTTAAACCATAAAGGTTTGAGAGATAAGACTTATATCGTTCTTCATGTTTTTTTAATGCCTGCAAAATAAAATAAAGTTAAAACAAAGTATTACTATCCCTTTAAAAGACTAAATATGGAAATTATTATCCTCCCCTCAGTAATACTGGTTTCCTCAACTTAACAGATACTAGCTTGTGGTACATGATACTTACAGTAAACTCCTTTTATTTTAAGGTAATATTGTTCCTATTAATGCATCTGTTGTGTTGTGACAGTTCCTTTTATACAAGCTATTTGTTTTTTTTACAGCAGTTGGGATCTAGGGGTCTTCCTCAACTGAAAGGGAATTCACAGAGTAGCTTATTAAAGGGACAGTAATGTCTCATTAAAAAATGCTTAGCGTTTTGCAAAGATTTAAAAAAATAAACGATATGCCACAAAGCCTATCTCTCAAACCAACTGACATCCGGGGACCAACCAGCAGCTCTTCAGCAGATTTAAAAATAAATACTTCTTTGGAATGGTCAGTAAAGTATAGCTGGTTTGAAAGCACACTTTTTAGACCTTTCCAAAGAAGTATTTCTTTTTAAATCTCGCTGTTGCGGCTCTGCTGAAGAGCCTCATCCTTTACAGCTGACATCTGGAGAAGAGGAACTTTAGCGGAGGATATCTCGCAAACCATAGCGATTTGTGGCATATTGTTTAATTTTTTTTTTTTTAAACGATAATCATTTTTTATAGGACATTACTGTCCCTTTAATTGTGGACAGTACTGTAGCCTGGTCTAAATTATTGGACGCTTTCAATTTGTTCATACTGTCCGAGTACTGTTTTGTTAGAAGAATCCAAGTTAATACTTCAATTGGTTATTATATAAAATAGTATGCAGTGTCATTTATCTATATAATTCACCATGCATTGATAGAACTTAAGATACAGATATTCCATATGCTGTTTTTAAGCAATCTAAAAAAGCAGTTTTCACTTGTACTCCTCCTTTCCTGCCAGGTAGTTTACACAATAGAGTTTGACCTCTTGACCAGGAAGTGAACAATGCAATGTAATAAAGTAATATTACACTACTGAAAAACAGCACACATAATTACAATTAAGGGATATTTGTGTACTTAACAATACATCTTTTTCTCTTAGTCAGTGTGGAAAACAGAAATCATGGGGTAAAGTGTCTTTCTGCAGGAGGGAAGGTCACTTGCCTAAAAAGGCTCTCTGGAGGCTGATACTCCCTCCCTACTCCATTTTACCCCCACCAATCCATCTCAGTTTTAACGGTTAGCATTGATTAAAAAAAACAAAACAAAAAAACAAACAAAACAAAAAAAAAACAGAAGCGAGGCAAGAAAGAGGGTCAAATACACCAGAGAGCCAAAAGGACCCCTTGCCCAGAATTTAAAAAACTAATTTTTGTCTGGGAGGGAAGTCCTGTGTTCCACATGGTCTAAGAGGAATGGATTTATTAGTAAAATACACAAACATCCCCTTTTTTCTTTATCCCAAAGTGGAAAACAGGAACTATGGGGATATACCAAAGCTATCTAAGATTTCAGTGAGGGAAAGAGAAAAACCCTTCCAAACTCAGATAATATCTAACAGAGAAGAACTGGAACAGATGCAACCACAGGTGTCAATGGATAACTACACACGGAACAAAGTAAAAGGAAAAACAGAAGATACTGGAGTAAAAGAAGGATGCCTACACGGGCTCAACAGCCTGTAAGACCATCTGTCCAATGCCAACTGCAGCCAAAGACAGAACATTGATATGGTACTCATGAACAAAATTGTGAGCAGACGGACACGTTGCTGCCAGACACAAGTGCTCCGCAAAGGCCTGGTCCCTGTAAGCCCAGGAAGCACCCACGCTCTGATGGAATGAACTGTAACCCTAAAGGGGACAGATCTGTTTCATGAGGGCACACCCCTGGTGAATGGTTGCCTTAACGCTGGAAACCACCATCACATGAGATGCAACTAGGCCCTCACAAGGGCACTCAGGAATGAAAGACAAGTCTGAATTGTAGAAAAGCCTTGTTCATGGAAGAAGGGATTTTAAATCTGATACCATTCTATGATCACCCTCAAAACCCACTGGTCTGACATGCAGCATGTATTTTGAAAGAGGCACAGATAATCTTCTATTGCCTGAGGTTGACCAGACCCCTGAGAGTCATGAAGAGAGATGGTAGCGTTTGGTTAGGAGTCTTGCCTGGCCAAACATGAATGAGATTTTTAGGGTATGGCACGTCTGGGCTGTGGTTGGAGTAGGCACCCTGGGTGCATACCTGTACTGGTTGGAGGTAACAAAAAAAACAGTGCATCTCCAAAGGAATGCTTTGGGCTAACCTGAGGTAATTGTAGATCCATAACCCCAGTGGCAAAGCTAATAACCTCCTCTGACTTCTTGCAAGACTGATGTGACAACCATAGGTTTAGCTAAAGGGTACGACTGGTGGTAACAGTGTGCTAAGGCCTTCCCAGAAAGCTATCAGGATCAAAAAGCTTTATCAGTAAGATATATTTTGCTTTAGCCTCCAGGATCTCAGTAACAGCCAAAACAATATCCACTTCCAGTAAGTTCCCAACAGCCCCTAAGAGTTGTACCACCCCAGACAAGGAACCATGATGGTGGGACACAGAGCAGCACCAGAGGCCACAAAACTTAACATAAGGAGAGAATCCATGCACTTATTTGCCAGATCCTTAAGTGCCGCAGAATTCTCAAAGGGCAGTTATGTAAGCTTAGAGAAATGCAGCATCCCTCTAGTGGCACTCCATAATGGATCTTGGAAAAAGAATATGAGTCAGATGCTTCAGAGCCCCTAAGGGCCTCCAAACACAGCTGTGCTAAGACCCTCAGCAGGTGATGCAGGGTCATCCTCAGGAGTAAATGAGGATTCAAAAATCCTCATCACCTGGGAACCTCTCCTCATCAGAAGGATCCAATAATACAGATTGGGGGGAATCTGACAGATCTTGTCCTCTTCAGTCTCCTACGTATATATGCAGGTCCCTTCTGGCAAGGTAAGCAGAAATGAAAGAAAAAATACTAATACTGCCAGCCATCCTCTAGCACAGGGCTGTCCAAATTCAGTCCTTAAGAGCTACCAACAGGCAAGGATTTAAGGATTTCCCTGATCAAGCACAGATGAGTCAGTCAAAATGAATGAGACACTGGTTAAAGCACCTGTGCTTAGGGAATTCCTAAAATTCTAGTGTGCTGGTATATATATATACACAAGTAGGGAGGCAAGATGGAAAACTAAAACCAACTCCCCAACCACTGCGCCTCTTCCCACAGTATGCCCTCAAAAATATATATAGATAGAAAATTATACAGGGAAACACAATTGAATGAATGACAACAATGTATATGAGAAATGAGTGAACAATAAAAATAATAGAGAAATAACAAAAAATATATGACAAAAAATATAATAAAAATTACTATATGATCTTGATTCTTTTCCCTTTCAATACACTGCGTTTTGTAAGTCCAATGCTGCACGCTTCCAAAGAGATTGGGTTCCCACTCCAAATTAGAACAACTAAAAAAGAAAAGAAAAAAGGAAACGGCGCAAAAAAGTCCTTCTAAGCGCAGTATCTTTATCACCAGAGATTGGACCTTCACCAAAACACCGTGGAATAAATCATCAGAATATTACTCACATTTTTCGGAGGCACACAACCTGCCTCCTGGTTTCTGCACATTCACTGGCTTCCACCCCAGTATGGTGATCTTCTCCACTCTGGGTTTTGGGATGAATATGATCTTTTCCACAATTCTTCAATAGGAATGGTAAGTATATATGTGGTAATTGCCACTTAGACAGAGGACATAATCAAAATCCAATGCTACAGTGGACTCAACCTTCTTTTATCTTATTTGATTTTTTCCACTCCTATTCTTCAATGATGGAACCAGTGTTTCAGAAACTCTATATGTGAGTATATTGTAGTATAAATTTATTTCTTTCCAGAAAAAATATACATGAAAATGGATTAAAAGTATATATCAATACAGGATAAAATAATTGGCTGAAAAAAAGCCTGGATGATAAAACAGTATACACATCAGTATAAGATAAAGAAAACAATAAAATCTATATATGATAGATAAAACAAAACATCAATACTACAGCTAACGCGTTTCGTCACTTCATGTGACTTTTTCAAAGCTGAAAAAAGAAAGAAACAAATATCCATGGAGTAGACCCTTTTGTACCTGTATATGGCAGAAATCATCCAATAAGATTCTCCCTCAATGATGGGCGTTCCAAGCCACCTGCATTCAAACAGAGCAACCCCCATAATGGAGTGGAATAACTCCCGTTCTTCCATAATAGGCTCCATGTGACCAATAGCTAATCGCCTGGATGCCCGTGCAGAAAGGGGGTACAAGCATCCTGTTCGTGTGTCTGAACCGTGCGCTCCAAACTGGTGGCCATTGAAGGCTGAACTTGGAAAGCCCTGCTCTAGCAGACCCAGGCCCTGTACAGTCTTCAGTTTAGTTCAACAACAGAGGCAAGAGATAAAAGCCCACCTAATGAAGGATTACACAGGCCCATTCCTCCAGGAAAAAAACCCAAAAAAGACGATTAATTAAGGAAGAATCTTTGACATGATCAATCTCCTATCAGGTCACTTTTAAAATTGAGCTGGGTTGGTGGGGGGTAAAGTGGAATGGGGAGTCTCCACCTCCAGAAAACCTTTTAAGACAAGTGCCCTGCTCTCTTGCTGGAAGATACTTTACCATAGTTTCCTGTGTTCCACATTGGTTGGAAACGTTTACATATCTATATCTATAAAAGAGAAGACCATCACGTAACAGAAATTCTCTATCCAAAACTGCCACACCCCGGGGTGATTTTCTTTCCACCCTCCCTACTTGCCATCTCCCCAGTCCTTCCTCCGCTCCTCCTTATTCACCATCTCCCCAGTCCTTCTCTCTCTTTTAGTCATCTGTCCAGTCTTACCCTCCCACCCTCTCATTCGCCATTTCCGCAGTCTTACCTCTCACCCCCCATTCGCCATCTCCCCCTGTCTTATCTCTCTCCCTCCCTATTTACCATCTCCCCAGTTTTTCCTCCCACCCTCCGTATTCACCATTTCTTCAATCTTACCTCCCACCCTCCCTTTTTGTCATCTCCCCATGCTTTCCTCCCACCCTCCATATTCACCATTTCTGTAATCTTATTTCCCACCCTTCCTATTCGCCATCTCCTCAGTCCTTCTTCCCTCATAGTTCTCCAAGTCCCCAGTCAGTCCTCCCTCCCTCACTCCCCATTCACCAACTCCCCAGTCCTTCCTCTTTCCCTCCCAGTTAGCCTTCTCTCCAGTCCTTCCTTCCTCCTACTCTTCCTATTCTCCATCTCCACAGTCCTTCCATCCTACCTCAATGTTCACCATCTCCCCATTCCTTCCTTCCTCCCTGCCACCCTTCCTTGTTGCCATCTTACCAGTTCATCCTTCCTCCCTCCTACCCTGCCATTTTCCATCTCCCCAGTCCTTCCTTCCTCCCTCCCACCCTCCCCATTCGCCATCTCCCTAGACATTCCATCCAACTTCAACATTCGCCATCTCCCCAGTCCTTCCTTCCTCCCTGTCACCCTTCCCTGTTGCCATCTTACCAGTTTGTCCCTCCTCCCGCCCACTTTCCATCTCTCCAGCCTTTCCTTCCTCCCACCCACCCTTACCATTCACCATCTCCCCAGCCCTTCCTTCCTCCCACCCACCCTTACCATTCACCATCTCCCCAGCCCTTCCTTCCTCCCACCCACCCTTACCATTCACCATCTCCCCAGTCCTTCCTTGCCCCAGCCACACCTTTCACCATCTCCACCGTCCTTCCTTCTACCCAGTTTGTAGCAGAGTGTGGTGTGCGATGGTTCTATACCTTTTACTTCCAGAGAGGTATCCAACACATTGCAATGCACTAGATACCTATTTGGCACTTAAAGAGTTAACCCGTTCAGTGACAGAATGGTCCTTAATACATGGCAGATTTTTTTTTTAAAGGGATAGTAATAATTAAATTATAAAAAAATATATGTATAATATAATATTTTTCCCCCTGCATAAAACAAGGGTACTCTCACTGCTGAAAGGCATTTTATTCAAAACCTATTACAACTTAAACTTTAAATGTTTAGGTGCAATATCTCAGTAACCTGAAATTGTACAGTGGTGCTGTTGCTACACCATCATATGGAGATTTATGGTCAACTGACCAGAGCTGTCCATAGGATGGCGCCACTTTACAAATTCAGGCCATTGAGATATTGCGCCTAAACAAAATTCAAGTTTGAGCTGCAATAACTTTTGATTAAAACACCTTTCAGCAGTGGGAGTATCCTTGTTTTACTCAGGGGGATAAACCCTACAACATATATTTTTTTTCCATTTGAAGTATTACTATCACTTTAAGCCTTTCAGTGCTCGAATGAATTGTATACTTCTTTGACCCTCAAAAGGTTAAAACTTTGAGCGCCCGAGGGGTACCCAATGCCAATTATTTGTATACATCTTTGGCACACAAAAGGTTAAACCTCAGAGTGGCATTGGGGTACACCCAGGCATACCTTGCAATACACTGGATATATCTTTGCTATTCAAACAGTTAACATTTTCAGTGCCAGAGGAGCACCCAAAGCTTTGTTGATAAATATGTTGGATACCCCTTTGCCATCCAAAGTGTTAAATTGCAGGGGCAATGCCTTACCACTATAGATTAGATAAATATGTGCAAATATAGAGAAGAAAATAACCACACTAACTGGACTTGACTGAAGATCAAAGATGTTCAGTAATTCTCATTCACTTCTCAGCTTCACATTGTCTCACTGTTTATGTGACTTTCCGCTCTGCGATGCTGGTTTGATGCGAGTTCTAGGTGTGGAAAGTCGTGGCTTAAATTTATTTTGGCATGCTTTCTTTTACATCTGTAATATAATTATTTTATCTCTTTTCTTTGCTTATTTTTTGTTTTATGTTGTGTTTATTTCCTTATTAATAATCTAGCTAATTTGGCACTATTGGTTCCTTTCTCATTAATATGTAAATAATCTGCACAAGCTCCTGAGTCTCTACACATTTCATAATGATGTCAGTAGGGCTCCAGATTGTATCAATGTAGGGTTTTTAAAGGCATCCTTTTCTCTTGCTCAGTAATCCTGATAAAAGCCTTAGTGTGGTCCGAAATATTGATCAATAAATCTGAACATCTTGGTCTACAATCAAGTCCTGTAAGTGCAGTTATTTCCTCAATATTCTTATTAATGAATGCCAACCAGACATACCATCTGTTTCACAGTGAGTGTGACGCACAATGACATACATACACACACATAGATAGCTAGCTAGATAGATAGACAGATAGATATGACAAATCGCAAATTTAATGTTAACATTAGTGTGTTAGTGTGCCTTTAAGCCAATGATGAGAATGCATCAAGTGCAAAGTAATCTAGGCCTTAATCTGGCTCTTGGGTCTGATGACTGTACACATAAAGCAGAGTCATTATACAGAGAAAATGGCATGTCAGGTGTTTTCTGCAGAAAGAATGATACATTTTACCACAAAGCACAAATATCACACAATGCTTCATCCTGTTCATGATCAGAAACAGAACTGATATATTGTATGTGCAGCTGTCAATGTAGTCTATGATCAGAAACACACACAACACGCGGACATAACCCTCTATCATTTTCAGTCTCAGTCATGAAGTTGAATTACTAATTAGTCAGGCAGACATACAAATTCTGAAATAGTAAAATTACGACTGTGATTACAATAGGCATCAAAAGAGTCTAAAAGAAACTGTAGTTCTTTAGATTAACATTATTTATTATCCTATAATATAAAAGACCAGATGTATGTTTGTCCGATGCAGTCATGCGCAGTAGAGAATACCCGAACATGCAGAATGCTTTTCCGTGTACACGGGCTTTTGCAGTCATGCACAGTAGAGACTGACGATGCAGTCATGCTCAGTAGCGACTGCCCGAACGCACAGAATGCTGGCCCGTGTACACAGGCTTTTACACTAGTAGTATATATTAATTAATGCTGGCTTTCAGTGTATTCAGTTATCTGTACTTAGTGTTTCAATTTAGGTGCCTATTATACTGGGGTGTAGACCCATGTACACCTGATATCCCCATCTGTGGTCCTCTTTCAGTGACTACAGCTGGGGGTGATGAGGGGTGCAGGCCCTAATTCATATTTCTAACATATGTACTGACCATGTTATATACATGGGAGGGTGTTTGTCTGGTTGGTGGTGTTGTAGTTGGGGTGGGTAGAAGCATAGGCTGAGCACTCATGGGAGGGCCACGTATTGCACCCTGGGTACAACGTATGCATGTTAATGTGGGTGCCTAGTGATGTGGTATTTGGGTTGACACACACATTATTGATAGATAGATAGATAGATAGATAGATAGATAGATAGATAGATAGATAGATAGATAGACAGACAGACAAACAGGCAGACAGACAAACAGGCAGACAGACACAGTAATGTGCAAAAGTTTTAGGCAGGTATGAAAAAATGCTGCAAAGTAAGAATTCTTTAAAAAATACATATGTTAATAGTTTATATTTATCAATTAACAAAATTGAGTGAACAGAAGAAAAATCTAAATCAAAACAATATTTGGTGTGACCACCCTTTGTCTTTAAAACAGCATCAACTCTTCTAGGAACACTTGCACAGAGATTTTATAGGCATATAGTCAGGTGTATGATTTAACAATTATAAAAAAAAAGGTGCTAATGATCATCAATTTAATATGTAGGATGAAACACAATCATTAATTGAAACAGAAACAGATGGGTAGAAGGAATAAACTGGGTGAGGAACAGCCAAACTCAGCTAACAAGGTGAGGTTGCTGAAGACAGTTTAATGTCAAAAGCCATACACCATGGCGAGACTGAGCATAGCAACAAGATACAAGGTAGCTATACTGCATCAGCAAGATTTCTCCCAGACAGAAATTCCAAAGCAGACAGGTGTTTTCAGATTGCTGTCCAAGCTCTTTCAAAGAAGCACAAAGAAACAGGAAACGCTGAGGACCGTAGACACAGTGGTCAGCCAAGGAAACTTAGTGCAGCAGATGAAAGACCCATCATGCTTACTTCCCTTTGCAATCTGAAGATGTCCAGTAGTTCCATCAGCTCAGAATTGGCAGAAAACAATGTGATCTTGGTATACCCATCTACTGTCAGGAGAAGTCTGGTCAGAAGTGGTCTTCATGGAAGATTGGCGGCCAAAAAGCCATACCTCCGACGTGGAAACAAGGCCAAGTGACTCAACTATGCATGAAAACACAGGAAATGGGGTGCAGAAAAATGGCAGCAGGTGCTCTGGACTGATGAGTCAAAATTGTAAATATTGGGCTGTTTGCACGCTGTAGGGCTGGAGAGGGTGGCACAAGAATGTCTGCAGGCAACAGTGAAGCATGGTAGAGGTTCCTTGCAACTTTGGGGCTGCATTTCAGGTCAAAATTAATGATATCCTCAATGATGAGAAGTACGGGCAGATACTTATCCACCGTGCATTACCTTCGGGGAGTCAGCCAGCCCCAAATTTATTCAGCAGCATGACAACACCACCAAACATGCATCCAAAGTCATTAAGAACTATCTTCAGTGTAAAGAAGAAGAAAGAATCCTGAAAGTGATTGGATGGCCCCCACACAGCCCTGATCTCAACATCATCGAGTCTGTCTGGGATTACATGAAGCGAGAGAAAAGTAACTGAGGCTGCTTAAATCCACAGAAGAACAGAGGTTAGTTCTGAGGAACAACCTACCTGCTGAGTTCCTTAAAAACTGTGTGAAAGTGTACCTAGAAGAACTGATGCTGTTTTGAAGGCAAAGGGTGGTCACACCAAATATATTGATTTGAAGTAGATTTTTCTTCTACTCACTCACTATGCATTTTGTTAACTGATCAAAATAAACTATTAACATGTCTATTTTTGAAAGCATTCTTACTTTTTCAGTCTCTTTGCTCTATTCAGGTGGAGGGCAGCTGTCACACATGGACTGAGCTCTTAAAAAGCAAGGGTACATCTGCTGACAGATATTTTAGTCAAAGTTATTCCACATATGAATGTAGAAACAGCATCACCTGGAAGCAAAACATCTTGAACTTAACCTTTTAACTACCAGGGTCCTTGGAAGTAACCTTCCCTTAAGGACCACCTTGGTCTTTCCGATGTGCCGGTACATGTGATCTGTGACGCGTACTGGCGTGCTGCGCTGGGGACTGAGAGAGACCTCTCCAGTCTTGGAGTGGTCAATTTCAGACTCCATTTTTACTTACAGCGTTCCCGGAGGAGAACTGTAAGTAAAATGTACGTGACATGATATGACCATCACCAAGCGAGCGCTAAGAGGTTAAGATATACAAAAAAATATTAAGTGTATAGTAACTTTTGAAACAAACACCTCTATGCACTGTTATACTTGCATTACTTCATAGGAAAAGCCTTACAGCATATATAGTTTCATAATTTAGGTTTATTACTCCTTTAACCCTTTGAGTGCCAGAGGGGGTAGCTAATGCACCCTTTGGCAGTCAAAGGGTTAAAAAAAAAGGGAAGCATGCAAAACATTAAAATAGTAAATATAAAATGTTATTATTGGGCTAGTTCTATGTGTCACTTTCTTTGTAAAAAATATTTATATAGTGTATTCTTCAAAACTGTAAAACATTGGCAGTATATGGCTGACATCTAGAAACACAAACCATTACCTGCTAGATGAGTTGCTTTCTGAATGGTGAGTTTTCCTCTTGGATGACCTGGAAGGAGAGCTCCCACCGCGATCTAAGAGTCGCTGAGTCTGAAACGCCGGGTGGTTCAAGCTTTGTTCAGTCAGGTATCGATCAGATGGATTCAGCTTCAATAAATTCTAAACAAAAAAATTCACACCCACAGTTATTTTTTATTTGGATACCAGGTCATGTTGTTCCTATCACTCACAAAAGAGATCTGTAGACTATAACTATGACTCAAGCTCTCCATTTGAGTGTATTATAAAAAAAAAGGTTTACTGACTCTTAATCCTTTAAGGACCAAAGGGGTGCACAATGTATTGTGAGGCAATGAATTGCACACCTCTAATCCTTCCAGGGTTAAGTACATTCAGCTACCTCTTCTATAGGTCACAGAAATGTCCACATAATACAAATCTGTACAACCACTGCAATAAAAGATTCTCCACATAAATTACTCCTTTGTATTTCTTGTAGTATGTTATACGTCACAAAATAACTCTAACTTAGCTTATAGGAGGCTTTCTTAGAAAAGGATTTGTACATTACAATGTATCCCATATTCATAAATATAAAGGGGGTATAACCCCCTCAAAAAGAAAATGTAATTTTTTTTTTTTTTTAGAGGCAACGTTTTATAATTTGCAATTGTAAGAGGCATTGGTATGATTTCCATTTCAGGCACCTTTGGCAGAGGCATCTTGGTACCCCACGTTCTGCCCATGGCAGCTCCCAGAGCATATCTTGTTTCCAGCACATAAAATATGCATAGCTCAAAAATCTACAAATCAATTGATCAATACAGAGTTATGTAAAATGGTAAATATACTGGCCAAATTAGGAAGTAAAGTGGTTATTACAACAAGATATGTACTGTAAGTAAATAAGCCATCAAAAAACCAGAAGCAGATACTGTCTGCAGAGGCAATGGGATTGCACTGGCCTCACTGACAACTAAACACTGCATGTGAGGTCAAGCACAGCCCTTAAACATTTGGTACTCACATACTCTTATCTAATAGAAAATCTCTAGATTGGAAGTTCTTATGAGCAGGGCTCTCACAATTCTTTGTTTTGATCAAGTCCTGCATGTCATTTTATGTTCTCACCCCAGTTTTGTACAGTACTGTGGATTAGGTTTGATCTCAGCAGTACAACTGTACTTGGTCATACAGTATATCTTTCTGCTGACAATAGGGAACCAGTCCCTTCACTCAAATTAATGATGCAAATGCTGCACAGTGAAGCTAATGTAGTAAGGGAAAATAGTGCAATTCTGGAGCAAACCAACTGCACCACAGGGGACAAACTTTTTTTTTTTTTTAAATGTTTATTTGTCCCCTATGGTGCAGTTGGTTTGCCCCCAAACTGAACCCCATTTCCTTAATGCATCAGTCTCTGTATGCTTTTTTACACCCCTCATACTGCTTTTCTGATGCTTAAAATGGTCCTGTCACCCTACGACAAATTTAGTTTTTGAGAAATTCATCTTTGTGTGATGATAGCACAGTGTGGCACTGGATGCTAATTCCCTACACAGTATGCAAATTAGTTCTGTTCAAGACTGAACTTACCTCTCAGTGTTTTATTAATTGCCCCAGGGATGCTCTGCCTAGATTAATGAAAGTACTCCGACTGCTAATATTTGCCCAGCACAGGCACTATAGTATAAAGTGCTACACTGTCCCATCAACAAATAGGCAACCTATCTATATTACAAACAGATGATTGGTATAACATATAGGAAGTGTTCACTTGTTTAAAATGAGCTACACTTATCTTACAGTGACAGATTCACTTTCAATCAGCAAATTGTCCGTTACAATGCATTTTGTGTTGTGTCAAAAATGGCCTCAGGGGCTTCTTACAAACCTGAGAAAGTCTACATTCAGGAGTGAGAAGACATAGACCTGTGACCTTGCAATATAAACAGTTTCACCTTGTACAGTGAGCACAGTTCTTATGGCCTAATTCAGCAAGGTGAGAGGGTGCAATTCTGTGTAAAACCATGTGTACCATAGGGGCAAATAAAATCCCCTCTGATTTTAAATGCTGTTTTTAACCCCTTGAATGCTAGATAGGTCTCCAAGGCACTGCAAAGCAATTTGGGGACTTTTCATTTCTTCCCTACGGTGCAGTTGGTTTACTCCAGAACTGCACCACTTTAGCTTGCAGAATTAGGCCTTTAGTATATATTCACCATGAAATGTGGCACTCTTCTCAGAGGACACTATTTATGAAGGAAGATGGAAGGAACTACCACTCATCTTAAACATTGTGGCAAATAATTACCCATCTGGCGACTAGCTGCTCAGTAGTGCTAGTCGCCAGAATAATTACCTGGTTACTGCGAACGATACCCTGCTCCAGGGCTGACAGGCAGTAAAGAGCTCAGACATCTTTCCATAGTGACGTCTGCGTTCCTGTGCTGTCAGTCTATTTTAGAACCGAACAGCTCCCAGCAACTCTCCTAGAGCCGTCTGGGACGGACAGCGCAGGCGTCACTATGTACCTGATGTAGGTTTTGATTCAGAAAGGAAGTGGAAACAAACCTATTGGGGGAAGGGGGTTATTTGCTTCAGCTTTAAACTGTTAATACCAGGTGATGTGCCAGGACAATCACACAATTCTGTCCTTTGAGGACAGTTGATGGACCAGGCATGGCGAGTTATTGATCTCCGCGCAGCTCAAGGTGCGCTGTTGTCATGATGAGTAACCGACTGCCCCAGGACCAGCACATATGATCACTTCTGCTGTAGCTGATCACATATGCCAATAGAACCACATGTCAAAGGAAATATAAGTAAACACTGTCTGTCACTGTTCACTGTCCCTCTCCTCCTCACTGTGATCGTGAGGCCAAGAGAGACAGAGAACAGAGCTTTCAGTGCCTCAAATGGCCAAAGATGGGGCGCTTTTATTTTAGGTGTTATTGCTGGAGGTAGAAGTGTTAAGTTCCTTCATGACCTGTTGACATGACTTTATGTAGCTGAATAAATGATTTAGAGCAAAACTAAAGTATTTTGTTTAAACTACCATTAGTATGTGCTGTAGTATTGCTGCGGAGCAATGTTATACACACCACACAGTATGATCTACTGATGGACAACAGGTTATCAAAGAGTGATATAGGGATTTGCATCTCAGAAGGACAAGACCCCCAGGAAATTTGAACTAACTTTCATACTTTTCATTCAGTCCTTTTTAAAAAATGCAGTAATTGAGCACAAATCATCAAAGGAAAACCAATAAAAATGTATTTGATTTGTGCTGGTGTACTAAAGGAATTAGAGGGTAAATATGGCTGAAGAAAGGCATATAAAAAGGCCACAATTGCTCATTATCTTGTGTAAAAGAAGCCTGTGTCAACAAGGCTTTAAAAGCTTTTGAACGGCGCATCACATAGCAGTGGTAGTGCCTGCGTTTTACTTAGCAGGAACATTTCTACATTATATATTTTCTCATAATGAAAGTCTCTTCTAAAGTGGGTGAGTGACATTATCTCTATTCTCAGTGCTGTAGGCACAAATCTGATCCCTTCTCATATACCACAGTTGATGTGTGCATGCTCGTGGACAAGGAATGCCCAATTTGAGCCATGACAAAAAGCGTCTTTGCTCCTACCCTTGAGAACTGGAAACACTCCATACACTGAAGAAAGATTATGCAACATATCATGTAGTATGAATAGTTTTATACTGTATTATTTTTTCCAGCTTCACAAACTATACAGCTATCAAGCATTACATTTGACTAGTATTCTGATTCAAATCCTTATAATATATGTCTATTTTATTCAATTGCTTTTCAGAGAAAGCTATCCATTAAACTCCAATGTAAAAAATGAAATCAGAAATCAATTTATATAACATTATTGTAAGATTTCTAAACATTTTTAGATCACATTATGTAGTTCTGTGTGCCCACTGTAGCACGTTTAAAGTTTTCCTACAATGTATTTTAAATCTGCCATTTTAAATAATTTCTTACCTTCATGAGATCAAGCAAAACACCACTTATAATTCCCAGGTATCTTCTTTCCAAAGACTGAGGATGGTTAACAGCCGGAAACTGAAAGAAATATGAAATGAAACATTAACTGAATAAAGATATATGGCTACCAAACAGCCAGTGATGGAAAATCGGGATCATATTTAGTGTTTATAGGTAAGCGGAATGAACAAAGACCATCAAGCTTCAACTCTTTTCAAACATTATTAAAGATATTACTTAACAGGAAATGAACAGGTAAAAAGTATGTGATAAAGGAAAATTAATAAAATAGCCTTTATCACTCTGCTAGCTAAACACCACTCTAACTTCTCAAATGGCTTTGCGTGCAAGAAAACCTAAAGGAATATAATAAAATCAGTTTAGATGCTAGCATCAAGCAGTCTTTCAAGTCTGCATATTTACATTCAATGCTTGGAGGAAGAGAGGTGTGTAATTGTGAGAGAACTTAAAGTTACAGTCAACCTCCATTTTGACTTTACATATTTTGCAATTCAAACTACCTATACTTTTTATTCCTTTTTACTTCCATCTCTGCACCAAAGAGAAGTCTTTCCAAAATCAAATTCAGAAAGATTTCAGTTTGTGACTGTGAAAGCAGGAAGAGTGCAACACTGTAAAAAAGACAGTGAAACAATGTAGAAAATCTTGTCTCTGTAGCAGTAGTCCTCAATCTTCATAACACACAGTAAGGAACTTTTAAGGCACCACTAACATTTTGAAGGTGCATCGTCATGGGCATACTGAAGGTAGAAGGGATTTCTTGAAATATATAGATAGCTAATTTTCGGTTCCACTATCTGAATGAGAATAAATATACATATATCTGAAACTCATCATTTAAAATTTTGTGTAAGTCTTCAGTGAAAAACATAGCACCCTAAGTGGGTAGCTGTGGAACACCAAAGTGCTACGGCACCCTGGTTGAGAAACACTGTAGTACAGTACTGAGGGCATTCAGTACTGCAAAACATCAGCGCTATTGTAGTTATGTCTGATTTCACAATCCTCCCCCTGACAGTCTCTGGATGTGTGTATATATATATCCTATATAATAATTCTCTAAAACGTGTGTAACGACGCAGTCATGTGCAGTAGAGGTCTTGCCTCAAATCACAGACGCCCAACACTGTCTCCCCATGCCTGATACCCCCTGCCAGCCCCTAGGCTCAGGCCCGCTTCTCAGAATCAACAGCGACTTTTTCCTCCCGCACTGGATCTGGACATTGCAAGCCACATGGTGGGGAGAAGAGTGTCTCTCTGCTGTACGGGGAACAGTAACGTGACCTGCTGAATCTACATTATTTATTTCATTGGGACAATTTCTTTATACATTAACAGCACTCCATTTGAGTGCCAGAGAGGCAACTGATGCATTGTACAACAACGAATTGGATGCCTTTTCAGCACTTAAAGGGTTAACTCTGACATGAGACACCGCTGCATGGCACTTTATAGCTTAACATGCTGGTATAAGTCTCTCTCACATAATCTCCTTTTATTTTCTGCTTTCCACTTCTACATGCCAAACACACAGAGGCATAATATTGCAAATCTGCCAGAAAGAAAAGGAAATAACAAATACCACTGATTTAACGGTTTCAGGAACAGACGGGGGATGGCAACACATTGTGAAACAATGTCCTCTGGTCCACAGAGGGCAACATTTGGCTATTAACACCTGAATATTGAAGATATTCATTTGTTACTTACACAGCACTGTAACACTCCTACACTAATCCCAGGGTGGTCACAGCCCACACTTCTACAGTCAGAACGGACAGATCTGTGGGACCAGCAAGAGCTGGAACCTCCACACACGGAGGGTGGCTATCACTCTGTCAGTCTCCCCTCTATATATGTGTGTGTGTATGTATGTATGTATGTATATATGTGTTTGTGCGTGTGTGTATGTCGGTTACCTGTTTGTAAGCATGTCTGTTGAACGCATGTGTGTCTGTGCATGTCTGTTGCGTATGTGTGTGTATACATCTGTTACATTTGTGTCTACATGTGTGCATCTCAGTTTCTGCTGCTCACCGTGTGTTGCATATGTCTGTGTTTATCGGTGTGTCTACATTTCAAACATGTACTCCCAAAGGTCATAACATGACAGGCAACGCAGGTTGTAACGCAACAAAATAGGAAAAAATACCATGGGGCGGGGGTGTGAATACTTTTGCAAGGTACTGTAAATCATTTTCTCTTGGTCAATGTGGAATACAGGAAGCATGGGGTAAAGCCACCTACTCCAGGAGGGCAGGGTACATCTAAAAATTGTCTCTGAAGAGGAGACTGCATCTTTGCCTCCAAGACATCCCCTGAACAGAGAAAACAAGAGGACTTCTAACTGGGGACTCAGAGCACTTTTTTCCTCCACATGGACTAAGGGAAAAGGATTTAACATAAAGCTCACTTTTTCCTGTTATCCAATGTGGAACAGAGGAATCATCCTCCAAGATACCTGGGAGGGAAAAAAGAGAAAAAACCCCCACTGGAGAACAGTTTCCACAGGATCAACTGATACATGAACCTCAATGGACCCCATATTTATACAACAAACAGGAAAAAAAAGGAAACCAACAGGGTTCTGATCATCACTGAAAAAAGCAAGATGGACCTTGAAACAGGAACCACAGCCTGATGGACCTTCCAGCCAAAGCTGGTCTCAGCCAAGGCCAGGACATTCACATGATAGTTGTCTCTGCACACTTTCACCAAACACTAAGTTTTTGCCTTACACATAGGCTCAGCAACAGACTGATTCTTGTAGGGTGCAGGTTTCTTCCTGAGGATAAGCACCTGTCGGATCGTTGCCTTGGTGCAGGAAACAATAGTAACCTTAAACGCAGCCTCAACCGCAAATGGGCCCTCAGGGATGACAATGAACGAAACTGATTTCTAAAAAAGGTTGCATGAGATGAACATATTACTTCAAGCAATGTAGTTCCTGCTTCTATTAGAAAGAGCTGGACGAAAAAAAAGGAAGGACAACTTCCTGGTTGATGTGACAATCCGAAACAACCATGAGAAAAAAACCTATAGGAGTTCATAAAACCTCCCCTATCCTTGTGAAAAACCAGAAAGCGAGGCTTAGAGGAGAACGCCTGGCCAGTGGCCAGTAGAAGACTCACAGAAGATGCTGAAAGAGGCTCAAAAGGAGGCCTATTGAGCACTCCTAATACAAAGTTCAAATCCCACACAGGAGTGGGATCCCAAAAGACAGGGTAGGCATGAACTATTCCCTGAACAAAAGTTTTCACATCAGGGAGCAAAGCAATTCGCTGCTGGAAAAAGACCATAAAGATCCAAAATATGAACCACAACCGAACTAGGGCTAAGCCATTTCTGAACACCATCTTGAAGTAAGGCCAAGATAATCAGAATATAAAAAGGTTGTGGAAGTGAACCACGATTGGTACACAACTGGTAGAAGAAGGATAAAATCCCTATGATAGGCCTTGGATGAAACCAGTTTTCTAGCTTGGAGAATAGTAGAACGGAGAGCTTCAGAAAACCCGAATGGAGCAATCAGGATAACGTGAGCCCATCCCCATACTGACCTTTCTCCATGACACATAACGCTGGTAACACCCAATAGAATACAAACAAGTTGAATAGGCTCTAAATTTCTTTGTATTTCTCTGTAACATTGTTATCATTCCTCCTGATGAAGTGGAAAGTTATGCCACGAAACATGTTGAGGATCTGAAGAATCGCTTTAGCATTTTTTTAAATACATTTTATATTTTTGGATGTACCTGGTCTGCTGCTTTTTTTGGTCATAAGTTTATGAACTACATTTGTCTACATGGAGATCAACATCTGATGCGAGTCCATTGGGTTCTGTTGCGGGGAAAATCAGCATCGCAAATCCCCTCTGGCTTTACAACCGGTTACTTACAATTGTAGCCGGATTAACACAGCAAGTGAGTATCTGACAATTTGAAGATCTTAATCTATATACAGTCAAAAGTGGGCAGTATAGCTCTCCTAGTCCTTTGTTTTGTGCTTCTTTTAAATTGTAAAGCGCTGCATACATTTGTGGTGCTATATCAATAAACATATTCACTCATTCATTAATTCATTCATTAATTCACATGTGATCACTATGTAGAGCAGGTGATTCATATCAATATGAGCTCACTCTGAGCCGCCTGTGATCAGCCAAAGGTGGGATATGCCCCATACATGTGAGGTGTGTGAATCCAAAATAAGCGAACTTACAGGGTGAAACAGTGCCCAAACATTTAACACAATGGAGTAAAGGGTTAATCAGTCTAGATACACACTACATAATTGAAGTGTTAGTAATATCTATATTTAACAAACACTAGATTAAACAACCCCAGTTCCATCTCTCAAACCTTTATGGTTTGAGAGGTATAGAAGGCTAAAGTTCCCCACTCCCTCTGCTTTCCCTGACATCAGCTGTAAAGCTGACAGCAGGAGATTCAAGTCAGCCCTTCAGCAGAGCCGAAATAGCACAATGTAAATTGAAATACTTTATCAGAACGGTCCACAAAGTGTGCCTGGTTTGCAGGCAGACTTTGTTGACCGTTCCAGTGAAGTATTTCTTTTTACATTTTGCTATTTCGGCTCTGCTGAAGAGCCGCTTGCATCTCCTGGAACCAGGATATCCTGGCGTCAGTTTACAGCTGACGTCAGGGAAAGTGGAGGGAGTGTGGAACTTTAGCATTCTATACTCTCAAACCATAAAGGTTTGAGAGATGGTACTGGGGTTGTTTAATTTCATTTTATCATAGCTGTAATATTAGCATTTGTTAAATATAGACATTACTAACACAACTGAAGTACTAGAATAGAGTGTAAATCAGGCAAAGTACCACATTGCCATGGATGCCAGTAAAATAGTGACCACTCAACAGGTTAATTCACCTGTAGTTTCAGTCTTCAGGCGCAAATTCAAATATAGTAAGGAGCGTCAGTGAGGTACAGACCAGAAAATAAAGTCAACCTGAAAATTAACCTGTGAACTGGGAAATCCATGACAGAGAAAGTCAGTAAATTTGAAATCACCTAATTGGGGATTATACAGCCCCATATCCTATATAATAATTTACTAGGATGTTTGTCACAATGCACTCATGCTCAGTAGAGACTGCCCACGTTCAGGCAGTCTCTACTGCGCATGTTTGCATCGTGTGAGTAAGGCACGTGGAGCAGTGAGGTAGTGGCCTCTTAACCCTTTTAGTGCCAGAGGGGTATGCAACGCTTTGCTTTGCAATGCATTGCGTACCCATCTGGCACTCAAAGTGTTAACATTACCCGGACCTTGGCCCTTGTACACGGGCTTTTACACTAGTACAAAGGTTAAAAAAAAAAAAAAAAGAAGAAGACCAGCTGTGACAACAGTGACCACTGAACTGAATGTAGAAGCTAGGAGTGATGGGAAGAAGAGAGTCTCTGCTTCAGAGACCTGATTTAGAGGTACCCCGAACCCCCTGGAGGCGCAGACTTTACCTCGTAGTTCCTATGTTCTAAACTGGACGACAAAGGAATGTAAAATCAAAAAGGAAGTTGACAGTCTCTTTAATACAACATGTCACCAAATCTGTTGTTTTCAACTTTGGTTGTTGCAGAAACTTTTAGTTTCATGCAAAATCTTTGCAGAACCTTTTCAACAACACCTTTTAACCCACTGGATGCTAGAGAGATTTCTACCATCCAGTCAGTTAACCTAGTATTAAAATGGAACTATCAACTTGAAATTTCCTCTCTAGATTGTAACTGTGCAGGACTTAAAGTTTCTTAAGCAAAGATCAGTGGGAGGTGGAACATTAAAGGAAAAGTAAACTTTTTTAATGAAAAAAAAAAATATTGTAGGGCTTTTCCTGTTGAGTAAAAGAATGGTACTCAAACTACTGTAAGATACAAATTTCTAGAGTTATTACAGTTTAAAACTGTTTTACATTAGCAGTGCCCTCTAGTGGTCAAATTCCAATTAGCTATTCTGTTCCTTTCTAATGGAGAGGAAAGTCAGTGACAGACAGTTATCCATATAATATGACAGAAATTGCAGTCACTTCCTGCCAGAACTTTCAGGAAGTAGTTCCTGATTATTTAAACTGTTATAACTTTTGAATAAAACAAGTGACAGCAGTAGAAATACCCTTATTTTACTCAGAAGGAAAGGCTCTATAACATACATGTTCATTATTAAAAGTTTACTTCTGTTTTAAGTCACGATAAAGATGAGATATTCAGCAGTTTTATAAACTTCCCACTATGTTTCTCTATGGAGCCTCTGTATTATGAACTCTCCTACTTAAGAGACCTTAGTAACTAGGCTGACAGAATAACGTAGGAATTGTACAGTTTATCACAACAAAAAGAGAAAAACTCTGCTGGTTGGTAGCTACTTGAAGATGATGGGAGCTTTAGTTCAAAACAGAGGACGTCTGAGAATGATGGGAGATTGAGTCCAACTGCATCTAGAGTCGAGCTACATGATATCTACCACTAGCAAAGATACACACCCAAGCTGCAAACATTCCTCATTATTGTGATGCTAATGCACGTTGTCAGTCTGATCTGATAGGGGGTTATGAAGTACAAGGGTGGATGATGTGATAATTGTGGACATCCAGCAACCCCTTCTCAGTTTGCCCTTGCCTCTCACAAAGAGTTAAAGGTACACCAACACCTAAAAATGAAATAGGTTGCTATAACTATAGATATCATGCAACTACAGTTAGCATATGTAAACATTATTCATGTTACATCCCTAAAATATAATCCTAAACTTGATTTTTAACCCTTTAAGGACCAGAGGGGTCTGCAATGCATTGTAAAGCTATGTATTGAACGCCCCTCTGGTCCTTAGAAAGTTAACATCATATCGATGTGTGACGTGCCAGGACCGTCACGCCGGCCAGGCCCATCATGCCAATTCGGACGTTAAGGACCGGCAATGCTTAGAACAAGTAATGCAGTTCTGGGATGTATGCATGCAGCTCTGCCATTGCAGAATTAATTTCCTCAAAATAAAAATGCTGTGGTCCGGCCCTCTGCTGGATCATGTGGTCGTTAAGGGGTTAAAGCATAGTATTTGGGCCATGAAGAGTGTTGTTTCAATACAGTCAGAGTTGTAGTTCAAGAATAATTGAATGATAAGGTATCCCCCTCCCACCCCTTTTACCTAGTGTAAGCCACCTCCCCTCAGATGTGAAATTTGCTCTTAAGACCAGACAGCTCACAGCCAGGGACAATCTTACTGTGAGAACAATGAAAACTCTGCCCCCTTGACAGGTTTTAGAGGTTTTTCCCTTATGATAATTGAAGATTTTCCCTCTCTGCAAGCCATCTGGACACCAACTTTCTGTTCTGAGGTGAGCAGTGTTACATCAGTAAAAGGGGACGGAGGGGGATACTTTATCATTCAATTACTCTTTAACTACAACTCTGACAGTACTGAAATAAAAGTCTCCATGGCCCAAATACTATGAAGATTAATTTGAGCTGGTTTTATTATGAAACATTACTATTCCTTTAAAAAAAAATAACCTAAGGAAGCCTACAGACAACATTTTGGGGAAAATATGAAAGGAAATTCACTCTATTTTTATAGGATTATAGTTCTGGAAGACCTCTAAGTTTGTCTTTAGGTTGTGTGTCATAACATATAATTTATGGCTCATCCTAAAATAATGGGACACTAAGCAAGGAAATGCAAAAAGGCTTGCATTCTCAAAATCTATTGGGAAAGGAGAACAAGGACAGAGACATTTAAAGGCACAATGTCTTCTTCAAACACTTTTGATGATCTGGAATGCTTTCAAAATCCTCTCTCTTACACTCTATGTGGAACCAGGAACCATGGGGTACACTTCTCCAGGAGGGCAGTGCATTGTCTTAAAGGGATAGTAATACTTCATTTTTACTACCCCCCCCCACCTTGTAGCCCTTAAAAATCAGAAAATGAAGTATTACTATCCCTTTAAAAGTCTCTCAGAAGCAGATGCTCTCCCCTTTTGCCTCACTTTACACCACCAGTCTAATCCAGTTTTTAAAGTTACCTCATTTACTGCACACATGGGCAAATATTCTATCTTAGTTAGCCTACTTCTTTTCCTCCTAGGATGGCGCTGTGCAATTCCCCATTAGGTGGATTCCTATCTCTGGCCTCCATTGTTGGTTTGTACAAGAATACAGACTTAACGGACCTGGGTCTTTTAAAGGATGACTTGCATTATCAGGCCTCTCCTCACAGTTTCTGCTGAGCTGGTCTGAGCAGACATTTGTATGGTACACTTGCGCCAAAAGACTGAAAAGGTCAAGCTTTCCTGTATTTAGAGTGCACAGGTCCTGTCTGATTGTCTGGTAGCCACATTTCCGATCTCTGGTACTTGGTCTGGACTGCCACTCTAAACATTTCTGTAAATTTCTGTCTGTCCCACTATCCCTCTCCTTTACCAGAGAGGGATGTTCATTGATTTTAAATTCATTTTTATTCACTTGTATTAATTTTAATCCATTTTAATTAGTATTCTTTTAATTTTACTTCAAGTTGAACTTGTTCATTCACTTTCTTTCATTTTATTCAGTTTAATCTCTTACTTTCTATATTTAAATTTCTCTCTTTTTAACTTGTGTTTAATGTACATTTGGGTTTTCAGGGCTGTGGTGTGTTTCAGAATGGGCACTCGTGGTGGCAACTATATTGGATTGGGACATAGACAGTATTAGGGACATATCTGACACCCCCCTCCACACACACACCCCATAGCAGGAGGCTCTATTTTGTGGCAGATAAAACGTAATCGCAACACTTTGAAATGGGTAATGGCTAGATATCACATTAACCATAAGCCCTTTTTCCTGGGCATAGGAAAAGGAGGTTCTATGCTGATCCGCTTCCTTTTTTCATGTTAGTGTGTAAAGCATGAGATTGGTCTTTTACTTTCATGCCCCTTTAACCCTTTCAGTCAGATAATTACTTTTAACTTTCTATATGTACTTTTATCTTACTTTTACAGTCCTGTAATATATTATAATAGGTCTCCTGGCTATGCCCGCACATAGGGAGACATGAGCAAGATATTAAGGGTCCCCTCCTACTTAACTCCTTTAACCCATTGCTCAACATGCCACATTGGTCCTCCTAGAGCAGTGGTTCTCAATCTTTTTTTGTTCAGGGCACCCCTAACACATAATCTAGAACATTCGGGGCACCCCTAACATATTTAAGGTACTTTATCAAGGGCATAATGAAGGGTACAATACATAAATATACAGTTATTATTAGGTCTTACAATCATAGTAACAAAACTAAACATATTTTGCAGAACAATTTCTATTAATCTTTATTTAAGAGTCCATTTTTGTTAGTCTTCATAGAAAACATGGGGCACACTAAGATGATGTCCGTGGCACACCAAATGCCATGCCACCCTGGTTGAGAATCACTGTCCTAGAGATTTTTATGGTACTTTATGTTCCTTTTGGTCTGTGGCCCTCCTCCGTGTTCCTTTTGCTATGTTACCTCCCTTCATGGCTCCCACTGAAAAGGAGCCTGAATGGGTTAAGGCCCTAATTTCTTCTGCAAGTTCTGTATCTTTTTCTATTCAAGGGATTAGAAAATCCTCATAACTATCTGGTTCCCCCCAAAAGGTGTTGCAGCCATTTAAGAGGGGAATTCTCCAATGGTAGGGGACTCCAATGTGGAAAATTTGGATTCTCTCTTTACTACTGAGGATACCTTTGAGGAAGACCCTGATTTTCCCGATGAGGATCTCATCCAAGCTGTCCTGGAAACGCTATAGCTCTCTGAGGCCTCAGATTCCAGTTCTCCTACCCCACATCTTTTTAAAAGATGCAAAAAATGAGGCTACCTTTTCTACTCCTCACCATTCCTTAGACCAGCTACTCCTGGATGAATGGAGGACAATAGGTTGTTCCCTCCCAGATATTTCTTCCTTATATACCTTTTCTGCAGTGGGTTACCGCCACCCCCTCCATTCTCTCGCCTCTAATAGAATACAGCCTTGCTGCTTGTAGATGCAGATAATTTCTGAAGGGTACCACGTACATTTCAAGCACCTCCCTTTCAGTCACTCCTTTTGAGATCCTGTTCGCAGTTGTCTACTCATGGATGCAGTATCTTCCCTGTTAGACATGCAGGTTTTGGTACCTGTTCCGTCTCAGGAAAGGTTAATGGGAATGTACTCCAACCTCTCTGTCATCGTTGCCATGAGTCCAGAGGAGTTTTTAGCATCTCTGGGCATAAATGAAGCTTATCTTATGACCTCTTGGTTCTCAGGGTTCCTCCGTTTTTTGTGTGTGTCATATGTCCAGACCCCTTAACTCAGTATCTGCTGTGTCATCAAGGGGTGACAGCTTGGTTCCTAGAGCCAGCATCATGAGGAACAGTTGTTTTATCTGACTTCATCATTGGTACTATGATGCAGGCACAAATTCCAGTTTCATCCAAGTCTTATCATAGGGTACGGTCCTTATTCTATAAGTTGTGTGAAGAGCAGGGTCCTGACTTGACCTTTTTGTCATCTGCTCGTTTGGCTTTTCTTTAGGGTGGTATTCAAAAAGGGCTTGGTCTTCACTCTATTAAAAGTCCATATTTAAAAGGGATAGTAATACTTCGTTTTAACTTTATTTTATTTTGTAGTCATTAAAAAAACATGAAGAATGATATAAGTCTTATCTCTCAAACCTTTATGGTTTATGAGATATTCACAAGCAAAGTTCCCCTCCCCGCCCCTTTTACCTAGTGTAAGCCATCTCTTCTCAGATGTGAGTCTGGTTGTATGACAGTACAGATAACAGAAGGGGACAATTTTCTTTGTATGAAAACAATGAAAGCCCTTCCCCCTTGACAAGTTTTTCAGCTTTTTCCATTATCTTAATTGAAGATTGTCCCTCTCTGCAGTCTACCTGGGCATCTCCCTTCTGATCTGGTTGAACAGGGGGGGGATACTTTGTTTGTGAATATCTCTTAAACCATAAAGGTTTCAGAGATAAGACTTATATCATTCTTCATGTTTTTTTAATGCCTACAAAATAAAATAAAGTTAAAATGAAGTATTACTATCCCTTTAATTTGTTTCTGTCTTTTTACAGATGTGAATCGCATTATTTGGCAGAAATGCAGAGTTTTGTGCAATGGGCAGTACGTGCCTACCCAATCTATAAGGATCCCTCTCCACTGTGAAACTTGGTTCTAGGAATGCTTCAGAAGGCTCTTCAGTTTATCTGAATTTCTTTAGGCTCAAGACAGCCTTTCTGCTGGTTATTTTGTTTGTTCAGCGGGTGGCCGAAATTCAGGTTTTTGTCTTGTAAGTCTCCCTTTCTGGTTTTGAACTCTGATTGGGTGGCTTTGCTGACTCCTATAGGGTTTCTCCCTAAGGATGTCTTCCTGTTTTTCATTAACCAGGGCATTTTCTTTTTTCTCTCTGTTCTGCGCCATCCAACAGACAGGAGCAGGATCTTCATTTCTGATTGTGGTTAGGAGCTTGAAGTACTGTGTTCATTGCACTCAAACTTTTTGAAAACTGGATTTGCTTTTTGTCATTCCTGAGGGCACCCATGCAAGGAAGGCTATACTAAGGTAATAGTGGCTTCTTGGATTAAAGCTATCAATTCACTAGGCTTATGTTCGCAAGTAGAAGCTGATGCCCTTTTGGGCCAAGGCTCATTCCACCAGGTCAGTGGGTGCACCTTTGTGTGCAAGGCGGAGACATGGTTGTCTCTTAAAAAAATCTGTTACCACTACTGTGTTAAAGTGCTGGTTTCAACTGAAGCCTGTTTTGGTCAGCTCTAGGTGGTTATGTATGTGCAGATTTCTTATTGGCTTTATTTTGGACATTAATCTATTAGTTTCCTGTTGCTTGGTTTGTAGTGTTGGTGTCCATTGAAACTTGAGGTTCATATGGTTTTGGTTTGTCTTGGCTTGAAACTGGTCTGTGTTTAGAATTTTTTTCCTTCCCTTCCTGGAATCTTGGTAGATGCTTTAGTATATCCCCAATGGTATAATTCCATGGTTCTTGTCTTCCACAAGGAAAAGTGGATTTTTGTGTACTTACTGATAAATCTTTTTATTAGACAAAGTGGACACGGAATTTCCCTCCAGGAGAAAAAATAGCTGTTTGAGCTCCAGGCAGGTGGGCCCTTTTGATTTCTCTAGTTTAGGGGATTACCATTCCTGCTTCACTTCTGTTTTCTTAGATATTTGCTCTATGTTGAACTTGGATTAAACCAGATAAGAGGAGAGAGCCTCCAGCTTGGAGAGTCTTTTAAGGCAAGTGCCCTGCCCTTCTGCAGGAGTATACTTTACTTCATGGTTCCTGTGTTCCACTAGTTTTGGAGTTATTACGATTTAAAGAATAAGGCATACTGTGTAGGTACTTCCAATCATAGACATATATTACATCATCCGCATGAAGACACTTAGCCCTTTCAGTGCTAGGGAATGTATACAGTACATTACTGGTGTGTGTGTGTGTGTGTGTTTAGCATAATACTGGATCTCCCAATTATTTGGCTTCAGTCCCTGCACTGGTATAAAGCTGTATCTCTATGACTATCAAAAGAGCAGAAGATGATGGCTGGAGATGCTTGCAGTTCTCTCCCATCCTGGAACGCAAGCTCAGAGATGCTTGATGGATGAATGTTGCTGATGTCAGAGAGATACTCCACGCCCTCACCGCAGGGGTCACACTTTCCTCAGCTCTGTCCACTGAGCACCACCGCTTGTGCTTTTCAGAAAGGGAGAATACTGCATGCATCCCAAGCACATCATCTTCCGGGAATTTGATAAAAACATAGTGATACTGCTATATACTGGTAAAAAGGGGGCACAGAGACAATTGTTCAAGACAAAAAAAAAAAAAAATCAAGAGTGCTCAAATCTGTCCATTTAATGTGTAGCAAAGTTGGGTATTCTGAGAACATCCAGCTGGTCTAAACACTAACATTCTGAGGCAAACAAACTGCACTACAGGGAACAAATAAAAAGTGAGATTTTTGTGTAAGATAAATCCTTTTCGCTTAGCCCATGTGTAATACAGGAACCATGGGGGTAAAGTATCCTCCTGACAGAGGTCAAGGCATCTACCTTAAAAGGCTCTAGGAGGAGGACACTCCCTCCCCCCCATCAGACAAGCTCAGTTTTAATGTTTAGCTAAGATCAAAGAAAACAAGTGGGGGAAAAAAGGATGTATTGGTAAGCAGACAAAAATCATCTTTCCACTTCAGACCAAGGAGGACACCTTCATAGACACAAGACCTTCCCGCCAAAACCTTCTTCAACCGAAGCTAGCATACAGACATGAAATGTTCCAAGAGAACAGCACATTGCCTCCTTACACAGCTGTTCCACAGAGATTCTTGTAAGCCTAAGATGAGGGCACCAACCTGGTGGAATGAGTCATGATTCAAAAGGGCACTGTCTGTTAGATGGTCCAGGAGAGAAAGAAGAAACAACAATCTCCTGGGTAATGTGAAACCCTACACGAGGCCATAAAAGCACACTAACAGAGTGGAAAACCAGAAAAAAAAGGTCTAGAAGAAAAAGCCTGAAATTTGGCCACCCAGAGATCAGACACAATAGCCAGTAGAAAGTTTACCTTGAGCATCTATAACTCCAGAAAACTGAAGACAGTGGCTCGAATGGAGCTTTCTGAAGCACTCCTAGAACAAAGTTCAAGCCCCACAGTGGAGTGGAATCCCAGACAACTGAGTAGGCATGTGCCACTCCTTGAATTAAATTCTGCACATCCATGGGTGCCCGGAGGGGGGGAAAGGGGGAGATCTGTATTATGATAGAGCTAAGACCAAGCGCTTTGTTGAAGACTATCCTGAAGAAAAGTCAAGGTGACAACAAAAGGTCATGGCCACAACCCCTGATCTTCACATCACTTGTAAAACATATGCATTGAATGAAACCAGATTAGAGCAAAGATGGTGTCAGAAAAAAACTTATTCCTCAGAATGCTGGCTTCAAGAGCCAAGCCATCAAAGCCAACTTTGCCACCTCTGTATGACACAGTATACCCTGAGTCAAGAGATCTGGAATCAGAGGAAGCCAAAACAGCTCTGCCAGGGACAGATTAAGAAAATCTGAATATCAGGTCAGTTGAGGCCAGAATAGAATGATCCAAATGACATGAGCCTGCTTCCTTCTAATTTTCCTCATCACTTAGGGAATCAGAGGAATGGAGGAAAAGCCTACACCAGGTGAAAATGCCAAGGAATGTCCACTTGGTCCACTGAAAGAGCTAGGGGTTCTTGATATGTGGAACAGAACTGAGGAAGCTATAAAGTAGAATACCATCTGGCTGAGCTCCAAATTTGTGGGGTTCAGACATTAGCAAATGAGAAAGCCACAACCTTGCCTTCTCCTGGGATATGAATGGTGGAGAGAGCCGGCATGTGGGGATCATCCAAACCTTGGACCATACAGACACAATTCCCTCCCTGTTGGTTGATGTAGGCCATTGCATTGTTGGACTTGACACACAGGGATCCCTGGAGGGACTGAGACCATTGACAAACAGCTAAGAGAATTGCCCGAAGCTCAAGTATTTTTAAAGACAGAGGACTCTCTGCCCCAATCCAAAGACCCTGAGCCATCTGAGGGGCCAAGGTCTGTCAGGCTGGCATCTGGTATGATTATCACCCAATCTGGAATGACCAATGGCTATCCATGTGAGAGATGGAGCCTGGTCTGCCTTTGTCTGATCAGATAGGAACAGATAGGAGATAACACTGATGCCTGGATAAATTCCTTTGAATGTCCAGATGGAGCTCTTGTGTATGGTACTGACCAAATGGAGTTGCCTCCAATGCAGAGACCAGAAGGTTCAATATCTTATTGTACCTCCCCCATCATTGCGGATGGGCAAAACAGGGCCTGAAACACTGGTTGAGACAAAAACATAATCCTCTTCCGGCAGAAAGACCTTTCCCATCATAAGGATGTCAAATCTCATGACGAGAAAGTGTAGGGCCTGAGACAGAACCAGGTAAGACTTCTTGAAATTGAAAACCTGACAGTGTCGGCCCAGAACAGAAATACAAGTCTGAAGGAGAATTTAGAAAAAATGTCATAAAGATAGGAAGTCAATGAGGTCCCCAAAGAGTGGATGTGAGCTGCCATGGTTTGAAAAACCTGCAGAGTGGAAGCCAACCCAAATGAAAGGACAGTGAACTGAAAGTGATGGTCTTAAAAAAACAGGAAACACTGATGATCTGAATAGATGGAAATATGTAGATAAGTGTTCTTTATGACCAAAGATGCCAAAAAACTCCCCTGCACACATGGCAGTGACAACTCCATCTTGAAGTGGGTTGCAAGAACAAAAAGGTCAAAGTGGTTTAAATCTAGAATAGGGTGGCATCAGCCATCTTTTTTGGGAACAATGAAATGGTTGGAATAGCATCCCGTAAACCTTTCTTCTGAAGAAACTGGTACCAAAACCTGCATATCTAACAGAGAAGAGACTGTGTCTAAAAACTCCTTACGAGATCATGAGGAATTCTGCACATGAAGAAGAAAGGGAGTACCCACTGATCTGCCAAAGAAATGGCCATTATGAGAAATGCTTATTGATGTAAATGTTTGAGTTTTTTAATCCCCTTGAATTCAAGAGAGGACTGCAACAAGTTGGAGACCTCTCTAACATTCAAAGTGTTAATAGCCCCATTTAAACTACAGTGCATTTGATCTGCCTCATAACCTCATACATTGGTCAGGTAAGTGTAGGGCATGGCAAGAAAGCACGGCTAGCATTCTAAATCAAGATTCTCAGCAAGTAGTCCAATGAGAATGTGCTGCCTGACACCCAGTCATTGTGCCACAGCATTCATCACCATATATGTTGTGTCATGATAATTGGATGGTGGGAAAAATACTTAAACCTTTGAGTACCAGAGGGGTATGTAATGCATTGCTCTGCTCTACCCGTCTGACACTCAAAGGGTTAAAGTGGTAGTATATTGTTAATAAAAGACCCTATTAAATGCTTGACTTTGACTGAAGAGCTATGGGACTTGACTTCCTGTAGCTTAAAACTCCTTGCTCTGGTTTGCATCACAGTTAAAGGCTGGGTGACATCAATACATCATTTGGTGCTCATAGGAGATTGCTCTCCTTTCTGTAGAAGCCTGCTCATAGTGGATTTACTGACACTGGGCTTTTTATACACTTAACTGAGAGGAAATTGAACAGATGGGGGAGTTGCTAATGTCACCCTGTCTTACAGTTCATCATGAACTTCTACGTAAATCGGAGCACAATGGAGCAGTTTTGAGCTAAGGAAATTCAGTTCCCATAGCTCTTGTAGCATAACCAATCATTTAGTAATGGTCCTATATATGGACCCTTTACTGCCCTCCTTTGAAACTATATGCTATTTTCCATATCCCTGCCTCTGTCTCCTTACTTCATGTCTGTTTTGCCTCCCAACTAGTTTTTGTTTCCACCATCCCACACTATATTTTAAGACTTTTCCTGTTAAGAAAATGAAACTTACAAACACTTCATTCAAAAGTTATTACTACTCAAAAAGAAATGGAGCTGCTACTACCACACTCAATAGTTAGATGCAGCCCAAGGCTCACTCTCTCCCACAGTATGCATTAGAAAAAAAAACTGCAGTTTGGATACCAGATGGCACGCTTACTAAGTTTAAAGAGGAACAAAAGAAGTGGTAGTAACTTTTGAATGAAGCATCTCCCCCCTTTAATGAGAATACTCTTGCTTCACTCAACATCCATACAATGTACATTTTCATAGCAAAACTTTATACCAAAGCAAAGCATTAGAACACTCTCTAATATCGATGAGGTTAATAAATATCTTCCTATATCATTTCAGTGGTTTGTCCCTCTCACCCGCATTCCATGGAAACGAGGATTGCTGTAAAAGAGTTTCATCTGTTCAGATGGAAGGGGTCCTAGCACTTTCTGGATTGTGAAAAGCTGGTCGATTTCGCTTTCTCCAGGGAAAAGTGGCTGACCATCACTGAGCTCCCCCAGGATACAGCCCACAGACCACATGTCAACGGCCTTTCCATATGGGGCCCTGAAATAAAAACAGCAATATGGTAAATATTTCTTAACTTACTAAGTACAAGAGTATTCAGTAAAGAGGAGGACCAGTTGTGGAGAAAATCTGATCTGAGGTCTGGGGAGTTTTGTTCTCCAAGGAGGCCAGGCACTTTTTGAACATTTTGATAGCCATCTGTTTAGGTATAATTCCCAAAGGGTAACTTTCTACAAATATACGGAAAAATACATATTGTTTTTTTCATGGCACCTCAAATGTAGTAAATTTTACATTGGCAACAAGCTATGATTTCATAAATACAAAAAAAGTTTTATTTTGCTAATATCATATACTATATCAAAAACATTTACATTGGTTGTGAAAGTTTCAATTATTTTTTAAGGGTTAGTAATGTTTCACAAAAACAGCAGCTCCAATTAATCTTATCATAGAATTTAGGCCATGGAGAGTGTTATTTCAATACTGTCAGAGTTGTACTTCAAGAGTAATTGAATGATAAAGTATCCCCCTCCAACCCCTTTTACCTAGTGTAAGCCACCTCCCCTCAGATGTGGAATCTGGTCCTAGGAACAGACAGCTCATAGCAAGGGACACTATTCTTACTGTGAGCATAAGGAAAATCCTGCCCCCTTGACAAGTTTTTCAGATTTTTCCACCTGTGATCTATCTGGACAGTCTTGCTGCTCTGAGGTGAACAGTGTTACATCAGTAAAAGGGGCAGGAGGGGGATACTTTATCATTCAATTACTCTTGAACTACAACTCTGACAGCATTGAAATAACACTCTCCATGGCCCAAATGCTATGCCGATTAATTGGAGCTGTTTTTATTGTGAAACATTACTATACCTTTAAAAGCCCTGAAACCCCTGCATACACAAATACCAAATATATACAATTTTACCTACCTGCATTGCTGACAGAATACTAATTAACCAGAGTGCAAAAGAGTATTTTCCTCTTTATGAACTAAAAATGCACATTCATGGTTACATGGTAAAACTACCCTAAAACTTCTCCGAAGCTATATATTTCCTGAAAGTACACCAAAATATAAATCACAAAATGTCTGATGCCTCTTCCTACTCAAACGATGAAGCAAGGAAATGTTTGCTAAAAACAGGTTTTTTGAGAAGGTTTCTGAAATTTACAGTAAAGTCACGTCTCAAGCAAGCTTAGAGTAACAAACCAAAAAAAACATGACAAATAAATGACACCTACAATTATACATTTGTGCACCTATACATATTGGGAATGTCCTTTCCCAGGCCCCAAATTGGTAACAGCACATTACAGGAATTTTACAGGACATTTTCATGTAGAGAATGTAGATATATAAACCCATAACATCATACATTTCCTGAAAATAGATATCCATCTGCATCAGCTGAGTGGTTACTTGCCTTTCTCCCCCTAGCATGATGTGCACAAATGTTTCCAGAGGGTGGCACCAAAAGAAACAAATAGGCATTATTTTACATTTCCACCCATTCAAAAGAACTGAAACCAGCTATGAAATTTACAACAGTATTTTTTAGCTACTGCTCTTCTGTGTAAAATAGCACCCCACTAGCTGAGCTGAACTGTAGGGGGTGATAGAAGTACAAAACTTCACCAACTGCAATCTCTCATTTTTCTTACACGGTTTTCAAATTTGACTTGCCTGGACTACAATGGTTGTTAACAAAATTAAACTGTTGACCCACTCCATAAAATGGACATTTGAAAGAGAAAATAGAATTTTTTTCACATTTCAACTCCTTCAAATGTAAAGATATCTGAAAATTATTAAATGTCTTCCTGTATTCATTAGCTACTGTCCTTCCGAGAAAAATGGCACCCCACTAGTATGAGCTGAACTACTGTAGGGGTGCCAGAAGTAAAAACTATACCATCTGCAATCGCTCCTATTTCTTACTTTCTTTCAAAGGTGACATGACTATACCAAAATGGTTGAACAACCACACAAATGAAGAAAAATTAGACAAATCATACAATTTTGGAAATAAGTCCTCCCACTGCATAAGATGAAGGGTCAGTTGCCTTTCTACCCCTAGCCTGATGGGTACAAATGATTCCAGAAGGTGACTCTAAAGGACAAAATAGTAATTATTTTACATTTCCACCCCTTCAAATAATCTAAGTCTCTAAAATCTATGAAATGTCCTACTGTATTCATTATCTCCTGCTCATCTGAGAAAAATGATACCCCTTTGGTATGGGCTATCTACGATGAATATATTTTAGAGAATGTATCATATCCAACTGATAAAGCTCCTTCTCACTAGAAGGATCAAGGCAGAAAGTAGGAAGAACAATTTCCTGGGAGATGTGAAAATCTGAGACTACCTTGACAGAAAGCCTCAGAGTAATGCCTTGTCCTGATGAAAAACCAGATAAAATAATCAGAAGGGAGGCTTCTGGGGAACTCCTAGCACCAAATTCAAAACCCACAGTGCAGTGGGATCCCTAAAGGCAGTGTGGGCATGGGCCACCCTCTGAAAAAAGGGCTAGACATCAGGAAGAAAAGCAAAGCACCTCTCTCATTACTAAGAAATGCAGAATTTGGGAAGGTTCCAGAGAGGACTTCTTGAAGTTGAGTACCCAAACATGTTGCTCCAGTATGTGGTCGCACTCGAGTCTGAGAACGCAGAGTAGCCCCCAAAGAAGCCTCGAGTAAAATGTCACCTAGGTAAAGAGTCAAGGATATTCCTTAAGCATGGATGTGAGCTGCCAAAACAGACACAACCTTTGTAAAGATCATTGGAGAAGACACTAGGCCTGGAAGGGAAGTAAACTTGTAATGATTGCCCACAAAGGCAAAGCATAGAAAGTGCTGATGATCTGGAGATGCAGAGAGCCAAGTAACTCCCTGAACACATGGCCATGATGACAGAGCACAGACATTACATTCTGAAGCATGGAGATGGCACACAGTGGTTAAGTTACTTCAAGTTCAAAATAGATTGGCACCCGTTGTCCTAGAAAAAGATTGGAGATTGGAGTAGAATCCTGGGCTGGAACGGGGACCAGCACCTGCTTCTGCAGTAGAGAGAATACTGCCTCTGCGAAGAAGATCCCAAAGAACCCTGGAGAGAAAGAAATAGTGAAGTAGTACTATTCTGAAATGACCTATAAAACCCACTGGTCCATCAATGAAACTTCCTTGCATCTTGAAAAAGATGGAGGTGATCCACAATGGGTAGGGGAGGACCAGGACTCCATATAGGGTCATGGTGAGTTGGGCTTGTCATCCTTAGGCTTCTGAGCAGACTTTTTGTTCTGCTAAGCCTGTTTGGGCTTTGGGTTGGGGCGGACTTGAATAGCCTGAAGAGGTTGCACCTTAGGCACCCCAAACTAGCAGGGGTAACAGAAGCCACGCATCTTCTTTGGGGAAAAAGACACACTTTGGAGTAATCTTAGGTAACAGGAAGCTCTTGTCTTCAGTAACATTACTGATTACTTTATCTAGGTCAGAGCCAAAAAGCCATTTCATTACAAAAGGAAGGGACACCAAGTATTCTTTTTTTGATGATTGGTCAACTGATACAAACTGCGATGCACAGCTACCAAAAAAGCAACTTCTGTATAGTATGCATGTGGCTTCCTGTTCAGAAGGAAGTGAGGGGTCCAGAGAGCAAGAGCAACATAGAGTACCAGAAAAAACCTAGAAAGACTAATCTGACAAGAGGAGCAATGTGTTAAAGGGACTGTGAATAATTGGTAGCATTTATCTTGCCAATGTCTCCCTTAAGCTCAGATAAAAAAAAATATAAGGTAGAACCGTAAAAATAGAATAAAAGTACTTGAATAAAGTTGAAAATACTTATCTGACTGTAAAAAGTTTACTGTGGCATGCAAGGAGGAAGAGACTCATCTGATGTGTTGCACGTTAAATCCAAAAATGAAGAGGGTCAATGTAGGGCCACCTCTTCCAATGCACTAAAACCTAGAAAAAACAGGCTTATGGGTAATTAAATTCGCAAGAAAATAGCATGACGACTCTCCATCCATTATACAAGAGAGCAGCCTGATAGTGTGTGTGTGTGTGGGGGGGGGTGTCTCTCGGGCCACCGCTATGTATTGTTCAAAGAATGAAACACAATAAGCCCCCTTACACCCACCAGATTGCAACCGGTGGTGTGAGAAATGCTATACACTCGTCTATGTTCTAAACCAATATGGCCATCACATGTGCCCATTCTTAAAGGTACCATGGCCTAAAACGAGAGTCCATTAAGCATTAGTAATAAAGACAGAAAATGTACTAAAGTAAAAGAACTAGTAACACAATGAATGCAAGGTTAGAAATGAAGTAGAAGTGCAATAGAATTAATATATCTACAAGAAAAACATTAAAGGATTAAAAGTAACAGCAAGATCCCTCTCTATAAAAGAGAGGGGCAGAAAAGTACAAACACAGATAAAGGGACACAAAGGTACCTAAAGTATAGACTGCCTGTCCAAACAAAGTACCACAGACAATAAAATGTAGCTGCTACACAAGACAGACAGGGACATAGTCACATGACCTGTACATTCTGAATGAATGTTTGTCCTACTTTGTCTAGCATTTGTGAACTAGTTTCCCTGAGTACCTCTAGTTTAATGACATCTGATCCAGAAGCTTTATTAGTTATCTAACTGCTTTTAAACTCATCCTGCGTCAACCAAAGACAAGACAGCATCAATGGTATACACATTAGAAAAGAACATGTTTAAGACTGCTTAAAAAATAAAAAAAACTCCAACTCCCCTCCCTCCCAAGTAGCTATAGTTTATGGCTGAGTGGCTGCCATTCATGCTTTCCCTCTTGCTTAGCCCATACTATTAGATGGTCAATAAAAATAATGAGATGGAACAACAGAAAGCATGTCCTACTGCAACGCCTACACAGCTCAGTGGAATACAAGAGGTAATAAATAACTAGCAACCTCATCGCATCTCTCTTAAATAGCAATTATCACATTTTACCAAGTCTATTCCAATGGACTTAGTAAAAAAAAAAAAAAAAACCCAAAAAAACCCAAAAAAACAAAAACACACACAAAAAAAACAAAAAAACAGGAATGCTATATGAGTCTATATGCAACTGCACTGTACAGGCAGGAAAGAAAACTGTGCAGCACTATGTAGCACAGATACATGTTCTGCTTCTCTGCTGGTGTGCCAGGGCTCAAAATGCAGCACAAATTAACTGGCATATCAGCTCCAAGGAGACCAAGAGGGAAATGCACTAAAGTGTGATAAAGATTAGACAACTTCTCCAGTGATATCCCTTCTCCTATGCTGAGCCTATGCACTAAAATTATTCAAGTGGTAGAGATCTTAGTGCATAGGTTCCATAGAATAACATAGGAACTGGAGAAGTGATGTCACAAGAGAAGTGATTACCACTTTATTAACTTTTAATCACACCTTAGTGCATAACCCCCCTCATCACCACTTTATTAACTTTTAGTCATAACTCCCCTTTTCATTATACCTATTCTGTGTTTCTATGTTGTTACATATAGCATTGTTTTTGATTTTCACCCAATGAAGAACTCTATGGACAGAACATATTAAACGTAATTTAACCCTTTAAGGAAGCAATGCATTGCCTATCTCTCTGGTTCTTAGCCGGTTGAAGTGGAACTTTCATGTTAATAAAATTGCGCCCGAATATATTACTAGCCTAGCGATATGCAAAGTTATACTATCTTTAAGCTCACTAAGTCAGGGGTATTGAAGAAAAAACACATATGCAGGCATCGGGATGCACAAAGCATACATGAGAAGCTCTGTGCTCCTGCATGGTCCGTCCCTTCCGGTGCCTCAAGGCACCAAGGAACACCACTCACCAATGCAGGCAGACAGAGGTACATTTCCTCTAAGATGTCTGCGCTGTCTGTCCTGGTTCCAGATGAAGATGTGTTTTTTCTTCAATACCACTGACTTACTGAGCTTAAGGATAATGTAACTGCATATTGCTAGGTTAGTAATATAGTCTGGCAGAATTTTATTAACATGAAAGTTCCACTTTAAACTACCAGCATGACTAAAATATAAAAGAGACATATTAAATATATTATATATATATATATATATCTCTAAACTAGTGTAAAAGTCAGTGTACACAGGCCAAGGTCCGGGTGATGTTAAGAGGCGGTCCTGCTCTGTGTCCTGCCGCCGACGCAGTCATGAACTGTAGAGAGTGGCTGAAAGCATTCTGTGCTCCCAGCATTCTGTGAATTTGGGTAGTCTCTACTGAACATGATGGCTTCTGACAAACATCCTAGTGAATTATTATTTAGGATACTTCCTTAACCCTTTGAGTGCCAGAGGGGTACAATGCTTTGCAATGCGTTGTGTACCCCTCTGGCACTCAAAGGGCTAATATATGATGGAGATTTACTGTGGCTCAGTAAAAAAAGGGTTAATATATACAAATAATATACATATACATGTACAGACCAATAGAGAGTACGTCAATATTATATATCTATATGTATTCTGTTTCTGTACGTTCATAGAGAAACGATCATCAAAAAAATAACAAATGAGTAATAAATAAACAGGTTTTACACAGAAAAGAAAGGTTTAAAGGTTTATTAAAAAAAAATAATCTCATTATTCTGCAAATTATTTGATGCAGTATTAGTTAAAAACACCAATTATTTTGTTATCCACTGGAATAATGCCCAGATAGTCAAATGATAGGTCCTGGCACTATTCCTTGCTCCTGTGGTCATGTCAATTAAGAATGTTCTTTAAATGTCAGGTTTTCCTGCACTTGCAAATGTAAAATGTTGTTGTGAATCACAAAACAGATTCAGATCTGGGAAACTGTACGGGGAGAGATGAACACACACAGCCGGTGCAGATGTCATAGCTGTGGAGATAAACAACTGCAATGCCAGAACATATATTAACCTCTTGCATGCTACAGGTCTCAGGAATCTCCTGTATCTGAGGGGTTAAAACCCACTGATTGCCAGAGGGGTATGCATTGCATGCAAGAGATTACATACCCAAAGGGTTATAGGGGCACTAATAAATCAAAAAGAAATTGCTATTATATCAAACAGCACACAAAGGGCCATATTCAATAATATTCCATTCTGGAACAAACCATCCGCACCTTGGATGACAAAGGAAAATTCCTAAAATTCAAATTACTTTAAATGGAGATTTTTAACCCCTTACATACCAGAGAGTGATTTGATGCTTTGCATTCAATTAGTTCCATTAATAGCAATGGTAATTTGGGGAAAGCCCTAGAATACAGTTGGTTTGCTTCAGAATAGATCCACTTTTCCTTTACACATGTAAGTCCCATAGAGACAATCCAATCGTCTCACCCAAGAAGCAGCTCCGGAGATCGGTACCAGCGGGTGGCCACGTACTCAGTGTAATTGGCATTGCTGCCTTCAGACAGATTCCGCGCGAACCCTGAAGCGAGAAGAAACTTTAATTTAAAGGCAGGAAAAAATTTTCACAAAACCAAGTTTTATAGACGAAAAGAACAAAACTTTTTTATGTATTGTTACCAGCTTCCTATTGTAGAGATTCTCCTTTGAACAAGCAATGACCCAATGCTTGATCATTTTAAAAGGCCTTTTTTACGTCTTGTATTGTAATGAACATTTTCACATCCAGGGGAAGGGTCCATTACATCAGAGAGCATCAAAGGGGAATCTCTAGTTGAGACTACGGTACATGGCCCCATATTCATTAAGCTAAAGAGGTGCAATTGAGAGACAAAACAACTATATCATATTGCATTGGAATCCAACAATGGGTTGGGGCCCATTGGCCAAATAAGGCCAATTAGCTAGAATACATGAATTGGCACTGGAGTGGACAACTTGGGAACCTCCAGCTATTCAGAACTACAATGCCCATCATCCCCAGCCTGAATGATAGAAATTGTTGTCCCAAACAGCTGGAGGGCCTCAGTTACACCAGCCCTGAAATAGTTGGCTAATAGGGCCTAACCCCCTTCCTGCTCTGTCTTACAGTGCTTGAGAACAGCTGTCTGTTAAAAGCCAGCACTCTCACTGGATTGAGCAACACTGATTAAAAGCCAACATTAGATTTAACCCTTTGAGTGCCAGAGGGGTACTGCGGGGAAAAAATTGGATTTTAGTGTTCTTACATGTTAAATCCTTTTCTCTTTAGTCCATATGGAACGCATGTACCATGGGGTTGAGTCCCTCCACTAGAGGGCAGGACACATCTCAAAAGACAAAGTATTGAGGCTGGAAACTCCCAGCTACTCCTCCATCTCAACCCTAGCCCACCTACAGTATAATGTGACCGAAGGCACAGTAATCAGGAAAACAAGAAAAGAAGGAGGAAATCTCCTGTGAGAAGAGCACAGACCACAGCCCAGACAGGTGAAACTAAACAGAGGTCCCTTTCTCTTGGCGGGAGACCTGTGTTCCAAATGGACTAAAGAGAAAAGGTTTTAACAGGAAAGAACACTAAAATCGTATTTTCTCTTACATCCACTATGAAACACAGGTACCATGGAGATACACCTACACTAAGCTCCCAGGGTGTGAAGAAGGAAAAAAGAACCTCACGCCTGTCCCCATGACACTGGAGTTCCCAAGGGCTATCCAGATTTGGAACAGCCTGAATAGAATAAAGTCCCTTGTTCAGACCATCCTGGGGAAAGGATAACACCAAAGGAAGGTCAAAATCCTGTGAGGACACGCAACAAAAATGAAAAAGAGACCAAATCCTATGATAGTCTTTGGAAGAGACAGGCTTGCAGGCCTGAACCACTGTGGAAATTACCTAAGTGGAGAAGCATAGAAAGTACCTTACCGAGAACCTAGCTGCAGCACTTCGAGTGCCACTCTGTTTATGTATGCCACGACCATGGCATTAGATGACTGAACCCTCAATGGCCTTCCCCTCAAGTGAGAGGTCCAGTACACAAGGGCCAGATGAATCACCCTGACTTCCAGAACACTGATGAACTAAAGTGACTCCTTTGCAGTCAACATGCCCTGGACCCCCAAGTGACCCAGAACAGCACCCCAAGCCACTCAGGCTGGCTTCCATCATGATCAAAGTCCATTCCGGTATCACAAAGGGTTTTCCCTGTTTCAGGTTGCTCCGACACAACCATCACTGAAGATCCTGTCAGGACTCCGGGGAAAGAGAGATCTGGCACTCCAAGTGATCCAGATTCCCCCAACCAACCCTGCAGGACATGCCTTTGCAGTTCCCTCGTGTGTATCTGAGAGTAAGGCAGTAATGTGTAGAAAACTAGCTTGCCCAAAACTCTCATATACTCCATGATTGCGGCCGAGGGCCTCTCCAGAGCCTGAGACACCACCTGCATCACCAGAGAGATCTTCTCCAGTAGGAAATCTTTCCTTGCCAGGTGTCAAATCTCATCCCCAAAAACACCAGTTCCTGGGAAGGTACTGGAGAGGACTTCAGAATGTTCAGGATCTACCCATGGTGGACCAGAAGCCAGTCTTGGATCTGCTGAGCCAGAAGCTCCTCAAGAGATAGTACAGATATGGTATCATGGAACGACCCTTGGTGTCAATGAAGGCCGCTAAGGCCCCCATGACTCTGGAGAAAACCTGAGGCACAGAAGCCAGGCCCAATGGCAGAGCTGTGAACTGGTAGTGATTGGAGCCGTAGGCAAAACACAGATAGCGTTGGCTGTCTGGGTGAATGGGGGTGTGTAGATATGAATCTTGAAGGTCTAGATACAGTGAGTCATGCAGAAGATTGCTTGACAGACTTAGCCCTTGGAGCTGCTCACTTTGGCTGCCACTGCTGTCTCGGCTTGGGGAGGAGAGTGTGGGAGGCATGCGAAGCTTGCAGCATTCGCACCTCCATTTGGTGGGGATGAAAAATACAGTTTCCTCACCGAAGCTGGATGTTTGGAAAAATGTTCTTGCCCCCAGTAGCATCACTAATTATCTGCTTTAGATTTATCCGCACACCAAATCCACAAGGTGCATCGTGCAGCAACAGGAAAGTCTGAGGCCTTAGCGGACAACCTGACTGCCTCAAAAAGAGCCTCAGGCACATAAGTGGTGGCTTCTTTAATGTTGGCCAAAAGAACCAACAAGTTATCCTTGGAAACTTAGGCACATATGGCCTCCATAAGCTGTTCAACCCAAAAAGCAGCTGCTAACCCAGGCAGAAGAAAAGAAAGGTCTAAGTGTCACATCAGCGGCTGCAAAGCTGACCCTGAGAATAGAGTCCAGTTTCTTGTCTACTGGATCTTTAAGTCCAGCTGTATCTGCCAAAGGCAAGCCAGTAGTTTTAGCCAGCCCGGAGACAGGTGGATTTATAGTTGGAGGAGAGGCCCACTGAGATAAAGATGCCTTTAAAAAAAGAGTACAGCTTAGAGAAACATTTGGTAATAGACAGCCTCTTGTCTGGAGATTTCCAGACATCTAGAAGTATAAGTCATGAGTGGAATTATGGGAAAACATGGTGGAGATTTCTTACACCTTTGGAAGACATGGGTCGAAGGCCACTCATCAGAGACCTGAAGAGCCTCCAGAACAGCTCTGATAAGTCCCTCAGCTGAGAGAAGGGGGCAGTCTCATAGGAGTAGGAAAAGTTCATAACTTCATATTCCCCCTCCTCATCCTCCCCTTCAGACAATTCTCTGAGGAAGACCCTAAGACCTGAGGAATACTCTGAGATATAGGGGCCACATATGTACTCCCATGACCCTTAGAATCTGACATGCTGACAATAAAAGTGTCTTAGCACAAAACCAGTAAATAATATCCCCGTATTAATAAATCACCTTAAAAAGCCCAGAAAAGTCACTCATCTAGCAGGCAAAGGGTTAATCTGGAGAAGGAGAGCAAGGAGAGTCTACCTCCACGTAGCAAGCCTAAAAATGAGACCCCAGTAGAAGGGAAAGTAAAAAAGACCCACAACACCCCCAAACTAGTGAAAACCAGCAATGAAAGGGTTACCCCTGGAAACTGCAGCCATCCATGCTCCAAAGCTCAGGGGAAGTATAAAGTAGAATAGGAAACTTACCCAACATGAATGCAGGAGCCAACAAGGACTCAGAACAGCCTCTGTATGGAGAGGCACAGTATTGGGACAATGTGGAACAAGGCACTCAGATAGTTATTCCACAGTCTTCTGTCTTCAGATTACCATTGTGAAGGAAGACAGAGCCTCAGAGAGACTCTGCTAGGAATGAAAACTTGGCCTGCAAGATTCCCTCCACAGGGCTGCAAGGGTCCACACAACACCTGTAAACTGGTCAGTTCACTCCAGAAGAAGACCAGTAATGGTTATCTGCATAATGGGGGAATTCTGACAGACCCATACCTAATAGGAAAACAATAAAAAAGCTAAAAACTAAATGAGAATGTCATTGCTCCATATGTACTGTTCAAAGGACACATTCATACTAGAGGCAGGGCTAGAGTTGAGCTGGAGGAGTATCTGGGAGTCTCCGCACACAAGTCTTTGTCTTTTGTGATGTGTGCTGCCCTCTAGTGGAGGGACTCAACCCCATGGTACCTGTGTTCCAAAAATGTCACAGTAAGATTTAAACACATTACAATAGACATGGGGCCATATTCAACAAACTAGAAAGGTACAATTACAGAGCAATCTAACTGCACCATAAGGGGGGAATGTAAAATCCCCACTGATTTAAATTAGGCTTTTAACCTCCTGAATACTTCATAATATATTAGAGATGAAGGGTTGAGATTAAGGGCTGAAATGAACCCTCTGAATCCCAAAGTGGGTTGAAATCCCTCTGGTTCTCAAGGAGTTAATTTACAGGTAGTATTAGATTTAGAGTACATATTTATGGCTAGAGAATGGAATATGGTGAAGATAAATTAAGAAAAGGTGTTCCTTGTTATTTTATCCAGGCACGCTGAGGGACAGTAGCTGTGTCCATGTACAGCCAAAGTAAATTTTTTAAATGTAAATTACTAAATGTTTTAAACAATATATAACAGGTTACGTTTTAACTTAATTAGATACTTAATATACAGACTCAATAGTGCCGAACGGGTTAATTAATTGTGTTGCAGACGCCTGTTTATCAATCAACGTGGGTGTTTCTGTGTACACAACACATTCTTTTTCTACAGTGTGTTTATAACTTTAACCTGCAGCACAAACTACTTTGACACTCTTGGATACCGATTTAGTTAATTTTCTTGTTGAATCTTTTGGCGAAAATCACATGCAGCACATGATGCCTGTATGTAATGCCCCATAGGACACAATGATTCACAGCTCATGCTTTAATACATTTATTTAGAGGTAGATGTTATGTTTTATTTTTTTTTCAGTGTATAAGTCTATTACCAAGCATATATATCTTTTTTACCTTACCATTTCCCACAAAAAAAATGACAGGCCTAGGGGATATGATGTGGATAAAGTCAACATACCATTGATTCCTTGGATAGATAAGCTGGCCAGCAAAATATTCCAAAAGCAGATTTTTATAAGGTTAAAAGATTCCAAAAATCCAAATGTAGTAATAATAAAAATATTTTCTAGTAGTTAGCAGAGCAGGCAGAGTGATAAAAAAAGAAATATTTCCAAATCCCAGAAGACAAGAGAGCTAGGATTTTAGCGTTCTTCCTGTTAAATCCTTTTCTCTATAGTCCATATGGAACACAGGTACCATGGGGTTGAGTTCCTCCTTTGAAGGGCAGGACACATCTCAAAAGACAGAGTCTTGTACGTGGAGACTCCCAGACACTCCTCCAGCTTAACCCCTCCCCTCGTTTATAGCTCCCAGTATAAATGTGACCAAAGTCACACTAACAAAGGCAAGTGAGAGAAGAAGAAGGAAATGTTCAGTGAAATGAAAGACCATAAGAGGACTCTGCAAGCCCCAACAGGCGAGACCAAACAGAGGTGCCTTTCTCTGGGTGAGAGACCTGTGTTCCATATGGACTATAGAGAAAAGGATTTAACAGGTCCACCTGCCCTGGACCCCCAGGGGACCAGAACTGCACCCCAGCCACTCAGGCTGGCATCCATCATGACCAGAGACCATTCTGGTATCACAAAGGGTTTCTCCTGCTCCAAGTTGCTTTGGCACAGCCACCACTGAAGGCCCTGGATAGCCTCAGGAGAGAAGGATATCTGGCGAGTCAGGTGAGCTGGATTGCCCAACCAACTCTGAAGGACATACCATTGAAGTTCCCTCATGGGCACCTGACAGTAAGGCACAGCATCTAGTGTTGAGAGTATCTGCTCCATTCATTTTCTAAAGTGGACATATTCATATTGGGGCTAAAGGCGAGGAAAGGGGTTAAGCTGGAGGAGTGGCTTGGAGTCTCCACCTACAAGACTCAGTCTTTTGAGACGTGTCCTGCCCTTCAAAGGAGGGACTCAACCCCATAGTACCTGTGTTCCACCTTGGAAGCAAGAGAAAAAAAAATAAAAAATGTGTCTTTAGTTATGGAGAATCTGCAGTATATTGAAAAAACATCTAGGCCTGTGGTTAAAAAGGATTCAGATGGCATGAGGCCTAGGGCTGAAGGAAGGTCACAGTCTGTCTAGAACTTTTCAGGACAAGGCCAGAGAAGAACTCACTCTTTCGAAAACTCTACTCCCAGTCTACGTAAAAAATGTAATTAAGTTCTTCCATTGTTACATATTCAAATCTAACTAACCTTGCTATTCTAAGCAATCAGAACCTCAGAGACAGCATAAAGGTAAAAAGCAAAAACTATTTTGCACATGACCTTGCACAAGCCATTATATTACAATTTCTAATAATAACCTAACATACAAAGATACATTCTGCATTTTAATAAAAAAATGGTATGTTGGCATAAAAATATTAGTACCTATTTGATCACTACACAATTTATTTCTAAGCACAATATACATATTGCATTGGAACAAACAATATTGTGGATATTTCAGTGCACATAAAGTTGGCCAATCCTACCTTGCCCAATGACCTGGGGCACATCAGTGACTTGGCAACTCTGTGACATCAGCTGGCTATTCACGAGAATTTTGTAAAAATCTTACACCAACCTTGACCTCAAAGAAATGTGACTATAACTCAGTTGTTACTTTACTCCTAATAGTAATATCCCATAGGAGCAGACTTGTTGACCCTTTAAGTGCCAGAGGAGTACGCAAGGCATTAGTCAAAGGGTTAAACATGAGAACTGCTGTTCCAGAGGTGTGCACTATGCTTTGCACACCCCAATGGCACTCAAATGGGTAAATGTATTTGAATGTTAGGTGGTACAGGATACTTGTGAATGAACGATTACTTAAAAATGTATCCGGTAACAGTTACCAGATGATTGTATCTTATCTTTTTTCACATAAGGGGGTAGGTTATAGTGCTTTATATAACACAAACCATAAAATTACATTCAAATGTTTTGATCTTCCACATATCCGCCAGTGGTCAGAGAATCACACATATGTTCTCTATGTCACTGGAGCATTATAATACTGACACACATTCTGTGCTCCCCTTGAACTATTCTAAGGAACCCTGTAATTCCACAGAACACAGTCCGAGAATCACTGTGATAGGAGAAATTACACTTTCTAGCAAATATGTGTTTTTCAAAGAGCTTTCAAAATCACCTATATTTATTAAACATGTTTAACTTTCTTGTTTAACTTACCAAAATCACACAGCTTTAAGATGTCATTGTAACTAATTAAGAGATTTTCTGGTTTGATGTCTAGAAAAAGCAAAGAGAAACACAGCTTAGAAGTCAACCCAGAGCACCTGAGGCTTTTACACAACATTTTCAGTCCTAGCTGTTGCTTAGAAATATCAAAAGCTTCTAAACTGTATTAGAATTAATAAACATCATACATCAAGTAAAAGCTTGTATGTTAGTATTCAGCACTTACCAGACAAGTCTGCCCGTCTGTATGTTTTTATATACTGCTTGCTTATAAAAGGTTAGGAACCATAACATGTCTAGTAAAAAATACAAAAATCCTTAGCGCTGAGAAAAACTATATTTTACACTAAATCTGTGACTGCTAGAGTGTGAAAGCAATAGTAATACCTCTATTGAAGTGTAGCTTTGAGTCTTCTTTATGGTTTTTACAACACGTAGCGCTATGTTTAATTACTTATAGTTCTGTAGTTCAAAAGCTACTCAAGCTGAAAGGATCCCCCTCCCGCCCCTTTCCCTGAGTCATGCTGCCTCTAAGCGTGGTCTGGATGGAGAGAGGCGAGGGACAACCTTCAGTAAGCAAAAGGAAAATACTGCCCTCCTTCATCATGGAGGGAAGGGTTTCCCTATACTTACTGACTGAAGATTGTCCCTCGCTGCATCTGTCCAGTCCCGGGACCAGATTCCAGATCTAAGGGGAGGCGGCTAGAAGGGGTGGGAGGGGGATCATTTCAGCTTGAATAGCTTCTGAACTACAGAACAGTAAGTACTTAAACACAGCGCTATGTGTTATAAAAAGCGCAAAGAAGACTTGGAGCTGCACTTTAACAGAGACATTTCCAGTGGCGTAACAATAGTGGTCACAGGGATCGCAGCTGCACCAACTGTCACAAAGGGACAGACCTTTCCTGTCACGCTGCATGAGCCAGGTAGGAGGTGGACAATGGGGGCAATGTGGAGATGGACAGTGTGGAGATGGACAATGGGGGCAATGTGGAGGTGGACAGTGTGGAGGTGGACAGTGTGGAGATGGACAATGGGGGCAATGTGGAGGTGTACAATGGGGGCAGTGCAGAGGTGGACAGTGTGGAGGTGGACAATAGGGGCAATGGGGTCAGGGGGCCCCATGTCAATTACTGCACCAGGGCCTGGTGGCTTCTAGTTACGCCTCTGGACATTACATCTCTTAAGTGACACATTGAGCAAACCAGCCGCTTCGTAGGGGCAAACAGAATTAACCATTGATTTCAACAAGCGATTTCCAAATTCAGTCCTCAAGGACCATCAACAGGCCAGAATGTAAGGCTTTTCCTCATTAACCACAGGTGGGCCAATTAAAATGAATGAGCCACTGATTAACTCACCTGTGCTTAATCAGGGAAATCCTTCCACCCTGGCTTGTTGGTGGCCCCCGAGGACTGAACTTGGACAGCACTGATTTAAACTGTGCTTTTAACCCTTGAATGCTAGAGAGGTCTCCGATGCATTGCTTCACAATGCATCGGAGACATCTCTAAAATTCTAGCACCGGTATTAAAAGCTCTGTTTAACCCTTTGAGTACCAAAGGGTTACTTTCTGGCACTCAAAGGGTTAAATCAAAAGAAAAGAAGGGACAGGGTGTATGCCTCAACACTGCACTGCAACTCAACAAGCTAAGGCGCAAACAACAAGCCACTAGCCAGGTGAAACATCACTTGCCGAATCCAGTGTTCCTTGGAACAGACCAGGAGCAGGGCTTACAGGAAAATGTTTCAGACCAGCTCCCAGTTTACTGAGTGCTCCAAGGAGCAGGAGCTTTCCAATTTTTGTGGGAAATCCTGAGAATTCAGAAATATGTCTGTAGTATACCTATGGTGTTAGTTTCGCAGGCAAAGTCCATAAATGCACCATAATTAACAATGGTCACCCTTTATATATTATGGTTAGTTACATCTGGCCAAAGTAAGAAATAATTGAGCATGCTGTCAGTGCAAGGGAGAGAGAGTGTGTGAGACAGAGTGTGTGCCTGCTACCTAATAAATACAGGAATATTTATACACACTCTGGGTACATAACTAAGGCAGCTGACTTCATGAAGTGCTGACAAAATGCAGAGTTCTCTTACTAGGCGATTCCTACAAAAAAACCACTGACATGAACCCACCCACCCACAGCCTGCTCATAGTGGCTTGCATCTAATTGGATTGCAGACAAGTGAAGTTGGAAAGAATCTGATGAAAAGTACCAGCGAGCATGTTTGGTTAGTTATTAGGGGTTAATCTGCCACCAGGCACGTGAATGCCGAACAGTATCTTGTCTCCAGGGTGCTCTGGTTCGTAATATTGCGGACAGGGCTAACAGATTATTGGGAGGGGCTGGAAACAATCCAGCTGTCTTGGTACATGCTGGTACCTATGACAAAGTTGGAGAAAGATGGATGTCCCTAAAACATGATTTCAGGGATTTAGGGTGCAAGCTCAAAGTAAGGACCTCTAGAGTAGTGTTTTCTGAAATACTACCTGCCATGCGCCAGTACTGCTATCTAAAACAAAATACTTAATTGGAACGGTCTACAAAGTGTGCTTGCAAACAATGCACACTTTGTAGACTGTTCCAATGAAGTATTTCTTTCTATATAGCACTATTTTGGCTCTGCTGAAGAGCCGCCTGGCAGTCAAATATTAGAATCTCTGTCTGTCAGCTAGAGTGCTGATGTCTCTGAAAGGGACAGGAGGGGGCAACATTAGATGCTTCGATCTCTCAAACTATAAAGGTTTGATAGATGGGAGGTAGGTTATTGTACTTCTATTTTTAATATCTACAATATTAGCATTTCTTAAAACTAATTATTACTATCCCTTTAATGTGGGAAAGTGTAAAGTCATGCATTTGGGAAGAAAAAATCCCAATGCTACTTATGAACTTAATGGAATCATTTTAGGGGACTCATTGCTAAAGAAAGACCTCGGAATCCTTTTAAACTACAAACTTGGAAACCGTGACCAGTGTCAAACAGCAGTAGCAAAAGCAAATAAAGTCCTGTCTTGCATTAAAAGGGGTATTGAAGCAAGAGTGGATAACATTATTTTGTCATTGGAACGACCTCACCATGACTATGCAGTACAGTTTTGGGCACCAGGTCTGAAAAAGCATATTGTAGAACAGGAGAGAGTAAAGCGAAGAGCAACAAAATTGATTAAAGGGGATCTATCACCCCTAAACACGTTAGTCTTAATATGTAGACTAGATAGCAAATATGTGTTATATTATTATATACTTAAAGTAGTTCCCACAATATAGATCATCTGCAAAAGGTTTGTAATTGCTGTCATCGAGGGTTGCTCCAATCAGTCCTCAAGGAACCATTAATATAAAACAGTTTAATGATATTACTGCAAGAACACCCACACACACAAACAAGCAGAACTTCTCCCCCTGCATTCCAGGTGCAATTGACACCCATTTAGAGAGTAAAGAACAGTTAATTAGAGTATATTAGAGAACACTGGACTCTCACCCTGAGAATTTGGCCCCATGTATGAGTGTAATTTCCTACAAAGACTAGTGCTCCCTCTGAAGAACCACTAGAAAGGGTACACAAGCTGTGCATTTGAGCAGTGTATTAAATATATAGAAGACCCCATCAACGAGGAATGATCATCAACAAGGAATGATCAAGTAAGAAGTGATTCAACGTGTGTTTGACAACATGAACAATACAGTTACTTCAAGTTTACATTTAACCAATGATCCGATCTGATAAACGGGAACTAGGATAGTTGCTAGAATCTTCTAGAGAAGACTGGTGGGAATAGGAGGCCACAGTAATTGGATAATTACTTTGATAATGTAATTTAACAGCTTTATGATTATCATTGGAAACGTAGCTGTATTAACCCCGTTGAAGTGCTCAGAGGTGAAGCTAAACATGTGTCGGTTCTTTTCTCCCTCCCACACTTCTCCATTATTCAACACTCATAGTGGGATGATGGACTGTAACACTGTATATATAAGTATGTCTATATTACTGCACTTTTTGCTACATTTTGCGTGTGCGTTATGCTGTTTAATTATTGAGGATTAGAGATTATTATTGACTTAGGATACAGATCCTCCCCAGTTTGGCGGATTATTGTAATTGGTGGTTTGCTTCTATCCCATGTATTATTTGCTTTTATGGAAGAAGTGTTTTTAATGCAGTCTTATGTACTGTTTGTGGGTTTTTTTGCTTACTCTACTCTTTCTAATATGTTTTATGAACACAGGTGATTGTTTTTGTGGTAGGGTTTTTTTCCGCACTTTAATTGTTTTTTACACAGAAGGTGTTACCTTCCATTGCTGAAAATAAGGTGCCCAGAGACTTTCAGCGCTTCATGGAGGTGGCAGCTTTTCCATCGCTAGGAAGTTCTGAAATCTGCTATAGTTTATAGTGAGGTCTCTCTTGTGCTAGGTTTTTTTTATTAGCCCATTGAGTGTCAGCACTCAATGCGTTGAAGAACTTTATGGCACCCAAAGGGTTAAAAAGTGCTTGTAGTATAGTACTAATAATGCAATATACCTGGGAGTTTTCCAGCTGAGCCAACCCTGTGACATTTGAAATATTAACAAATAAAGTTCCCCAGAATATAGATTTCAGGCGATATATCACTAACCAAGAGGTGGTCTTGTCGGTCATCAAGAACCCTTAACATGCTGTAACTTAAGAATTTTCACTGCCTGAACATCAGAGAAGCAGGATGTATCTTTCTGTCTACAGAAATGCAGGGACTAAATAAGCAGTACATTTGTATAAATCATATAGGAGGAAACACTGGAGAATTGCCATGTATGCTAATACACAGAGCTTACGCTTTAAAAGTGGATAGTTGTTGGGGGGGTGGAGCGAGCTGCCTATGCAGATGGACGCATCTTGACTTGCTCCAGGTCTAAGACTCTGATTTTAAGGCCGTAGCTGCTTTTTACTGCTAATTTTTGGGAGACTTCCTATCCTGGATGACTTTAGCGAGTCCAGAGCCGCATTAATGCAGACACGGAGCCTCAAATAACGGCATTCTGGATTATACGCAGAGGTTGACTAAGATGGCATCTGAAGCTTTTTTGACGAAGGAGGATATTACTCAACTAGCAAGCAAGAAAGCCCTCAGTAGTCTACTAGATGATATCAGGGCTGCAGTCTGGGAGGAATTGGCGAGTGTCCTGGCTGGTTCTGGTCAGTTGGATCAGAGTCTGACCTCTCTGGTAACAAGGCAGTCAAGAGGGTTTACCGCCCTGCTCACTCTGATATAGATGTGAGTCGTCCTGCTGCGGACCTCGATCATCATATCATCTGCACTCACGACCGAGAATATAAGAGTGGGAGAAATGTCCTGTGCATTCCTCCCTCAAGATTCATTCTATCTGGAAAGGCCCAGCTGCCCACCATGGCTATGTTCGTTCCTACATACATGAAGCCTTTTGGGATCCATTCACGTGGGTTCTTTTATGTTCTGCAGTTCACCAAGGTGTTTGGCTTTCTGCTATACATTTTGCAACTTGGGAGACCTGAGTGGAACGGTTCGCCCTGGGACCCTTGGATTTGTGTCTACCCTTGAGGTGTCTTTTCTTAAACCTGCTATATCTTACCTGCAGTTTGCAATGCAAGTTGTTGTTGTTCCTGCCTAACTTCGCTAGGAGAGACTTATGGAGTTTTTGTGGGTTCTACCTCTTTTGCGTTTGTTGGAGTTTGCATGCTGGAAACCAGGATCCTTATTTTACATCCACTCTGTGGAATATGCACTCCCTGCATGAGGATGGACACTCTCTTGGAGGACTTGATGGTAGTGGGTTACTGTGGGGGGGGGGGGGCCCCCCGAGGGCCCGGGGGGTGCCCACTCCATTGTCTCTTATGATAGCTTAAATACTCCTACGTATGATGATTCTTCACGGGGAGGGCTGGTAGTTTAATTGTATGAATGCTAACATAATTTTATTATTTGTCCTGGGTTTGCTACTGTTTTTCCCTCAACTCCTTATGTCTCCTTTCCTATGCCCCTTTTTTAATTACTATATTTCATTAATCAGTGGGTCTTTTTTCAGGATCCTGAGGGGAAGGTTCACATTATTAACTAAATCTCCTACCAGACACTGAAAAGATGTTTCTTATCCCCTTGTATACAATGCATACTTTTTCAGTTTAGATGCCTTACCTTTTTTGTCATTGAACTGATTACTGTTCAGGTTTTTGGATTGCTAAAGCCAGTACGTTCGTCCAATCTTCTTTCTTTTATGCCTCTCTACATACTGCCCACCAAGACCGCTTGTAGGTCCCTGCGTGGTATCCAGACAGGGTGCCAGGTATATCACCAGGTTATCCTGTCCACGCTATATTCATTTCTACTTTCTCTTTCATGCTCAGCCCTCTACTCTCCTTTTGATATCTTGTCTGTTTTTCTCTTTCTAGCACACATGTAATGCTCATCTATTGCTAATGTACACTGTGCTTCTTCTTTCTCTCTCTCATGGCTACTGGATGTATGCTCTAATACTATGTCATGATTATCTCACGCTCTCCCTTTATCTGCTTTATAGCTTCTTCTTCTTCATGCTAGATGGGGATTAAGTTTTGTTTAAATGATCATGTGGTGTTAGTCCACCTTTTCTAGAATATCTTTGCTCATTTCTACATGTGCTAGTATACTTTGTTCTGCATAGCATTACCATTTTGTGTTATTATGTACCCTGATGCAGAAATGTGTTACTTCAGAAATGTGCTTTCTCTGATGTATTTCTGATAATCTTTGACTTTGGAGATGCTTCTGTACTAGCTTTCCAATTTGTCATTATTTCTCTTATGCATTATTTCTGTAATGTTGAAGATTTAAATAAAAAAAAAAAAAAAAAAAAAGCTTTATTGAACAAAGTGAATAGTTGTTGTTTGAAGGATGTGAATGTCCCTTATAGTCCCTGTTGTTCTAAAACAGCTTGTAAAATGCGTTGTGTAATGAAGGCAATAGTTCATCATTCTTTATGAAGTTGTATTTGCTCAGTGATGACTGCGTATTTTAAAAAGTAAATAAATAAAATCCTAACAGTGACAAGAGGGACTATACTTAATTTCACAAGTACATAATATGTTAAAGGGATAGTAATGTTTCAAAATAAAAGCAGCTCCAATTAATCGTCACAGCATTTGGGCCATAGAGAGTATTATTTCAATACTGTCAGAGCTGTAGTTCAAGAGTAATTAAATGATAAAGTATACCCCTCCCGCCCCTTTTACCTAGTGTAAGTCACCTCCCCTCAGATGTGGAAATCGGTCACTTGACTGGACAGCTCACAGCAAGGGACAATCTTCTTACTGTGAGCATAAGGAAAACCCTGCCCCCTTGACAAGTTTTTCCATTTTTTCCCTTATGCCCACTGAAGATTGTCCCTCTCTGTGATCCATCAGGACAGTCTTGCTGCTCTGAGGGGAGCAGTGTTACATCAGTAAAAGGGGAGTGACGGGGAATCTTTTTCATTCAATTACTCTTGAGCTACAACGCTGACAGTATTGAAAGAACACTCTCCATGGCCCATACACTATGAAGATTAATTGGAGCTGCTTTTATTTTGAAACATTACTATCTCTAAGTAAAACTGCCGGTCTGGCAGTGTCTATCGGGCGCTTGCGCAGGGCTGTTATCTACTTCCCCGACGTGCTCACGCTTCCTGCCTCGCTCTGCATTGGGCTCCAGACATTGACAATAAGGAGCAGCTTCCAGACAAGCCCCCTTACCGGCTTTCTCCTCATTGGTTGGCCAACAGATTTAAACGGGCTACCCCAGTCTATGGGTGCCCATTCCACGAGTTTCCCAGCGATGTTGCCTTTGTGCGTTATCCCGATTTTGTAAAGTGATCTTCTGTCTACTGACCCAGCAATCCTCCTGACTACGGCACTATCTTGATCTTCTGGCTACCGACCCGGCAATCCTACTGAATACGGCAATAGCTTGATCTTCTGGCTACCGACTCAGCAATCCTCCTGACTACGGCACTCTTGATCTTCTGGCTGCCGTCCTGGCAATACCTCTGACCACGATCCAACGAGACACGGTCTGTTCCCATTATCCAGTCCCTGTTCCCGGTCCAGTTCTGTTCCAGCATTCCCTGTTCCTGGCCATATATGGTCCCCAGAGAACTCCCATCCTGGTTGCACCCCGGCTAAACTGGGGTGGAAGAATCTGGTTTCGCGATCAGCATCTTTACACAGATTCGGCTGCAGCAAGGGAGTTCCTGGCACGCCGTGACCGAACCCAATCATCGTATACAAGCATCACACCCCAGCAGCTGTTCCAGCACCAGGACTACATAGCTTCCTACCCCCTCGTAGTGACAACGGGATACTGTTAAATCGTATCACTATCCCTGTTTTACAGTCCCTTATAGAAAGCTCTCGGGAAAGAAATTCAGGGAGCTCTTTGTCAGAGAAGTATAAAAAACAAACAAACAGATGTAGATGATAATATTTTCATTACTAAATGTCCAGTATTTTTTTGTCATTTTGGTTTGAAACATTTTATTGCACCAGTTAACTTGGTAAAATGAATGCAACAATAGTCTCACTCCTACTTTTGTATTATCCAATGTATTGCTAATGTAGTATTTAGCAGTTCCTCATCCAATAGTACTTTATTTCACACACACTATATCCCTGAACTCTATCTCCCTGTGTTAAATCCATTGCTCGGTTCACACTCATCGAGCTGCCAAGAACTCTTGGGGGTTATGTGTGACAAAAAAGTGATAAGGTGGAGATGACTTCTCCAATGATATCACTTCTCCAGTTCCTATGATATTCTATAGAGCCTATGCACTAAGCTCTCCAAAGTTAGAGAAATTAGCTCCATAGAATAAGATAGGACTTGGAGATGTGATTTCACTGGAGAGGACATCTCCACTTTATCAAGCCTTAGTGCATCTCTCCCATCATGTCATCATATCCATGTGATTATTCTGTCAGGGCTCAAAATTTCCACTCTCCACTAGCCAATGGCGAGTGAAAATTTAGCCCTGGTGAGTAGAAATTCAGCCCTGGTGGGTATGTTTTGGCTTGCAGTGGTGAGTAACTTCTCATGTCTGGCTAGTAGTAAAGGACTTAAAATTATAAGCCCTGATTTCTGTAATATCTGGTATTCTTATGTTTAACCCCTTAAGGACAGATGCTCGCAGCCAGCACTTAATTACCCTGGAGCATTTTTTTTTTGTACATCCAATACAGGGCTCCCCGAACGGCGTGCAGTCGTGTGGGGAGACCTGAATTCCATGACGTGCCAGGACCGTCATGGGTCCTTATGGCAAGTTTACCCATGACAGTCCTGGGAACTCATGGTTCCTTAAAGGGTTAAACAAGAAATGTCATCACTAATATCCCTCTTATCTTGCTACAATCAGAAAATCCTAATGGATCACATCAATTCTGTCCTTGTGCCTTTGTTCAATTGATAACTTATTCAGTCAGTACTAGATGTCATGTCCATAAAAGCAGACATGACCGCTGCTAGACGACCATGGGCCACAAACTGGAGATTTTCTAGAGTAAACCAACCGCACTATAGGGGTCAAATAAATATTCCTAAATCCCCATGCACTTGAACAGAGCTTTTTAACCCCTCGAATGTGAGGGAGCACCCTCAGCACTCATAAAACATGGCCAGGCGACTCAAGCCAGCTGTGTCAGTTTTCCACAGTGTTTCTGGAAGTGAGTAGAGCTGATCAATACACTCTCCTCTCAATCTAAGCAAGTGCAGTCTAGATGATCACAATGTGGAAAGGAGCAGGGTGCACTGATTCAGTGTTAATAGGCCATGATCACCTCAGACTGACAAACACAGTCTATGATCTGCTTTTACTGCTGGGATCCATTTCATTTTGGAGACCTTTCTAGAACTCAAAAGGTTAGCTAATGTTTAAAGGACCAATTAACTTTCTAATGAAAAAAAATGTTATTGGCCTTTTACTGCTGAGAGATTGATCGATTGATTTATTTATTGGTTATTACAGCTAAAACTTATGTTTGCAGATAACAATCCGAACCATTATAACCTTTGCCTCTGCAGAAGTGAGAGTGAGGATTTCCCTCATTACGCACAGAAGTCAGTCAAAATGAATGAGCCACTGATTAACTCACATGTGCTTAATTAAGGAAATGCTTCCATCCTGGCCTGTTGGTCACCCTTGGGGACTGAACTTGGACAGCGCTGTTCCAGTTAATTAAAATCTGCCTATAGTTTGTGCTAAACATTTTCCTGTTATATACATATTTTTTAAGAAATTAACATTTATATTTTGATGGCACTTGCTAGCAATTTGTCAATTCCATTTACAGTATTCTGGTTTTGCCTGTTTTTTTACATGGCCATACTCAGCATTTGCTCAAGTCCATAGAGCAAACAGACAGGCCAGGTTTTCATTATCACACCACTTAAAGGGATAGTAATACTTAGTTTTAAGTTTATTGAATTTGGTAGGCATAACAAATATGCACAATGACGTAAGGTTTATCTCTCAAACCGTTATGGTTTGAGAGATATACCTTCCTAAAATTGCCTCATCAGAGGAATCAGTGCTAGTTTGCAGACAGACTTTGTAGACCATTCCAAGGAAGTATTAATGTTAAGATTGTGCGATGTCGGCTCTGCTGAAGAGCCTCCATTTGGTCAAATGACCGGATTCTGCAGATGTCAGCTACAGCTCTGACTCTTCTCATGAGGCAACTTTAGGAAGGTATATCTCTCAAACCATAAAGGTTTGAGAGATAAGCCTTACATCTTTGTGCATATTTTTTATGCCTACCAAACTCAATAAACTTAAAACTAAGTATTACTATACCTTTAAACACAGGTGGATTAATATCAGTCACTGCTTTTCTAATTAGCCTTTCAAGCTCAAGCAGGGTTATGTGGAACAGGCACTCTGAAGGCGAACTTTTAGCAGTGATCTAGAATCATTCATAGCATAGTACGTGTTAGTATTGGTCAGGCACAGAAAATAACTTGCATAAAGTGCCACCAACAAATATAGTTTAATTACACCAAAAATATTTATATTACAGACACATTTCTACAGTAACCTATAAGCAGCTTTTGTTTAGAATATTAAATAAACTTATTTTAAGGTGACAGGTCCACTATAAGAAGGTGTGTGTCAAAGAGGTGTAAATGCCAAAACTGAATCTATTGTAACATGTATCTTGGACAAGTTACCGAGTTAAAGGGGACTGGAACAAGGGTTAACTTTAACCCACTAAACGTTAGAGAGGTCAGTGCTTGGCAATGTTTCTGACATCAAAAACACTCAAGAAAAAAACTAAAAACGAAAGCAAGTAATCAATAAATAACTCCCCAACAGATCCTATAAGCAAAGATTTGACAGACAAGATGCCATCAATATGTTATCCTGGGCTTCGGTATCAATCAACACATGGAATGTTCACTTAGCACCAACATGTCTCCTCACCTCTGTGAACAATGTCATTCTTGTGACACCAGTGAATCGCCTTGATCAGTTGGTAGATGTAGTTTTTTACTTTCTCAGGAGGGACTCCATTTGGCATTTCTTCCAGCAACTCAAGCATGTTCTAAATAGGGTAAAAGGTACAATAGGGTTCATAATTAATCTTACTGTAATTTAACATGGCTCATTTCAATATCTTAAAAGATCTAATCTGGAGCACATTCACAAAACCAATTTACTTAAATGGAGCTTTTAAACCCCTGAATGCTAGTGAAGTATCCAATATATTTCTCCGCAATGCTTTAGATACCTCTCTAGTATTCAAGGGGTGAAAAGTTCAATATAAATCAGTGAGTAATACGGACATTTTTGTTTGCTCCTTAAGGGTTGCTCAACAATTATAATACCTTCTGTTAGAGAATCAGCCACATTCTGTCTTTATGTGCTTATAACCCAGACCAACACATAAGGCAACAGGCAAGCATTATGCACAGGCAACATCTGAGCCTCGCTTTGGCCACGAACAGTAATTAATTCCCCCCAATACCATTAAGAATGACTGAGTGCAGAGGTCACACATTTGCTCCATTTTTAAATAAATATATTCTAGGACTTTTCCTGATAAGAAATGATTCATTTGAAATTTGTTGAGGTGAACAAGTGACACTGTTTTAGTTACTTTCTGTGGAACGCTTTAGTTTAAAACTACAAGATCCTCCATAGACATCAATATAAATATGCTATTTTGCCCTCAGGCCAACAGATGGTGATAATGCTAACACATGAAATAGCTCCCAGAAGTGGGCGTACCTTTGCTTTACTCAGCAGAAAAATCACTACATTACACTAATTTCACAGTGAAACAGTACTTATCGTTTCATTCCATTGTGCTCTCACCCCTACAACTCTGTTTTATTATAACTCTTAAAGCGGAATTATCACCAAAAATAAAAATTGTCCTATGGGTTTTTAACCTTTAAGACAACATTAACACTCTGGGTCTTTTTTTTTTTTTTTTTTTTTACAAAACCCTAGTAGCAGAAATATTTACCCGTCAACATTGGCACTACCGCGTTTTACGGGACACTGTACCGTCTGAGGACGTCACAGCTGCCCCACGGAGCGCGTTCATGCTTCCCTTCGTAGCTGTTTTTTTGTGGGCCAATGTTACAGCAAACTCCGTTTACAATGCTACTGAGGTTGTAAAATTATAAGATTGTAGCCGTATTAGTCCAATGATGTAGATGGAAAATAACAAACAAAATTAATATCTTGTAATACCTTTTTTTAGAAGAATACAGAAAAAGGTACCAGACAATGCATGAAACCTCGAGCAAACTATGCCAGCATATTTGCCCAGACAATAAAGCCACTCACAACAACAAAACCTACAGCATTAAAGGATCATACTCCTGCACATCTAGCAATGTGGTTTATATGATACATTGCATCAAATGCCACCTAGGGTGCTACACTGGGAAAACCACCCAGCAATTAAATGGCAGAATGAACATGCACAAACACTTTATCAAACATCGCAAAGAAGGATTCTACTGCACCCCTGTGGGACACCACTTTACCCATCCTGACCACTCAGGTAAGGACCTAAAAATCAAAGTGCTCAAAGGGAACTTTAGAAATACCCAAGAAATAATTTATATACATATGTTAACATACATTCTAATGACAGGTTTCATATTATTATTAACATATTAAGTATACGTACTTACATATGCAGGCGTATATACATGTGGGTGGACTATTCTATATGTATATATGGGTTTATGTGCATATATGTACATGGAGGTATGCATGCATGCATGTATGTATGTGTTTATGTATGTATATGTATATGTACACGTACTAGTACATATATATATAGGTACTTGTGTATCGATAAGAGTATTTTAGTCTTACCTGTTAAATTCTTTTCTCTTAGTCCATACAGGTTACTGGTAACTTTGGGTATGCGATCCTTCCCTTTAATTGTAGGCAGGAACAATTCTAGACTTGTATGCAGGGGTTGGAGCCTACCTTCCCTCCTTGGCTGCAACTAGCCAACCAGCTCCGGAAAGATTTGAGACACTAACTATTGACTAGAGAGTGGAAGGAAAGAAGACTCCTATGAGCATGACCCTGAAGGACCCACACGATCTGCCACAAGAGAGACAAGCATGGTCCCTTGACAAGGGGGGAAGACCAGTAACTTGTATGGACTAAGAGAAAAGGATTTAATAGGTAAGACTAAAATCCTCTTTTCTCTGTCGTCCAATACAGGTTACTGGTAACTTTGGGATGTCCAACCATTGAGTTTCCCAGAGACAGGAAGTAAGGCAAGAACCAGGCGCAAGGAGCCCAAAGTCACCAGAGCAGATATGAACCATCACATCAGAGATAGCCCAACAATGAAGTGTCAACGGACACTGAACAGGGCTAACAAAACCCCAAACTGTTACACAGCACACTGAACTAGAGCCAACAGGGCTCAACAGTAAAGGAAGTGCCAAGAACCAAAGAAGGTCCTAGACAGGCGAGACTGCCTCCAGGATCTTCCTCCCAAAGCTGGCATCAGCCGATGCCAGCACATCAACACAGTAGTGCTTCGAAAAGGAGTGCACAGACGACCAAGTGGCAGCCTTGCACAACTGATCACAGAGGCCTGACTCTTGTAAGTCAAAGAAGCCCCAATAGATCCTGTAGAATGAGCCGTGACCCGAAAGGGGACAGGCTTCTTCCTCAGCTCATAAGCCTTACAAATAGTGGACTTGATGCAAGAAGCAATAGTCACTTTGGATGCAGGTCTTCCTGCCCTGGGACCATCAGGAATGACTAACAATGTATCAGATTGTCTGATAGACTCAGTGCGATGTACATAAAACTTGAGACAACGCACCAAATCCAATAAGTGGAGATCCCTCTCCTTGTCAGAGGTGGGGTCAGGGCAGAAAGAAGGCACTACAATCTCCTGATTGATGTGGAACTCTGAAACCTCCTTTGGAAGAAACTCCTGAGAAGTGTAAAGCACCGCTTTGTCCTTGTGAAACACCAAAAAAGTTGGTTTACAGGACACAGCATGTACTCCGCGACATGGTGAATAGACACGATCGCCAGGAGAAAGGCCATTTTCCACATCAGCAGGCGTAGAGGAATAGTAGCCAAGGACTCAAATGGAGGGTGCTGAAGAACTCCTAAAACCAAGTTAAGATCCCACAGAGTAGAAGGATTCTTGAAGGCAGGACGAGTATGAGCAACGCCCTGGAAGAAAACCTTGACATCAGGAAGGATGGCAATGCGCCTCTGGAAGAAAACAGACAGCAGAAGCCTGAACCTTAAGGGAACTCAGGCTGAGGCCCTTATCCACAACGTCCTGCAAAAAGGCCCGGACTGTACGCAGATCAAATTCCTGAGACAGGTCCTTGTCAGCACAGCAAGATAGAAAGTTCGACCAGACACGATGGTAGATCTTGGAAGAAACAGGTTTGGGGGCACCGAGCATAGTAGCCACTACCCCAGAAGAAAACCCTTTTTTCTTAAATATTGAGGATTCAATTTCCAAGCCGTCAAGGCTAGTCAATGAACATCCTTCTTCTACAGGTAACCCTGCAGAAGAAGATCCAGACTGCAAGGGAGCCGGAATGGCTCCGCCACTGACAGATCCAGCAACTCCGGAAACCAAGCTTGGCGAGGCCAGTATAGAGCAATCAGAATGACAGGACAGCGTTCCAGTTGAAATTTCCATAACACCCTGTGCAACATTGGGAGGGGAGGAAAGATATAGGCCAGAGGAAACAACCAAGGAATGGACATTGCATCCACTGCCAGAGCTGCAGAGTCCCTCCACCGAGAGCAGAACCTCGGAACCTTCCTGTAAGGAAGACCCCATTTCTGAACAATGAGGGTGTACACCTCTGGGTGCAGTTCCCACTCTTCGCTGTCCACTGTGTGTCGACTGAGGAAGTCCCCCATGATGTTGTCTACTCCAGGAATGTGTACTGCAGATATGATCTTCTACCCAGTACAAAATAGCCTTGACCTCTAACCAAGTGGCGTTGGTGAGACTTCTTGTTCCACCCTGCTTGTTGATGTAAGCCACGGCCGTGGCATTGTCAGACTGTACCCGTACTGGACAGTCTTCTAGCTGAGATATCCAATGACAAAGGACAAGAAATATCGCCCGAAGCTCCAACACGTTGATGGGAAGGAGAGATTCCTCCGGAGACCACCGACCCTGAGCACTCAGGCGACCCAGGACTGCATCCCAGCCGGAGAGGCTGGTGTCCATTGGCACCATGATCCAGAAGGATACCAGGAAGGATTTGCCCTTCAGCAGATTGGAGAGGTCGAGCCACCATGGCAAACTCAGTTCCACATGAAGAGGGAGGGACACTGGCATCTTCAGAAGGTCTGGCTGACCCTTGCACACCTGGATCACAGACCTCTGGAGTTCCCTGGTGTCTGCCATGGCAAACGGGACCGCTTCTATGGTGGAGATGAATTTCCCCACTAGAGAGGACAGCTTCTTGTTTGGAACTGTATCTTGAGCCAGAACCGCAGAACCCCTGTGGGCAATCTGGTGAGCTACCTCATCTGTGAGAAACACCATACTCTTCTGAGTGTAGAAGAGAAGGCCCAGGAAGACCAGACGCTGGGATGGGACAAGATCTGAATTGTCCATGTTGATGATCCACCCATGATGGGTGAGAACGTGAATGCCTAGCTGAACCTGCTGATGAAGTTGTTCACCAGAGGGGGCTTTCAGAAGCAGGTCGTCCATGTATGGAGTAACTCTGATGCCGTCTCGGTGGAGGACGGATACTAAGGCTCCCAGGACACAGTTGAAAACTTGAGGAGCTGTAGTCAGACCAAAGGGAAGAGCTGAAAATTGAAAGTGCCCTCGGCCGCAAGCAAACCTGAGATACTGCCGGCTCTCTGGATGAATGGTGATGTGTAAATATGCGTCCTGAAGATCCAGAGATGCAAAGAATGCCCCCGGGGACAGCGTAGCAATCACCGTCCGTAGAGACTCCTGGTGATAATGAGTCCAGATCATTTAGGAATTGAGATCCTTCAAATCCAAAATAGGGCGACAACCGCCGTCCTTTTTGTAGACCACAAAGAGGTTAGAGTAAAAACCCATACCTCTGTCCTGAACTGGAACCGGCTCTAGAACATCCTTGTCCAGAAGAGCCTGAATCGCGCCGTTGAACAGCCGGCGTTTGTCCGCGCCCTGAGGCGTATGAGAAGGAAAGAAACGAAAGGGAGGAAGAGAGATGAAAGGGATACTGTATCCTTCCACCAACACCTGTAAAACCCATGGGTCCGCCACTGAATCCTCCCAGACTCTGTGGTAGTGACGCAGACGGCCACCCACAGCAGAGTGGGGACCTGGGTTCAGTGAGTCATGCCGAAGAAGGCTTGGAAGCTGTGGGCTTGGAGGACACCTTGGGCTTCCATTGCTGTTTGGGCTTGGAGGAGGCACATGGAACTGAGGGAACCGTCTGGTTCACCAGACATGTCTCAGTCTGAAAGGAACGAAAATACCGATTATGCTTAAGCAGCATTTTCTTCATGGGAACCAAAGGTAGAAGGGTACTCTTACACCCAGCGGCCTCATTGATCAGATCTTTAAGATCTGGCCCAGACAAAGAAGTACTTTGAAAAGGTAAGGATAGCAATGCTTTCTTGGAAGCAGCATCAGCAGACCAGATCTTGAGCCAAAGAGCCCGTCTGGCAACCACAGACATGGTGGAAACCCTAGCCACCAAACTGAGGGCATCAAATAAGGCAGCAGAAACATAGTGCTGGGTCTCAGAAATGTTGACAAGAAGGCACAACATATCTGAAGTAGGAGCACCCTGACGGACAGCCAGGGTGAGCTGTTCAATCCAGACCCCAATGGCCCTGTTCACCCATGCTGCAGCGAATGCTGGATGCATGGCAGTGCCAGCAATGGCAAAAATGGACTTGAGGGAGACCTCAAGTTTCTTGTCAGTCCAGTCTTTCAGAGCGGACGCATCAGAAACTGGCAAGGAAGTAGACTTAGATAGCCTGGAGATAGGAGCATCCACCTTGGGAGGATGAACCCACTGAGCAAGCACTGCCTCAGAGAAGGGACAAAGCTTGGCAAATTTCTTGGACACAGAAGGTTTCCTGTCAGGAGATTTCCACTCTTCAGACAAAAGGTGGTCAAGAGTGGGGTTAAGAACACATCAGAGGGATAAGAAGGAACCTCCTGAACTAAGGGAGTGTTTAGGGTATTTAAAACAGCCCTGATCAGGCCCTCAGCCAAGGGATCAGGATCAGCCTCAAAGGGAACCCCAAAAAACTGAGAGGAGCCCACAGCAGAGCATTCCTCAACATCTGAATCCACCAGCAGTTCCTCCTCAGAGGAATCTAATACGTCAGGTACTCATTGAGGTTTTGGCAGGGAAGACTTGACAGAGGAGAGGGTCTGCCAAGAATGGAAGACCCCCTGTAACTGGGATGGAAAGAGTTGCAGCCTTGAACTCTTGCACCCAAACTGGCTCTAATGCATGGCTGGAGGTCCCTGGGAGACTCTCAGGGACATCAGAACATGCTGGGCATACATGACCTGAGAATTCTCTAGCTAACCCTGAATGACAGGAAGAGCAATGCGCAATAGGGGATACAGAGTCCCAGCTTCCTTAGTCTTAGGTCTGGCCCCAAGCTCCAATGGTAAAGACATTCTCACAGTGTCAAATAACCTTAAAATAAAAGAAATCGCCAAGTACAGCGTGTAGGATTAAAGTTTCACCCCAGAAATCTCTAAACTAGACTTATTTGGCAGGAGAAGGGTTAATCAGCAGCGGAGAGCAGGAGAATTCAAGCTCTGCGTAGGATACTCATTCTGGATATAGCACAACATGGCTGCTGCGGCGGGAGCCAATCAGAAACGAGAGCACAAAGCAAGTGCTCA